>OX419341.1:18094405-18096905 GCA_948470475.1 Galaxea fascicularis | reverse complement strand
ATGTTTATTGTTTTGCGACCAATCAGAGGCAACATGAAACCACAACTTAATTGCCGTTACTGTTTGCGGTTTGTTTTCCTTATGTGTGATTGGCTTTTTACTTGAAACACAATAACATTCCATAGGTATATCTGGTGTTCACGGTTTTACGGGAAAGACTGTAACTAAAACAAGATAAACGGACAAGACGTCGAGATGACGGTTATGCATTAAGGAAGCACCGAGCTAATCAAGATTTTTTAATTACCTAATAACAATTACTACTTTCGGTATATTTTTATTGAATTATAAATGCGCATTACATATGTTGAACTAAATATTGATGAAATAGCAACCAACAGGTAGAAGATAAGGCACTTACTACGATTCTCGACCCAAGAGCCGTTTCCTTCTAGGGGAGCCACGCAAACTGTGTGAGCTTTTGTATCTTTTATGCATGGGGATGTCAAAAAAGTTCATATAATCGTAATCTACTTCGATGAATATAAAATGAACGTATTTTTTCCTGAAATGCTACGAAGTGTCGTTCTTTTTTATAGCTGAAAACGGCGAATTTTGGTGATTTGGCGGATTTTGCGTTGGACGTTTACCTGAGCCTATAATAAGCTGAGGTAAAAGTCCAACGCAAAACTCGCCAAATCGTTGTTTTCAGCTTCAAGAACGAAACCATACAGCATTTCAGGTAAAAATATGTTTATGTTGTAAAAGATACCACAATTTAAGCAAAACCTTTTTTTATCATGAACTTGTTGTTGTCGAACTGAATTCGAACTGTTTCGAATTCGAACTGTTTAGCTGCGAAAGATGTTACGTTTGCCCCCAGTTTGAACGAGCTATATGATCGCAAGTGGATAAATTTTATCCGCTGGATAGCGATAAGCAATATATATTTAACTATTATACCATGAGCGCGCGTTGGATATGAGATGGTAAATAGCCAACGAGGCCCGTAGGACCGAGTTGGCTATAACCACTCTCATATCCAACAAGCGCGAATGGAATAATTGTTTTATTACATTCTCAACCTTCAGATTTGCTAAATTTTATAAGTGTAAGAAACGACCAGAAAGTGATGTGACTTTCGGGCGCCAAAACAACATGATGTCATGATCACATGATACGTGCACCGCCGTGCGAACAGTTGAACAGCTGAACTGAAATTACAGTAATCCAAAGTTCACGGAATGCTTTGTACGGGTAAAAACCTTACTGCAGTGTTCTCAAGTGTTCAAAGCTCAAACTCATCGGGAAGAGTAATTATTGTGGACATTTACACTACAGTTCTAAAAATACTGGGGAAAGCTTAACTGATACGCACCGTTAAATAATCTCATCCCGAACTTTGTGGCTTTTTTATTGTTTTTGGGACGGCCTTTTCCATAATATCTTGAATTTCCTCTGTAGAGAGCTCACCGAATCTGCATTTTTCATCCATTTTTTTGGTCGACGAAATTTGCTTCTTTCGGCTTCCCGTGAAAAATTTTATGCCGAGGACCTTTGAGGCATTCATTTCCATATAAGGTCAAACGAAAGTATAATGGCTGGTAACCGAGATCTAGTGAACCAATTAAAAAGCTATAATTGCATTATCTGAGGTTGAAAATTTAATATATATATATATATATATATATATATATATATATATATATATATATATATATATATATAGACGGTTAAGAAAGCTACCTGAGCCAACAAAGATGCTAACCAAAAGGATCACAATGATTCACAGTCCTGATTCGGTGGATGATAAAAAACGGTTAAAAATGAAGCCGAAACTGGACAACTTTTGGTTAAAAAATTTAAAATTTCATAAAACGTTTCGGTCTCTCGACCTTCTTCAGTTACAAAAGAGTCGGTAGAAAAATCTACTACTTAAATAAGGTTTTACAACAATGAATAAAAAAGCCGGTTACATAACAAATTCAAAGAAAACAATAGGTACAGAAAAATGACAATCAGATACAACAAATGAGAACATGGATAGAACATGGATAGTTGATGGTTTTATCCAAAAGCCAACTGATAGCCACCTGTATCTTCCTCCATCCAGTGCCCATCCAAAACACGTTTTGAAAGCGATTCCGTTTGGAGTCGCTTCGAGACTGCGTAGAAATTGTTCTGAGGATCATTTCCTCAACAAAAGGCTGGAGGAGTACAGGGGTTACCTAGTCGACCAAGGATATCCAAAAGAATTGGTCTCGCGTGAATTTTCTAGAACGGCAACCATTCCTAGAAATAATTTACTTCAAGCCAGAGTCAGAGATTCCAAAAAGATTTTTCCTTTTGTTCTTACATATAACCCAAATTTACCGTCTGTTAATAAGTTACTTAATAAGCATTTTCATCTTTTGCTCTCGTCGCCAAAGCTTAAGGAGCTTTTTCCACCAAATTCTATAATTTCATCCTTTCGTAGGTCTAAGAACCTCAAGGAAATTTTGGCACCTTCGAAGTGTAGAAAGGGCTCACTAGAGTCAATTGCACTGCCATCAGCGGGATG
>OX419341.1:18088458-18094205 GCA_948470475.1 Galaxea fascicularis | reverse complement strand
ATGCATGGTATGCGATCGCTTACGATCAAGGTGCCTGAAATTAAAAAAAGAAAAGCTTTTGGTATGCTCTGTTGCCCTTTCGTGATAGTCGTGCAGAGCTTTTGACGTTGTAATATGTTTTCTTAAGTATTCCGTATTAAGGAGAACTTAATTGGGAACTGTGAAATGCATGATTATCAAATGCACAACTTGAATATGTTTGGCTTTTGTAGCTACTTTTAATTTATGAAAAAATTAAACACACAACACATTCAGGGGTCAAAAGGTATTGGAATCGAAAACGCAATTTAACAACGCGTGATGCGTTTTCCAATCTTTCAGCCTGATAAGCCAATCAGAGATGGAGGCTTGCTTAAAGAGATGTCCAGAAATCTTCCCACCGTGAGACATCTGTATTAGGGAACACAGGAAGCCCACACAACCCGTGTGACACTTTTTTATCTTTTATGGGAGTATCAAATACGTTCATATAATCGTAATGTACTGCGATGAATACTTTTAAATGAGTAGAAAATAGATGTGTTTTTAGCTGAAATGCTGTATGTTGTCGTTCTTGTAGTTGAAAACGGCGATTTGGCGAATATTGCGTTGGACGTTTACCTCAGCGTATTATAGGCTCAAGTAAGTTAACGTCCAACGCAAAATCCGCCAAATCGCCAAAATTCACCGTTTTAAGCTACAAGAACGACAACACAGCATTTCAGGTAAAAATACGTTTATTTTATATTCATCGAAGTAGATTACGATTCTATGAACTTTTTCGGTAAAAGATGCTAAAGCTCACACAGTTAGTGTGGGTGCCCTGTGAAGGGAACGGCTTTTGGGTCAAGAATTTAAGCGCCTTTTCTTCAACTTTTTGGTTGCTTTTTCATCAATATTTAGTCGCAACATAGGTAATGTGCATGTACAATGCAATAACAGTACACCGAAAGTACTAATTGTTATTAGGTAATAAAAAAAAATCTTGATTAGCATAGTGCTTCCTCTATAAATAACCGTTACCCCAACGTCTTGTCCGTTTATCTTGTTAAACAAGCCTCTACAATGACGTTTGTAGAGACGGCGGGCGGGATCATGGAAAACTTTATTTTGTCAGAAGAAGGCTGAATTCTGCACCTCGGCAACTTAGGCCATAAGACTGTGTTTCATTAAAAAATGGCAATTTACTTCTACGTGAGCGTTTTCAACCACTTGATGAAGAGTAGTTGCTAACAATTAAAGATGCGCTTCTTTCCCACTGCTAATGTACAAACGGTGGGTTAGTCACTGTAACTATTGTTTTTTTGTTTCTTTTTGTATATCGTCAGTTTCCTCTTGGTATCAGTTTCTGAAATTAAATGGTTCAGGGAAACGTTACTTTCTTTACATCTTTACACCGTAGCGAGCCTTGTACGGATGGACCTTTTCTTAGTATGAAAGACTGCCAAAACTAATTTGTGTTGTTTTGTGTCGACGGTTCAGTGCTTTAGCATAATAAATGCTTCCACTGAATGTGAATTTACTTGATCTAATCGAGTGAAAATATAAGGTAAAGATTTGGAAAAGTCTTGCTTGTATTAATTATTGATATTCAAATAGATAATCTACCGTGAGTTATGCAATCAATGTTTATTTTTTACTTTGTTTTGTTTGTTTTTTTTTTCTTTGCTTTCGATGACTTTCAAAGACGGAGCTCATGTAGGGCACAAGTCTCATAGTCTAGATCTTGTCCGGGAATGCTTGATGTAGTAATAAAGGTAGCCCATGTACAGCAATATCAGTGCTAATGTAATCACTGAGGAAAATTAAACGAAGAAATAAGAGTTTGGTCAGTACGAAGTACTGGTGCCTATTTCTTTTCTTTTTTTTTTCGGAATAGTCAAAAGTTATTATGAAAGGAATAGGGTGTCGAGTTCCAACTCGAACAGACAAAAGTACAAAGGCGCAAGTCGACTATGGTCGCATAAGTGACGGTTATGGCAGCAGTTTGGAGCCACTGTTAGTGGTATTCCTTTAAGATCCACCCAGTACCAGGCTGATGAAAGGCCGAGAGAATGTTGACCATGTCACGGCTCGATGTTTAATTTCCAAATGACTGCCCTCAGAGAAACGCCCACATGGAAAGGGGCAAGCCGTAAACGAGAGTCGCTCCCCGTACGAAGACGAATTGCTCTTAATTTGACGTCCAACCAATTTGTGTTCTAAGTAGCAGGCTGGCTTTTAGCCGCATAAGTACAGCAGAGACACTGAGAAATGTTGTGTCAAGGTTGTGTGTTTGGGATTGCTCGAGGAGTTCGTTGTTCGCGACTTGTGCATTTAAACATTAAACATTCTCGAGTTGATGCTGAAAACAGAGTATCCAAAACTTCTCTTCAAAGCCTTAAAGAAACATTGTCATTTCAGTCCAGTCTTGCTCTTCGAATTCTTTTTTATTTGGGCGGTGTAGCAGCTCTCGTAAGGTCTCACGAGATTGGCTTGCTACCCTACTGGTGAACAAAAGGACAAACAACACAAACAATTGACCCTATCCCTAAAATAATAGAGGTGCTACACTATGCCTGCCAATGAAATTTAGAGCCTTACGAGAGCTGCTACAGTACTGTTTTATTTTTGTCCCGCGTCCACACAAACAACAGCCGGCAATCTGCAAATCATAATCACTTTATACAAAATACAACCTGATAAACTAAATAACGACTTGTATTGGCGATAAGCCGAATGACCGCATCGCTTCTTTGAACTTGTTTCATAACAGCGGCTGCCGACCGTTGAAGATAACCTAATTATTACGGTGCAGCAAATATCCAGCAAATTCATTCTTGGTGCTATTGCCAAACCCTGTGTGGTCTTTCTTTTCTTTCCACAAGCTGTAAACAGAATCTCGCAGGCAAAGTTTCACTAAATTATCCCTCCTTCAAGGCCGCCCTCGAGACTTCGGCGGCGTCGTTCCACCGAAACCGGGGCACTGAAAGACACCGTTTCGGCAGATATCTGTTCCTGGTGTTTTTGGTAGTCAAAAACGTCAGGTAGCATTATCGGCGAAAAGCAAACAGTTCCCTAGAACGTTCGTGGAAAGTTCTCTTTAGCAAGCAGTATAACTTTCTCATAGAAAGATTTTGTTCCCTAGAATTTCCGTGCAATTAAAATTTCAGCTAAGGAATCCGAACAGATCAAATTCGTGTAGCTGATAGAAACATCACTTTAAACAGGCTTCAAACACCATAAGTACTTAAAAACGCCTCTTTTAGGGTCTCTTTACAGCTTTTGGTTGATTTGGGTCGTTGGGTGCTTCTGCCGAAAAGTTCCAGTGGCGACGAAAATTGGTTTCCATTACACTACGGTGCGACGTACTTCGTAAAATCCATGTTATACACACAGTCTCGATATTACGCAATGTGATCGTTGCTACAATCTTGGACAAAACTACTTGAGAAAACTGGCCTTTTCGCGCCCAAAAATCGTTCACGAAAACCTCTGGCTCAACAGTATTACTATAGAAACTTCCCCCTCCCCCTCCCGCTCCCCCTACTCAATGTTGAATTTAGGAAGCCGCAATTCTTAGGCAAACGTTTAGGAGCCACAAACAACATTGAATTGGGGGAGGGGGGTGGTGAAACTCGGTTGTTAGTGTTCTCACAAAAAGAGACTTTGGAGCTCAATTGTCTCAACAGTCTTGTCCAAGATTGTAGGCTACATATGCATTTAGGACATGCGTAGTCAGGGAGTGAAGTGAACAGCACGTGCTTGGAGCCAAATGTACTTAAACGCTGTTTTAAGTTTTATTAAACCTTGTTTGATTTGTATTCGTGTCACGCGACAAAGGAACATGTGCTTTTGTGCTTGTAACGTCATTTTGTCTGTTGGCGATCAACGTGTTTAGAGCAGTTTTGAGGCCAAACAGTTCGGTGAGTTGACTTTGTTCCGCCGGTGGTTATTTTAGGAACATTGTGTGACAGTGCTAGCCTTTTTTTTTTCTTTGGCAGAAAACCACCAGCACCACCGTCGCCATCAACACTACAATCGCCGTCGCCTCGCTTGTCATTTTATTCTGTGTTCTCATCTATGCGAATTTATTCGTTTGAGTACGACTATTTGTGTTTTCGACGTCGAGAAATAAAATGTAACACTTACGCAGCTTCGAGTTTGTCGTGATTCGAAGTTGGCACAAATTGCGCAATGGAGACGGATTACTTGAGATCATCCTTACCGTTGCAGGGGCTGACGATTATTGCGCATCGTGGAAAGTGATAATGGGTCTTTAAGCGCTGTCCAGTCTTGAATTTCTTTATTAACGATGAATGTGAATACATGAAATCGTGTATATGAACTGCGGATTTAGGAATGAAGACTGTAAGTAATCGTTTTAGTTAGCCACACTGTCTACTTGAGCAGTGATGAAAATAATTGGGTATTCAAACTGCGGATTAGAGAACGATCGAAGATGTATGTGATCATCGCAGTTAGGAACACTACTTGAGCAGTAGGGTTGTTTAGCAGCTCCTGTTAGTTCTAAACTACATTGACAGGGTAGCGTTGCACCTCTATTGTTTTAGCGCTAAAACCTCGCCTCTCCCAGTTTTTCAAATAGTTGGCAATTGACAGGCGTTGTCGAGTATATTCACCGGAAAAGAACAGACAAAACACAAGTAAATGAAATATATAACATCATGAAAGTATTTTATAGTCAACACAACATGTCAATGCCTTCTAATTTATTGAATTACATCTTTAGTTTTAATATGTCATTGTGCGGGGATATTCATTCTAAATATCCCATGGGACTACATGAATCTAGTTAATTTTAACTGGCTTTGTGAATAGCCATTCCATTCTTGATTACACGCTGTCAAGACGCGCGTTATTTCTTACGCTTGCACGTTTCCTCGTGTGAGTTTAACTTCCTTACTGAACCCCTTTGTCAGAGATTTAAACCTGATAATGCGTCCGACAGTCTCTGTGGGATCCCCTCGTCTTGGTAAGACCTCCACGTGATTTACTTTGTCCGCTTCTGGGACAAAATCACCATTAACTCTTACGCCACCGGTTACTCTGTTCACTGCGTTTTTTACCGTCACCTGTAGGGCAAAATATACATTTGAATTAAGACGAATGGAGGGAATAACAGACACGCCAGAGTTTACGACAGTATCACTTAGTAGAGTAGCGTGATGGTGCAGTCTAAGTCCGGACCAAGAACCCTACCACTCATGATACGGTTTTTTATAGTTGCATACTATATACTTGCAAGTCTCATTAAACTTGTCAAAGAACAATTTCAGAAACTTCCCTTTCGAAATACCATCATAGCTAAGAAACCTGTAAGATATACACTGGTTCTTAATTCTCACCTCCACATCAACTCCCATGCTAACTGAATAAAACCTCTCCTGTCCAGTGACTTTGCTCCCGACAGTCAAAGGATCACTGCTGCTTCTGCTAATGTTGAAATTTAGATTCGGGGAAGACACAGTAATGTACAAATTCTTGCTGTTCACTTCTTCTACCATAACGATGCAAGGTGCCTGGATCAGAAAATTAAGTCAGAGAAATAGAGCAGTTTTCGGTTGATTAACTACATTCAAACCATGGTTTATTATATCAATGACAGTGGTATTGACAAATACAGTAATAGTGACCGTGACCGTGACAGAGTAAGAAAAACAATAATGACGATAACGGCAAATCGGCAATAACAACGACAACGATGAAAAAACGGATTTCGGGGTGACTGTGACATTGAGATGATAAAGATGATGATGATGATGATG
>OX419341.1:18073458-18085958 GCA_948470475.1 Galaxea fascicularis | reverse complement strand
GGTCAAGTTTCATCTAGCACTCAAATTCCTTCAAAACTGGATCATGGTTGATTAACACTTGACGCTTTATTCACACGGGCAGAAGTAACTACAAACCCTCGGAGAGGGGGTCACCCCATCATAAAGGTCGATTTGGGTGTGTGGGTCTAGCTTTGAACTGATATTGTAACAGGGACTTACTTGTGGCGTGGTTGAGCGAGAGGTGCCCTGTTACCTTCCGGGATCTTTTAACAAGTGATGGGCCCAACCTTCATTCAGGAACATGGCGTTTATTGGAGATCTTAACTCATTTCGTTACAGGCAGAACCCAAAGACATTTTCGCAAATTTTCTCATACACGAGTTGCAACCAATAATATTTGAGCATCTCATACACTTATGTAAGCTAAGCAAATGGAAGGAATTCGTACTTTTCACACTTTTAAAATCCAAGGCTCATTTTACATCCTAAGGCGTTATTCTAAGGACAGGTGGAAAACACCTAAATTACTCGCTTTATGATCAGAAACATTATGATTGCCTAACTTTTCTTAACCCTAATCGTGCCACGGGCCGATCTGATCGGCCTCGTGTGGCCTCAGAACTAAAAGTCAATTTCATTGGCTACTGACAACAAAAGAAGAGGTACCCGACCAATCAGATTTGCTCTTATGTTGCTACGAAGATAGTTTCGTAATTCTTCGCCTTATCGTTGTGAGAGCGACAATTTTTTCCGAACATGAGGGTCCTTTTGTGGAAGCAAGGAATGCAACATGGCGGCCATTTTGTTTTCCTCGGCTTTTTGGTCCCAATTCATTCTTATTTCCGACAGAACTGTTGGAGAAAACCGAAGGAATTTAATCGCCAAGATGTAAAAATTGGTTGGTAGTAAGTAGATTGTTATGGGTTTTCCTCTAGAAGATTAAATCTTCGATTCATTTCACCTTGTGCTGTTTGGACTTCGCCACCTCAAACGGAGCGCGCGTGTACTCACGAATTTGGATTTGCAGCGTAGCTTGCCTTTATCTTTATATATTTTGGATTATATCGAGAGGTTAGTGTTTCTGCTACACATTGGGTGGTTCTTGGATAGCCGAGACTAAAACATGAAGGTACAGTGAGGGATTTATTTTACATAGTTTCTCGTGATTGATGTATATTTGAGAACCTTTGATGCACGCTCAGCAGCGTCGGCACGATTAGGGTTAAGTCTCAATTTACTGGAAAACGTTCCGTAACAATATGAAAAAATGATGACGGACCCATGACTCTGTTACCCTGCAATTCCTTGTTTGCTTAAATATCGTGACCGTCGACAGTGGCATTATAAAAATATCGATTCGGACCTGAAATACTATTTAACGTGCGCCAGGTTAGCTAACAGAAATAGACTTAATGATGTTTTAAGAGAGCACGCTATAAGATTGAAAAACAGGTTAGGTTGCTTTACCCAAAAAGGTAAGTTCCAATCGATAGAAAACCGACTTAAAAATACTTGTTAGGCCCGAAGTTTCAAGAAAAGCACGCCAGATTGATAATAATTATTCGTGGAAAAGTAACAAAAATACGAGCTGAAGTTTTCTTCTAAGCCTTGAAATGGAGTGATTTGTTTGTGGGACTTTTGAAGGGGAAGGGTGTCCTCTTTCGCGAGAATCTAAAAAGATGGAATTCAGTTTCATTACCATTGACATCTAAGAGAGTGGCTGCGTTGTTCTGTGGCCCAAACAAAGAAGGCTCTCTAGTGAGGTCCGTGGCGAGTGAGTGTAATGAAGCATTTACGTAAATTGACGATGGGTTAGCACCATCCAAGAGTTTGGTCTGGAACAAGGTTGTCTGTGTGGGACAAAAGAAAAGCAGGTACTTAGATGATGGATCACAACGTTATCCAACAATTCCTCATACTTAATTTAGTTGACGGGAAAAATGTTATCACGTCTTATCAGTTAATATTCTAAGCCTCAAGGGAATCATAAGAAAACATTTTGATGCACAATAATAAAAATCAGCGGAAATAATCGGCCAACTTGACTTCATTTTCGGAGTTTAAAGTAACGGTTAGATGGTAGTGTTTACACCAACCATGTGCGAAAATATATGAAAGTTATTCTTTATTATTAGCGACCTTAAGCACCGGCGTCTGGAACGAAAACGAAGAAGATAATATAACGTAGATGTCTCAAGGTCCAAACTTCGTTTTCGCCTCGAGAAATAAAACTTAAGCGCGGCTAATCTGGAACGAAATCAACTAACTTCAACTGCCTCGAACCTTTTTGTTTTTATGCCGGCGATGGCATCGTTTAAAGACATTCGCGAGTCTATCTTAAGCTGTTATGCCGAAGACATGATCGACAATGAGGAGCTCTTCGCTCTTTATGATTTTTACAGCTCAAAAAATCCAGATTTTCTGAACGCCGGATTCCTACCCTCCATTTGACCTAGGCGAAATGGATGATTCAGAATGCCTTGAGTGCCTTGAATGCTGAGTTTAGAGTTCAGTAAACGTGATATCCCTGCTCTTGCTAATCATCTTAGAATACCTGACAACTTCTATTGTCAACAGCGCTCTGTGAGTGACGGAATCGAAGGACTTTGTATGTTATTACGACGTACAAGATACAAAATACATCAACACATACGCTTCCTTATGTCTCAAGCGCTTGCTAGACCCATCAAAAGAAGATAAAGCTACTTTTACTTTAGTGGATACGATTGGTTTAATTTAAAACAATAAAACAATGGTTAATTGCACTCTATAGACAGTTTTAGAAGATTAAATTTACTTACTGAGGTTTTTCTACGATTCCATTGAGATGGATCTGCTTTCAATTCGAGCTTTTTCCTTGAAAACGCTAAAAGGTTGACGTGAAACTTACAGAAAAGCCTTAACTATTAATGGGTTTCTTGAACGTGACAATTCAGACAAGAACAAATATCACACGAGGATGAAAGCAGAGTTTGAAACTTGCGTTCTAGCGAGAACGAAAAAAAGCCGTCCTATCGTTCTGCACGAAATCTGCAGGACGAAGACGAGCAGTGAAGCATGCGCAGTAATGATTCTACGCACAATATCACTTCCGGTCGTCTTCGTTTTCGTCCCAGGCGCCGGTGCTTAAGGTCGCTAATGAAGGCGTCCAGTTTCCGATCGATTAAGTGTTTACAGAAGTCTCAAAATCACTAAATCAAAATCGGTGACAAGCTGAGGCTACAAAAGGCGAAGCCTGCTCAAGAGAACCACTAGTATTTACATCCTCAAATGGGATCTGTGCGATGCACAATCAGGTAATTCCACTCGTCACCTGCATCAGCGCAAAGCCTCGGTCATACATTGGGAAGCTTATGAAAACAGATCACTTTGTCGAGACCGTAGACCCGAAACGAAACACCCAATGTGACTTATCATATTTCGGCCAAGTGAAAGACTAAACATTTGCTATTACCTGGGTAATATTTGGAGAGCTGTTAGTTACGGTGATATCACTGCCCAGGCAGACGATGATGAAATCAGCAAAAAACACACTCTTTCTAAAGGCGAAGTTGATGTTTGCTTGAAAGGCGCCGCTTTTCCATTGGTAGGGAGGCTGAGAAAACTCCATTCCAAACACTCCGCTTGGATTGTCTCCCCCGCCGACCAGCCTGAGTCCGCCGGCCAGTGTCTGTGGCTGATAATATCTATAAAGAGATGCATTGTTCAATTTGTTTCGGTAGACAGTAATATCAGATGTCATGCTTACGTCTCAACAAAGAGGCATCTGTAGCATTTATTGCTAAATTTCTCATCCATCCTTATTAGCTATTTATTTGGAATAGTTCAGTTTAAAATATGACTTTCATTTGACCTCATTTTGGTACCATACGATACAATTATGCAATACTCATACAGTCGTAAGTCGTATTCGGAAAAGGAGATGGACAGTACGTACACCCTGAAAAGGGTGGAGCTTCTGGTAGACATAATATGATATTACCATGTTTAGCCGGCACATTTTCCATATTTGCACCTAATTCAGATTTTGTCTCTATCTCAGTTATATTGAGACATTTACGTAAAGCTCTTCTAACAGATGTAACTGATGCACTGACTCTGCTGCAGGAGAAGATGTTTTGACGTTTTCGTACACGAAATACAGACCTCCGGTTTTCGCTGACCAGCTGATCAAGGTTCATTTTGATCGTGGTAGTTCCTGGATGTCGTGTCCAGTCCCAACCATTGTTGATATCGTGAGTTTTAAGAGCTGCCTCACTGTTTGCAACTAGAAGTGCTCCGTGACTCTGGTAAAGTCCAAAGACGTTCTGATTGGAGGATGCCTCAAAGTCCCAGACGTAATTGTTGAATCCTTTCACGCTGAGAGCCCAGTCTTCTCTTCGATGGATGACAAGAGCTGCATAGTTTAAAGACCAGAATCCTGTGGGTGAAGACTCAGCTTCGATACTCATATCGCCTGCTTTGCTGTTAATTTCCTCGATGATGTTGACTGACCCAATAGAATTCAGATAATAAATTGAAGTAAAGATTGTTCCGTCCGACAAATATTCATTGACAGAGCTGTCACCTGTAGTACAAATATGAATATCTGTAAGTCGGCCGTGTAGACAGTATGACATATGTGACACATATGCCATACTGAACGTATGAAATGTTCACTATGAACATCATTGTACATCATGAACATCATCATCATCGTACGCGATGAAATGTGTGGGGCAATTCGTACTCACTGAAGTACCGCAGACATTTCATTGTGTACGGTAGTTTAGTGTGCACGACTTCGTGCACCTTTTTTCAGTCTATGCATTAGTACATTTGTTATGCGAATAAATAAATTTAAGAGCCAGTCAATTAAACGGGTCAGACAGTTATACAATGATTTTGTCAGTAAATCAGTTTGGTAAAAAATACAGTAGTTGACCAGTAGTGGCCAGAAACAAGCCATTTAGTTAGCTCTTTTTCGTTAGACAGTACAATAGGACAGGAATGCATTTTCGAAGTAATGCAGCTAATTAAAGCATGTACTAGCAACGTACTGGAAGTCGTGTCCTTTCCGACGCGTACTATAAGATTTACTGATCATGAGACTGCTTACAGTCATGACAAGTATGGTGGATTGGTATACCTACTGCAATGATTAATTAAGGTTGATGTGTTACTAATGCAACCTAAACAGCTCAAAGCCGAGTGGTTAATATTGCGCAACCTCATTGCAGTATGTTTACATCGTTAGTCAATTTTTAAGAAAAAACTTAGATCAAGGTTGTTTACGCCGCTTTTAAGCACTTTTAGTTTGGCCGGTGGACCATGACTGACCAATACTTTCGAATTGAATTGTTTTAATTATCTGCAGGGTTGTACATTTATCACTGTTTAGGTTGGTGGCCATGTAAAGTTTGTGTCAGTTAACACTATCAGAATAGTTATTCTTGAGAGCAGAAAACAAATGAAAAAAGAAACAGTCATAAAAAAAAAAAACAGATAAGAACAGTAGTACCTGTGTCATATAGCCTCAAAAACATCTTAATGTTTTCTGTATCAAGGGTATTAATCTCCCCGAGGGAACCATCCATCGCAAGGCTTGGAGCCGAAGCAGCGAAGTAGGCATAGGCAGGAAACGATTTCGCCAGAATTGCACGATCGAATCCTGGAAATCTGCCTGAAACGCTGTTTGGCGAGGAATACTTCACAGACACAATTCTCATTATCTGAAGCCCCTTCTTTATGTGTTCTTTTGTCACAGCACCTTTCAACCAGAAAAGCTGAGTTACTTTCGGTTATTAATAATAACAACAATGGTAGCGATAACAAGGCAAGAACGTCATGGTAAGCCAAATATGTAAATCCGTATTCCTCTATTGTCCTGATCTATTGTCCTGTAAATGTACTTTATTGTCTTCTTTTATATGTGCTCTAAATGTGGGCTAGCATGAAGTTTTTGCCGATAACAATAATGACAACGATAACGCTCTCAGCAGTAAAGGTAACGGTGGCCGTAACGGCAGTGATAAGAATGTGGACAACGGCGTTACTCTTAGCATTGCCAGTCTTTTCAAAGCTTAATACATCGCTATCGTGCACTTCAATTATTCCTGTTTACTTATTTGCTGCTGATTGAGGAATTCATGTTCATGCACCTGTGGTAAATGGCTAACTGTCTACAGTGGTTACTGTTATAATTAGCAACTGGTCCTACTATACTCTTTCATTTCTTCTTGCGTCTAGTATCTTATGGTGTGTTATCACATGATACATGAATATGGTCGTATGAAGCGGTTTCTACTTTGATTAAGGACATGTGTCTTACTGAATTCAAACGCTGTTCCACTGAGCAGGTATTGAATAAGAGCTGCCTTGTGCAAAGCATGAGGCGTGTAAGCTGAGGCATAGTAGCTGTTATGATGAAATCCAACGTAGTCAGGCTTTAAAACTCCCCCCAGTCCTTCATTCGGGGTGACGGCAATAGCATACCATCGGCCAAGTGCTTCCATGTCGCGTATTTTCGCTTGCTTTTCGGGAACTGTACTCGAGGGCATCATGAGCACCGCAAACAATCTGAAAATTTATGCCGATATAGTCACATTTGCAATAGCAAAACATCGTTCTAGATACTTCATAAACTGGAATTCATGACTTTTTATGCTTGCAAGAAATCAAAATTGTTTCATCTAAACGAAAAACAGTGTAAGGGACTGCAACCTGAACAATATAGCCAATGGCACAAGAGGCCATGAATTTTGTTTTAATTTTGAACCACCTTCGTTGATGTGCAGAGAGAACCGTACTGAAAACGTTACACTGAACCTGTTCTGTGAACTTGAAACTGTCGATGATGACCAATTTATTTAGGTCTAAATTAAGGCTGAGATGAGCGGCACTAAATGCCTATACAGACTCTCTTATACAGATTTCTTCCGTCTAATCATTACCCTAAAAGGTAATACCAACAATAAAACTAACCTCCAAAGTGAAATGGTTCTCATCCTATCAGCAGTTGTCCCAGCGTACTCGAATGGATTTTGATAGACCTCACCAAAGTCGTTGTACCACTTCATAGTAGCTGCGTAGTCTGACTTTTTCCCTGCATCTTGCAGCACTTGCTTCAAGAGATAAACAGCATTCATGAAGCCTGCTCCGGCATTATTCATCTCGTGATCCAAAGAGCCAATTGCACTCCCCTCAGTAAAACCTTTACCAGAAAAAAAAAATTATATCTTGCCTTAATACACTTCGTTTTTATCAAAGGGGTTGTTAACGATGTTTCCTATTAATTGAAATACCACAATGAAGTTCGTAATGATGCAAACTTAAAATAATAATTACAACAATGATACCACTAATTACTAACTAAAGACCGCCCACCATCTCATCACAGGATATCCCATCCTTGTCAAAATTGAATACACTGTGGGACATAAAAATTTTGTAGCCTGTGTGCACCAGAACATCTGTCTGGACTATAACATACCAACTTGGGACATTGTTGTGAACACAAACTAAAATCCCGTGTACAAAATGAAGCTGTTACAATCCTTTGGGACATGCCAATCAACACAGACAGAAGCACACCGCTAACGGACCGGACATCGTCATTAATGACCATGACCAAAATGAATGCATAATGATTGACACCAGTATACCCTCCGAAGGGGTGGGTCTTTAAAAGAAATAGGAAAACCATCGAAATACAAAGAGCTGGAGGTAGAAGTCAAAAGGATGTCGAACATAAAAGCCATTATGCTGTTCGGTGGTATTTGGCACCCTTAACGTCATCAAAAATCAGTGGAATCTACGCAGATCTTTAAAAAAATATCTTGGAACGTTAACTATTGAACAACTTCAGTGGACAACCTTGCTTTGGACTGCGAATATCCTACTTGGAGCACTATCCATCGACTAGACAGCGATCATTTCCTCGGGTACATGGATTGCACCCGGGCATGGGCGAGAATGAACGGTGAACAGAGAATGGAATCATAGTGGTGATGATGACGACGACGACGACAACGCCGATAACGATGATGATTATACTGTCACTCAATAAGTTATATAAAATTAATGCGTTTTCTTTTACATGCAAGGTGGACCATCACTCTTACAACAGATTGACGCTAATGATTTAAATTCAACTTTTGTCTTTAAGCGTGGGAAAAATGTAAAAAAAAAATAAAAATAAAAAATAATAATAATAATAATAAACTAGCGACCTGTTTGCGATTTTTGACATAAGAAAATATTTTATGTTGGAAAATCCAAAATATACAAACTAGTCTCATTGTTATTTCCGCTTTTTACTATAACATCTGGAATCTAGCTAGTTAACAAATCTAGCGTTAATTTGCTGCTATATTGTAGGCCTCCTTTCAAGGATTCGTGTGGCAAGGTCACCTTGATCCTCAATGTACTCAAGAAGCAACAGCAGACGCTCCTTTCTCTTGTTATTAAGTGCGTTGATGGCCTCCTTGACCTTCATTTCAGTGTATGATGGCGGCGCTGGTCCCAAGGTGTCCGTGAATGTTTGCTGTAATGCTGTGTCGGCACCTAGAATCCTCTGAAAACCAATTCGATTTTTTTTTTTTAATATGCGCACTCCCCATTTTAATGACAGATATTTAGGGTACTCTGGAAGATACACTTGGTAAGTTTCTTCCAGCAGAAGACTAACAAGTCAGCTTCAAACAGAAAAATTAAGCAGATTTTTTCTAAATACACCGGCTTTAGCAATCGAAGGCGCTGGGAAAGCTTTGGTTTCATATCCCAGTTTAACTCAAACTCATACAAATAGCATTAAGAAAAAGAGGTTTCTTCTAGGAGTAAGCTTTTTCTAGTCCATTTTATATCCTCAAAGAGGAAGCCAACGGAACGAGTTAATGAGGAGCGAAGTAGCCATAAATCCATGACTATAACGAAAGTTAGTAAATCATCCAAGAGCTTTTCCCAAAAGAAAGAAGCAAACAAACAACCTAAATGGGTCACAGATAAACTGACAAACGTAATAAAGAAGTCATTTATTTATACAAAAAAAAACAAACAAAGTCCAAAAACAGTGCAACCAGTTTAAGAAAATTTTAGAGGAGTAGTGGATGATCCCAAATCAAGTTAAAGCAGCAGCGCCATTAGCATCGATAGTTTGAATCTGTATCATTAAATGTTAATTAACATTCGCGCTATCTTCATACCTGAACCGCTGCATTGAATGTAGAAGAATTCCCGTTTAGATTGGCCAACTCTGCCATAGCTACTGCGTTCACTTCACTGTCACGTGAACGTATGTGGTAATCCAGTGACAATGGCAGGAGAACCTTGCGCATTACGAAACCAAACTTTTTCTCGTCAAACTCAGAATCGTCAGAATATAGCGGTGCTCCTAGGAAATTTAGAAAAATTAAGAGCATGACTAATTATTAGAAACCGGATTTAAGTTGCTCTCCATGTTTTTAACCTGTTCTTCCTCCCTAATCTCCAATTTGCCGATGCTTCTTTTTTTTTTTCTTTTTTTTTTTACAAAGAACCAACATTCTGAATTAAAACCTGACAACGACATTGACCGTGGCATATTTTTTGTCTGTTATGACTTATATCAAGTATAGACTACAGACAATCCGTTGTTTTTGTTTGTATTTTTTTGTTTCATTAGCCCTGAAAAGCTCCTCTAGGGGAGTGGTCAATTGTGTTTTTTGACGAATTGTAATACGGTAAAAACCCACTTATAAGAACCTAGATTTTTCCAACTTAGCCTAAATAGGTTCTTATATAGAAATGGTATTTAGTGGGATTTTAGGCGCGCTTCGTAGGTTCTTAATTGGATAGGGGTACTAGCATTCAGCACAGATAACTACTACCGGGCATCTGTGATATGGGATAGGTATAGTGCTGTATTAAATAATTAGTCTAGAATACAGTTTAGGTGATAACCGTACAGTAAATTCGGCTTTCCAAAGTACTAGCATGCATGTCTTTCATGCTGCAGTGTTCATAAAATGCTAAGGCATCTTGTGATGAACAGGATGTAAACGTCTGTATTTTCATCTATTGAAAATTTTAGCGCTAAATAGGTCCTTATGAAAATGGGGTTCAAGATGAAATTTTAGCCTAACAGGTTCTTAAATTTTAGGTTCTCATATGCGGGTTTTTACTGTTATGTTTTAGCTAAACTCATTGATCATTGCAGAGCAGGAATTTTTATCGTGGAATTCATTCATTAAAATTTATGAGATTTAGTTACTATCTAACTAGAATTATGTGGCAACGAGATTTACGGCCGCTATGACAAGTAAACGTTTTAGTCTTCTGTCCAGTTTGGCTTAGGTAGAACGCTGTTAGTTTAAGTTTATATCTTAATATTGATTAAAGGATGTGCACATACATTACACCCAAAAAGTTCTAGGTGTACCTGTGATTACACCTTCCGCGGTTTTTATAATGCTAAGCGCTGCAAACTCCGTGATTGCGGTGATCACGTCACCCTGCAGAGAATTCCATCTTTTCTGTACGTTTCCTGCGAACTGATTTGAACTTTGTGATTGACGAACGAACCAGTTGTCCAGACGTTTCTCGATCAATGACAGATCTGCCAACTTGGAATCACTGGGGATGGGTTCAGTGACAGCTGTCGGGATGGCCTAAACGAAAAAAAATAACAATTATATTGCCCATTATTTACTGAGATTTATGAAATGAACGGCGGTTTGACGATTGGCCTAGACGAGTTTTTGTTTAAAGTATTGGCGAAAGAATGGCGATAGTATAAACGTGTGTGTGCTGTACCTGTAAGCATATTTAAGACACGCCACACGTATTCGACTCGTAGTCCACCTCTTTGTTTGGAAGCTATAGCTTATTTAGTTGCTAGTTAACACTGAATGCGACTTCTTCAACCATGGGCCGTGACCTCGTTGCTTCTCGTTTCCTTATGACCTCGGGTTTCACAGTCCATTTCATTCTTTCTGATTACGACAATTTTAATTTTTTGTCGATAGCTTGGAAACTTAACATACGTTGGGACCATCTAAGTTTGAAAAATTAATCGTGTCTTCCGTTATTGCAAAGAGAGAAGACGTCCAATGTCCGGCTGTTCATTGGAGCTATGATGTTTCTGATATGATACCGAAGCACTCTATATATTGTGGTACCTGGCTCCAGCGGTAAGTTTGCTGCCAGAAATTATTTGAGTCGTACATTGATTCGTCGAGTGTTGGCACAATCTTGTCACGTGATTGTCTTGCCAAGTTGTCATCCAAGCGCAGGAGATCAAAGTACAGGGGATGTGTCGTCGATGAAGTCGATGGTGCTTTAATTTTCATAGTTGTCATGTCAGCGCGGCCATTTGTCAGAGCTTCATCGTAGCTAACCCACACCGCACGCCAGCCCTAAAAGCGAGTATGAAAAGACAAATTCTCGTGTTGAAATCTAAAATAGTACGTAACTATGAGTTAAGTTATTCTTGTCAAGCCAGTGATTCAAGTTCCAACACTGGTGATCAAGATATGTTCCGAATGCTG
Source organism: Galaxea fascicularis (assembly GCA_948470475.1). Lineage (NCBI taxonomy): Eukaryota > Metazoa > Cnidaria > Anthozoa > Scleractinia > Euphylliidae > Galaxea > Galaxea fascicularis. The sequence goes on along the minus strand of OX419341.1, from coordinate 18,074,493 downwards.
GTGAACAAATTGTTGCAATCGTGTGTCAGTCATGAATGCAAAAACTGTTCAGTATGTTTTACCGGGGTAACTCGTAAAAGGTTCACAACAAGAAAAAACCGATACAGTCAGGACTTAGGTACGGTTATTAGGATACCGATAAAAACCTTAAGAGCTAAAATGGTGCTTAACGATGCAGTTTTTCCTTTAAACATAGTTACAGATACTGCAACCAATTTCACAAGGACTTAAAGTGCTACTATGACGAAATTTGCATCTTTCCTTTCTGAGCCCTTTTAAAATTCAAACAAGCAGTCTGTACGAGAAGAAGAATGCTGTTTACTATATTGAAATATCTCTTTTTGTTCAAGAGATATTAAAGTTTTTAATATATGCAAATTAGCCAAGCGATGACGTCATAAACTCAACCAAATTTTAATCAAATATGATGAAAAAAGATATCTTCGCCAATTTCTATCAGACATCCTTGATTTTTTGCAGTAAGATTCTCCCAGATGTGTTCCACAATATGAGCTTACAAGCTTTGTTACCATGGCAACATACTGGGTTCCAGACCTCCCAGATATTAATGACTTTACGGGCCACCTTTGGCATTCTATTTTGATATTTGCCAATGGTGTCTCATTTGTGTGATCCAGCAAGCATATAAATATGTTAAGTCCAGTTTGTGGCCTTGTTCAATTTTCAAGCTGAAAATCACTAAAATATTGAAATCAGGTTGGAGGGGCTGGAGAAGAGTGAGTTGTTATGGGAACCGAATTCTTTTATACTCGTAGGTGTGTTGCCTGTAGAACAATTTGCCTGTCAAGTTTCAATGGTTTCTGTTTCAAATTGACTGAGATAGCTCTGTTTATATACTTGATGTAAATTTTGGGTTGAGTTTGATGTCACCAGTCCACTTATTTGCATATTTTATACATTTTTCAAACTCAAATATCTCTGGAACCAATGCAGATATTTGAAAACGGTAAACGGCGTTTTAAATCTTTCCTGAAATTCTATGTGATAAACCTAAAAGTTCGAAGGGTAAAAATT
>OX419341.1:18067225-18073258 GCA_948470475.1 Galaxea fascicularis | reverse complement strand
CAGCGGACATGTTTGATATTAGACATCCATGTCAATGTCAATTGACACCTGTCAAAACAACGTATCCGCTGACCAGTATCACGTGACCATATTGCGGGCTCAAGTTATGAGCTGTCGAGGTTAGCTGTTTTTTTGAAGTTGACCGCTGACCAGGTACTGGTTTTCAATTGGATCGCAGGCTCAAGCCAGGCCAAAACGAGGCGTAATCTTTCGCCAGGATCAACAGATCTCCGTCCTGTAAACAATTCACCGCCTACAGCTGTACCTTGACTACTTCTCAGTTCGTTCTTTGTTTAAACCGATGAGAATCAGCCTTTGGATGTTAACAGCAGGAAATTGGATTGCCTGGCTTTGCTATTTTATAGTTTACGGATCTTCGAGAGAAAAGATCGTGTGGTTTGGCAGGCTTTTAATTATGCAGGTGCTGTCTTCGATTGCTGACTTTTGCTGTGTATTAAACTGGACGGTTTTGCCGCTAAAAATCCTTAATTGAAGAAGCTTCCTTCGTAGACATGGGAAGTAACACAAAGTGACGGTGAAAAACTTCAAGGCCCGCTAAGGATTTGTATCTGCTTAGCAAATGAATACTTTTGTGTGAAATGACGGCTTCTGCTTTTATTAGCTTTGCGTTCGGAGTGATTGTTCACTGACTTAAACTGTCCGCAGGTTAGTACTCCTGTTGTGTCTTTTATATGACATATGATGATTTTTCTCTGCAACTACGAGTTATGTTTGTTACTTGTCTTAGTTTTCCAACTTCTACAAGGAACGCCGAAGAAACATTCGCCGGCATCGTTCTTTGTTTTCTAGCTTACCGTTTGTTGTTTTCATGCTGTTTTCGTACTAAAAAATGCTCGTCTTTTTTCCAAATGCATATTTTCGATCCAATATTTCATCTTGAACCCTAAAATTCTTAGTTTTCCCTGCTGTCGCTCATTTTTTGGGCAAAGTATTGGTTGAAGAAAAGCTAAGCGAAGTCCGGACGGTTTATATCCTCGGCTTCGCTTTGTTTTCGGAAACTCGCAATGAGTAATCGACAACTCATTGCCAAACGTAAACACGATTTTTAACATCTGCAGCATTGGAAATACCAGCAATATGTTGTCCCTCAAAAGCAATTCTCGTTGTTAGTTAAAAAAATCGCAGATTGTCAAGGCTATCGCAGTAAAAACTTCGTCCTTTGTTCAATGTTTACGGCTGAAAAATGTTTTTCAGAAATCCTGAGTCAGATGTTATCATTAACAGTGATGTTAAAAATAATACTACCCTCGACTTGTAGTCAAGGTTTGTTGTTTGCAATATTTGTAATTGATCGAAGTCAAGAACAAAACCATTCTCAACATCACTAAATAATTGCAGTTGATCACCTGAGTTGATTCATGGCTAAAATACTATGCTCGATCAGTCTGTCGCAGTCACTTTTCTCAAGGAAAAGTAAAGTCGATTTCGCTCAACGTTTTTCCATGTTATTGTAAAAAGGACATCGACGGCACTTTCTATCGTGTTTACTGTAATAGATCACAAGAATAACAAAATAAAATGTTCAAAACAAGGCGAGCAAAGTACTTTTGTTCTTTTATGAGCTCACTTTGAGGTTTTATCGCACTTTCGCTGTAAAATATTTTTTGATAGATTAAAATGTCACCGATACATGTTGGTTGTGAAGGGCTTATTGTACTTTGCGAAATGGTACTTTGCGAAACGAAGCGAAACGAAATCAAAATCTGTACTTTGCGAAAAGAAAATCTGTACTTTGCGAAATGAAAGTCTGTACTTTGCGAAATGAAATCTGTACTTTGCGAAATAAACATTTCCTTTCTCGCTGCGTCTACTCGGATATTCTAAACTGAAAATTCCCCCCAAAAAAGCCGAAGTTGGTTTAATAGTGGGACACTAGAACTGTTAACCTAGTTAAGTGATTTTTACCACTTATATCGAAATGTAATCAGATGTAAGCTTAATTAAACTGTGATGAAGAAAAGTTTGTTAATCGTTTTTGCTCATCATAATCATATAGTTCCTGTGCCACAAAGTAGTGGTGGGAATCGGTTGAGATTTCACAACCGATCGATCATCGATTATAATCGAAGAAATCTGCCAATAATTATTTCATGTATTTTTCACCTACATAGAAGTCAAAGTGACAGCGCGTACGCACAGGTAAACACATTCTTAGATCATATCTGCTGTTATGACTTAGAAGTTAGGAGTCCACGAAAAACCACACCAAACTCACACCAAGATATTAAACGGTCATTTTTCTTGATTTTAATACTTTTGTGTCCCCAATAATAAAATAAATTTTTCCGCAAGAAGCGATTATGAAAAAAGAATAATCGATTGTCGCGTCGCTTGAACTTTTCGTTTACAACCGATCATCGGCCCACCACTACCACAAAGACCGATGATTATTCGAAAATCTACGTTTGCACTTGATTGAATGACGGCTCTGGCTCTGCAGCAAAACAGTAAAAAATATGTGTATATGTAATCACAATATAGAGAAGTCCTTACTGGAGTCATGGTTCAAGTCCTGTGGCATTGCCATATTAGTTTATCTGTAAATGCTAATATTAAGGAAATAACTGTGGAGCTCCGCTTTAGGCTTGCCTAAATCTATATATTATCAAAGATGTCCGCTGTAAACTAGGTGATCAGCTGGAGTATGGCCGCCATGTTGGATTATTAGCGGAGCTCCAGCGGCCCGAAGGGCCGCAAAGCGGAGCCCCATACCTATAGAAACCCGTCAACTGTTTTTCTCATGGTAATCTTGGCTAGCGGTATTGCTCGTGGGCGCGACCGACGACGACGACGACGACGACGATGACGACGACGACGACGACGACGACGACGACGACGACGACCTCGCACAATAATTAATAATACCCTAATAATAATAATAATAATCCAACATGGCGGCCATACTCCAGCTGACCATCTAGTTTACAGCGGACATCTTTGATATTAGACATCCATGTCAATGTCAATTGACACCTGTCAAAACAACGTATCCGCTGACCAGTATCACGTGACCATACTGCGGGCTCAAGTTATGAGCTGTCGAGGTCAGCTGTTTTTTTGAAGTTGACCGCTGACCAGGTACTGGTTTACAATTCGATCGCAGGCTCAAGCCAGACCAAAACGAGGCGTAATTTTTCGCCAGGATCAACAGATCTCCGTCCTGTAAACAATTCGCCGCCTACCTTGACTACTTCTCAGTTCGTTTTTTGTTTAAACCGATGAGGATCAGCCTTTGGATGTTAAGAGCAGCAAATTGGATTGCCTGGCTTTGCTATTTTATAGTTTACGGATCTGCGAGAGAAAAGATCGTGTGGTTTGGCAGGGTTTTAATCATGCAGGCGCTGTCTTCGATTGCTGACTTTTGCTGTGGATTAAACTGGACGGTTTTGCCGCTAAAAATCCTTACTGAATTGAAGAAGCTTCCTTGGTAGACATGAGAAGTAACACAAAGTGACGGTGAAAAACTTCAAGGCCCGATAAGGATTTGTATCTGCTTAGCAAATGAATACGTATACTTTTGTGTGAAATGACGGCTTCTGCTTTAGCTCTGCGTTCGGAGTGATTGTTAACTGTCTTAAACTGTCCGCAGGTTAGTACTCCTGTAGTGTCTTTTATATGACATATAGTGATTTGTCTCTGTGACTACGAGTTATGTTTGTTACTTTTCTTATTTTTCCAATTTCTACAAGGAACGCCGAAGAAACATTCGGTGGCATCGTTCTTTGTTTTCTTACCTTTTGTTGTTTTCATGCTTTTTGGACTAAAAATGCTTGTCTTTTTTCCAAATGCATATTTTCTATCCAATATTTGATTTTGGAGCCTAAAACTCTTCGTTTTCCCTGCTGTCGCTCATTTTTTGGGCAACAAATTTTTGGTTGAAGAAAAGCTAAGCGAATTTAAGTCCGGACGATTTATATCCTCGGCTGCGCTTTGTTGACATTATTGGAAACTCGCAAAGAGTAATCAACAACTCATTGCCAAACGTAAACACGATTTTTAACAGCTACAGCATTGGAAATGCCAGCAATAATATGTTGTCCCTCAAAAGCAATTCTCGTTGTTAGTTAAAAAATCGCAGATTTTCAAGGCTATTGCAGTAAAAACTTCGTCCTTTCTTCAATGTTTACGGCTGAAAAATGTTTTTCAGAAATCCTGAATCAGATGTTATCATTAACAGTGATGTCAAAAATAATACCACCCACGACTTGTAGTCAAGGTTTGTTGTTTGAAATATTTGTAATTGATCGAAGTCAAGGATAAAACCATTCTCAACATCACTAGATAATTCCAGTTGATCACCTGAGTTGATTCATCGCTACGTGAAAATACTATGCTCGATCAGTCTGTCGCAGTCACTTTTCTCAAGGAAAAGTAAAGTCAATTTTGCTCAACGTTTTTCCATGTTATTGTTAAAAGGACGGCACTTTCTATCGTCTTTACTGTAATAGATCATAAGAATGACACAATAAAATGTTCAAAACAACAAGGCGAGCAAAGTACTTTTGTTTATTTATGGGCGGTGTCTAAGAGAGCTCACTTTGAGGTTTTATCGCACTTTCGCTGTCAAATATTTTTTGATAGATTAAAATGTCACCGATACATGTCGGTTGTGAAGTTGGTTTAATAGTGGGACACTAGAACTGTTAACCTAGTTAAGTAATTTTTACCACTTGTATCGAAATGTAATCAGATGTAATTAAACTGTGATGAAGAAAAGTTTGTTAATCGTTGTTGCTCATCATAATCATATTATAGTTCCTGTGCCACAAAGTAGTGGTGGGAATCGGTTGAGATTTCACAACCGATCGATCATCGATTATAATCGAAAATATCTGCCAATAAGCATTTCATGTATTTTTCACCTACATAGAAGTCAAAGTGACAGCGTGTACGCACAGGTAAACACATTCGTAGATTATATCTGCTGTTATGACTTAGAAGTTTAATAGGAGTCCACGAAAAACCACACCAAACTCACACCAAGATATTAAACGGTCATTTTTCTTGATTTTAATACTTTTGTGTCCCCAATAAATTTTTAATTTTTCCGCAACAATCGATTGTGAAAAAAGAATAATCGATTGTCGCGTCGCTTGAACTTTTCGATCAACTTTCGTTTACAACCGATCATCGGCCCACCACTACCACAAAGACCGATGATAATTCGAAAATCTACGTTTGCACTTGATTGAATGATGGCTCTGGCTCTGCAGCAAAACAGTAAAAAATATGTGTATATGTAATCACAATATAGAGAAGTCCTTACTAGAGTCATGGTTCAAGTCCTGTGGCATTGCCATATTAGTTTATCTGTAAATGCTAATATTAAGGAAATAACTGTGGAGCTCCGCTTTTAGGCTTGCCTAAATCTATATATTATTATTATTAGGGTATTATTAATTATTGTGCGAGGTCGTCGTCGTCGTCGTCGTCGTCGTCGTCGTCGGTCGCGCCCACGAGCAATACCGCTAGCCAAAATTACCATGAGAAAAGCAGTTGACGGGTTTCTATAGGTATGGGGCTCCGCTTTGCGGCCCTTCGGGCCGCTGGAGCTCCGCTATTAAATCTTGTGTTGATTGACAGCATGTCTGCCGACCAATCAGAAGACTGCGTCCACCGGTGGACGCAGCGAAATTGTGCTACTCAAGAAGGGCTGGTTTTCGGGCAGGCGGTTTTTCTCTCTCCTCTCCTCGGCCCCCCTCCCCTCGCTCGCTTTGTCGACCCTCAACCCTGGCCAGACCTACCCGCGCGAATCCAAGATGGCGACCTCATTACGAAGTCCGGTTTTTTCGACTATCCAACCGCCTGCGTGCAGGCTAAGTTTCCAATAATGTCAACAAAGCGAAGCCGAGGATATAAACCGTCCGGACTTCGCTTGGCTTTTCTTCAACCAATTCTTTGTCCAAAAAAATGAGCGACAGCAGGGAAGAGTTTTAGGCTCCAAAATGAAATATTGGAGCGAAAATATGTATTTGGAAAAAAGACGAGCATTTTTAGTTCAAACAGCATGAA
>OX419341.1:18059725-18062225 GCA_948470475.1 Galaxea fascicularis | reverse complement strand
CTGCAGTAACAGTATGCACTATCGTAGACTCCTCGTGGTTCCTTATACTCGACATCTCAAGCCATGGGGAGAGCAGAAAAAATACCTAGAAACAAGACCGCTCGGCTTGTCGGCTTAACGATTCGAATTTAAACTTTTGTGCAGCTCTCCCCCCCCCCGCCACCCCCTCCGCCCCTTCCCCTTCCCTTTCCCCTTACCCCCGACTATGATTACTGAAATAAGGACCTCAAGCAGGCTAGCACTGTGATCACCGTATTGAGGATCGAATGCGTTTCCTCGCCCCCCCCCCCCAAAAAAAAAAATTGTTTTGCTTTATACAACACGGTTTCAGTCATGTCCTTTTGATTATCCGGCTCTCAAACATGTCAACAGTTGGTCTTACACTAATCTAGTCCATAAAAATCAGTGCTTACCATTCCGACTGTTTTGATAGAAACCGATCAGTGCTTCTGTAGAAGCGGGCTTTGTTGGGTGACATATATATGTTGTGCCGCGTAGCACTATAAACACAAGTGGTGAAACAGAGAATTAACTCTGCAGTGTAAATTAAAGTGCTAGAGAAACCCATGAAAAACCCACCGGGCGTTAGCCCTAGTAAAGGGTATCGGGGAATCACACGAGGCAAAGATTTACACTGCAGAGTTAATTCTCTGTCTCACCACTTGTGTTTATAGTGCTACGCGGCACAACATATATATGTACCCTTACTTTCTCTTCGCCGCGATTCACCACCTTAATCGTCCCCGACTTTCTCTGTCCGACCTCGTAGCTTAGTCGGCAGAGCAACGGTAGATCTAATCCGGAGGTCGTGGGTTCGATTCCCACCGAGGTCATAAGAATTTTTTCTTTGCCTCGTGTGGTTCCCTGATACCCTTTACTAGGGCTAACGCCCAGTGGGTTTTTCATGGGGTTTTTCATGGGTTTCTCTAGCACTTTAATTTACACTGCAGAGTTAATTCTCTGTTTCCCCCTTTGTGTTTATAGTGCTACGCGGCACAACATATATATGTACCCTTACTTTCTCTTCGCCGCGATTCACCACCTTAATCGTCCCCGACTTTCTCTGTCCGACCTCGTAGCTTAGTCGGCAGAGCAACGGTAGATCTAATCCGGAGGTTGTGGGTTCGATTCCCACCGAAGTCATAAGAATTCTTTCTTTGCCTCGTGTGGTTCCCTGATACCCTTTACTAGGGCTAACGCCCAGTGGGTTTTTCATGGGTTTCTCTAGCACTTTAATTTACACTGCAGAGTTAATTCTCTGTTTCACCACTTTTGTTGGGTGACAACTTTGTCAAGAAGCTAGTTCACAAACGTTCCTGCTACAAAGTAAAATCTTGCTATCATGCAAAGTAAATTAAAACCATGCTTCAAAGTTCGCTCTTTGTGATGAATTGAAAGTACCGTTATGAAAACAAGTTTCTGCTTGAGGTATTTGAAGTGGCAAACAGCGCTATAATTTCTTGCAACAGTTTGAAGTCACATCAATAAGCTTTTTTTTCTGTTACTCTTTCAAGTAAGTTCCAATTCCAGCGTAGAAAGCGCGAACACTCCGTCTTCCAATAGCTACATAGAGGTTTGGTAAAGAACCCGCTCTAGTTAGCTTGACAAGAGGACCTGGTCCAAAAATGCAAACTGCATGTTTTGTAATTGAGACTTCACCTGTCATGTCACTCAAACAATTTGTTCGTTACTCAACAGATTCTACAGAGTCTACAACCTCAGCTACTGTCCCAAACAAGGATGCACAACAGGGTGAAGAGAACGACCCAAAAATTGCTGTTGTGGCGGCTTGTCTTGGAGCGGTTTTATTGGTCTGGCTGTGGTTCTCGTTTTAAGACGCAAGAAGCGACGAGGAAAAGGTAGCTGTCTTACACTGTATGATTTAATCAATCACAAGGAATAGACTTTGGTGGGGAAAAAATTTCCGGATGCTTGGAATGTCACATTCCTTCCTATTAGTTTTTTGTTACCACGAGGTACAAGACTACCAAGGAAGTAAGAATCCCATGTTTTGACCTGTTTCATTTGAAATGGAATATATTTTTTCAATAAGCGCGTTTTGTGAACCAAAGTATGCGGATTCTCCGCTGTCATTGTCGGTACATGAACGACTACATTTACATCGATCCCTTCTATACTTCAACATCTTATCGTCGTAGCTCTTCTTCTTTGAGATAACTCCTGGGAATCACCCCCATTCTTCAGCAGGGCGCCATCTTTGATTTGTCATTTCTCCAAATCTCATAAAACTGTCAATTGACTATAAAATTAACCGAAAAAGTCGTAAAACAAAGTATTATATTATGTATACGGCGACAGCTTAGAAAGGTTCCGAAAAAAAAAAATGAAAATCATTGGTAAAAATCTCAAATCAAAGTCACCGCAGATGCTTTAGGTACCTCTCCCCTCCCCCGGCTCACTGTAATAGGGGCAAATGATATGTTGCTTTATTTTGTCATCATAAAGACACATGTGGTTACTCTTCAACAGGACCTCTGCA
>OX419341.1:17972225-18054725 GCA_948470475.1 Galaxea fascicularis | reverse complement strand
GCTTTCGGTGTAATTTCCATTATTGTTAGTCGTCGCTATTACTCGATTCAAAGTGTCTGAAAGTTGAATCGAAAATGACTACAAACGATAGCATTTACTATGACAGAATCGGAGCTTCTCCACCCCAACAAATTAATTTTCTGAGTGACGCTGCGTAATCGTATGGCCTGTGATAAAGTGAAATTCAAGTTAAAAGTTTTTATCAAGTGTACTGCGCGGCCAGCCAAACTAGTTTTCAACCTGTTAAAATTACTGGAGCAACATCTCGCTCAGCTCTTGTAAATAAATAAGTTCGATCCCATAAGTAGTCCGAGGTTTACTGACTCAGGATTAAATTAAACATGTCCGTGAATATCAAGGAAAATTCAAGCCTATTTTAAAAATCTGTGTCAGATATGTTTACGGAAGTGGAAATAACGCGATATGCACTGCCATATACATAGCTAGAAAAAAAATAACTAACGGATAAAAGACAAGACCGACCTTTAACCCTGTTTGTGCTATTCCGACAAAATATTAAAGATAGACAGACCATGCCTTTTAGGTTGGCATCACAAAGTTCATCGTTATTTCACTTTTGATCCCCCTGGTGATCAACAGTTGATGTCTGTGATTGATGTAGAAATCGATAAAGGGATAGTTTCTAAAGAAACTGTGGTGCTGCGTCGGTGGTTGACTTGATATGTAAATTAAACACCGTACAGGGATTCTAAGGCCCGTTTCAAATTAACGTCGTGCTGCTGCCGTGCTTAGCTGGCTCGACTTTAACGCGACTCCAGCACAACTTGGTTTCAGACGTCGAATTTAATTCAGTCGAATTTAAAACTGTTGCTGTTAACATGCCTGAAACCATAACAAACCGGTTTTCCTAACTTTTACTTGTGTCTATAATTTATGAATTAAGTTCGACACGGCAGTAGAAACCAAGTCGTGCTACTGTCAAATTTAATTCGATCAATTGAGTACGACACAGCAGCAGTAGCACGACGTTTGAAACGGGCTTAAAAGCTGGCGTTTAGAGCGTAAGCCCTTCGTCAGAGCGAGTCCGCACGGCGGACGGCAAAACGTGTCAAGAAAATCAATCACGCTCGCGTGTGGCTCGTATTAGCAAGCGTCTTTGTCAAGTCCGTGGCAAGAAGTTCATTGTTATGCAGATGACTCCCAGCTTTATTTATCGTTCAACCCAAGCTGTGCTGTTAGTCAAGACGAGGCAATTAGATCAATGGAAACCTGTATCTTGGATGATAAGCAGTGGATGACCGCGGATAAACTTATGCTTAATGACGACAAAACCGAATTTATTGTGATAGCATCACGACATTTACTGAAAAAAGCCGCTGTTAATGTAGGCAAAGTGTCTGTAGTGCGGAATTTGGGCGCGTGGTTCGATGATCAACTTACTATGGCCGTACACATTACCAAAATATGCAGTGCCGCTTTCTATCACTTACACAATATTAGACGCATCAGGAAATACCTTTCAATGGATTCAGCTGCCCCCATTCTCCACTCTTTTATTAGCAGCCGAATAGACTACTGTAATAGTCCATTATACGGTGTGCCTAAGTGCCATATTGACAAATTGCAGAGAATTCAAAATGCAGCCGCCAGATGTAGGGCAAATTTTGCCACATTACCCTGGCCAATGCTCCATCAGCTGCATTGGCTTCCTGTCTTATTTCGTATTAATTTTAAGATTCTACTTTTAACTTTCAAAGCCATTCGCAAATTATCACCGTCCTATATCAACGATCTTGTCAAAATTAAGCCTTTAAACTCGAGATATGGACTGCGATCTCACGACGGAATACTGCTATCTCATCCAAATTTTAAAACGTTAACAACCCTGGGCGACCGTGCTTTCGTTGCTTCGGAGCCAAAACTTTGGAACGATTTACCTTCAGATATTAGAATGGCTAAATCTATTGACACTTTTAAAAAACGTTTAAAGACGCATCTTTTTAGTAAGGCTTTTTATTCTTAGTTAGCTAGGCTTTCAATATTTTATACAACACATGATGTAATTAGTATTTATTATATGTTATTTTATTCCATGCAAATGTTGTAATGCGCAGTCGATCATCTCGTCATGGAAACTGCGCAATATAAATTCGTAATTTATTATTATTATTATTTATTAAGACTAGTGTTGGCCAAGCGAAACTACTCCATCACCACCCCCCCCCCCCCCCTTCTCCCGCTCTTTCCTACACCTCCCCCTGCTACGGGCCTGTTTGTTCTTACCAAATCGAATCTCAGTAATTATTAACTAGATGATATGCAATAATCCACTGCAATAATGTTTGAGGCATCATATCCCGTACGTAAACAGACAGTTTAAGATGATTAGATTATTAACACTTTGATAATCAAAACATGAAAGACTGTTTTTCAAAAAATCCACAAAGTGGTCTTCCACCTTTCACTTCTGCTGATGCCATGGTATTTGTTATACTTGACATGTATTTACGTCAACTTTTAGCTTATGATCATGATGAGAACCTATCTTTGTTTTATTCCCGTTAAGGTCAAACATTTAAAAGTAATTGTTTCAGTTACACTGTTCACACGCCACCTGAAGAAGGCAACCCTAATTGGAAGGAAAGCGTGAGTTTATGCCGCCAAGCTGAGAATGGAGGTGCTCTTGTTTCTATTGAGACTCAAACGGAACTGGATTTTTTGGAGAAAAAACTTTTAGAGAACAACCTCAAAAAATACGAGTATTTTATTGGTTTGGAAAAATACAACAACACGCTTTGGAAATGGGCAAGTGGCAACGGAACGGTGACTTCACCTAGCTGGGCCTCCGGTAATGGCAACTGCGTCAAAATGTACTTCAAAAGCAGTGGGAGTGTGGTATATGATGACATAGACTGTGAAAAAGAAACAGGAAATCAAATTGGATATATTTGTGAGAGGCCTACTTACTGTGAAGGTACGTGAAGAAAAAAGGTTTCAGATATTCCAATTTTAGAGCACTACACAAAGTCCTTAATTTACTTGTGAGGAAAACTTTACAATTGAACTGAAATATGATAACAACTACTCTGGACTTGTAATTGGGCAAACATTATTTCAGCATAGTGTACATTTCCTATGGAAACATCTTCACGCTAATAAGCGCCTTTCCTTCATGCAACTGCGAGTTACAGGATTTAATACAATTCGCTGTTTCTCTGGGAAGGAAAAGGAGGGTCAAGGTAAAAACATCCCGAGTTTTTTTTCTAGAAAAATACAACTGTGAAGCAGATATTTCTATGATGAGTTCCTGATTTCGTACGTTTTGTTTTCCTGTTCATTGCGTGCCCTGTCATACGTGAAATGTTTGTTGAGTAACATAAACAGCCATATTCTTCGCTACTGCGGTTTTCGATCGACGCAGCCTAATTATAATTAGGTGGATACCTCGTGTACTTCGTCCTTTCAGTTTTAATTCTTCCATCATGAGTTTTGACTTTGACCACTGGGTTTGGAAACAATTTGTTTGCATTTTTGTGGAAGATGTATAGCGAGTCAGTAATCGGGACAATCAATCAGAAGTTTGGGTGTTAAGCCCTGGTCAAACTAAGAAAGTTGGATCCAACATTGTTGGAAGTGAATGTTGAGATAGTGGCAAAACACTGATCCAACATTGCCAGACGAAACAACCAACTGGGCACTAAATTTGAAAACATGGAGCCCTGACGCAGAAACCAAAAGTGCTTGTAGTGTTTATGGTACAGGAGCTGCTTGAGGATGCAAGTGACGGTGTCAAGCAAGGAAGAGAAACGGTCAAGAGAACGAGCAAAAAACGGTACGTTGTGTGTATCGTATGAGCAAGATACACACGCGTTTAAGGAAATGATGAGAATGATCCCGGAGCAGTTCGCAGAAATTTTAAACGCTATTGAACCGTACATATGTTTAAAGTTTTAACTTTGGAATCCTTCTAAACTTGCTTCTCCTTGCATTGGTCCCTTTTTTCCCTTTCTGGCTCTCTGGCTGTTCATCAACAACCACGAGGTCTTCTTCGTCCGCCATCTTTGTTGCGACTAATACGAGAAGCCTAGGCTTGAAAATAGGATAGCGATTTGTGATTGGCCAGCAAGGCCCACGTGACTCGCTTTAGAATACAACTTTGTTGGAAGAGCGGCAAAACACTGCAACATTCTTTCGTCAAGCAGATTGTTGGGCGTAATGTTTGATAAAAAGCAAACTCTATCCAATACTTGATCTAGCAAAAAACGTTGGACGAACATTATCCAACATGGACGGCCAAACGGTCGATCAATGTTGGATAGAGCAAAGTTGGAACGTTGAATCCACCTTTATTCGATAATTTGGCCAGGGCTTTAACTTGGATGAGGGCCTGCTGCTGATGATTTTCATCGTCAGTATAATGAATGAGTGAATGAATGAACGAACGAACGAACGAACGAACCAACAAACAAACAAATCAATGCATGAATGAATGAATGAATGAATGAATGAATGAATGAATGAATGAATGAATGAATGAATGAATGAATGAGTGAGTGAGTGAGTGAGTGAGTGAGTGAGTGAGTGCGTGAGTGCGTGAGTGCGTGAGTGAGTGAGTGAGTGAGTGAATGAATGCATGAATGAATGAATCAGGATAACTGATAGCATGCATGTTTGGTCTTCGTCAGTTCAGTTCAGGTTTGGATTGTTTGTTTACTTGTAGTATTCTATGTACACATAAACGTTTTCTGCGTTTTCGTCGCAGAATTTGGTTAGTTTATGTCGCGTTGCGGAACCTCTGTGTTCTGAAAAGCTAAATTTACCAATGACATGAACAGTTTTTTGCGCGACATCGTGTGTATACCATGTAACTTAAGAACACCTTAAGAACGTTTTCAGGCTCAAATCGCAAAATATGTATATATATATAAGAACGTCGAACCTCAGCTCCAAAATGAAATGTTCTTACAAAAAAGAGTGTAAACGGCACTAATAATAACAGGTTTTGAATTATGTGAAATGATGAAACGAAAGAGCGACCGACAAACGGACTGAATGAACGAAAGAGAAGAACCAACCAAAAGGATAGATTGAACAGAAAGATGAGGGGGATGACAACTCTATAAGAAGGCCTGTTTCGGTAGAAAAAAAAAAAACAAAAATCTTCCGGGAATCTGATCTTGAGATGTGTCGGAAAACAGGACACAGGGGAGTTTCTTGGGAAATATGGCATAGTTCTGGGGTATTGCAGAAAAAAAAGTGCAGTTTGACATTTTTATGAGAATGTCACCGAAAAAATTGGGAAAATCTTTCAAATTTCCGGGAAATCTAAAAGCCAGGTGACATTTTTTTTACCCCGGTCACCCCTCGTGAAAGATTTAAAGATTTACTTTAGTTGCAACGTGATAACAATCAACCAAACAAGAAAAGAAAAGAGAAAGGTCTGGATGGATGGAAAGTAAATTTGTCTGACTGACTTGAGAATCAACAGCCTATGTTATGGCTGGAATGCTAAGAATGGGAAAACCTTCGATCCCCATTCCATTTCACACGAGACGGAATGGGGATACTGAGGGAGTCCCTTATTTGCGGAAAATTCAATCTAAAAATAAATCGGTCTGTGAGACGCTGTGATAGGAATTTATGGGCTCCTGATTGGGTACTGTCTGAGAATTGTGCCTCTCCAGGGCTCCTGGCCTCTCAAACCTGAAGAAAAGAAAATCTTCACACATCCCATTATGGCTCATGATGCCTTTAATGGTGGTTTTATATTGATATTGGGTTGTCTCCGCTTAATTTCAGAAACCGAAAGTTGTTATTTTTAGGTGCTTCTACAAAGGAGTGAGTTGTCCAACATGATTTTTAGCTTATTTTTTTGGTGCTAGGGAGAGCTTTATTTGAGAAGAATTAAGTCCTGCGTGCCACCCTATTCCATCTTGCTGTCCAAATGTCCGTTTTAAAGAAAATTTTATTTTGACTATCATTTTGATTGATGATAAAAAAAAGAATTAACCAATAAGTGCGCGGAAATTCTGACAACAGTACAAAATGTATTTTCTACGATGATTTTCTGGCAATCTCGCGAATCTCACCACAGGAAATCCACTCAACTTCCGGTCAGACACACCCGTCTGTAATCTGATTGGTTAATTAATGAAGTCACGTGTCTAAACTTTCACTTCCCGTTCATACGGTGAAAAGAGTTTCTTGGGATGGTTGTCCACTGTCAGCACAAAATCTGAAGCAAAATGAGCTTATTATCGCGCAAATTAACCTATTTACAGAGTTTATTACTTTTGGTCGTCTACATTCTACCTCAGGAAGCAGGTAAAATTTTTAGATTCTGAACAAATTGTGCTCTGCATGATAGTGAAAGGTGTGATGTGTTTCGTGTCAAAATATGTTCGTTTTCATGCTTTGTTTCTTGGAAAATTCTTTGGCAGTCGATCGCGTTTACTTTCTACATTCTGACAAATTGCTGACGAACTGTCTGTTTTAGAATTTAACCATGTGCTTTAGTTTAGTCTCGCAATGTTTTGCTTCATGATTGATACCCGATCGCGACAGCTGAACGTCTTGACTTCTTACCTTTCTTATCAGCGTCCAACTTAAATTCGTTTAACAAGCTGCAAACAAGGAGTGATGTGTTTGTTCAGTCTTTAGATCATGATCAGTTTATGAAGATTTTTCAGTTTCTATGGAACGCCAAAGAATCTAACTAGTTTTGGTTTGCGTCGTGTCAAAAATGACTCTTAAGCTTACATGGACAGTATTTGCATTTATCCCTTGATCTCGTTCCATGCGAATGGGCATTAAATTTTGGGAGCACCCTCGTTTGGCAGTGCGTTGTTATTTATTTTGACTCTCGTGAAATGAGATTTGCTGAATATGTGAAAACAATCGTAGGATAAAATAACTTTTTTGGTGGCTGTTGGGCAAGCTGCCAAAGTGTGAAAGTCGATTATTTACCACTAACACCGTAAGGGACACGTATAAACTCCTTTGATGCTAAATTGGTTACGAATAAGCGACTTTGTCGCGGTTAAACCGCTGGCATTTCTACGTAGTAATGACACAAGTACTGTGAACCTTAGACGCGATAACTGCCAACGTTTGTAAATCAGTGATGTTTCATAGAAATTTGCTTTCGAAGTATTTTGTTTTGCGTTTGCTTTCGCAATCAGGAAGTACTTCCTTTTCAAATGGGGTATTGTGCTTGAGTTCAGATCTTGATCAAATTCTTGATCAAATAAGGAGTTGCAGATTACTTTTTTTATTCTGCAATAGTATATAATTATTTTGAAAGATTATTGATAAATTATGGATTGGGTGGAGTTCATACAGGACGGATAATTATAGTTGAATTTGTGTTCTTGAAAACCAAACACTTTGAAATGAGCATTAAAAAAGCTGATCAGTGAGCAAACACACAGCTCCTGATGGCTTATATTTATAAGTGGCTTTGCAATCAGCACTTACATCAATAATTTATTTATACCTACTATCTTTTTATTGCAATATTATTGTGATCAGATCTTACAGAGCCATTAAGTATTGGACATCCTGAGAACGATGAGGGTCATCTCATTGATTGGTATAGTACTTATGGGGATCCAGAGAACATGTGTTCCACTTAATATCACTGGAAATTCTAGAAGAACTAATGGCTCAGAAAATTATTTCCTTGGTGGAGGGTAGATATTTGAGGTTAAGTGTTTGTGCACAATACATGTTTAGAATCTGAAATGTGCACAGTGTACGCCTTTGAACTTGAAAGCAATACACTCTACAGTGGATCATGATCAAGCAGCTAGTACTGTAAAAAATTCCATAAATGTATCATGATGCAACTATGGAGTAATGGCATTATTGTTCAATGCAGTTTAAAAAAAGTCATCTGATACATAGTCACACCTTTCAGGTATCACTGTGTACTCTGAAAATTAAAATTAATAATGTGTGGAATAGTTCTCTATTAATGCTTATTGCATATACATAGACCGGAGTGTCACATCAAAACACCAATCAGTCAGTTCTGTTAATTTGCTGCTTCTATATATAATAAAAAATTACTCATGGCAATGCTGCTAAATAATGCCAATGTTCACCCTCATTGGTGTAAGTCTTCCTCTGCTCTCTCCTTTGTCTGCCAGCAACCATAAAATGATGCAAATTTAATTATAATTATTTTTCTAGTTGAGATTTAAGTGTTTGGGAACACATTGAAAATGTAATCTTAACATCAAAGCTGTATATACATGTATGATGTGGACCAATGGTTAGTGCATGTAAATTTATTCCTATAGAGACAGTAAAGTTGCATTTAGTCAATAGATTTCATGAAGTAAATATGTTAGAAAACAACATATAATTAAATACACTAGTGCCTATGCCAAACAACCTATGGTTATATGGACATAAACAAGTCTACTGGAAAAATTCTCAAATTCCAGCAATGACGAGCCTCAAAATCAGCAAGAATCCTTTCCTCAGGACAAAATTTAGAAGAGCATAAAGAACGCAGAATGGTGTAATGGTAATTTTAGCACTAGAATGGCATAGCCAGATGAATTCTTGTCGTCTGATTGGCTATTGAGGCAAGGCCAGGTATTTAAAAACTTAAAAACAGTGCACATGAAGCAAATGCAGACACAAATGGAAACAATTACACTGTAGGTTTGAATTATGTTTTCAAAACCATTGTCTCAATTTACAGAGTACAAAGCAAAAACCTGACCGGAGTGAAGAAATAGAAGATTTTCCTTGTTTTGATTAAAAATATGAATTTCTCGAGAAATTTTATAAGAAGCCACTTGTGCTTATGAACACAAGAAATTAGCAGAAGTCTATATTTAATATCGTGAATGAAAAAATTGAACTGTTAGATTTAAGATTTACATTACTGGACTAACTGGTGTTTTAACAATCAAAAATTTATTCTCATGGTCTGAGTTCAGAGACATCCAGCAGGTCTGAGTTTTTCGGGTTTGATGTGTGAGTTTTTGAGACACCCTTCAGTGAGTCAGTTGCTACATGTGGGTTAGTACATGTAATTGTACTAAAAAGCTCCTTTATTCTACCATGATATGAAAACATTGATTTATAATGTTGTAATGAGCTCAGTCTTCTGTCTTGAGATCTAAAACTCTTGTCAACTCTACCCCCCTCTAGCTTTTTTTGTACAGCTGTTGATCTACACCGAAGGTTGTAGGATTCTATTCTAAGACTTCTTGGCCTTGGCACAGTGATGTTCTTTCAACAGTGTGCATCCTACAGCTGTATACATGTATAGTCTCAGTGCACCTGAAGAAAATAATTTTTGTCCATGTTTCAATGAAAGTGTCCTGTAAGTTGTTATTGTCAATAATAATTTCATCTACAGTTTACACCTGTCAACTTTTTCTGACTCAAAAGCATGATATTTTTATCCTGGGAGTGTCAAGTTTTTCTACATCTGAAGACATGCAAAGATGCCTGAAGATTTTGGGAGACATTCTGAATAATTCAGAACCCAGGATGTGTATCGCTAAACACAATGGTTACCGTGCCCTCAGTGTCTTTCTTTCAAAAATCAGAGATTTTGGGAACATTTGTTAATGGACTTTTCGTTTCTTGTATTGCTTTGAGTTTACATATATTTTGGAAAGTGTGTCTGTTAGGCTGTAATAGCTCACACTTTTTCAACCAGGCATACTCTGTAATTAATTGGTGTGAGATTGAAGTTTTCAACCTGGAGACGTGAGAGTTGGCAGATATAATAGTTTGCATTGCATAACTTAAACATTAATATAATTATTGTTAATATTAAACCCATTTCTTGCAGGCTCACAAGCGTCTAGGCCCAGAGAAGGTATATGGTCAAGAATTCACACTTTTACTTCTTCTTTGTGTACATTTTGTTAAGTGTGGTACACAATACCTAGCTGTTACTGATTAAGAGATTTTGGTGGAAGTTTCTGTTATCTCTGTTGCAAGTTGTATTAAAGTTATTTAAATAGAATTTTAAATACCAGTCTCAAGAAGAGAGCACAATTATCATTTTTAGGAATACAGAATATGACTGCATGTACAGTATACACACTGTGCAGAAACAATTAATAGAAAACAAATCAAGAAAAGAAGCTACATCTTCACAATAAATTAGGATTACATGATTCACATCAAATGATGCATATGAAATTAATCATTCATGTATGTGAACTGCGGATATGAAATCAAATGATGATTGTCGCAGTTGTGATCACAATTTCTACAATTGCGTTAAGAAGCCTGGAAAAAAAATTCAGGATTTGAACAGGGCTTCAACCTATGATCTCGTGTTGAAGTCCTGAATTTTTTTCAGGCTTCTTTATGCAATTGGTAAAATTGCGATCACAGCTGCGATGATCATTCTTCATTTGATGATTCACATTGTAGTTGATAACAAATGAATGTTGTAACTTACACTGTAATTGCTGCTCTTTCTGTCATGAGATATTTTTGTAATTTGTGGGTTTTCCCCATCTTTTTGTAGGCTGTTTTAATTCTACACCTGATCTTGGCATGGCTAGAGGCACAATTCCTGACAGTGACATCACAGCATCATCTATGATTAATTCTGATTCAGATCCTCACTTTGCAAGATTAGGAAATTCCAAAGCATGGATTGCTGATAAAAAAGATTTGAACCCCTGGATACAAGTGAACTTCCAGAAAGCAATAAATGTCACAGCCATAGCTACACAAGGTTTTTCAGGTTCATATATTAGACAGTACTACCTGAGTTACAGTGTCAGTGGAAATCAGTGGATGAATTATACAACCCAAGGGGTTACTAAAGTAAGTTTGTTGTTTGGATGTTATGTTCCAGAAGATGTCCTTGTACCTTCATGTACACTGAGTGTAGCTCCCATAGTTTGTGCGTTTTGGTGGGCTCTCTCTTTCCTGACTTCATTCACATCATAGTCAGTACTGCTCAAAAGTAAGTTACCACCATCACGCGCTATGCGAATCACGTCGCGCGCTACGCGAATCGCAAGTGCGCGACGCGACTGGTAATTTACTTTTGAGCGGTACTGTACATTTGTACCAAGACTTGATGAAACTGAATATAACTATAAGTGTGCAGTGCATGGATGTACATTGTTAATAGGTCTCCTTACAAAGCACCCAAGAGTCATATGCATGCAGCACTAGTAGCAAGAATCACTGAAGGTTAATGACAGTGTATTGTTATTATTATACATTGAACTCAGTATCAGTTTGAAATCTGATTGGCTGAAAGTGTACAGTGAATTTTCGAAATCAGTGCTTGTGACATCATACATGTATGTACATGCAGACTATACAATAATTATGTCATGTACGTGTGACAGCGGTGCATGATTTCCAAGGATGGTCATGTCAAGTTCGCTGAAGAAGCAAAACAACATCCAGGTTTGCAAGTGAATCTTTACAGTCATAACATTTCTTTTTTCATTCAATGTATAATAAAACAATTATAACAAAATTTTATTAGAACTGATTTGTTTTTTGTAATATCCTGAATAATCAAGGCCTTGGTAAGGGCTATCAGCCGAAGCCGAAGGCTGATGCTGATACAGTAACTCAACCTTGATTATTTTGGATATCACATAAACCTCATCCAATAATTGTTTATAATATAAGTAACATTCTTTTGTTAGCATTGTTTATTTTATTTATTCATGTAGTAACTTTACTGGACGGAGTAGAGTACAATTCAGGGAGTAATCGGGTGTTTGAGTAATTTTAAAATTGGATGAGTATGCAGCTGTGTGAAAGGAGACCTTTAAAAAAAGAATGTGCCATTCTTACTCACTTTTAAGGGCCTTTTGAATAAACAAACGGTCAATTTTGTTTATTTCATAGGCACTTTAAAGCACACAAAATTGATGCATGAATGGCTATGGTGTCCAATTACAGGTATCCAAGTACAAAAAGTTGTAACTGGATAGTTGTAATTGGACACCCACGTGATTGCTTGCCAATTAGACATAAAATAAGAATGCACAGAACCAATCAGAATCAATAATTTTGTCAATACTGTACATGTAGATATGATTAACAGTGTTATGGTAATTGTATCTATAACAAAACTAAAAAGTAATAATTATAATAAAAGCTTTTCAGGAAAAAAAAAAACGTTTTTACCCTGAGATGCATAGTAAAGAACATTCTAAGGTGCAACCAGCTAAAGTCATAGCTGGTGATAGTCTGAATCAGATGTTTTACTTATGATTAATGTATTAATGTATTAATCTAGTTTATGTTTTGAGTTTTTTGCAAATTGAGATGACAGCATCAATTACTGTGCGAATGCGAAAACTGTGAACACTTTGATTTGATTTTGACATTTCCCATTGTGCAGCAACCAATCAGAAGCAACATGAAACCACAACCTAAAAATTTTACTGTTACAGTTTCTGGTTTAGTTTCTTGCACGTGATTGGCTTTTTACTTGAAACACAATAACATTCCATAAATATTTCTAGTGTTCACAGTTTTTGGATTTTCACAGGTACCGTAATAATTATTCTATTTTCTGTTTCTTTTTTTCTGGAGGTATTTCAAGCCAACCAAAATGATACGATGCTGGCTACAGTTGTTTTAAACCCTTTGGTTGTAGCACAGTACATAAGATTGCACCCAACAAACTGCTCAAAGTCTTGTGCCCTGCAAATGGAGCTATATGGCTGTAATTCAACAGCAGGTACCGACTCTGAATAAAATTAATACACCGTTAAGTAATAAACATCACAATTAAGGTAAACAAAGCAAAATAATTCCATATAATGTAGATGTACATCATGAAGCTGACCAGCCTTCACCAAGGTAAATTTGCCAGTGCTACACGAAATAAACACTGCATCATTTAATGAATGTTATTAAATAATTTTTGTGGTACTCCTTCTACCCTCTAGAGAGAGAATTATTTTCATACATTTTCTTTTCATAATATTGATGTAATGTAGATTTAATTTGGCTTAATAAATTAATGCTCATCTTACATCATCTGAAGAAAACAATTTTGTTTTACCATGCAGGTATACATTACTGGTATCAATATTTCACATTATTAGTGATTTTTTATGATCATATAATTGTAACAAAAGAAACAGCAAAGTGTTGGTGACAGTTGCATGTCATCACTTCATAGACCAACCAATAAAAACACTCCATCACCAGAGTGCAGGGGTTCAGAAATGCTGTATGAAACTCTCGCAGTCTCTCTTTTCGCTTGTACTGATGCCCATGGCACTACCAGCTTGCGGATTCGCAAAAGAGAGACTGTTTGGCAGTTTTGCTATTGGGTTTAGCTACATGTAATTCACTTGCCAACAGACAGAAATGCCTTATCAGAAGAAAAAGGAAAATTGGTTTAGCACAAATGCACTAAACATTGTTATTAAAAGAAAGATTGATACCTGGCTCATCCTTGAAAAACACTATACACATAATGGATTCTTCTTAGGTTTTCCTGGCAGACCACCTGCACCCACGGTGAGCTCTATTTCAGCAACATCCATCAGCATCCAGTGGAATGCACCAGATGAGGTTGGTGATGGTATTACAGGATACCATGTGCGGTGGCAGGAGGAGGGGGTATCCATTCTTAAACAGAAAGTGGTCACAAGTGGCAGAGTTACAGTACTTGATAAGCTAACTCCATACACTTGGTATACTATTCAAGTGCAAGCATATAATAACAAGGGGTTTGGCATTTGGTCAGAGGAATTGAGAGTCAGATCAAATGAATCTGGTAATTATTATAAGTGTGTTAATTGTAGTATAATTATTTGTACATGCATAGCTGTACATGTATAATTTATTCAATGTATCAAATAAATTTTGGAATACCATTAGCAATAATTATTACTTATAACATTAAACAATAAACATGGCCGTCTGAATGCCATCATGACATCATTCTCAATGACCTTTGTCATTGACAGATGTTTGTTAAGACTCAGGTAGCTATAGCAGAAGACATTACATAGTGTGCATCAGCATATGTAATCCTGTTGAGCATGCTGATGACATGAGGAAAACAGTGCCAAAGAATTTCTTTGTCATGCAAGCAGTCAAGAGTAATAATAAAAAAATGAAACTGTAAGATAGGTACCAATGATTAAACAACCAAGTTTAAATAATTACATTTTGAAATACCATTACTGGTAATAATTATTAACAGTTGTGGTGTCAAAAATTGTTTGTTATGTCATTGCTAGCAGAAACGACACAATCATAATTATTCAGAAGATATCACGATCCTGTTGAGCATAATGATGGCACAAGCAAATCTTTGCCAGAGATTTTTTCCCTCACTCAGCAGTCAAGCTTAGATTAAAAACATGGAAGCAACCAAATAAACAAAAGAACATTTCCAGCCAAGAAACTGTGAAGAAGAATTAAATTTAAGTGAATCACTTCATGAAGAAGATGACTGACATATGTTTTCTGTGACATGTTAGCACTTGGTGGAAATGAGAAATGTGTGAGCAGAACATTAATTTTGACACCTCAATGTCTCAGGGTTCTCAATATCACTTCTTGATTTTCTAACTCTTTTGTTATTATTTCAATTTGTTTAACATGGAAAATGCTGAGGAACTGTCTTTAAGGGTCTAAATTTCTATGAATGGCATTTAAGTTTGGAAAAAGAAACAGAAATTTACTGCCATGCACTGACTTTCTTGAGAAAACATAAAATTTGATCATTTGAGGTTGTTTTGTAGAGGACAGCAACGAAATGTACAAAACTGTAAATTTAATGGCTGTGCAGATCGATTGTTTTTGGTCATTAAGCCTGTTGTTTTTTGGCCTTCTCATTCCTGTTGCCGTCCTCTTTGCTAAAGGCCCCTAATAGCAGGCGGCACCCGATGATTATCGCTGCTTACTTTCCGATTTATAGCTGCTTGTACTTTGTGTTTAAGTCACTTTTCTTTTCTTAATTTTGTTTTCTCTGGCTTTGCTAAAGAGCCTCTAACTTTATCAGTGATCTGATCTCCTACTCAGAAACCTATTGAGAATCCTGATGACGGATGGGACTCTGCAATGTTAAACACATTTTGTCAGGGTATCGTCTTTTAGCAGTATGGAAAAAAGCAAAAATCTTGAAGTCCTTGAACTCAAAGTAAACAATGAATCAGTAAATATTCATACTCAATTGAGTGCTAACAAACTTTCTCTTAATAATTATTGATAAGTCTAACTTTGTGGTAGTTTCCAGTAATTTTAAAAAAAGGAAATAACAGGAATGAAATGAGAGCCAGATCCATTGCTGTTAACTTAATTCTTTTTTTTTTCAGTTCCATCTGTTGCACCTGGAAACTTTAAATTAAGTTCCAGTTCCTCTCTTTCTTTGGATGTGTCATGGGATGCAATACCTGCAAAGCAACAGCAAGGAAAGCTGCTGGGTTACAGAATTGTATACAAAAAGAACGGTTCTGAGGTTAATCATACAAAGGATGTTGGGCCAAATCAGTATAGTTACAAAATCGAAAAACTTGAGTATGCAAGTTATGCCGTGAAAGTAGCAGGGTACACTGGAGTTGGTGTTGGAAAATTCACTGAGACAAAGAGCAGATTTCCAAATGAAGGAGGTAAGTGCTTAAAAGAGAGTATTTACAAGGGAGGTGATGAGGTGATGCATCCAAAGCATATTTTTGCTGCCCTCTCGTGATTATACGCTCAAAGATGACGTAGACATGCCATTAGGTTTAGGTGTGGATCTTATGGCACTCACTCACGCGCTTTTAATTAATTTATCCATTTAATTTGGATTTAACGTTTTTTTCTTTCCCTCCCCTGGTAAGTATTGTGTTTGTCCTCACAGTGTTCTTGGCTTTGGTCATGCCATGGCACTCACTCATGCGATTGTAATAAATTTATCCATTAAACTTGGATTAAACGTTT
This sequence comes from Galaxea fascicularis, assembly GCA_948470475.1. Lineage (NCBI taxonomy): Eukaryota > Metazoa > Cnidaria > Anthozoa > Scleractinia > Euphylliidae > Galaxea > Galaxea fascicularis. The sequence goes on along the minus strand of OX419341.1, from coordinate 18,038,852 downwards.
TTTTTTTTAGCCCTTCCCCTTGTAAGTATTGTTTTTGTCCCCACAATGTGCTTGGCCCAACGTTTGTTAGTGTTGGGGTGTAGTAGAAAAGCATAGGTTTTTGCTCTGTGTATTTTGTTTATACATGTATGTCACCATTGTTGTTAACTTGCATTTTTTTTCAGTTCCATCTGTTGCACCTGGAAACTTTTCAGTTTCCAGTAATTTAAAAAAAGGAGATGACAGGAATGAAATGAGAGCAAGATCCATTGTTGTTAACTTTCTTTTTTTTTTCAGTTCCATCTGTTGCACCTGGAAACTTTGTATTAGGTTCCAGTTCCCCTCTTTCCTTGGATGTGTCATGGGATGCAATACCTGCAAAGGAACAGCAAGGGCAGCTGCTGGGTTACAGACTTGAATACAAAAGGAATGGTTCTGGGGCTTCACGTACGCAGACTGTTGGGCCAAATCAGTATAGTTACAAACTCGAAAAACTTGAGTATGCAAGTTATGCTGTGAAAGTAGCAGGGTACACTAGAGTTGGCGTTGGAAAATTCACTGAGCCAAAGAGCAGATTTCCAAATGAAGGAGGTAAGTGCTGAAAGAGAGTATTTACAAGGGGGGTGATAAGGTGATGCAGAGCGTATTTTTTGTTGCACTCCCGCGATTTTCAGCTAATAGGTGACGTAAATGACGTCATGTCATGAGGTTTTGGTGTAGGTCTTGTGGCGCTCACTCACTCGCTTGTAATTAAGTTATTTATTAAACTTGGATTAACCTTTTTTTCTGTCCTTCCCCCGGTAAGTATTGTTTTTGTCCCCACAGTGTTCTTGGCCTAACGTTTGCAACCTTCAGGGGGTAGTAGAAAGGCATAGATTTTTTTTTACCCGTGCGGATTTGGTTTACATGTTGATCGATATAGAAGGGAATATGGTTTTTCGTTCGATCGTTAAATAAAATATACCTTTATTTAGTTGAATAATGGAAAGTTGATAAGTTAAAGAGCACACGCTGTGAGAAGTAAACTTTGAAGTCTTCAGGACAGTGAAAATGAACTTCGAAATCTCAAAAGCGACTATGACCACCTTGGGTTCATCAATGATTTGTCTTAAGCTCGTCACCCGAAGGAAGAATGTAACATGTATTGAATCAACAAAAGCAAGTAAACAAAAGAACGGCTTTCTAGCAAAAATAGCGCATTCAAGCAAGCAACGCATTTGATTTAGAGCAATATATGATCGATTTTACTTCTTATACAGGCACTTTAAAGAAAGTCGTAGAGGCGTGATCTAAAAATAATATGGAAACAGTCCACTGAACAGAGGACGCGACAATGTTCAGAATTCTGCAATTGTCTGAAAATGTGAGAGGCTCTGTCACCGACTAGGAGCTCATGCGGGCGTGTGGAAAAATGTCGGGTTGTCTCGCCGACATAACAGGCATTACAGCCCGCACAAGTAAACTTATAAACCACGCGCGAACAAAGCCCGCCGGGGACAGGGTCCTTCACACCAAACAAGTTGCCTATTTTAAAGGAGGAAAAAATAGTTTAATGTCCAAATCATTGCAATATCGCTTGATAAAGTAACGAATCTTTTTCTGAGTGACGACGGAAAAATGACCTATGCAAGGTAGTTTAATGTAAAATACAGGTGAAGTGGGAAGGGAACCCTGGGGACAATGTCGTCAACATATCGGCGATAAAATAAAATTTCCGAGCCTTGAAAATTTTTCAGCCAAAGTTTTTCATGATGCCCCATAAAAAGGTTAGCTAGAACGGGGGCAAGAGGGGACCCCATGGCCACGCCATCAATTTGGTCATATAGAGAGCCATTAAAGGCACGTAACGAAATGTTTTTGAAGACGCTTCAGACGGGTTCTGTTCAAGGTACAGTGTAATCCTGGATTGCAAATAATGGCCTTCCAAGCCAAAACACCGATCTTGTTCAGAAAGTCTATATCCTTTATCCTCAATCAGATAGTACTTTCATTCCAAAAGATCGTACTCCAATCATCCTGCCGGAAGCTATATTCCATTGGTTTATTCCTCTGTGGCATTTCACATTTAACCGTACCGCCGAGGAAACAACATTCCGTCTGATCGTAACTATCGTTTGGTCGTAGTCACTATTTTGTAAGCAGTGAAGCGAGAGAGCCCAAGCCTCGACCCATTGTTCGTGCTGAGACATTCGACTTATGATTACATGATGGGGAGTTCAAAATCTAGCTGATCGTGTGTCTTGTCCCTTGATGAGCTTAACGATGACCCCGGTCCCATTTCTGATGATTACAGTCCTTACTCTGAATTAGTACCATATCACCAACTTTCAAAGGTCTTGTCCTTGGTCTTCTACTTGAATTTGGGTCTTTCCAATAGTCCTCTTGTGCATTCTGTGGTCCACCGTTTCTCGTGCATGTTATCAGACATCATCATTGGCCTTTGACTATTTGTGGTATGTCTCACTTCCAGGGTTCGCATGCGCCTTGAAAGTCCTTGAATTTCAAAATAAAAATTTAAGGCCTTAAAAGTCTTTGAAATTTGTTGCCAATTTTATCCAAGAAAGGTTCTCAAGTGTCTGAGACGAAAATGGGCACAGTCTCTAGTTTCAGCATCTGATGTGGCATTATATTGGCTTGATTTTCCCCTTTTGGAGACCTTGAAAAATGGGAAAATGTGTCCTTGAAAGGCCTTGAAAAGTCCTTGAATTTTTTGGTCGAAAAAAGTGTACGAACCCTGTTCTGTGTTTGAATAATTATGATCGTGTGTATAAAAGTTGATCAACTGTTGCTTTAAAGGCACAGCTGCTTGTAATAATGTGAGTTGTCCATTTGCTGTACCGTTCGGTTTAACCATGACCACAAGGCATCTTTGAAGTGACAACGATATTTCACTCTCTTTTTTAAGTGCACGTTCTCCGCTGAGTCCAGAGTACCTCTAGGAGGAGGTCGGGCTGGGCATACAAAAGCACTGAAAGAAGTTCAGTGTCATTTACAACATACAGGTGTAGTACATCGGACAGTTACTTACGGTCAACTCAGTATCAAGGATTAGTTCTTCAAACGTATGTACACCCACCCAACAGCCTTTAAGAATGGTTGCTTCACAACTCAAAGTAAACATTCAAATTGTCCACCTCACATTCTACAGGTTCCTGCCAATTTCACTTCCAATGAGTGACTGGTTGTGGTGAGCTAAATAATCTTGTGTGTTCTCATTCTTCGTGACGGTTCCGAGTCTCTTGGATGCAGAGAGAAAACGTCTGCCATTGTCAGAATAAAATCTTCATCGGTCTCCTACGTCTAGCAATGAACCGTTTCAAATGGACTGCTCTCGTTAAACTGCACACAAACAGCAATATGTACCTGTTGTATTCTTTCTTCTAACAAATGTTGTGGCCCATGGGACCTGCATACTCTACATCAGCAGCTTGGAGAGGATAAGAGCGTTCTGTGCGATCCACAGATAATTGAAGGCGAATTATGGAAAGCTGTAGCATGGCACTTCGTGTACAAATAACAATGGTTGATGACATTCTTTGCTGTTGGCGATGGGGTATCCAGTGCTATTACTTGACTACGGCCATTCTAAGGCTAACTGCCCGTGCGCGTGCAAGATGTGGGAGTCTTCATGAACCATCTCCTCTAACAAGGCTACCCTGAGTGGCAGATATATGGGGTAACTTTCTTGGATCGTAGATTCCTTCTCCATTTTTCTGCAGGTTGAGCTTTTGTTTGTCTCCTCTTTTGCACTGTCTCTTGTTTACGCTGAATCTACCACTTGACTTGTCTCCTTTCTCTGTGGTCGCCAATGAGCCACCAATTTTCTCCCGTTTCTTGCTACGGCAGTGCTGGAGGAACTTCGTGACGTATCACTGATCCTGATCATCTTCCAGAATGTACATGCATGCTTGTCCAACACCTGGTGAAACTGATCGCTAGTTTCTACAGCAGTCTTAGCTCGAATACCCCACTAGTCGTTTTAGCTTCTTGCTTCATTTTTTTTTTTTTTTGCTAGATTCAATCACTAGGTTTGTGGGCCACTCAGCTTGATTTGGCAGCCATTCTGGTCCCGGCAACCAGACAGTGGACAGCCGATCTGCCTTATAATCTTTTAGTCCCTGAGTCTACCGGGTTTCTGTCTGCGTCATGTCTCTACTCAGTGAATTCCTTGGCGTTGATCTCTCAGACCTTATAGGCCACAAACTGTTTGTAAGTGCCGACACCATTAATCCATTGGAGGGCGGCCATTGAGCCAATCCTGCATCGACTTGTCTGGATGACCTTCAGGTAAAGTTCTAGGGTGCCACACGAGATTGGCGGCCAACTCTAACCTTGGAATTCTTTGCCAATTTCGACCTTGCCTGTATCAAACGCTGGTTCACATTGAAGGCTTGAGTGATAACAGCATACACTCCCCTCATCTACCAAACTCACTTGTGTCGCCAAATGCATGCAACTCCACTTCTTCAACTTGCTCCCTGAATCTTGGCCAACGTCGGGGCACTTTGACCCTTTTGGGATAGTTTCCTTTGGTTAATATGAAAGCTTCTGGTTTTACTGACGATGCTTTGGATCCGCTTGTGACCGCTTATCTCCCGGGAAGAAGACAGTTAAAGTCGATGGCATAAACGCTCAGTGGAGGACTACAAGGGCCAGTGTACCATAGAGGTCATTGCTAGGCCCACTGTCGTGTTATATCAATATAACTGATCTCTATTGCTTTGTATTTAATGGAAGTGTTTGAGATTGTGTGTTGATGATACTTAACAATTATTCACCGAATTTGTCACTGGCCATAGACACCGAGGTGAATAATTGTTTTAGTACTAAAACAGTGAGATAATTAAGAGCTCAAAAATGGTAATTTTGAACTAATGTTTTTCTGCCGACATTTTTTTTTCGCGCAAGGTGCCTGGAGGTGAACAGCATTTGCTATTCCGAGTTTGAGTAGCCAATCAGAACATGTGAAAAACGAGCTATCCAATGTTTTTGTGTATACTAAGTATGGATATCCTTTAGATTAGTAGTTATATTAATTCTAATCTCTGGGCGATATCAAGGTGATCTGGAATGAATTGTTTACAGATTTATGCGGCAAAAATGCAAGTTGTGGCCATTGGGCGCTCGTGCCACAACAGCGACCTTTCCTTTCCGAATCTATGTAAAAATGAATCTATTTTAATATGAATTGTATCTTAATGATAAGGAATTAGAGACGTAATATACACTTAAAAACCTAGTTGTACTGCAAAGTCATCAGTCTGCCTTCAGGATACTACGCAAGTCTATTTCAGTGGACGTTATGGTACGCCTTAATGAGGTATATGCTATCTTTCGTTATTTTAGAGTATCGCATTCCTCTTTTGATGGGTGTTGGCAACGCCGATGCTAGAAAAATGGAGAACACTGTTATATATCGGATCAGTGCATTCTGCCAAGAATGTACATACCACGTACAGCAGCTGTAAATGCGCAATGTTCTGTATATGCAAGCTCAAACTTACAGTGTGAGTAAGCACTGGTGCACCCTACAGTGTTATGTGTACATCAGTAGTTTCAGCGGTTGTTTCATGATAACGTTATGCACCGTAAGTCTTGCACTAAACAATTTATTTTCAGCTCCCACGGCTCCCAGGAACTTGCAGCTGTCTGTCATTTCCTCCACTTCAATCAGTGTAACTTGGGAGGAGCCCGAAACAAAAAATGGGCGCATTAGACGTTATGCTGTTTCATATGGCACAGCACGTGATAAGCTAAATACAGTAAGGTACACTTCCGGCACCACGTACTTGCTGTCATCCTTGGAGGAATACACACAGTACTTTGTCCAAGTACTTGCCGAAACCTCTGTTACGGGAGAATACTCTGAAATCAAGCATGCAATGACACCTGAAGATGGTGAGTTATTCGTTGATTTCAAGGAAGGTTCAGTCATGTGACGTCTGCATGGAAAAAGTGAATGTACCTAAACTGTTGTAATGTTTATGAAACTATTAAACACAGGTTAATTAAACCTGCTGCAACATGATAGTTTATACTGTAGGTCGTGTGCTTCACACATACAATCTACATACCACTACACAAAGCATGCATGCGGGACATCTGGAGGTGTGGAGAACTTGCACACATCATTCAAAGTGTATTCCTATGAGCAGCGACTGTGTACAGTATGATGCGACATTAAAACAAAAAGACTGAGAAAGATTCTTTGAGTTTCATTATTTTATCAGCTGTGATTCGGTAATATAATTAATGATCATATATACCTACAATTACTTTGTCTATATTTTATAAATGATGTCAAAAGAAACTAACAATTATGGCTTCCCTGCAATTAACGACACTATACAGTGTAGCTACACTAAAGGCAGCATTGTAAATACCATACTTGCATGTATACACATTCTTATGAAATTACTTGCAGAACATTTGCATCAAATTGCACATCACTTATTTAACAACAGACGTTTTCGTTATGCCCAAATAGCCCCCAGTTCTGATCCTGTGATCACAAAAGATAACACTCAGGCAGAGGACGCTCACTCTATCCAAGTCGTGTGGCAGGAAATAATCCCAAAAGACCAAAATGGCGTGATTACCGGCTACACTGTATATTACAACTTGAAGGGTCAAGGGACTACGTTTAGCAAGAATACAAGTGAACGTGACACAAGCACCCTTATCAAAGGATTGAAACCTTTCACCACCTACTGCATTAACGTAGCAGGTTATACTAAGGTTGGCAGATCACCACTGACGGAACCGGCGTATTGTGTGAAGACACAAGAAGCAGGTGTTTGTTGATTGTCTATTGTTTTGCATTGTGAACCACTGCAACACCTCTACAAGTAGCAGTGTTAGCATGTAACATGGTGCATGCATATGGTTTGGTTATTAATTCTAACACTTCGGCATTTTGTAAAATGGGCTTTTTAGGGTATTTAAAGTATACCCTCCCCTTCAAACCGCCCCGGAGAATAACCCCCACAGAAAGTACGAATCTACTTTTATACAAACCAGGGACGTTTATGCACCAATAGGTATTATACAGAGCAGCCTGCGAGCAAGCCCAACCGGGGATCGAGGGTGGGGAAGGTAAGGGGGGGAAGGATTCTCTCTCTCCCTCTTCCCCACTCTTTTCCCATCCCCCGAGAGAGCTTGCTCGCAGGCTATACATACAGCAACTGTATGAAGAATAAAAGAACAATGTTTTTTTTAAGTTTAACTACTATATCAGCATCATTTGTAGTTCAAATTTCGAATGTTTCGTTGGCGTTTGCTGAAAATGAGCAAAGCTTTGAAAAGAACAAAACTGTGGTCTAATTTCCCGCGGCAAATTTTGGAATCTACGATTTGGCTTAAAGTGCCGCAATATTAAATTTACGCGTAAACGTTTCGAAGAGTGTTGCGAACCGGTTTAATTCCCTGGTAACTGCACGTGTCTGTTCCTTTGGACTGTCTCATCGAACGTTATAATTTCGTGTTTGTCAACGTTGCTTACACTGTACATGTGGACAATGTTTTAGGCCCAAGTGCACCTCGGAATGTTCAGGTTAAAGTCTCCTCATCCACGTCAATTGATGTAACTTGGGAGATGCCAGCTGTACTAAATGGGATCTTGCAAAAGTACATTGTTTTATACGGGACGAGAAAGGATTACGAGGACCTTGTTGTAGAGGTTACAAACCAAACATTTAAACGCAAGTTGTCTTCTTTAAAGAAATTTACTACCTACTTCATCAAAGTCAGGGGAGAAACGACAAAGACAGGAAACGCTTCGAGAGTGTTAAATGCAACAACATTTCAGGACCGTAAGTAGTCTGCGTTCATGCGATTCTCGCTGACGACCACGGCATGTTTTTCGTCCATATTGTGATTACTGGTTAGTGATTTCATAAGAACTTTCGAAGATGTTTTTAACATGGTTCATGGTAAAATTAAGATGGTGAAATTTTGGAATAACATTGTTACGGCATGCAACTTTGCACCAGATAACTTAATATTCTGGACATTTCTGCCTATTTTCTGTTTCACCAGGTCCAAGCGCCCCAACACAATTCAACGGGCAAGTCCTGTCAGCCACAAGTGTTTTCTTGTCTTGGAGAGATCCTGCTAGTCCGAATGGGATTATCAGGAAATATATCATCACTACCTACGAAACTGTCACCGGGCGAGAAGTTAGCAGGACACTTGTTAACCTGATACAAACACCGCAAATAACAAAAAAGATATTCTCTTTAAAGCCATTTACCAATTACACCTTTGCGGTGCAGGCTGTCACAATTGAGGCTGGAGAAATGGCGAATTTCTCTGCGAAGACAGAGGAAGGAGGTAAAAAGCACTTTCTACAGTGTAGTTATCGTACTTGGATGAGTATGTTTCTCTGTACGTTTTGTTTTGTAGAGTACCGGACTAGCGTGCGGGAGGTTGCGGGTTCAAACCCCGGTCGGACCAACACTCAGGGTCTTTGAGATAATTGAGGAGAAAGTGCTGCCTTTGTAAGGACATCGGCAAATGGTTCGACTTTCTAGTCTTCTCGGATAAGGACGATAAACCGTAGGCTCCGTCTAACAACTCTTCATAATTGATTCTTTGGGACGTAAACGAAACCACAATCCGAGGGTAAATAAACTAATGTATGTATGTACTACTGTGTGTAAAATAATTATGGAGACATTAACTCTTTTCCAGACGGGCATTAATATCCGGTTCCTCAGGGAACCATTTCTGACAGCAGAACCGTTACTGCTTTTAGAATTTGAAAGTTGAAATTATGAACCGTTGTTACTGCCAAATGGTTAGTTGTTTAAACTTTAGCAACCATAGTAAACGCAATACAACTGAAGATTTTCATTAAAAATGACCGTTTGTTCTGCTACAAAACCAAAAATGTTTGCTTTCAACACCCTCAAAACCTTTTAACACCAAAAATACGCATTTTTGTCTTAAAGTTTTTCAATACAAAAATTCCTCCGAGCGCCCAGAGTCAACATTTGCAGTAAATTTCAGTTCATCTACTCTGTTCTCTTCCACGCTCTCCTGCTCACCTCTTTGGCGCGCAGAGCAAAAGCTCTTTAAGTACAGCTATTCCCACTCATCTGAAATTTTCCTCTTTACAACCGAATTGAAGTTTGGGTAATTCCTTGATAACGGTGACATGGAAGTCCGCCAATTTTTATTTCATATATTTTTCAGAGGTCCGACTGGCGAAATATTCAGCTGATTACACTATTTGCAAGTCAAAACAAACCAAAATTGCCATGCTAGGTCCTGGAAGCCATCCACAGAAATGCCAGCAAGACAACCCCACTCGTCAGCCGCCATGGCTTACTGAGACAATTTCGGCGGCTCACTTGCTGTGAAATCGTTTTCTACCTCTGTTTTCTTTCAGAGGATTGCCTCTACCCCAAACCAAGCTTAAGGATGCCTGGCTGGGGGGCTACTGAAAAGACAAATGGCTCGAAAAACACTTAAATCGAATACGGACCAAGTTCCCTCGTGATTGCTCGTTTGATAAACAAGCCACAGCTAACGTGACAAGCGTGACAAGAAAGATAGAACCCTCGGTGTCTTAGATCAGCAAACATCTCTGTGGTGGCGCCAAATAAGGAATGACGAGATCGTGTTGATTTCTTGCACTCGAAAAATTGTAAAACCCGGCCCAATCGGGCGCTGGAAAAGAGTGAAATGTTGTATTTCTGTGGCTGTGGTAAAGCAACTCCTTTGTTTGATTGGGTTGCATGGGCCACTTTACATTGCTGAACACCTGTTTGTAGCCTTGTTTTTGTTTACCACAAAGTCCTACCTGTAGCCTGCAAAACAGTCGTACATTGCTGAAACAAGCTGAGAACCAACTTGACTAAATATTCAAGCCAATGCGCGGGCCTAATTTGCTAATCTATGACAGTCGTCTTTTTGCGTTGGTCTCAGTGTCATACGAATGTGCATAGTCTGTGAATGTTTGCACTCACTATGCGAACAATGAAGAAGTAGGACTGTAGAAAGACGCCAAAACCTGCGCTTTTGGCCATCCGAGAATTTAAAGTTAACAAAAAAGAAATAGCCTACCCTGTTTTTGACCGTGTTAGAGATCCCATCAACAGGATTCAAAAGAATTGTTTCTGTCAAGTTACCAAATTAGGTATTTCTGATTGTATAGAACGTAAAACGTATACTCCTGGAAGTCTCGGATGCTGGACCACAAACCATATTCTTGTACTAACAGCTGCGATCACTCTTTCTCCTTGCTCAAAGTGCTCTGCCGGTTGGGCGGTGACTTTAAAGTGCCTATAACCCCAACTATTTTTTTCGCTAAAATAAATCTTTGCACTTGTTCGAAACGCATTGTGGCATTTTTTTCCTTTTTTCAACAAATCTTGACTTTTTATAGGCTTCTAAACTGAGCATCGTTTGTTTCACGACCGAGTCAGAAGGGGCATGGGTCTATTCCCGATTTGACGTTACAAACTGATTTGCATCGCATTAACTCTTTGTAAATATGCATGCAAAGTAGATTTTGACGTCAAATCGGGAATAGACCCATTCCATTTCTGACTCGGTCGTGAAACAAACGATCCTTGGTTTTTCGTAAGTTTTGAAAGTTATTAAAAATAGGAAAAAAAGACCGCTATACGTTTCGAACAGGTGCAAAGATTGATTTTGGCGAAAAAATAATTTGGGGTGATAGGCACTTTAAGCTTTGGACCTACTTATTCAGATAAGTAATATACGTAATGAACCCACCCTCTTTGTGAAGAGCAAAAGAGCTTTCATTGGAAGGGTGGATGGGGGTGCAGAGGGTGGGGTGGCCATCCTAAAGTAATTGATGCAATCAAACTGTTGTTAGTACTGTGAATGATGTATATAAAACTAATAATACATGAATTGCGGAAATGAGATCAAGTGATGAATGTAGTCGTGGCTGTAGTCTGGCAATGTGTCTGGCAATGTGGTTTTACTTTATCCACGACAGTGAAACAATTTTTAGTAGACAACCAGGGTTTTCGGTAATAATAATATGCTTTATTTAAGGAGGGTGAAACACTTAACAGTAGTCCTAAGACACTGATGACTCTGTGGCCCTCAAAATCAAATAAACTCTAAATCAAATCAAATCAAATCAAATGTTGGTTTTTGAGGAGAGGGGAAAACCGGAGTACCCGGAGAAAAACCTCTCGGAGCAGAGTAGAAAACCAACAAACTCAGCCAACTTATGACGCCGAGTCCGGGAATCGAACCCGGGACACATTGGTGGAAGGCGAGCGCTCACACCACTGCGCATTTTAAACTACCGGATTCATAATTAAACAAGCGGATGCCAGACTTAAAAAAAATATCATTTCGTGTGAACGATTGGACGCTACAACAGGACTTTTCATGTCAAACAACCGGACGTTACGTCCTGGACAACAGGTAATATCGCGCAATTGTGAAGTAGACCGTAACACAAAAGAATACAAAGGAATAAGTGTGTAATAGTTGTTAGTAGTTACTATTACACTAACATCTATTTCATTAGTTAAGGAAAGGCACTCTAAACTAAAGGTTGTATAATAAAGCTTGCTTCCTGGGTTCAAGTAAAGCTAAGATGCAGGGAATTACAGTTGCCATTGACATTTTGCCGGTAATTTGCAACTTGCAGTCCCAAGCAAGCCCATTAATATCAAAGCAAAGTTGGAGGATGGTAGTATAAAGGTGTCTTGGGAGGAACCAGCTGATCCCAATGGAATAATTAAACGCTATGAGGTAAAGCAACTCATAAATGTCCACGTTCTGCGTTCTGCCCTAATTGCAGTGATTTTGGCCGTTTCAATATACTTTGTTTTTCTATTTCTGAAGTACATTCCCGTTAATGAGCTGTTCTAGTTCTTCTTGTTTAAATTTTGTAGCTTTTGAAGAACATTGTCATTGTCATTATCTTTATCGTTATTGTATTTTATTTTATTTATTTTTTGTTCTCTAGGTGTACTGCAAGGGAACACGGTCATACAACAACTCTTTCAAAACTAACAATCAAATATCGAAACCTAGTACTTCCCGATTTGCTGTTTTTTCAAAAGCAAAGCTTTCACCTGGTACTAAGTTCACTATATATGTCACTGCGTTTACAGTCAAAGGGGAAGGTGACAAGAGTGATCATTCTGTTGTGGAGACGCCTTCGAAAGGTGAGAGCAACCTGCTTTGTTTATATGATATTTTGATGGCAACTCCGTCTTAAATGAAAACGGGTTGTCAAAAAGATTTTATGTAGAAGGGTAATCTAGGAAAGTAGACGGCACTCAGGGGGTAACAACACCATTGTCCCCTATATTTTCTCTTTTTACCCGGCGAATCGTATCCGGCGAAACTAGGAATTTTAGCTGGCGATATCCTCGGTCGGTGGCGGTTTTTGATAACCCTGTGAAAAACTGCTGTTTATTTAGTGTGATTGTATACAACCTAAGGAAACACAGATTCCTAGCTCTTCTGACGGGAGTCTAATCCATAGCTTTGCGATTACAAGGCCGCATCACTGAGCTACAGGAGACTTTGGGGCTTAACTAGGTTCAGTTGGCAAACGCCCTGTACACTACACACAGTCAAGTGTAAGGTACATGCGGCATAAAAGAATGTGTGGTGGTGTGTACGAAACCTATAGTTAATAAATGAAAGAAGGTTGTCTTGCCTCTAGGAAATAGTAATGCATGTATGTACCTTTCCTTGCCAATTCCACCTTTGCAGCGGTACAGCGTGGAATTACCGGTGCAAGGGGAGATGAGGTAAGAAAGGTTTGGGGTATGCGATTGCGTTGTAAGCGCAGGGGTACCAAATGCTCGAGTGTTTCTGTTTTGTAAGTTGAATTCTGCTTTCCCTCTAGCTCCTCCTCCTCCTCCGCCACTACCTCGTGTTGATGATGATGACGTCACGGCAACTACGATTACCATTTCCCTGATGCTGTCCCCGGATGTCAATGGGAAGGTCATGTAAGTTGCCTTGTGTGTAGCACACAGCACATTAGTGGTGGTTTTCAAGTGAATATGGAAACTAATCCTCGTTTAGTTTGGTTTTACTTTATACTTAGTTCTGATTGGTTGGCAAAAGTCACATCACTTTCTCAACTAATGAGACGCAAGATCAATACCAGTCATGACTTGCACGCGCGCATTTTCCCGCGCTTGGCGCCGACTACATGTAATTGTTTTTACTCTGCCGGATTGGCTCCGTGGTTTTTCGATACTCAATTGAAAATCGCTGAAAGAATAACTTCATTGAGGTGGTATGTTAAATGGAGGTTTTTGAATGAGTTGCATGTCTGGGCTGGATACAGCAAAAAAAGAGCACTTTACTGAACTTATTAAGGCAAGCTTGCAAGCATTGCTTTGAGTTGGTATGATTTTCTTGAAAGTTGACAAAATTCTTAAACGTTGCAGTAAATGGTAACTTCATGTCGTTTTCCTGACGATGCAGTTACTTGAGATATGAACACCACGTTTCAAGTGAGACCACTAGTCTTGTTATGATGACAAACGTCTCGTGAGACCTCAGCTACAGTAGCACGGGTAACAGATACCTGGCTTCTAGTTGTGAACTGTGCAAGCCGCCAATCCCATATATCTAAAGGCTACTATGGCATCCCTATAGTATAGAATTGTTGTTTGTTGTTGTTGACTTGTTTGTTTTTTTTTTATGAAACCGGTATAAATTCGCTAGAGTAGAAGTGACGTGTGTGTTCATGTCTAACAGGGAGTGGTTTATTGGCAAGGAAAATTTAACTAATTGATCTGTAGAATTTTGGACAATGCACATAGGAATAGAATATAGAGATTGTCATTCCTGCCTCGAGTTTACATGCACGTGCTTTGTTTTAATGGCGATCTGTGGCTGTCGTTATTTAGTGCCCATCAAGTTGTGGTTGGAAACCATGAAGAAGTCTCCAAAAGAAGCACGAAGTCTTTAGAGGACAATTTATTTGGCTACGAGGAAGCAAAGGAAAACGGATATAAATTCTACATTGCTGCCAAGTTTGATCGAGGAAAAATAACCAACCAGGCACAGTTTGTTCTGGGAGATGGAAAAACGTACGGAGGATACAAGAATGTGCCTTTGGAACCAAAAACCAACTACATAGTTTACGTAAGAGGAATTACAGAGAATAACGGGGTAAGAAAAAAAGACAACGGATAATTAATTGTTTATATTTTCAAGTTAACATTTATTTTGAATATAAATGAAGGGCTGAAGGTATTCGGAGTCATCTTTTAGGTTGATTTTGGTTTTCATAGCGAGCTGTAAACAAACTTCGTGGGATGGCTCTAGAGTTATTAGATCAACATTTTTGTAACTCGTATGCCAGGAATTATGCTATTCCGAGGTAAAAGGAAAGTAAAAGCTTTCAGCTTTTTAGCTTCTTTCTTTGCTTTCAAGTTCCTGGAGGAAGATTCAACGTTTCTTTGAAACCAATTGCGTTGGATGGTGGTTTTGTTTTCCACCAGACCTTCTCGTTCCTCTAAATATACAGGCTCTTGTCTTAGTTTGTTACTTTTATAGGAGTGCTAATGTTTGGCGGTACAAATCGCCAAGCCCGATTTCAGAAGGCGATTTTTCCATTATAAGCCAGATCAATAAACGTATTGAGAAATAGCGGTACAATAGCAGTTTGCTTGGTTTAGCGAACACAATTTGCCTATTGTCCAAGTTAGTTTCGTTACATAATAACGCTATTTTATTTTGTACAATCGACAGTGTAATCCTCACGTTTTGATAGAGGAGTTTGCGATGAAGTAAAGACGCACATATGACTTCATGAGCTAAACAAAAAGTCAAAACGAATGCATAAATCTAGTAGATCAAATTTGGCGGTGCGTGTGTACTCCGACAACGCACGAACACGCACGAACACGCACGAACGCAAAACGTGAAAACGGAGTAAGAACATCGTCAAGCACCACCTCTCCTGTGGCTCGCGGCGGCGAACGTCTGTGTTGTCCGTTGTGACGCCATCCTTGGAAACGCAGAGTCAGATGGAATGTACTTGTTTTTATTAATTTTGCTTACCTGTTTATTATTATTATTATCATTATTATTGTTGTTGTTATTATTATTAATTTTTTCTTTTTTCTTTTTATTTTCGCAGAAATGGATATATGGAGATGCAGCTTACACCATTTTACCAACAACTGGTATGAGGTTCTCTGGCATTGTGCCATTGCCAACAGCGAACAATGTACTTTCGTTATTAACATCATATCGCGGAGCGCTGACTGAATCTGTCGCTCAATTCTTGAAACCGCGTCGTCTACATGTCATGAGTTTTCGATTGAGACCAAAATCTTTTCATTCCACGCAAATGCCAGTGCCGACAACGAACATTGAACCCCAGGGGTGTGCCTGTATTCAACCAGGGCAGAAAAAGTATTCCCTAAGAAAGTTTGCAAACTGATCAAAAAAGATTTCTTTTCATAGCATTCGTTACACCTGAGTTTTCTAAAGACACAAAAATTGCCGATTGTGACATTATTATATATGCATTATTTACTTACATATCTTTCACTGGAACATATGAACCCAAAATTGACCAGCTCCCAGTGTCAGTGGCTTCATAGCTTAGTTAGTAGAGCATCGCACCGGAATCGAGAGGTCACGGGTTCAATCCCCGTTGAAGTCCTGAATTTTTTTCAGGCTTCTTTACGCAATTGTAAAAATTGCAATCACAACTGCGACGATCATTTTTCATTTGAGTAACAAATTTGTTAATTAGAACTTGTTGTACGTTTTACTTACAAACAGTTGATTGAACGGAATTTGATGCAAGAGATGAGGTTCTTTCAATTAACAGATACGAATTTTGAGAAACATGCGGTTCGTGAATTGAGAAACACGTGTATGGTGGCCGAGGACTGCCACTGAATTTTCACGGCGAGTTTTCCTTTTTTTTAGCAATTAAAATGTGAAACAAAATGAAAATAACATTAAAATGAAATACAATTGCAATGAAATGTAAAAGAAAACGTAAATAAAGTCAAAATCAAATGCAAATGAAATTAAATGTAAAAGAAAATGCAAAGAACAAATTAAAATCAAACTTGATTCAAATTAAAGTTGAATTCATTCTGAAAAGATAATGCAAAACAAAATTAGTGGCAGCGCTCGGCCATGCGAAAATTTACTTTCATTTGAAAAAAAAAATCCACGTGGCCGAGTGCTGCCACTACCATCATGCTAAACGTGCTTCTACACTACAAGTGGAGCACATGGTATCGTGCAACATGGAGGAATGTCCAAACCGGTCAGTATAAAATGCAGACTGCAGGCTGGGTATCAAATGAAGATTGTAGACTGCAAACTCGGTATAAAATGCAGACTGACACAATTGTTATCAATTGTTCACATCTGTTCAGTCTGTAGCCGGATACAATATTTTAACTTTTCAAAGCTCTGCTGGAATATTGGTTGTCCGAGAATGATGCGAAATTCGTTGGCATTACTTTTGACATTAATGTACCAGTGACAATAGAAATATAAATTTTGTCCTCCCACAATATAACTGCAAGTACTGCTTATTCACTGGTAATAGGAAGAGGAGGGGGGGGGGGGATGGTTGGGCCCCAGCGTTCCCTCCCTCGCCTCCCTACCTCCGTCAGTCCGCCGGCCGGTCGGTCGGTCAGTCACTCAGCCACTCAGTCGCCCACACACATTCAGACAATCAGCCAGTCACGTGGGTACGTACCCACGCACACACTAGCTCCCTCTATTTCACTTGTTTATTTTGTTTGTTTGTTTAATTTTCAGGGGACGGCCCAGTCGAAGAAAGATCTAGTTCTGACAGCAACGTCGCTTTAATCGCTGGTATTCTGGGGGCTTTAATTCTTATCGTGATCATCGGCATTGCTTTTCTCCTTTATAAAAGGTAATTTGACAGGTTCTTTCATTAATATCGTCACTTGACGGGATTGTATTGGCGATCGGACGCATGTTTTGCCGTCGCTTGGCATACAGAAGGGACCTTCAGATTTGAGTACGAGTACGACTTTTGAAACCTTTTCCGCGTTGTTCAGATGATCACTAGTGACACCATTCTTGTTTCTACAATCTCGTGATCTGCTGGTAAGTAACAAGGAAGGTTGAGAGTTCAGGGGAGGTGATTGATTTGAATAAGAAATTTATACTCGTAGTCAATCTCGTACTCGTACTTAAATCTGAAGGTTCACACTGTGACGGCACAACAACCAGCTAATAAGTCGCCGCCTTTGTCATTCCGTCAACTAAAGCGATTTCACAATATTCCCCTCTATTCAGTCTGGGTATAGCTTCTGGTGTGGGGAATGGGAAACTCAGAAGCGAGAACCCCCAAACAAGTTACTTTGCGTGGTGTACATGCTAGGTACGGCATCAGGCATGGAAAGTGCAGCAGCTCACAAGTGCAGGGTCTGAAATTAACTTTTTCACATGGTCGCCATGTGGCGACTTAACTAAAATTTTTGGTCGCCAGGTTTCGATCTGTGGTCGCCAAATTTTTTTCCCTTTCTTTTTACAATTAATTAAAATAGCCTCTGGAATCAACGGTGGGATATTTCCAGATCTTTTAGTGAATTACCTTTTGAAAAGAAATACTGTCCAGCCTTGAATGTAAGTATAGTAAGCCATCTTCTCCTCAGTTCTTTGGTTATTTCATTTCATTTTTTTTTCTTCTAGAACAGCCACACAGTTACGGGTTACTCTCTGACAACGCGATCAATATGCATCGCCATGTTGCTCGCACCAGGCCACAAACGTGCCGTATTTCACGCACATGGTCGCTCGTGCGCCCGCGATACGTAATGGGAAACCGCTGAAAAATAGCGGCGGACTCGCTACGATCGTAAGCTGTACGATTGCGGCAATTACACAGGAAACCCTTTTCCATTTTATTGCAGAAGCGGAGTCAAGATAAAAGTTAGCTGTTGGCTAGAAGATCTAAATTTTATATGCAATTGCTGTTTCTGGAAATCAAAGTTAACGTAAATTTTGTCTATCGCGGCGAAATAGCTTGTCGCCTACTGGCGACCAGTTGTCAAATTCTAGTCGCCAGTGCAAAATTTTCAGTCGCATTGGCGACCAGGAAGGCGCAATTTCGGACCCTGAAGTGGGGCATTCCATGGTATATGATGAGAGCCGGACCTCTGCATAACTATTGCATACCATGTAATGGAAAATACATAGCCCTACATACAATCAGTGCGGCTTGCGATGGTAAGGTTCGATGGAATACCGAGGTACATACAACGGCTTTCCTTTGTTCTGAGTGGTTTTAATTTCATGATTGGAAAGTAAATGCCAAACAGTGTTATTTTTTGTTCTTTTTGGGCTACCCTGAGTACCAGAGGTTATGGTTTTCGTTTGCAGGAGGGAAATTACGCGGCGAAGCCGCGGCCACGAGGTGCGAAGCGCCAACAGGAAAAAAATAACATCTGGTCGCACAAACACCGAATCTCATTTCCGTGCTGTACTGTCGCCTGGGAAACCTCGCTTTTTCTAAGCCAATTAGATTTGCTGTTTTATGCCTGCCTGGAAACCACGCTTTCCGTCAGCCAACCACAGATGTTGTTTCATCTGAAAATTCAATCAACGAACTAGGACAAATTATGTCCCAAATCGATGATATGGAAACGAATTTCTCGGCTCCCGTGACCAGGGGCCCGTCTCTCCCCTTCTATTTCACTTTGGCCAGCTCTAATAGTTAAAGATAAGAAAGAAAAATTTATATTTGAAGAAATTATTAGATCCCACATCAACAACCAACCAGTGTTTTTAGTATTAATGGCCGTCCTAAATATTAACGTAAGTTGGACGCCGTTTGAATAATTTGATTTTTGGTTGTATCGACAGAATGTTCTTTCAGAGCCTTCTGTAGGTAAAAATGTATGATTTTCCCTTTTTTTGTCCAGATCCAACGGACCAAGGAATCCAAACCTTGATGTGGAAAATCAAAAGCGGAAGCGCCGAGAATTTGCCATGAAACGGTCTAGTAAGTTAGCGGCGATATTCTTTCACTGTAGTCTTGTTCACACGCAGATTTTAAAGGAAAATGGTAGCCCTTCAATACGCAAATACCAAAGGTTACACTTCTCTCTTGACCGCAAAGCCAATCCAAAGTGTCTGCCACTAACAGGGGTACCTACGTTACTCCGTTCCTGTACTGTGATACCAGGTTTGTAATAAACATTTACTGTGTTCCAGGTGGAAAGAGGAAAGTTCTTGCTGTACCAGGGGAGGTTATCAATGATTCAGACCATCCACCAATCCCAGTGGAACAGCTCCCAAAGCACGTGGCCAAACTACATAAATCTGATGATCGTGGATACATGATCGAATACAATGTAACAGATTTTCTTTTTTCTATAATTTCTCATGCTTTCTTCGTACTATTATTTCAAAGATGGGTTATTAAAGGGCCCCAGTCAACCTCCGCCATTTTCTATGCCATCGAAATTATTGATAATGCATGGTGAAGCGAAATCTTCTTGCTTTATTGTAAGTTGTGTTCCTGAAAGTATGTTTAATTATCTGTTGTAGATCCACAGTGATTTCCTTTGTTTCGACGTCCTCGTAATAAAATATAAGAGCCAAATTCTCGCCTGTAAACCAAAACAAAGGTGTGGCTGACTAGGGCCCTTTAATTGTTGTAACAATCTCATTTTCCCGTTGATTCGGTCTCCCTTTGTGTCCCTGTTACAAAATGTTTATTCTCGTTGGTGCTGTCCGCATGTTTATATTGATACTAGCCCGTAAAGCTTTTTCTCTTGCTTTTTATTTGTAACTTCATGTTTCATCAATTGTTAGTACCATGGTAAAGACAAACCGCGCGTTTACCACTGTCGGGGCTTGTGGCTTTAAAGGGAGAGATACTGGGTGACTGAGAAAAAGCCTTGGGTCCGCAGTACGGGTGCACTTGTGGTACAGTGTATTGCAATTAGAGGCCTAAATAAGGTTGTTGATCGTCCACTGAGGCATTTTCAGTTTCAATGAACAAAGGCACTTGGTAATGACATGAATGTGGCTTCGATGCTTGCAGAGTTTTGTGCATCGGAAAGGCCTCTTTGTAGTTTATGTTGTTCACTTTCTTGGCCTGTCTGTTTTGCAGAAACTTGACAGTGGCCAAGAATATGCTGCTACTGCTGCCCTGATGCCAGAGAACAAAGCTAAGAACAGATACGCCAACATTATTGCATGTAAGATTTTGGCTGATATGTGCTAGTGGAGTCTTAAATGTACTAGCCAAATTGTGTCCTTTAGTGGCCAGGCATCGCTCGCCTCTCAAGACCAATATTGCGATTACCGAGTTTGTATCAGATAATTTTTGTTTCATTTCTTTTTTGAGATCAACTCAAAATCGGTTCATCAATACTATCTCCAATGCCTCTTCTATTACATCTAGCTCATGCCAGTGACTTTTGGTTCTCCAGTTGTACTAGCCTAAACCAAATTTCTACTAGTCCTGGGCTAGTGGACAGACTCATCTTCAATTATCACTGACAAATTAGCAAGAGACACAAGGTTTGGCTCCAAAGCCTTCAGCTCATCTTGTTCTTTATTTTCCACAGATGACCATTCTCGGATGGTGCTGTCCACAGTGGATGGGATCGTGGGCTCGGACTACATCAATGCTTCACGAGTTGACGTAAGTAAAGCTTTACAGCATGATTTATCAATACGGTGATAAAATAAGTTCGAATGTATGAATAAGTTCACAATCAAAAACAAATAAACACAGTCGCACGATTTCTAAATCTACGGCAGTGTGAAAAACATTTATTTGTCTAAATAATTATCTGAAAATTTTCCTCGCATGGGTCCGTCACATTGGTGTCCCTCTGAAGAGCACCATTTTTCACACAGAAAATGGCCACATGCCATTTCCTAGTGGTAGGTTTGAGGCGGATTTCACTTCCCTCCAACGATTCCTGTAATCCACTGACCAATGAAAATGCTTGGCATATATCGAAAATATTCCAACTGTACAATAGCTTACTCGCAGGCTAACTGTACAACCAAACTTACGATCATGAAAACGACGAAATAAAAAAAACGACTTGTGAAAGATGTTCAGAAGAAGAGGATAATTTTCTGTGAGATAAGCGGAGCAGACGTTTGTTGCTCGAAACATGGTTAGCGCTTACCATTGGTTAAGTTGGATGGAAACCTATAGGTTGTCATGGTTTTTAACCTCGGTTAGCGCTAACCTTGCTTCGAGCAACTGGACCCTGTTACACTTAAATCTGACCCTACAAAGACTAAATCATGCGGAAAATAAAACGCGTTTCACGCTTTTCTTTTGAAGCTTTCAGTAACAAAGCAATGAAAACCATTGTGCCCACGAGCAACTGATTTGTTAAGTGCGTCTACGTTACATTGTGGGCGTTTGTTTGCTGTTCTTTTTAAATGCTTACTGGATTTCGGACATGCATAATTAGAAACTTTTAGTGTTCATTGTTTTTGCCTTTATTTCTTTTGCTACACGCAAACTGTTCTTATTTATTATTGTTTCCAGGGATACAACAAGCCCAATGCGTACATTGCTACCCAAGGTACGGTTAAAAGGTGGTTTGTTTCTCCTTTCGTAAAACTGTTACACTGTAGAGAATCACTGCGTTGGAAACGATTTCTTTCTTCGACCGAGGAATAAAGACCCAAAAAGAGAGCTTAGGCAACAAACGAATTGAACGAACGAAAACAAACGCCGACACGACGTTTGGTCGAAACCGATCGATATTCCTCGCTTTACGTTTTTGGCACGGTCTGTTTGGTCAACTGGACAGTCGCGGCTTGATGCAAAACATGTACCGGAGTGAGGAATTCCCTAACAGGAACTCTTTTTATAGTCATTAGCCAACGTTTTATAAACCTTGTTCGGGGTTTGTTTTAGTGGATATGTGGTTGAAATGACGTCAATTCCATGTGACAACCTTCCTACACCTACACCTACACATACAGTTTACATAATTTTCACACTTTATTTTGATCAACAGGGCCGGTCCCTCCCGCCTTCGACGATTTTTGGCGGATGGTGTGGGAGAATCAGTCGTCTTCAATTATCATGTTGACAAATTTGCAAGAGAGACACAAGGTTTGATAGTCGTTTCCGGAAAACTAAAACACATCACACATCGGCCAAGCGCGTGTTCCCAGGAACTCTCAAACGTTTGGGCCCTAGATTGTGTGCATCGTAGCAAACGTTGATAACTTGTGGATAATTACTAATTTAGGGTTTTTCAGCTAAGAAATAACATAAAAAGAACTTAGAAGATTGTGTGTTGATACCGCACGAGTTAGTGTATTGGACGCATGGAAAGGATCAGGAATTGGCACAAACTAAGTTCTTCTGTCAACTACCTTAGAACTGAGTTAGGCACCTGCAATCAGTGATTATTGTCCACTGTAATCCTGACTTATTGATTTTATGAAATTGACGGGCTGGCTGACTGACTGACTGACTGACTGACTGACTGACTGACATATTTATCAATTAATTTCCCTTTTGACCTTGATTAATTAAGTGATTGATTGATCGATTGATCAATTGATGTCAGCAGCAACAACTTTGTTTTTTTTTTTTTCCATTTCTTTGTTTGTTTTGTTGTGTTTTTTTTTTTCTTTTCTTTTTTTTTACCATTTCTCTGTAATTTTTAGTTGAAATGTCACAAGTATTGGCCTGATGAAGCACAGGACTATGGAGACATATCAGTGATGCTCGTGAAGTCGGAACATTACTCAGACTACATCATAAGAACCTTCAACGTCAAGCGGGTTAGTTTCGTGTGTAGCAGTTGTCAATTGAGTGTCGAAAGTAATTCGCGTTTTCTTTGGTTTTGCTTCACTTCGCTCTGTGATTGGTTGGCAGAACTCGCGCCACTTTCTTAGCCAATGAGAAGCAAAACCAAAACCAATCGCTAGTTGCACGCGTGCATTTTCTCGCGCTTGATGCCTGTTGCATGTAATCACTTCTGGTCTCTTGTGATCGGTCAGAGAAATTCCTTTAATTTTGGATTTAGGACACTCAGTTGAAAACCACTCTATTTCTTCCGAAAGTTTGGAGTGTACTCCTGAAAAGGGAGTTCAGGTCACCCGTGAAAGTGAATTCACTGATGATGATGATGATGCAACAATTATCATACTCTTTTACTGAGTGAGAGTGAAGAGTTTACCAGTTGATTCTCCCCGACTTCATCATGCTTAACGGTTCCAGGGAATAGCCGTCAAACCAACACTTTCTTATCTGCCTGATTGTCAAGCTTCAGATACAGCTATCGCAACACAATTAAACCCACGTACTTTTCTGGTTTTGTACCAGTCTGGTATGGAATCTGGCATGTAATAAATTGAACTTGCTAAATCCTGGAGTGTAGATTATAATCTTGACCAATGGACCAAATTTGATTTCAGCGTATAATGTTGAATTGCTTGAAGACCTTCTTTTCGAACACATACTTTATAAGTTCTGAACTGTCACAATCAAAGCGTAGTTCAGCCATTTTAACGACTGTTGATGGACAACTGATTGATCAATCGTTTAAAATACTTGAAGTAAAACTGAAAGTTGCAATGAGATAACGTTTTCATTTATGTAATTTAACCAGGAAAGCGAAAAAGAAGAGCGAGAAGTGAAGCAATTCCATTTCACTGTCTGGCCTGACCATGGTGTCCCAGAATACCCTACTGCCTTGCTGGCTTTCAGGAGACGAGTTCGAGCCTACAACCCGGCTGATGCTGGACCTATGGTCGTGCACTGCAGGTAAGAAGGGATATTTAGCCCAGAGGAAAAGAACCGGCACCATTCACTCCCCCCTCCCCACTTCACCCCCCCCCCCCCACCACCACCGCAATCGCGTGAGCATCTTCCACTGTCTGATCATCTTACATCTTAATCGCTCGCTGATTTTACTTTTAAACGTGGCTGAGATGCAATTCCATTGGAATTGTGCCCACTTACTGGCTTGCTTTACGACGTATTCTTCATAGGATTCAGGTATGTTTGTCTGTACGTGTAATCTTCTCTCTTCCGTTTGTCAGTTTCGACTTGTCTATGTCGGCCAAACTGAATAATACTTAGCAAGAATACCTCACCAATGTGTATAGGTAAGCGGAAAGCCACTCTGTGTGCACTATGGCCACGTGGTGGCCGGCATTACCACTTAAGATTGAACCCGAGCATGCTGATGAGGCCTAACAAGGCCGAAACAGCTGTCCATGTCTCCTAATGCAGACAGGGCTCAAACTTTATTTGGTAGATTTCAGGGGTTTCGATAATTTTTGAAATAGCCGTCTGAGTAAGCTAAAGAAAACGGCAACCTGATCATTATATTTTTAATCGTTTTTGTGAAATCTAGACGAAGTAGGCGACAGTGAGAGGTAAATTTTGACAAAGTAGGCGGCGGTTTTTGCCGGTTGCGGGCTTCTAATGAAACCCCTGGGATTTGAGAGGTAACGCCTGCTACCCCGTCGCCATAGTGCCCAATGAGGGGCTTGCAGCTTACCCAGACACACATGTTTAATTTGTGAGGTACTCTCGCCAAGCCACATCCCTCAAGCTTTCATTCTTTGAATGATGCTTACAATGTAAGGTTATAGAATTCGCGGATAAGTGTTGACCGGCGCTTTAACAGACTAATGCACTTAACCCAGAACAGTTTCGTATTGTTTTTTTGTTTGTGTGTTTTCTTTATTTCTTTCTTTATTTTTTATTCGTTTATTTATGTATTTGTTTATTTATTTAGTGCTGGTGTTGGTCGAACAGGAACGTTCATGGTAATCGACAGCACGCTTGATCGCATAAAAGCAGAGAGCACAATTGACATCTTCAACTATGTGGCTTACTTGCGAACGAGACGGACAGCCATGGTTCAAACGGAGGTGCGTACTTTATTAATGGCTAAAACACCGCTTAGTTGGATATTACAGTATGACAGGATCTTTGTGGGCATGTTTCACTTAACTGGCATACACCAGTATAAACGATAAAAAAAGCTATAGATAAGTACAGATCACAAATTGAAAGCTCTCATGAAGCTTGGTTGTCACTGAATGTGAGCTTCAGAGGTTGTTCTTTGCTGAGAAATAAACGTTAAAAATGCCAAGAAGTTGCAAAGACTGTAGGACTGGACGGCAACCGAAATATACAACAGGCCATATTCGTATTCTCGGTGTTGAACTGGATCTAGCATGAAGTGGAGGCTCTTACGGGGGAATCTTTTCATATGTAAATGTATTCTCCCGCAAGAGTCTCTACTTCATGCTAGATCCAGTTCAATACTGAGAATACGAATATGGCCTATTCCTTGTGAATTTCACAGGTCATATTTCGGAGTGATATTGACGCTACTGTTCGTAGTTTGTTGATTGATATATGCCCTCCACTCTATATATTTTTCTGACCACAATCACCGTGCAATTCCTCTATTTCCGATGCTGGTGTCTCACTGCGTCAATTTTCTTATCACCTTGAGCTTACAGCCAACTTCATGTTTGACATTAGACACAGAAATATTCGAGACCTGTTTTAACAACAACAATACCCTGGGTTCCAGAGGATATTGTTTTCTTGTCGATACTGATGGTTCGCGCCGAAGCCGCGTTAACGAGGAGCAAAGCGCCGAGGAGAAAAAAATAACCTCTGGTCACACGAATAATGAACCTCATTTCCTTGCTGTGCTGTCGCCTGGGAAACCACGCTTTTACTAAGCCAATCGTAGCTGTTGTTTCATGTCGGCTGTGAAACCACGCTTTTCGTAAGCCAATCACAATTGTTGTTTCCTTTGAAGAACCAATCAACGAACTAGTTCAAATTCTGAACTGATTTCTCGCATGGAAATGAAGTTGGGTACTCCTGTGACCAGAGCTTATTTTTTTCTCCTCGGCGCTTTGTGCCTCGTTAACGCGGCTTTGCTGCGAACCATCAGTATCGACAAGAAAAAATATCCTCTGGAACCCAGGGTACGACAACAACAACAACAAATTTTATTATAACAACATTAGTCAAGTACATACCCACCCGAGGGTAGCAAAGCTGATAAAGTCGGGTGGGTACAGATAATATGAAAATACAACAAGAGGGTTGGAAATAAACATTACAAGAAGATTACAGTATCGTTTAATTAGAAAAGTGAAATTGATTCAAACTAGTATATGAGTTACAACGAAGCAAGTAAGGTACATTAAAATACGGATAGTTTACATTTCTAAAATTAACTCTTATAATACCCGATCCTCCGCTTCGAACAACTTTTACACATGAGACACACCTTCGGAAGACTCTCACCTGTAGCAAAAATACTGTGGTATAAGACAGAGTAGACTTACGCGTTGTACAATTTAAGTCACTGTTAAAAATATTTAATTCACTTGTGGGAGCCTAAAAGTAACAAAAATATAATTCTTATTCTTCAAAAATGCGCTTTCGGCCTCATGTTCTTCGGTAATTTTTTTTAACTTCCAGCCTGAATAAATCATAACTGATCAGTCCACGTAAATCGTTAATTTTTTTGTGAAGAATAAGGATTGGGGAAGGGGGGGGGGGCTTATTAACTTTCCTCCTCTGAAAGGGGGGGGCTTAATAGAGGATTTATTGTAGCTTTTGATTTATTAGTGTTTCGACAAGTAAGATAGTTAAATAGCGTTGTCCCGTAATACAGTACTATTCAACTAACAGTCCTTATTCTATTATTTATACACTTGTACGTTTATCTCGACACCTGACCTCATTAAACTTGACCTCCTACTGTCTTACGACATGACACACCTAAAATAGCGGTACAATCATGGACAAAATTATTGGGACCGATGTGCACTTGTGGCTCTTTACACACACGCAGAACAAACAGTAGCGCTGGATTCAACCTACAATGTTGAAAACATGAACTCGCATTTTTTTTGCTGACTTTGAACACTGTTTTGGATGGAGGAGGGGGGACTGTAACGGAGTTTTAAAATATAGCAGTGCTCAGTTTTCGAAGTAGTGCTCAAATTATCGCTAATTACGAGTTTTGCCTGACTATCTTAAGGAATTTGTTCAGGATTGTAGGTACCCGTGAGTATTTCAAGTGTATAAAACCTTATCTATTAGAAAAACAAAGTACATATTCTGTCTGTCTATATGCTAATGAGGCAAAATGTAAACGAAGACGCCAGAAACAATTCTACTTTTAGAGAGTAGAGACGAGGCAAAGTGAAAACAAATCGAGTTAAATTATTTGGGTTTCTCCCTATTTCAGGAGCAGTACACCTTTTGTCACGACGCCATTTTGGAAGCTGTGCAGTGCGGCAATACTCAAATATACGCCCATGACTTGCGAATCACGCTAGCTCGTATGGATGACGTGACCAAAGAAAGTAAAGTGTCACGCTTCGAGGCTGAGTTCAAGGTAAGAAAGCTCGTCCTTGCTCGTAACACGTATCGGCTAGTCGGTGACAGTTTGATAATTTATTCCTTGTAGAGTAAGAAACAGACACACCATTTAGGAATTCAGCTATCATTAATAATGCACAGTTTACGCGTTGGGTTAGGTTAAATGTTTCTGGATTTTCCAAACGTTTATTTTTCTTTTTTGTTATGGACTCCCTTCAGACACTTAACAAAGTAAGCCCTGTACTTACCAAGGGAAGTTACATCGTTGCGTCTTATCCAGAAAACAAGGAGAAGAACAGAAGTCCGGATATTTTAGCGCGTAAGTTGATGTTCTGTCACGATTGTGAGCCAACGGTAATTTATTTAGAACATAAACTGTATATGCGCCTACGCATACAAGCAGATAGAAACAGAAGCAAGTTGGCAATGTAAAAATTTACCCATTTCAGAGCTTTTGAGTGCTCAGTCACATTCAAAATCGCTCGCCAAAGAGCTTTGAATGACAGTCCATCTCGATAACTGCACGCTGGTATTTTTATGTTTCTAAACGTTATGTCGAGGCGATGTCCTTAGAAAGATGACTGGGAATGGGTGTAAAAAAGTGGTCGTTCTTTTGTTGAATGCGTTCCAGATGCTAATTTGAGCCTCGCCATCTCGCCCCCGTACTTCATTTGTGCCAAAAAGCTCTAGTTGGTGTAACTGAGAAAAAAGACAGCAAAGCAACAAAGAAAAGAAGAAAACGAGTCCCAATCTTGAGTTGAAGCCCAGTGTGGTGAATGTAAAGATAATTATGCGGTACATGCGATCAAGAGAAACATTTTGGATGGACGCGTGTCACCAGCTTGATGTTACGTGCAAACAAATTTGTTACATTTGGTGTCTACAGCAGTCGGCATCTTGTATAAACTGAGATGCGCGCGTGCTAACTCTGTTGATTCCTCTTGCAGCTGACTTTTATCGTGTTATGCTCACTGCAATTGATGACAATGAGGCTACATCCTATATTAACGCTGTACACATCTCGGTAAGTATTCTGGTAAAAAAAAAAATTGTCAAGTAAAGTTAAAACTTTAGCTTAAGTTGCCGGAAACGATGTTCGATATATAAAGATATAACATTTTCAGCTGATGTGAGTCAATTTAGAGTTGCTAGTGAATCTGTGTGTAGTGCTGCCAGGCAACTAGCTCCAAAGCATTATCTTGGTAGCCGGGAGACCTAGATGTGCATCTAAAATCTCGGTACCCTGGTCAAAAGATGTCGACCAACAAAAGGGTACGCTCCGCAGAACCCTTGGTTGTTGGTCAATTCCACACATACAGTATCTGTTGGTGACCAACGTCTGATATCATTGTTCGTTTCTTTAATCCAGGGTTACAAGCAGCAACATGCCTTTATTGTGACGCATCACCCCCTTACGCCCACTGTGACAGACTTTTGGCGCATGCTCTGTGAACAAGAGTGTTCTTGTGTGGTATTGTTTGACTCAACCGAAGAAGACGGGGTAAGGATATATCCCATGTTCTGTATTACAAGTATTGCAAGTCCGGGTGGTTATCGAAATAACACGGAGAGGGCAGTAGCAGACCATTTCATCTGGCTCTTGTCTATATAGTTGTTGTTCAATTTTATCCTTGGTTTAAATTTCATTCTCTTTGTTTCAGAGTCATTAAACTCAAAATGGAATTTAAACCAAGGATAAAATTGAACCACAGCATGTGCATATCTCGAAGGCAACCATGCTGGGCTTATGTATGACCCGTACGGCCCCTCGCGCGCTTTCATTCTAAAACTATTGATAAAATCCCCGTATGAGGGCCGTACGCATTAGCGGGAGCAGGGCCGGAAAAAAAGCCGTACGGCCCTGTTAGGAACACGTACGGCCCCGCGCGATACGATTCTAGAGGATTTCGTCGCGTCTAACCATGTAAGTTTATTTTACAACCAGAAAACAAATACAAACAACCTATTAGATCAATTTTATGTGCAAATTAGTCGCTTTTTTGCAAAAACTTCATATTTTATGCGCTCATGAAGAGTCTAAGGGGGCCATATGATAAAGTACTTATTGACTGAGTTAGGTCGGGCCGGACGGAAAAATATTTGGCTCTCGGTCACGGCGCACGGACCTCGCTGCGCTCGGTCCGTACGCCATGACCTCGAGCCGTCCGGCCCTCCCACTCAGGCAATAAGTACACAACAACTGACAGGAACATATTTTTAAAGACAAGAAGCGAGACGAGAGAGGAGAAGAAATATAAATCCGAAAAGGAACGAAGGAAAAAATATGTTAGAATAGAGATGTATGGTGGCCGAGGACTGCCACTAAATTTTCACGGCGAGTTTTTCTTTTTTTAAGCAATTAAAATGTGAAACAAAATGAAAATAACATGAAAATGAAATACAATTGCAATGAAATGTAAAAGAAAATGTAAATAAAGTCAAAATCAAGTGCAAATGAAATTAAATGTAAAACAAAAAGCAAAGAACAAATTAAAATCAAACTTCATTCAAATTAAAATTGAATTCATTCTGAAAATATAATGCAAAACAAAATTAGTGGCAGCGCTGGGCCGTGCGAAAATTTACTTTCATTTGAAAAAAAAATTTCACGTGGCCGAGCGCTGCCAGTACCACTCATGCTACACGCGCTTCTATACTACGAGTAGAGACATGGTATCGTGCAACATGGCTGAATGGAGACAGTTCCAAAACCGGTCAGTATAAAATGCAGACTGCAAGCTGGGTTTAAAATGAAGATTGTAGACTGCAAACTCGGTATAAAATGCAGACTGACACCAAAACCATCTCCGTCAAAAACACGATAAGTTTTCGATTTTCTTACCCACGGCAATGTCACGCAATCGCCTCTACGAGATCAGCCAAGACAGTTGTTTTCTCAGTTTTCTAAGGTTTGATTTGCTAGCTTTCATTTGATGCGGCCGTTTCTCATTGGCGGATCGAAAATACTGGACAATGAACAGCTTGACTTCCTGTATTTTGTGGCTTAAATGTTTTATTTACATCATGCAACGTGTTTTACTTAAAGGGTTATGACTCAAGGTGGAAGTTCGCTGTGGTTTTGTTTCAGACACATGGAATCGGCGTTCTGAGTTTCACGGGCGTATTTCATGTCATTTACTCGTTTTGTTTTTGGGGTAGCAATCGTGAGAAACATAGAGAAATGATATCATATATTCACATTCATCTATCACAGGAAATTGTTCACATATAAATAATTTGTGCGAAGTCCGAGCAAAATATCATGTTACGGGGTTGTTGACATTGAAGAAACTCCATTTAAGAGCGAAAAGAGGTCGCGGCTTTTCCGCGTAATTTCCCTCCTCCAAAGTTAAAAAAGTAACCTCTGACGCCCACTGCCACGGTAATTATCGGAAAGGTGATTGCATGACACAAGCTTATGTCTAGATATTGCAAATTTATCGTGTTTTTGACAGAGATGAGTTAGGTGTCAGTCTGCATTTTATATCGAGTTTGCATTTTAAACCCAGCCTGCAGTCTGCATTTTATACTGACCGGTTTTGGAACTGTCTCCATTAATATTCAGCCATGTTGCACGATACCATGTCTCTACTCGTAGTATAGAAGCGCGTGTAGCATGATGGTACTGGCAGCGCTCGGCCACGTGAAAATTTTTTTTTCAAATGAAAGTAAATTTTCGCATGGCCGAGCGCTGCCACTAATTTTGTTTTGCATTATATTTTCAGAATGAATTCAATTTTAATTTGAATGAAGTTTGATTTTAATTTGTTCTTTGCTTTTTATTTTACATTTAATTTCATTTGCACTTGATTTTGACTTTATTTACATTTTCTTTTACATTTCATTGCAATTGTATTTCATTTTCATGTTATTTTCATTTTGTTTCACATTTTAATTGCTTAAAAAAAGAAAAACTCGCCGTGAAAATTTAGTGGCAGTCCTCGGCCACCATAGAGATGCGACTCTGTCGCGTTTCGGTTTAGTTTCCAATCCTGAAGTCTCATAAAATACTTCGTTATATTTTATAGGATTTCCCTCTGTTCTGGCCTGAAGATGAGTCAACTTATGACGACATGATAACCGTACAGCGGTTATCTGCGAGCAGCAGTAGCGTAGATAATCTGAAAGCTAACTACGACCAATCACAGATAGCTGAGAAGATATTCAAAGCCACTGATCTCAGGGTGAGTGAGTTGTTTTTACTTAATGATAGGGGGCTATCTTTTAACGTTATAGGCTTTAACCTAATGTTATAAGCCCATGTAATGTGTCAAGGCTAATAATTATCTTTTGTGGTATCACTAGACACCAGAAAAGTCTCTACGGATAAAGATGTTCCATTACAGCGGTTGGATCGAGGAGGATAAAATCCCCCCTTGCTCCGGTCTTATCACACTGATCGCAAAAGTGGAAAAGTGGCAACAGCATTCGGGCAATGGGCCCATTACTGTTGTTTGCAGGTCAGTAAAAGCGCATTCATCGTGAACGTCGAATAATGGGGCGGACATTTAAGAGATACGGGGTTTGGTTTATCCTCCACTCTCTCACCAATAAAGGGACACAAGTGCCCATTTGTGCATTTGTGTCACTCAATTTGTGGTTGGCGGCGAAAGCAAATCGAAGTAGCCAGGGGTTTGTTTTGTCTTGTGTTGTTGTTGTTGTTTTTGTTTTGTTTTTTTTGTGCTGTGCTGTTTGCCTTTAGTTTTAGTTTTGGTTGGTTCTATATTTGTGTGATTTATTTCTGTTTACGTGCTGACAAAGTATTTTCTTGGAAACTAAGTTAAAATTTACTGTTTCAGTGAAACAAGACCGGAATCCTTCTCAAACTATGACCAACGAAAACAAAAACAAAAAATTCCTCTTCTTCCAGTGAAATCATGCAGTGACAGTTGTTGTCAAATTTTCGCCAATTTTGCACTTTAAAATGTGTTTGTTTATGTCCTTTAGTGACGGTATCGGCCGCAGCGGAACGTTCTGTGCGTTGTACTCAGTGCTGGAGCGGTTGAAAATTGAGCAGGTTGTAGATGTGTTTCAAGCCGTAAAAGCCATGAGAATCTCTCGTCCAGGACTGGTCAAGTCTGCGGTAAGCTGCAAACCAGGCTTGCCTAATATGAAGGCTTCTTCAGACGGAGGCGTGCCCCCGTAAACGAGGAAACATCGTTGTGGCAACGTTGTTGTGGAAACTTTGTTTCCCGAAATGTTTTTCCGTGTGCGCGCTCACGCAACATTTGTTGTGGAAGCAAAATTTGCTTTCCAAGAAATAAAATTATTTCAGAGATTTTGCTTCCTCTGCAAATGTTGTCTTGTTTTCGCGGGAAGTAAGTCTGCGAAGGAGACTAGCTGGTTTGCTCACCCAAGAAACACTTCGAGAAACAGCATTTTCTCGTTTGGGCGCCCTAAGCGACCCAAGGTTTCATGTTTCTATTCTCGTATAAACTGCGCTGTGACAAATGGTTGTCCTTAGGTTTTGTTGTTTTAAGGCTTTTGTTTTGTTGGTTTGTCATGACCATGCCGTTATGTCGCCACACTCATAATCGTTAAGAAACAAAGTCGGAATTACCACCAAACATCTGCCCATTTTAGGGGAGGTTTCTTGTCAGAACGACGGTAACGTAAAGAGCAACCCCAGAGACTGGGCAATACAGTGATTCATTCGACAGGCGTGGTGGCATATCGATCGTCATCATGTTGTGATCCTGTGAGTGAAATAGGCCATTTTCGAAGTACCTCATGCCTCTTTTTCAAAGCGAGACTAGTTGCTCATCCTTTCATATGCAAATCAATTTTCGTTCGCACGCAAATTAAACTCACTTTCATGTGAATGAAAATTGATTTGTATATCAAAGGATGAGCGCCTGGACTCGCTTTCAGAAAGAGGCCTGAGGTAATTCGGATATGGCCTATTGTAACGATCGTGTTTCACTGAATGGTAATGAGTATGCTGAATTTTTTTTTTTTTTGACGTCGCTGTTTGTATTTTTCATAGGCGGAATATCGATTCATTCACTTTGCAATCCAAGAGTACTTGTCAGCCTTCGATGACTACGCAAACTTCAAGCCTTGAAAACTGGCACCAGCTTATAAGAAAGAAGCAGCCAAACAATTATTGAAGTCGGTGTTAAAATGTAAGATAACTAAGTTTTACACAAGGTAAACACGGCTTTCTTCTTAGCTTAATGCAATAGAGAGTTGGCAACCTAAGAGGGTTCGATGGGCATGCGATAGAATTAATACGTGATCTTTATTTGTGAAGGTTCAGGACTTTTTCATAAATGCGGGCACTAGAATGAGAGTGATATCCTATACACATAGTGAGTATAGTTTAACAGTACGTTGTTAATTAAAACCTAGGCCTTGTATCAATTATTTTGCTCTCGCAGCAAGATGTTCCTAAACTGCGGAGTTGTTAAACTGCAAAGTCGTTAAACAGCCATAAAGAATGCGTTCATTTTTGTTTGGTTAGAAGGCGTTTCTAAAATGTAACTTCTGAATTGAGCAGTTTTGATTGAGGGTTAAAAGTAACTCGCTGTTCGCTTTCGTTAACTACATGTCTTGACTCGCTAAAATAGTTCGTCCCGCTAACTGAAGCGAAACTAAAATCAAGATTTTGATAATAGTATCCCAAGATTTAAGTATTGCTTTGTTGAAGCACAAACTTACATAAGAATTCCTAAGTTGCGTAGAAATGCAACGTATCAATATACAGCTGTAAGAATAAGTCAATAGTAAAATTGTTATAAATAAAATTATGGGAGTTTCACGTAATTTCCATTTTAGATATTATATAGTATTTAACTATGATTGATTACCATTATTGGGTTTTGTAGTGAAATATTTTCAAATCAATAGTGGTGTAATATAGAATTTCGTCAAAACACAAAAATGATAAAAAAGAGAGTTACAATGTGGAATGTAGTATTAAAATTCAGCTGTTGAAATGCTAAACTGTTAACCCTCTAAACCTTAAGATCAAAATTTTAATTCTCATTAGTTGTCCTTACATATTTCCAATAGAAGTAGCGGGGAGAAATTGTTAAAATATCAAGCAAATTAATCTTTTGTGATCATGTCCTTAATTCTTGTGACCACTCCGTTTTACAAGACGTTGGTATGACAAGGAGAAATTTGCTGCTGATCACTCTTAGGGTTTAAGGGTTAAGACGAGGTTTGTGACAAGATGAAGCGTGGTATAAAATAGAGTCTGTCTAAAAAGGGACTGCAGTGGAATCATAATTAGCTAACAGCTCTCTTCGATGGACTATCGATAAGTTAATAGTTGGCTGCGAAAGGTTGTAGGGGCACCAACGGCTTTCGAAGCCAACTGCTACCGTACCGCCGGGAGCCCATCGACGAAAACTCTGCCTTTTCCTCCACTTGTAACCAGGACAGGACTTCTCGGCTCTTGTAGTGTTGTCCAGTACTTGATGTCCGTCCGAACATCTGGTACCTCTTGACATTTCCAATTTACAGCCCAATCAAATGCTGTCTTCGAACTGGTCGTTTGACCTTCATTGATTTGAAGCTGATGTCTGTCTTTTTTTAACTTTTTTATGATTTCCTTGAGACTAGATAGTTTGTAAAGATAAAAAGTAAGTTATTTGTGATTAGTGCTTGTAATCGTGTGCCAATTTTAGACCACACTTTTACTGAGCTTGGTATCAAAATTGGAGAAGCCACACGCGAGGATAACAGTAATACCTAACCTTTTTATATTGTGCGAATACTGAACTCATTTATTGTATAAAATAAAATGTTACTTTGGTACAATCGTTTGCATTTCCTTTCGGCTCATTTGGGGGAAGCATCGTAGTAGTATTTCTTTAAAACCAACCACACCTGGTCTTCCTATTTCTCTTTTTAGCTCATGCAGCCAGAAACATACAGTGCCGTTTTCTCGGATTCAGAGAGATTTAAGGTGGCTCAAAACAGTTTCCAGCACTTTCCAAGACGTAGATTTTGATGGGTCATTGTTACCACTCTTTATCAGTTGATGCTATAATCATGGCATCAAAAAACTGCCCAATCATTTGTGAATACGTTGGTATTATTTATGTGACACTATAGGTTACCATAGCAACACTATGACCCGCTAAAAATAAATAAATTCCGTACATGGAGTTCAGAGCCACCTTAAATTTTCGAAAATTTAAGGTGGCTCTGAACTCCATGTACGGAATTTATTTAAACTTTGCCAAAAGTTGCATCTCATCCTGC
This sequence comes from Galaxea fascicularis, assembly GCA_948470475.1. NCBI lineage: Eukaryota > Metazoa > Cnidaria > Anthozoa > Scleractinia > Euphylliidae > Galaxea > Galaxea fascicularis. Next base: position 18,003,304 of record OX419341.1, on the reverse strand, counting down.
TTATCAAAATTCTATAATAAGCAAAAATTTGACCGTGCCGTTTTTGAAATATTAGCGCTTAAAGCTGAAATTAAGGGTGTTTTTAGCAGGTCACAGTGTTACTATGGTAATCTATAGTGTCACGAAAATAATACCAACGTATTCACAAATGATTGGGCAGTTTTTTGATACCATGATTGTAACATCAACTGATAAAGAACGGCATTAATGACCCATCAAAATCTACGTCTAGGAAAGTGCTGGGAACTGTTTTGAGCCACCTTAATTGTGCACCTTGTGCTTCCAATTTGTTTTCTTAATTTTGCTGATTGGACGAACAATGTGTTCTAACCAGTGATGTGTTATCGTTATTGCTCACAGTCAAGTCAGTCAAGTTCGCTTTACAATCCCAACGGAAGCAACAGTCTGCGACAAAACTCCTTGAGCAGCAGACAATACACAGATTTGGTACCTTAGGCTGCTCTCCCTTCCCTGTCAATGTTTGTTTCTCGCAGTTTCCTTAAACATTGTGGGAGGGCAGGGGGAGTGAGATGTGTCTCAAGCTTTTTGTCGCAGACATTAGCAGGTAAAACGGAGAATTTATTTATTACAATTTCATTTATCTGTTCTCTTTCCTTTTCTCTCCTCTATCCCCGTTCGAATTTTGGGAATGACCATACAAGGTGCACGGAAGACTAAATGCTTCGGCTTTATTTGAAATTCACTAAAAACAATTCGGAGCATCGAATTTCCCTTTTGTCGATGGAAAAAGTTCTGTCCTATAGAGTGAAAAGATCTGCCAATCTTGAGCACTCGAAAACTCGGGCAAACAAATGCAGCTGCTGCAGTGTGTTTGAGGAAGAATCAAAGTAATGCGTGTTCGTTTGCACAATGCTGATAAAGTGCACTTTGACTCTAGTGGAATTGATAACTCGAGACGTTAACTCAAAAAGGAGTGGTTCTGGAGGTTCGAATTTGTCTGATCATGACGTCTCTACCAGGAAACAACTCCTTATCAGATCACCATGAGCAATCCATGCTTCAGCATTACCTAATTATACCTCTTCCTTCTGCCATTCTTTTCTCTTGTCTAGCACCGCTAACCTTCCTGGGAAATGGATTTTTGCTGCTTACGTTTTGCCGAAATTCAAATACGCTCCTCCGTACTCCTTCGAACTTTTTTATCTTCAGCATGGCTCTAGCGAACTTCCTCACAGGCTGCGTCTTACAACCGCTGTTGGCCTACAGGTATTACTCCCTTTATTACAGAAACGATCTGCTGCTTTCGCTGAGAAAAATCATGTCTGCGTTTTCGATCGTTACAATGAACGTCTCGATATTTAGCGTTTGCGCGTTTTCGTGAGACAGTTTTGTCGCGTTATCTCGTCCTATAAAACACCGCAAATGGATGACGTTAAGAAGAGCTAAAATGTTAATCGCTTGCATGTGGATGTATCAGCTTGTATTCGCTTCGCTGCTATTCACCAGAATACCCCTCGCTTGGATTTTACGAATTGATCTGCATCTAAACACGACCCTGATTATTTTACTCCTGCTCCTAGCTTACATGTGCCTGTACAAAGCTTCTAAGCGACGAGAAAGGAAGAGAGTTCGCTCGTTCAATAACCCAAGAATTGAAATGAGCTTTAGGGCGAGGAAGAGCAACAATAGAACGGAAAGGCGAACACGCGTCATAATATTCTTATTTACTCTGGTTACAACCATCCCGATTTTGCCCGTCACTGTGGTGTGGTATGTCAAGGAGTACTGCATATACTGTCAACGGGATCAAGACCTGATTTTGACTGGGAAAGTGTTGAACCAACTTGTGTTTTTGAAGTTCGTGCTTGATCCCTTTGTGTACGCTTGGCGACTGGAGAGATATCGCAAGGCACTCAAAAATATGGTGTGCTGCAATCAGTTGTAGAAAGAACCCTTTTGGAGACAGTTTACTAGGCAGTAAATTTAGGAGTCTGTTAGGTGATGTTATACACATACAGCGAAATTTGTGAACGCAATTGCAAAACGGAAATACAATCGAGTTTGCAACACTGCAGAGTCGGCGATAACACTGTTTAGTGACAGATCTGTTTTATGGCACGTCAACTTTTTAATGTAATTCTGTCGCAGAACACAGTTGTTTTTCAAAGCTATATTTAGCACGTGCGTTTAGTTTCGTTCCTGTCCAGACAATGACTTCTACTGACTATAATACAATTTTCCGGCACTTGAGTGTCCTAAAACCAAATCAAAGTAGTCGTTTTAATGGACGCAAACAAACCAAGGAACTGATCAAATGAACAAATTGAAGTGTTAAGGAGCAGATCTAAAACCCAATCTTGCAGTTAATCAATTTAGAATTTTTTATTAAAAAGCAAAAAGTGTAAAAGTTGGAAAAGGTGGTAGTCATGGAAAAGTCAAGGCGTATGAACGCTCAAATGAAACGCCCACGTGTCTTCATGAATGGGTGAGATTGATGGATATCAGAGATTTGATATTGTTCGAAGTCTGGCGCTGGCACTTTGCACAACTTACAAGAACCTGCTCCCCCTGGACTGGAAATCTGAGCTGAATCATACTGTCCTACACAGGTTTAGGTCTTCTTATGAAGTCTTGGGTATGATCTGGACTGACTCACCGTGGTGCTGTAGATCGAGGTAATTATATTTTTTGGGATTTGTATTATTCATATTTATTGGGATTGAAAGTATTTTTTTAGCACTCTGAAAATGCCTTCTTCACTACCAAAAATATCATATGCACTGTTTTCGCTGGCCTGCCAGAAAAGAAAAAAAAACATAAAATGAAATAATGCAAATACAAAATCAATCAATAGCAAGCGAGTACTCTTTTATTTCAGGGCGAGACTGGCAATTGTTCGCGTTCTGCCTAGATTGTTCTGATCAGGTTATTGTAAAAGGGAAGACGTCACATCAGAGGAAATGATACATACATACATACATACATACACACATACATACATACATACATACATACATACATACATACATACATATGTAAGCGAGTACTCTTTTATTTGAAGGCGAGACTAGCAATGGGTAACAGCTTACGTTCAAGATTCAGTTCTTGTTAAGGGGCCGAAAATGTACTTCATCCATGCTGTGATCATCACAATCATTCATCGGCGGTAAGACAGGGAATTAAAACAGCTAAACGAAATGTTTATATCTAGTTATGTTGGCCGGACGGAAAAAAAAATTCTTCGTTTTCGCTTCTATATTTCACCGCACCAGCAGTGAGAGACCAAACATGCCTCATTACGTAAACGACATTTATGTGGTCACTTTTGTGTTCGGGATGTCCAAGTTCAACTTGGGAGTCCCTGAAATAATTAAATCAGAGCCTGACATTTAGCTTCCAATAGTCGTTCAAAGGGAAAGGGAAAATGGTTGCGCATAGAACGTTCCACTCTGCCATTTCAGTGCGTTTTTCACACAAACAGATGTGTTTAATTTTAGACGTTGCGTTTTATTTAAAGTAAATTAATAAATCTTTCTCTTCAAATTCAATACTATTTTACTTTCGCATTGAAAATTTATTACGTTGCAAACGCTTCATATCACATTTCGATAATCGTTTGTTACACTGAATTTATTGCGTTTATTGTAGTGCCAACTATTTTCGAAGTGTTCATTAAACGCGGTCACGACATATTTTTTTTTAGCCCTTACATGGTCGAATAATTAAGTTTCCATTTCATGAATATAAAATTAGTAAAGAGCTATTCAAACTGTCAGTCACTCTGTGTTGAAAACTTATAATGTACAGAGACAGCAGGCCGGTAAGCAAACAACCACCCAGATTATCGAACGGAAAATTTGCAGTGTTGACTGCAACGTTTCTGGAAAGCAAACTTGGAAAAGTTTAAATCGTCAAAATGGCTTTAGAACGACTTTAGAACGACTCAGCTGCCACAAAGCCTTCAAAATAAGACAAATGCAGACTAAGGTAAGCTTCTTTTATTTAAATCCTTGACTGCAAGTTGAATTTAGAGCGATTTTTGAACCATTTTCATACATTCTCTTAAATGGCTCAAAACCTAACGCAATACTGTGACGTATGTAAATAAACAAACAACGTCTGGGCCGCCTGTGGTGAGACGAGAAATTGATCGGATTGTCAGTGGGTTTTTTTTTTTTACAGACTTGGTCGTGATGATGACGAACTATGTTTCACAGAGTGACCGACGTACAGTCTTGTTTTGTTTTGTTTTGTTTTTGAGTTCACACGTTGTCCGATCATGGTAAGCTCCACCTTTATAGAAAAGTGACGCCTGACTTGCAAGGGACACATCTGTGACGTATCCACTCAACAACTAAGTGTAGCAGTACAAGAACTTAAGACAACCCAGGCGAACAAATAAGAAAGACGAATTAATAGTCGGCAGTGAGACCGTGTCAGCTAATATTGGAAAAACGAGGTTAAAAAGGACTATTTGTTAAGCATTTTATTTCTTTATTTGTTGCCAGAGGTGACCTCTCACAAAGTATTCCCATAAACTACAATTTTATTTTTATCTTAGGGTACTTGGTTAAAAGATAGTCATCGAGCTTAACCCATTTTTTGGCAACACATTCAGTGACCTTGGATTTGCTGTTTTCAAAGCCATAAATATAATATGACAGAGAGGGATTCTACCGGTATAATCTTTGGGATATCTTAAAGGGCACCTTCACGTGTTTTCTGTGCAGTCTGCATTGCAGTGTAAGAAGGGAAAGTTCCTCGACTACGAAATGATATGTAACAAAAACGGTAATAAATAATAAGAAATATTTATTTATACTGCGCAAATTCAACGTAATTTATCAAGTGCGCCTTTCAATTCTAGTCTTTTTTTTCCAATTCTCAAATGAAATAAAATGTTGGTTTTCGGATAGAGGGGAAAACCAGTCGAGTACCCGGAGAAAAACCTCTTGGAGGAGAGTAGTGAACCAACAAACCCAACCCACTTATGACCCCGCGCCGAACCCGTGACACATAAGAAGAAGACGAGCGCCATCGCCACTGCGCAAACCCTTCTCCTGGTCCGCGAGGGAACTAAAGGAATTATTCTGAGTGGTAGCACAAGGTATACGATTCTAAAAACATTATGGCTCAGTTAGTATGTATGTTATAGAAATAATATTGTAAGAATGGCCTTAACATCACCATACAGGCTTGACAGCTGCTTAACGGGTAACCGTACAAAATTTACATACCCCCTAATTCACATGTCGGTCGCCAGTAAGGTATACGTATAAATTGTTATATCAATCAAAAGATCGTCAAACAGATAAAAAAAGAGGCTTCAAAAGAAATCAAAGGCTCCCATGAGCCAGCTCATGGATGAGGAACATAACAATACTTTGAATTTACAACAACTTTATTTTCTAAAAAGATATGTGCAAGAAACCTGTACATTCGTTTGTGTTTTGTGGGAGCACATCCTTTTCAGACACACCTCTTGGTAAAAGAACCGTTTACGCGCTAATATTTTCCGTAAAATTACGTAGTTGATTGACAGGCGCCAGAAACATTACAATAGACGAAATTGACAGACGCAATTTGAACCGACGATGGAAAACAAATATGCAAATTTGTACACGGACTATAAAAATAATATTCCGACCGCCGACCGCCGACCGCCGACCGGTTGGCTCAGTTGGTTGAGCATCGGACTACCGTGCGGGAGGTCGTGGGTTCAATCCCCGGCCGGACGAACACTCAGGGTCTTTAAATAACTGAGGAGAAAGTGCTACCTTTGTAATGACATCTGCAAATTGTTAGACTTTCTAGTCTTCTCGGATAAGGACGATAAAACCGGAGGTCCCGTCTCACAACACTTCAATGTTCATAACCTTGTAGGACGTTAAAGACCCCACACACTAATCGGAAAGAGTAGGGCATGGAGTTCCCGGTGTGCTGGTCTGGTCTTTGTGCTATTTCATGATTCCATAGGTTGGGTTGGATGATGTAAACCGCATTTGAATATATATAACATAGAAAATGCGGTATATAAATTCCATTACCATTACCATTCAAATGTGATCGCTTTGTTAAGAAGTGTAACAGGCAAGTTAAAGTTTTTTACTTGTCGACGGCTCATTTCAAGTTAGTTTTATAAACGTTTTTGGTCGTAATAAAATTTCCGACTATTCTGAACGCGAGATACCATCACAATGTTTTGTGAAAGTCCTGAGAGAAATTAGTCACGCTTTACAGTCACAATGTTTTTGAGCGATTCGGGGTCCGGCACAAAACTTTTACTTTGTAAGGTGAGATATTCAACTCCATCTATTTATGCTTTGTGCTACAATTAACTTGACTTTCCAAATATTTTGTTGTTCGAACAGATTAGCTGTTATAGCTGCTTGTCAGACCAAATTATATCCTCACAGAGAAAAATATTTGCATGCTTGTGGTCCTTGTGTTTTTGAGCTATTTTGTGTAAACAAAATCGCTCTATGTCAGCATGAAGCTCAAGAAATTCTTCCGTGGTGGGATGGTTCTGCCTTGAACCAATGAAATAAAGGTTTCTTTAGATGGCATTGTTTCAACCAGCGGCCAATCTAATTCCCTGTTTTAAAGGTGTTTTTGAAAGCATGTGGTCAGTGATGGTCAGCACTGAAGTTACACATGCGTGGTACTTACGCTCAAAGGAACATCAGCATGGAATGTCACGCGTCATCCATCATCTGTTGCGTGACGTATTTATTACTATCACGCCAAGGGGTACCACCATTATGGAAGTCTTTCCGGAGAAAGGGGTTTGTATATTTAACGCATGCGTGAATGACAACAATAGGCGTGAGATACTGGCGTCAGATTAGAATGAAGTATGAGTTGTGCTGTTTCGATGGATGATGAAGGTAGTAAGGTGGGGACGAAAGTATTTGAAGTTTACGGCCGCGGCTTGTTGGTTATAACAACCGTGTGTTTAGTCTCCTTCGCAGACGCTCTTTTGGTTCGTCACGCAATCTTTCCTCCCCAATGAACGTCTGCTGAAACGAGCAGCAGATTCGTTTCCCATTGTTAGCAAAGATCAGCCGGAGTCCACGTAAAAATTACTACAGAGCAAATCAGCGCTAAGTTACTGTGTAATGAAAAGCCAATCAAAAGTTGTTTTTAAATCCTCCTTGGCAGCCTCGCAAAAGTTCTATTATTCTCGGAATTAAATAATTCCAAATCGCGACTAAATGTTACTCAAAAAAAAAATTATTGGAAACGATATCTTCCTCAGTGTGTAGTTCCATTGTCATCGCTACTGCGAGAATACGAGTGTTCGGCAAGGGTTCTGTGGACATACCGGGGATCAGAAATGTCTTTGAAATCGAGTTAAGTCTCTTTTCCTTGAGCGACACGTTCGTCCTTTCCCAATGTCAAAGCGGTTACTTCACTTAAAAAGCAAACCTGCGAGCAGTGCAAGAGGAAATTTAATGAGAAATACAAGATTGTTAAAACTGGAAGAGCATTGTGTGACGAAAATAAACATATGTTTGACGGATTTGAAAACTATAAATATTAATCTAATCAGAAGTGATATTTGTTCGGAAGAAAAATGCTATGGAAGGGAATCCTTAATCTGGATATTTGTTCCCCTTGAAGTGAAGCCGTTTTTATGTTAAACAATGAAAATGGTGATTTCAGATAGTGAGCAATTTCATTTGTCAAATGGATTACTTTTGTCTCTCACGTGTAAACAGGCACCAAGACGTACAGCCCTGTTTATCAAATGCGATTTTCAACTTTGATCTATCACGTGCATACGTTTGGTAATAGCAAGTTCGTTGGTTAATTCCCACATGAATAAGGCAGCGCTGTTGGTTAAAGGCGACTCCGGACTTTGATCGGTCACGTGCATCCAACATGAGCTTTGATCAATCACAAGATTTGCACGTGGTCAATTGAACTTGTTTACAACAACATCTAATTGAGTTTATTTTCTGTTACAATGATTGGTCACTATTAACCGTTTTTTTATTTGTTACTTTTCTCAACTTCAATTTTCTCTTCTTCTTATTGGCGGATTTCGATCCGTTTTTTCTCTTTTGATCGGGTTTTTTAATACTGTACAACTGTTGACGCTCTTAATTCGGAGGAGCTTATTTTGGAATTAATTGGTGGGTTATTTTCGAGTCGGTAAGTTTAATATTGCCCTTATTTCGGGATATAACGTGGTGTTACGCTCACCTGCTTACTGTACACAGACGTTGTCAGCAAAAGGCCCAAACACTAAAATAAGAGCGTTTGTTTAGGTCGGGCTATTTTTGCTGTCCGAAGTAAAAAGTACAAAGCACTTGAAAATCAGAAATTGAGTGTTACGGAAATTATATCTATATTCATTATCAGTACTGTATTCAACGTTGATTCGGTTTTTGTGGTCTCATATATTGTAGTATGTTGCATAGTTCGTCTGTTTGGAAATATTTCTTCACATGGTCCTGGAACTGTATCAGCAAGTGTACGTACATTTTGGGAATTGGAGAGACTGGACGAATATAGTGTTTGCGAAAGTGCGGAGAAAGAAAGTGAACAAATAATAGAAAATATATTGCATATCGGTTTTTGCGAAATTAATGAAACTCTTGTTTCAAAAAATGTAGGATGAATGACTATTTCATTGGTACAAATCAAACTCAAAATCAGTCTTAGAAATAAGAAAACTAAACAAAAATCAAATGAAAAACAGTTTGCTCGTTCTTCTCCGATGCCATAGCAAAAACCAAAAGCGCCACAGATAAATGACTCACCATTCAACCATTTTCTGACTTATCCCTATCCTATCAACATTTTACCACTCTTCACAAAATAGCTCAAGCACGCATTGCGTGCTTATGTTTGTCAAATGTTGGCAAAGTGTTATACTGATCGTTTAAGCCAAGGGATATAGCCTTTCTAAACAAGATCATATTTGCAATCGAGCGTTCGCCATGAAAAGAGCGTCTTCAAAAATACTTCATTACGTACCTGCTTAATCGATATGTTGCTCATAAATCAAATGCGTTTGCTTGCCAGAATTCGGTTTTTTGGCTAGAAAGTCCTTATCCTGTTTCCCTTTTTTTGCCGATTTTCTTCATTCTTCCTTCTTCCATCATATTGTGGCAAAAAATTCTCGATTACTTCTGCCCCAGGTGCCGCACAGTGATAAGCTTTATAGTTGCTTTTGCGATATCTCGAAGTTCATTTTCGCTGCTCTGAAGATTTCAAAGTTCAATTCTCGCAACTCGTGTTCTTCATCTTATTAACTTTATCTGATCACTGATCCTTAAACAAAATAGACCTTTGTTGAGTTGGAAAATCGAAACCAAAAATCGACGCCATGAACATTAAACACGTAAACAATATCTGCAGAGCAAAATTCTCCGCCTTTGTACTACACCCTGAAATTTGCAAACGTTGGACCAAGAAGACTATGGAGACAAAAGCAATACTTACCAGGGGAGGGACCAGGGGAAAGTTTAATGAATAAATTAATCAGAATCGAGTGAGTGAACGAATGAGTGATCCCCTGAGTGAGTGAGGGAAATTCAGACCCACAACAAAACCTCATGGCATGACTACGTCATCCATGAGCTAAAAAGGAACTTTAAATTGAGATAACCACAGGCCGCCCAGACGTTGTTTGTGATTTACATACGTCACAGTATTGCGTTAGGTTTTGAGCCATTTAAGAGAATGTATGAAAATGGTTCAAAAATCGCTCTAAATTCAACTTGCAGTCAAGGATTTAAATAAAAAGAAGCTCACCTTAGTCTGCATTTGTCTTATTTTGAAGGCTTTGTGGCAGCTGAGTCGTTCTAAAGTCGTTCTAAAGCCATTTTGACGATTTAAACTTTTCCAAGTTTGCTTTCCAGTAAAGAGAAACGAAAGGCTGGCGACCTGTTCGGCCGACGGTTCGCCCTCGAAGCTCCATAAATTCCATTAAAATGCTCGGAGCTCGCCAAAATTGCCTCACGGCAGTAGTCGATAATTCTTCTTTCTAGTTGCTTCGCCTCGGATTCCAAGGTTTATGTTATCCGCCCGAAAAACGCTCCTTTTCGAGCGCTGGCTGCCCATTTTTGCTTCGTCGAGATCCGTAACGAGTTATCTTGGCCACGGATTTCAAAATCGTTGGCTTAGCGACCCCTCCGTCGCGACAAAGTCGCCCTCAACTGTAGGGAGGCACAGGTCAATTTGCTGTATGCAAATTGCACCGTATTAGGGTCCCTGGGGAAATTACACCGGAAACAGCGGGAAAACCGCTTGCAGAGAAGTAATACTAGTCAAATATACTGACCGTTTTATTTTTATAATTGTTCAGCGCTAATTTTTACCGTGCTAACAAGACAGTTGCACGTTGTTGTTGTTCGTTGGTCAGTTCTACTCGAGAGCACTTTCTAGTGGAATTAATTTTCAGACATTTTGGCATTTCCGTTTCTGCCCAGCAAAACAGTGCTTTTCAGCGCTAAAATCGCTCAGTTGGTCTCAGCAAAACTGTTTTTAAGCGCTAAAATCGCTCAATAAAACAGTGCTTTTAAGCGCTCAAATCGCTCAGAAACAGTGCTTTTCTTTAGGGCAAAAAGTGCTCATAAAATCGCTCGATGAAACAGTGCTTTTAAGCGCTAAAGTCACGTAACGTAGTTCAATCGTGCAGCCAACTTTGCCTTTACTATTGGTGGAGCCGTTTAGGCGATGTTGTCTAAATTTGGAAGATGCGAGGGACCCTAATACGGTGCAATTTGCATACAGCAAATTGACCTGTGCCTCCCTACAGTTGAGGGCGACTTTGTCGCGACGGAGGGGTCGCTAAGCCAACGATTTTGAAATCCGTGGCCAAGATAACTCGTTACGGATCTCGACGAAGCAAAAATGGGCAGCCAGCGCTCGAAAAGGAGCGTTTTTCGGGCGGATAACATAAACCTTGGAATCCGAGGCGAAGCAACTAGAAAGAAGAATTATCGACTACTGCCGTGAGGCAATTTTGGCGAGCTCCGAGCATTTTAATGGAATTTATGGAGCTTCGAGGGCGAACCGTCGGCCGAACAGGTCGCCAGCCTTTCGTTTCTCTTTACTGGAAAGCAAACTTGGAAAAGTTTAAATCGTCAAAATGGCTTTAGAACGACTTTAGAACGACTCAGCTGCCACAAAGATTTCAAAATAACACAAATGCAGACTAAGGTGAGCTTCTTTTATTTAAATCCTTGACTACAAGTTGAATTTAGAGCGATTTTTGAACCATTTTCATACATCCTCTTAAATGGCACAATTTACTGTCACGTATGTAAATCACAAACAACGTCTGGGCCGCCTGTGAGATGACAAGAACATTTAAAGCCTGGTTTCCATATGATCGTTCGGATCGTCCCGATCGTCCCAGTCGTTTCCAAAAATTTCGAGACGATCGGGACGACTGAGACGATTGCTGGGGCGCTTTTTATTCAACCAAAATTTCCGAAATTTCCGGTCCGAAACTGAATGGAACGGTAAAAATTCCGGTAAAAGTTTTCGAAAATTTAGGAATACGTTTTGAGTGCACCCTCTTCAACGGAATTTCCGGAATTATCGAAAATTTTGTGTTCCATTCGCAAGAAATCTCGGTTTTAGTCTCTCGACCGAGCGTGAGCTCACATGGGCATTCGCAAAAATGGCGGCCGTAGCTGCATATCAATGCTCTGCATGTGGTTTTGTGGCGAACGACATAAGTCTGTTTCTGCAGCATCAATGCAGCAGTTTACTTCCCTCAACCAGCAACGGTATGTTACAGCTGTAGTTATGTTTTTTTTTTTTCAATTTTGATCGAATTACGCTACCTTCGACTTTCGCTCGTCAGTAGTTCTGTTCCCGCCGTTTTGCCATGTTGTTAAATCAAGTTTTGGCTTTTGCTCAAAGTTTCACTCGTCCGTTTCCTCCTTACCAAGATTGGAGCAATGAATCCTGGGAGGCGGTCTGACGCGTTCCATTCGACCAGCGAAAATTCCGAAAATTTGAACCGGTAATTTTTGTTGAATGGAAAGCGCCCCTGGTTTCCATGTGATCGTCTCGATCGCTTCAAATACTGAAGACGCACGGTCATCAACGATTTTCCTGGGTTCGACAACAGAGTTTTGGCGCGATATTCGGAAACAAACTGGCGGACATCAATCGCAGAGCGAGTCTCCTGGCTTGTTACCTTCTTATTCTTTCGATTTTGCGCCGTAGAAGAGCTCGAAGAATCCCACGAAGACACAGGTTTTGGGTATTCAAGCGAGTCTTGGACATTGTTTATGCTTTCTGCTTCTTCACCATGATCTGCATCATCTTTGCTTTCATCGAGACTCTTCATGTTTGTAACAGTGGATGGTCTTTGGTTGAGATGGTTTGACAACCGGCGATCCAAATTACTGAATTCTGCTGGAGAGGGGACAGCATCGCGCCCAGAGCCAGATGGGACATTGTTACGAGTTCGATTGTGTTGTGACGTGAGAAGTGGGTTGTTTGTAGACTAAACAGAACGCAGGGTTGTCGGAACAGCAACAACGTTATTTATTCCAAACGAAATGTAGTAAACTCTGCACAAGGCTTCACAATAAGCTCACACTAGGCTTATAAGATTATACTCGACCTCCGTCAAACTTCAATACTCACGACCTCTGCCAAATGTACACGACCTCTGTCACACTTCAATAAACACGGCCTCCGCCAAATGTATAAACGACCTCTGTCAACTTCAATAAACACGGCCTCCGCCAACGCTCTTAGCTCTCAGCTCTCAGACTTACTTCAACAAACACACTAAGACACTAAGAAAAATCTAAAGCTACACCGATCGGCTTATATACTTCACAACATAAAATTCTAGAACTTTCCGGCTCGACTAAATAAAGCAACATTACAATAAAAAACTATTTACAGCGACATACGCAAACGGCTTAAAAATAGAATTGCAGAATCACGATGATAAAACACTAATTAAATATGCAGAAGATTCTAGACACTTCCAGACAGTAACGCGAGTCACGCAATAATTTTTCGTAACAGACATACTTTTTTTTCTCAAGTATGGCCCATACGCGGTTCGGACATTCTTATATACTTTTTTTCTGCTTCAGCCGCGTCCAACCCGAATTTATCTCCTATTGCTTTCCAGATATTCATCCTTATAAACTTATTCTTATAGTCCTTGGAAAATTTTTTTGTAAATTGCTGGATATTTTTACACTTCTTCCATAAAGAGCGACGTGTTTAACTCCTTGTTTTCTGCCGCCATTTTTGAAATGGAGCCCGTGAGCTAGCAGATGTGATGACTTCTGGGATAGCCTTCGATCGTCCCGATCGTCTCAGTCGTCTGAGAGCGTTTCTGATCGCTTCAAAATTTACACGATCGTCCCGATCGTCCGGATAGAACTCAATTCTATCCAAGCGATCGAGGTCGTCTCAGCCGTCTGGGTCGTTTGCGATCGTCTGGGTAGCGTTTCCATATGATCGCCCCGATCGTCTGAACATTTTTTGAGACGACTGGGACGATTGGGACGATCCGGACGATCATATGGAAACCAGGCTTAAATCTTCGCGTCGATTCCCGTATTCGAAGACATCCCGCGCGCTGAGTCAACTAAAGAGCGCTCTACTCAAACAGAGGCCTGGCTTAAAATCGAAGCTCCTATTACAAAAATGACTCTCTTCTTCGATAAAAATGTGAAGCTTGTGGGATGTAGCATTGAGTGACAAAGATACCACACAAATTAACGCGTTTGGGTAAGCTGAAAGCCACTCATTGGGCACTATTTATCCTTCGTTTCCTATTAGACTTTGTGTACGTCCGCTGTCTAGTGCATTACGCTAAATATACAGTAGAGTGAATTGACAGAAAGAAGCCGACCAACTGTTTCGCAAATGTGCGCGCTAAAAATCCTAATAAAGGACGTCTTATAAGGGACGAAAGACTATTTTCTATTTCCAAAACACAGCTGTATACACCTTGTTCACAAATGGCCGCCAACCTGGGACGAGCGCGCGGCCAAACATGGAATCGAGGCGTTTTGGGATAAAAATTTGTTTTCGTGCAAACTTTGGCCAACTTACGCTGAAATTATCGGTCATCTAAAACCGATTTCTTTAATGCGACAGTTTCCTGACTGCTAATTTCATTGGGGATGAGTTCTAGTTCAAATATTAATTGCTGTGTTCCTCTTTGCAACCAGAGAGGAACCGTAGACGCCAACGGAAAGAGAGTCGGCTTCTTCAATTTTCCGACAGATCCAAACCTTCGAGCTCAATGGCTGCAGAAGATTCGAAGAGACGTTGGAACGAAATTCAAACTGACGGAAATTACCAAAGTTTGCTCACTGCATTTTCGTGAAAGCGAAATCAAAAAAGGCCTTGGAGGAAAGAAGATGGGTGTAGACATCACCGCAGTTCCTTCGAAATTTGCATGGCGCACTTCACCGCGAAAGAGACCGCCGCCGTCTGCAAGATTTTCACCGAAGAAGGGCAAGCATCGACTGGAAGAATCATTCAGGGTAAGCAGCGACATAACATCCGAAGCGGACGATACAGTTTCTCTCGAAACAGCTGAAATTGTAAATACTGAGTCACAAGATTCATGCAAGTCATTACGATTCCAGTTGTTACAAGCTCAAGAGGAAACTACGCGGTTAGATGAGGAAGTATCAGTTTTAAAAGAGAAAACTAGGAAATTCAGAAGCCCAATTGAGAAATGCCCAGGCAAAAATTAAGCGTCAACTCGAGAAGAACGAAGAATTAAAGTCACGCATGTTTTACAAAGATAATCTGTCTGGAGATGAATCTATTTCGTTTTACACTGGGTTTCCAAACTTGCAGACATTCCAGGTTACGCTGGTATACTTAAACCCAGGGCAAAACGGACAAAACATCCGCTACTGGCGTTCAGTATTTACAATTTCAGCTGTTTCGAGAGAAACTGTATCGTCCGCTTCGGATGTTATGTCGCTGCTTACCCTGAATGATTCTTCCTGTCGATGCTTGCCCTTCTTCGGTGAAAATCTTGCAGACGGCGGCGGTCTCTTTCGCGGTGAAGTGCGCCATGCAAATTTCGAAGGAACTGCGGTGATGTCTACACCCATCTTCTTTCCTCCAAGGCCTTTTTTGATTTCGCTTTCACGAAAATGCAGTGAGCAAACTTTGGTAATTTCCGTCAGTTTAAATTTCGTTCCAACGTCTCTTCGAATCTTCTGCAGCCATTGAGCTCGAAGGTTTGGATCTGTCGGAAAATTGAAGAAGCCAACTCTCTTTCCGTTGGCGTCTACGGTTCCTCTCTGGTTGCAAAGAGGAACACAGCAATTAATATTTGAACTAGAACTCATCCCCAATGAAATTAGCAGTCAGGAAACTGTCGCATTAAAGAAATCGCTTTTAGATGATCGATAATTTCAACGTAAGTTAGCCAAAGTTTGCACGAAAACAAATTTTTATCCCAAAACGCCTCGATTCCATGTTTGGCCGCGCGCTCGTCCCAGGTTGGCGGCCATTTGTGAATAAGGTGTATTTCCGCCCAGAGAGCCCTAACCGCAGACTTAAATGGACCAGGGAATA
Source organism: Galaxea fascicularis (assembly GCA_948470475.1). NCBI lineage: Eukaryota > Metazoa > Cnidaria > Anthozoa > Scleractinia > Euphylliidae > Galaxea > Galaxea fascicularis. Next base: position 17,987,794 of record OX419341.1, on the reverse strand, counting down.
TGCTACACAACGGTAAATGTTGTTTTTAAAGTAATTTTAATTTGGTTTTAAAGAAGTTTTGTTTTAAATGATCGTTTGGGCTGAAATATTAGTACAATACTTGTATTTTGGCCCGTAAAGCTCCACCTTTTGCGTTGTTCACATCGACTACATCAAAGACATCGAATATGCGGTCGATTCGGTCGATCTTTGTAAAATTTAAGCAGCTTTTTTCCCAGTTGTCATAACTTGATGGCCAACCATTCAGTCTAGTAAATGAGAAGCTTACAGTGCTTGTTTATGTACTATGCATTCGGCCAATTTTCCGGTGCTGTTCAGGAATCTAATTCATGGACGGCCAACACAAACGTGGAGTAGTCAATGGGTTTAAAATATGGGGAAAATCATTTATGAGCTGATTATGTATTGAGCCACTGTTTTCTCTCTAGAGTTGTCTCTTGCGGTAGCCTCAAGGTTTCACATACTCAATTTGATTAATCATTTTTTTTTAGTTCACTGTTTCATGGTCCAGTCAGTCTGTTGATGATTTCAAAGCTAAATCTCAACAACAATTACTTCAGTTTATGGAGATTTCGTCGTCTAACTGACTGCTCAAGTTGCATGCGTGCATTCTTGAAAAAGAAGTCAATTTCTTAGCACAATATGTTGCTCTATATGGAACAAAAAACAACAGGCTTGTATTGGCAAGTAGCAATTATACCAATGCCGGATATCGTGTGCATTGGCTGCGTTTTTTGTGGAACTTATTACCAATTAGCACAATTAGCACAATTAGCGTTATATTTTTAGTAATTGCAAACTAGTTTCTTTACCACCTGCAAAGGCGCCAAAACTAAGCATCGTAGAATACCATATTCTCCTTCAAACCTCTCAACGTATTCTCCACTTTCCACTCTTTTAGATATATGTGGTGGAGGAAAATACTGTATATATGAAAATGAATGTCCTTAAGACCAGTGTCAAACGTCGTGCTACTGCCGTGGTTAGCTCGCTCGACTTAAGCACGACTGCAGCACGACTTGGTTTCAGACGTTGAATTTAATTCAGTCGAATTAGAAACTGTTGCTGTTAACATGCGTCAAACCATAGCAAAACGGTTTTACTGACTTTTAAAATGTATTTATCATTTATGAATTAAGTTCGACACGGCAGTAGCACGACGTTTGAAACCAAGTCGTACTACTGTCGAATTTTATTCCTTCAATTAAATTCGACACAGCAGTAGCACAACGTTTGAAACGGGCCTAATCCATAGCTGGTCACTTAAAGGCATCTGTACTGCTTATGGTTTGTTTCGGATTATTTTGCATTCTAAAAGCTTGACTCAACAATTTCATAATTGAGTATGGAACGCGAAAGACAGTCAATTTGTTTTTAGGAAAATATGGCTCCAAATGTCTGCCGCGACAATTTCATTACGTTCCAGAAGAATACAGATAGTGTTACGAGGCAAAAGTAATCAGATACATGGCTAGAATTTTCGGAAATGGAGCAGCAGTGACACGGTATCGCATTACGAGTTTGAAACGATTCAGCTGGTTGGCCTGCCCATATATCTATTTGTAACACAGAACACTGCTTTTTAATTTTTTTTCTTGGTTCTTTTTTCCTCAAACATCTGTTTTATATTCCTCCTTATTCCAACCAATCGACGTATGCGCCTAAATTATTAAATGTTCATGAATTAAGGTCGGGACACACTAGGCGACGAGTCGCTGCAACAAATCGTCTCGTGTGACGTGGTGAATTTTTGTGAAAATCATTGTCGCTGCGGCAGAATTTTGTCGCTGCGATCAGCTGCATGAATTCAAACCAGTTTGAATTCGCGCGACTGATCGCAGAGACAAAAACAGCGAAAGCAGCGTTGTCGCAGCTTGTTTTGCAAACAGTACAGATGGAGCGACTTGTCGCATAGTGTGTCCCGACCTTTAGTGATTAACACTTTCGTGTATGGGTAGTCAATGCATTTCTCGGTTTTCACATGACGTCATCAAAATTAAAAATAAGGAATTATCTATCCTTTTGAGATTTGAGTTTAGCTAGTAATTAGAAGAGGTGAAGACTTATCTTTTCACAAATTTTCAGTTTGATTGGTTTTTTCGTCTTGTGATAAAGCAAGGTTGAATTTCTAAGCTTTTGCGTGACACGATAATAAACTGGCGACCGAGAATGATGTCACGTAGGTTAAAAAAAGTAACTTGTCCGCTGAGATTTCGCAAACTGAACAGTCCTTGAATGAGAATAAGTACTCATGTAGATGTTTATGAACCCTCAGAGGACGACTATGGGCTTTTTATAGCAAAACTCGACGACATATGTTTTTGTCAGCTTCCGGCCGCCATATTTGTGCCCCTCAGAGGGACACAAACATGGCGTCTCCATACAAAAGCCTTAAAATTTAAGTAGAACATTTCTTCGAATATCTCCCGCACGAAACACTGCACAGACCTGAATCTTTGCGAGACTGTTTGAATATTCATCTTCTTTTGTCTCTTTGATTCTTGACTTTATTTGTTAAATGGTTTTGATGACGGTGTGACAGTGAAAACCGTCTATAGTGAAGACTCCAACATGTCTATTTCCGAATCCATGTTTGTTTTTTTAGGCAAATAATTAAAGCCCCCCATCCTTTTTTTTTTAAAGGAAACTGAAAACTTAACTAAATTGTTGACAGTAAAACATATAATGCTTGCTGTATCATTATCCACAGAAGAAATAAAGAATGTCAACTTGTGTTTTGTAATATATAAAAAAAAGTACAAACACAAAACACTGCATAGGGGAGTTCCGTTCAATTAGCCTTAGAATATTTAATCATTCAAGGCTGTTGAATATTCCGTTTGTCAGTACAGCTGGAAAGGTGACGCCACTGCAGGATTAATTTCAAGGAAGTGTCTGGAAGGAATTTACTTTGTCTTAATGTTCCACACGTTTCGTGGTGAGTGTAATTATGTTTGTAATGCCTCGATTGAGTCAGTGAGCCAAGCCCGAATATATTTCTGATGAAAAATAAAAACTTTAAACCATGCCATGGGAAAATTGATACGATTTTGCTGCTGGAGTAAAGATCCGCTTATAGCACAAAATGCAACCCGCTGTCCTCAGAACATAGTTAATCTAGGGACTGGTTATTATTGGAAATTTCAAAACCAAGAACAATGCAGTCACAATAGATGTTGAATCGACCGTGACCTTGCTCAGTCTTTAGTTTTTGGTTCGCAAGTTAGTTTTAATAAATTGGTTGAAAGTTTTGATTGGTTGTCCTACCGAAAAAAGTGTGTTTTTGTCGGGTTTTGTGCAAGGTCAAGTCCAAAAGAGCGAACAAAGACATGAAACAAAGAAACTTGTCGAGTTTCATATCCATCTCCATATATTAACTATGCTCAGAAGAAATCCGAAGAAGGCCTTTTTAGCGCTTCACACAACATTTCTAATCTGCCAACATGAAGAGAAATATTTTGTGGTTATAAATGTTTTTTTTATTGGACGTTGTTCATTTCAAGGTTATGTATTCTTACTGCATAAAAAAAAAGGTGAAGGTGATTGTTTTCTCGCGAAGGATTCACTTAGCAGTATGTAAATATTATAGCAGTCAAACCATAATAAAATGTGCTTGCCGTCTCTTATGTTTTGCAAACAACGGGGGTTGAGTTTTCAAATTTCAATTTTTTTCTCTACTACCAAAGTAAACATCTTTTCTAGAATTTGAAATGAAAGCAGTCTTTATCAAATGAACTAGAATATGGAAACAGCGTCATGTTGAGATCAATCTAGCTGCCAGCGTTGTTATAATTTAACAGTGACTACAAATATATCGCTGGACGTCCTACTGTATTGACCTGTGAGTTTTTGTAATTAAAATTTTAATTCATTTTCCAGGCTTAGTTATTATTTGGGTTTATTTTAGTTATTTCATCAATGACTGTTTTTAATATGGTGTCGCCTCTACCGCTATTGCAACCATGCATTACGCACAGTTGCAATGTAATTTATTACAATTTCTGTGAAGAAAAGCCGATAGTATTTTAATTAAATAAGTTTGCTCTTTATTCTTATGAAAGCTTTGCCCATTGAAGCAGCCAAAACAATCATAGGTATAATCCACTTAACTTCATTTCAATCAATTATTAACATCAAATCATGCTGTTGTCTTTGTATCCGTCTCAGGAAAGCAAAAAAACCGACGAGGAAATATTCATTTCAAATTTGGCGATCCCAAAAGCTACACACAACCAAATTTTGGGGGACTGTTATCTTGAGGTAAGCTTCAAAAATGGCCCTCGAAACAGCTGAAATTGTAAATACTGAGTCACAAGATTCATGCAAGTCATTACGATTCCAGTTGTTACAAGCTCAAGAGGAAACTACGCGGTTAGATGAGGAAGTATCAGTTTTAAAAGAGAAAACTAGGAAATTCAGAAGCCCAATTGAGAAATGCCCAGGCAAAAATTAAGCGTCAACTCGAGAAGAACGAAGAATTAAAGTCACGCATGTTTTACAAAGATAATCTGTCTGGAGATGAATCTATTTCGTTTTACACTGGGTTTCCAAACTTGCAGACATTCCAGGTTACGCTGGTATACTTAAACCCAGGGCAAAACGGACAAAACATCCGCTACTGGCGTTCAGTATTTACAATTTCAGCTGTTTCGAGAGAAACTGTATCGTCCGCTTCGGATGTTATGTCGCTGCTTACCCTGAATGATTCTTCCTGTCGATGCTTGCCCTTCTTCGGTGAAAATCTTGCAGACGGCGGCGGTCTCTTTCGCGGTGAAGTGCGCCATGCAAATTTCGAAGGAACTGCGGTGATGTCTACACCCATCTTCTTTCCTCCAAGGCCTTTTTTGATTTCGCTTTCACGAAAATGCAGTGAGCAAACTTTGGTAATTTCCGTCAGTTTAAATTTCGTTCCAACGTCTCTTCGAATCTTCTGCAGCCATTGAGCTCGAAGGTTTGGATCTGTCGGAAAATTGAAGAAGCCAACTCTCTTTCCGTTGGCGTCTACGGTTCCTCTCTGGTTGCAAAGAGGAACACAGCAATTAATATTTGAACTAGAACTCATCCCCAATGAAATTAGCAGTCAGGAAACTGTCGCATTAAAGAAATCGCTTTTAGATGATCGATAATTTCAACGTAAGTTAGCCAAAGTTTGCACGAAAACAAATTTTTATCCCAAAACGCCTCGATTCCATGTTTGGCCGCGCGCTCGTCCCAGGTTGGCGGCCATTTGTGAATAAGGTGTATTTCCGCCCAGAGAGCCCTAACCGCAGACTTAAATGGACCAGGGAATATGCTACACAACGGTAAATGTTGTTTTTAAAGTAATTTTAATTTGGTTTTAAAGAAGTTTTGTTTTAAATGATCGTTTGGGCTGAAATATTAGTACAATACTTGTATTTTGGCCCGTAAAGCTCCACCTTTTGCGTTGTTCACATCGACTACATCAAAGACATCGAATATGCGGTCGATTCGGTCGATCTTTGTAAAATTTAAGCAGCTTTTTTCCCAGTTGTCATAACTTGATGGCCAACCATTCAGTCTAGTAAATGAGAAGCTTACAGTGCTTGTTTATGTACTATGCATTCGGCCAATTTTCCGGTGCTGTTCAGGAATCTAATTCATGGACGGCCAACACAAACGTGGAGTAGTCAATGGGTTTAAAATATGGGGAAAATCATTTATGAGCTGATTATGTATTGAGCCACTGTTTTCTCTCTAGAGTTGTCTCTTGCGGTAGCCTCAAGGTTTCACATACTCAATTTGATTAATCATTTTTTTTTAGTTCACTGTTTCATGGTCCAGTCAGTCTGTTGATGATTTCAAAGCTAAATCTCAACAACAATTACTTCAGTTTATGGAGATTTCGTCGTCTAACTGACTGCTCAAGTTGCATGCGTGCATTCTTGAAAAAGAAGTCAATTTCTTAGCACAATATGTTGCTCTATATGGAACAAAAAACAACAGGCTTGTATTGGCAAGTAGCAATTATACCAATGCCGGATATCGTGTGCATTGGCTGCGTTTTTTGTGGAACTTATTACCAATTAGCACAATTAGCACAATTAGCGTTATATTTTTAGTAATTGCAAACTAGTTTCTTTACCACCTGCAAAGGCGCCAAAACTAAGCATCGTAGAATACCATATTCTCCTTCAAACCTCTCAACGTATTCTCCACTTTCCACTCTTTTAGATATATGTGGTGGAGGAAAATACTGTATATATGAAAATGAATGTCCTTAAGACCAGTGTCAAACGTCGTGCTACTGCCGTGGTTAGCTCGCTCGACTTAAGCACGACTGCAGCACGACTTGGTTTCAGACGTTGAATTTAATTCAGTCGAATTAGAAACTGTTGCTGTTAACATGCGTCAAACCATAGCAAAACGGTTTTACTGACTTTTAAAATGTATTTATCATTTATGAATTAAGTTCGACACGGCAGTAGCACGACGTTTGAAACCAAGTCGTACTACTGTCGAATTTTATTCCTTCAATTAAATTCGACACAGCAGTAGCACAACGTTTGAAACGGGCCTAATCCATAGCTGGTCACTTAAAGGCATCTGTACTGCTTATGGTTTGTTTCGGATTATTTTGCATTCTAAAAGCTTGACTCAACAATTTCATAATTGAGTATGGAACGCGAAAGACAGTCAATTTGTTTTTAGGAAAATATGGCTCCAAATGTCTGCCGCGACAATTTCATTACGTTCCAGAAGAATACAGATAGTGTTACGAGGCAAAAGTAATCAGATACATGGCTAGAATTTTCGGAAATGGAGCAGCAGTGACACGGTATCGCATTACGAGTTTGAAACGATTCAGCTGGTTGGCCTGCCCATATATCTATTTGTAACACAGAACACTGCTTTTTAATTTTTTTTCTTGGTTCTTTTTTCCTCAAACATCTGTTTTATATTCCTCCTTATTCCAACCAATCGACGTATGCGCCTAAATTATTAAATGTTCATGAATTAAGGTCGGGACACACTAGGCGACGAGTCGCTGCAACAAATCGTCTCGTGTGACGTGGTGAATTTTTGTGAAAATCATTGTCGCTGCGGCAGAATTTTGTCGCTGCGATCAGCTGCATGAATTCAAACCAGTTTGAATTCGCGCGACTGATCGCAGAGACAAAAACAGCGAAAGCAGCGTTGTCGCAGCTTGTTTTGCAAACAGTACAGATGGAGCGACTTGTCGCATAGTGTGTCCCGACCTTTAGTGATTAACACTTTCGTGTATGGGTAGTCAATGCATTTCTCGGTTTTCACATGACGTCATCAAAATTAAAAATAAGGAATTATCTATCCTTTTGAGATTTGAGTTTAGCTAGTAATTAGAAGAGGTGAAGACTTATCTTTTCACAAATTTTCAGTTTGATTGGTTTTTTCGTCTTGTGATAAAGCAAGGTTGAATTTCTAAGCTTTTGCGTGACACGATAATAAACTGGCGACCGAGAATGATGTCACGTAGGTTAAAAAAAGTAACTTGTCCGCTGAGATTTCGCAAACTGAACAGTCCTTGAATGAGAATAAGTACTCATGTAGATGTTTATGAACCCTCAGAGGACGACTATGGGCTTTTTATAGCAAAACTCGACGACATATGTTTTTGTCAGCTTCCGGCCGCCATATTTGTGCCCCTCAGAGGGACACAAACATGGCGTCTCCATACAAAAGCCTTAAAATTTAAGTAGAACATTTCTTCGAATATCTCCCGCACGAAACACTGCACAGACCTGAATCTTTGCGAGACTGTTTGAATATTCATCTTCTTTTGTCTCTTTGATTCTTGACTTTATTTGTTAAATGGTTTTGATGACGGTGTGACAGTGAAAACCGTCTATAGTGAAGACTCCAACATGTCTATTTCCGAATCCATGTTTGTTTTTTTAGGCAAATAATTAAAGCCCCCCATCCTTTTTTTTTTAAAGGAAACTGAAAACTTAACTAAATTGTTGACAGTAAAACATATAATGCTTGCTGTATCATTATCCACAGAAGAAATAAAGAATGTCAACTTGTGTTTTGTAATATATAAAAAAAAGTACAAACACAAAACACTGCATAGGGGAGTTCCGTTCAATTAGCCTTAGAATATTTAATCATTCAAGGCTGTTGAATATTCCGTTTGTCAGTACAGCTGGAAAGGTGACGCCACTGCAGGATTAATTTCAAGGAAGTGTCTGGAAGGAATTTACTTTGTCTTAATGTTCCACACGTTTCGTGGTGAGTGTAATTATGTTTGTAATGCCTCGATTGAGTCAGTGAGCCAAGCCCGAATATATTTCTGATGAAAAATAAAAACTTTAAACCATGCCATGGGAAAATTGATACGATTTTGCTGCTGGAGTAAAGATCCGCTTATAGCACAAAATGCAACCCGCTGTCCTCAGAACATAGTTAATCTAGGGACTGGTTATTATTGGAAATTTCAAAACCAAGAACAATGCAGTCACAATAGATGTTGAATCGACCGTGACCTTGCTCAGTCTTTAGTTTTTGGTTCGCAAGTTAGTTTTAATAAATTGGTTGAAAGTTTTGATTGGTTGTCCTACCGAAAAAAGTGTGTTTTTGTCGGGTTTTGTGCAAGGTCAAGTCCAAAAGAGCGAACAAAGACATGAAACAAAGAAACTTGTCGAGTTTCATATCCATCTCCATATATTAACTATGCTCAGAAGAAATCCGAAGAAGGCCTTTTTAGCGCTTCACACAACATTTCTAATCTGCCAACATGAAGAGAAATATTTTGTGGTTATAAATGTTTTTTTTATTGGACGTTGTTCATTTCAAGGTTATGTATTCTTACTGCATAAAAAAAAAGGTGAAGGTGATTGTTTTCTCGCGAAGGATTCACTTAGCAGTATGTAAATATTATAGCAGTCAAACCATAATAAAATGTGCTTGCCGTCTCTTATGTTTTGCAAACAACGGGGGTTGAGTTTTCAAATTTCAATTTTTTTCTCTACTACCAAAGTAAACATCTTTTCTAGAATTTGAAATGAAAGCAGTCTTTATCAAATGAACTAGAATATGGAAACAGCGTCATGTTGAGATCAATCTAGCTGCCAGCGTTGTTATAATTTAACAGTGACTACAAATATATCGCTGGACGTCCTACTGTATTGACCTGTGAGTTTTTGTAATTAAAATTTTAATTCATTTTCCAGGCTTAGTTATTATTTGGGTTTATTTTAGTTATTTCATCAATGACTGTTTTTAATATGGTGTCGCCTCTACCGCTATTGCAACCATGCATTACGCACAGTTGCAATGTAATTTATTACAATTTCTGTGAAGAAAAGCCGATAGTATTTTAATTAAATAAGTTTGCTCTTTATTCTTATGAAAGCTTTGCCCATTGAAGCAGCCAAAACAATCATAGGTATAATCCACTTAACTTCATTTCAATCAATTATTAACATCAAATCATGCTGTTGTCTTTGTATCCGTCTCAGGAAAGCAAAAAAACCGACGAGGAAATATTCATTTCAAATTTGGCGATCCCAAAAGCTACACACAACCAAATTTTGGGGGACTGTTATCTTGAGGTAAGCTTCAAAAATGGCCCACAGATTAGGCGTTTCTTCCCTACGTTAATTGATTATCATATCATTTTTAATCTGGTATTTTAATAAAGGCAAAGATTTTGAATGGTACGTACATATAGAAGAGAAAATGTCACAATCTTTCAAAAGATGGCGTGTCAGTTAAAGTTCGAGGTATTTTTCTTTAACATAAATAAGGTGGAAAGAAAATTCACTCTTTCAAACAGTGAGTTTTGCCAAAAATTAATTCAAAATACTCAGCCTTTTTTTTTTCATGTCCATGACTACGGAAACGGAAGATTGCTGCCGCGACCCTTTCCCGTCTGGGGGCCGTTTTTCGAAGCTCCCTGTAATTACCGGGCCCGTTAAGCAGTGTTGTTGACAGTTTTCTTTTCCAGATGGAAGTTTCAAAAGTATTGAAAATTATACAGTACAGTTATCAGCTACTTAAACAAAATGGACTTCATTAGAGATCAGAACACACCCTACTTGTATTGAGATTTTGAGTTTAAAATATGTTGTTTGGGCCCGTTAAGTAACCGGGACTTTCGTGAAACGGGCCCCTGATAGAAAACTGCAAAAGGTGATAGTGGTGGTGGTGGTGAGTGTAGAGGGAGGGGGCGGCGTTGGGAGTAACAGCAGAAATTTATTCTAGTTATTCTGTTATTAACTTGAAATTCTCTTTGTTATCTTTACAATTGTGTTCTTAAGGGAGGATTTCCTGTTTTAATGACATCTTCAGTAAGAATGACAAAACTTGATTTATCACGACTACAACAACAAATTTTTACACCAATGAATCAGGACAAATTTTGAATTATGACATAGTGCTTGTTTGAATTGTGTACATGATTTTTGAGAACAGAGCTGTTCTCAAAAGCATAGACCTATAGCTTTACTATCGCAAATAAACCAACATAGCGCATTATTAGCATTGATCACAATCAGATGCCGAAGCCAGAGGCTTATATAGATCACACGGCGGCCATGTTGAGTCCCGACAGATTGAAAACTTGTTTTTGTGCTCCCAAACTCGTTCCCAAACATTTCAACTCAAGGCTCGGGGTACGAAATCTATTGTCTATGGCCAATATTGCCGCCGCGCGAATAAGGCCCATGGCACAGGTCAAGCGATATCAAGACTTGCTGCGAGATTGCAGCGCAGCAGCCTTAAGGTTCAGTGGCGTTTTTTCCGTTATTCATTGAAGTAAATCAACTTTTAGTATCTAGAGGGACAGAATTGCCCCAGTGTTTAAATATGATATAAAATTAAAGCTCTGTGTATTACTATTTTCAACTGTATAAGAAAACAAATCCTTCAGCATGGTTGGTCGAGGAAATGCCTGCTTCTTAAATCTAGTCATGGCCGTGATTCTTCGATTGTGTGCATCCACTGGTGCCGAAGATAGCAATGATCAATACGAACGAAAAGTGATGTTTTACTCCATACAAGGTGTATCACTAGTAAGCAATGTTACCATGGTGATCCTGGCAAGAGATGAGCTGGATTGTGCGTTCTCGTGTCTGCGCAGTCATCATCTAAACACTCCGAGATGCTTTTCCTTCAACTTTGCCCTTAAAGCAGACCGTGGATTGCACATTTGTGAACTCAGCAATTCTGAAAGAGCCCTGGATCCTCAAAAGATGCAAAGCAGAAGGGAATTTGATTATTTTGGCATGCAAAGTGTGGTAAGGTGATCAGTCTGTCAATTAACTGGATTGATTACATTTGGTAAATAACGAAGAGCGACCAATTTTCGGAAAGACTGAGGAGATACTTTAAAACAAGGCTTCCAGTGTTGGTTCAGCTATGTGGGTTATCTATCTAACACAATGTGCAAATTGTTATCGGTGGGTGAAAAGTGTCTGCCAAAATAAAACGATATTTTGGTAATATATAGTAATTAGTTGTTAAGACGAATTGCACACAAAATATAGAAAGAAGAACAATGGTCTAATTTAACTTTAAGAAATGATGTGCATTTGACAAAATCACCAACTACATAAAACCTTACTGAGCCGTGCCACCATTAATTATAGTGTAGGCATGGACAATATTGGTAGACAAAATTGGGACACCCAAATTGTCATCATAAGATACATGATCTTACACCCAACGTTAAACATGAGGGGTCTAATTAAGATCTTACGATTTTTGATTTTGTGTGTGTGTGCTATACTTGCGCCAAGTCATGAGAGGCCTCGGCTGGCTCCAACGCAACTTAAATACCCAGTTTGCCATTTCACAGTAATACTCTTCCAATATCTTTGTCTTAAAACAGCTGAATCATATGTTATTTACTCTGCGGCCTCTCGTGACTTGGCGGTAGGAGAAGCATAGTGCACAGTACGCGGAAATAATTTTAACAGAAACTGAATGTACAATGGCGCTGTACAATGGCACTTTTCTTGCCAGGTTTGGAATTTTACGTGTTTATTCAAATAATATTTTATTTTTAGTACCTCACTAGATTTTTTCCGTGCCTTTCGTCCCCATGTTTCAATGGAGGATCTTGCGACAATGGCCCAACAGTGGAGATGTTTTTTTGCAGATGTCCACTGGAAATTAACGTTCTACCATATATTGACAACAAGTGCAACGTCAGTAAGTTACGAGACTCGTTGCTTTTCTGTTGTAGCCTGTAGAGTGAGGGTCAGTGGGACAAGTTAAGGCAAGAAAGCAAATGAACACCAGTTTAACGTTTGGGTGATACTGCTAGTTGCTAAATGGTCTCAGGGCTGTTTTAAGATTCTGTTATTGCAAAAAGTATTCTCAATCCTCAGATAATTTCTTTAACGTAAAAGAGACCTTCCTTCTGACACATTTTCTGACATTTTCGCAGGGCTTCAGAGGCAGCCCAATTGACAGAATTGAAGGTCTCACACTGTGAAAAATCGTCCAGAGCCTAGTAGTAGTTTGCATAAGAGAACTTATATTATGCTTCAAAAGTAATACATTCTTTTTAACGGCCTGTTGTAGCATAAATCGGTTTTCCCGATATTTGTTGGGAATAGTGTGAAGACAAATGCATTTTATCTGGAGTCAGGAGGGTTCCAAGTCAGCTGAAGTCAGCCGTGTTTCCCACCACTCGTCCCCCAACCAACCGACGCTTTTTTATGATTATGTAGCAAAGTGTAGCACAGCAAGGGACAGCAAAGAGCATGACAAGAAACCACAAGGCACCACAGCATAGGACAACACAGCGTAACAAATGCACAGCGTAGCATAGCTGATCATATCGTAGTGTATGGAAACCTGCTGTGGTGGAGTGTAGAATGACCTCACTGTAGTATCTTTATGTCTCCCTAAAGTTCATGTAATATTTTCTGGACTCTCTTGCCACATGTTCGATCACCTAAGTGCCGTCGCCGTTAAGAGAGGGAACTTTCTACTTTTAATTCAGATAGATCCCTTATAAAAACAAACGATCCCATGAATGATACTTTCCACGCGGAAGTGAATGATCACAAGGATAAACTAAACTATTTCGAGGCTGAACGACTTTGCCAGCTGCTTGGAGCCTCTTTGGCGTCTTTGGATCAACTTAAGGCTGCTTGGCAGTCAGGAATGGAGTGGTGCAGGTACCCTACTTTGTCTTTTTTTAAAAGCATTTTATTCTTTTTGAGCGTATTTTAAGTGCGATCAGAGTGAAAAGTTCCAGATCTCCAAATTCAGTAACCATATGTCTGAGATCTATACAGGGACTTTACCAATTTTAGCCTTGATTGTGTACGCACCAGCTAAGCTCTTTTTATGCCCTGTGCTGCACAAGCGCATACTTTATGCGACTATGACGTAACACGACTATGACGAAAGACAACCCACGATATAACTGAATTCATATCGCAAGACGCCATCATAATGACGCGCTCATTTTTAAATGACCGTGCCCGTGCCCGTGCCCGTGCTTGCTCCAGGCATGGGACGATAAACTGCTTCAAAAATTGTTTCTCCTTCTATTTCTCTAGGAGGGGCTGGCTGAGTGGTGCCAAGATCGCTTATCCCATGCATAAAGTGAACAAAAATTGTGGAAATGCTACTGGTATCATCGGAGGTGATCAAGTCTACGAAAAGAATGAAACCAAGGGGAATGCTTGGTGCTATAAGGATTAGCACCATACTTGTAAACACCTGAGCCAGTTCGTACATGTATGATCAAGATCCGAAAGGTGTGACCTTCCTGTGCATTCGGTACGCCTTATGGATACCCACATTCAAGTTTACAGCCCCAGACATACATATCTGGTCCAGATAGGAAATGAATATGCATGTACTATTCTCTTTTTTTCAATTGTTTTTCCATTATAATATTTACTGTGGGGTTTGAGTGCTTATTAAACTTTTATAGCGCGATTTTCTATTCGTCATAGTACTTTAGAATTTATCTCGACGCAAGCTCATTATTTGACAAACCAAGCAAACCATGCTAATTGTAAGTAAAAGAACGCTTAAGTAACATTTATGCAATTACAGAGATGCGTAACCACAGATTCAGTCTGCATCGGCTGCAAAATGCATTGTAAATATATACTGTTTCAGAAATAACCGCCGACCGGTTAGCTCAGTTGGTAGAGTTCCGGACTAACGTGCGGGAAATCATGGGTTCAAACCCCGGCCGGACCAACACTCAGGGTTTTTAAATAACTGAAGAGAAAGTGCTTCCTTTGCAATGACATCTGCAAATGGTTAGACTTTCTAGTCTTCTCGGATAAGGACGATAAACCGGAGGTCCCGTCTCACAACTCTCTAAAACTAATTCTGTGCGACGTTAAAGAACCACTAGGGACGTAACGAACCCTGGCTGTGACCACCTCTGGTGCTGACCTGTGTTTCAGAGGGCCACAAGTTTATTAGTTGTCTCAACTATTCCGTGCCACCCTCTTTAAATAAAGTGTATTATTATTATTATTATTTTTATATTATATAACAGGTAATTTAATAGTACTAGGTACGTAGCATTTTACATTGTTTTACTGTGACAGGAAGCAAAGGAGTCCTGTTTGTCCATATTTCCAGTAGAAAATCGTACGACCTCGATTACAATTCATGATTAATAGGTATGAGTGATTTTGAAAGTTCTCAAAATTGCGCGAGCCTTCGGGATTTTTAAAATCACGAGTACCTATGAATCACGAATTGTACGAGAAGGCTGGGTATTTTTTTTGTTCATATGTAGCTCGCTCAACCAAATTACGTATTGTATCAAGTCGCGCAACTTGTAAATTTTAACAACAACAACAACAACAACAATTTATTTACAGATTCAAATTAGTATAAGGAGCTTGTCCCGCAAATATCCGCAAAGCTAGTCGAGGCGGGACAAGACGATCACGAGAACATAATGGAAATTAGTCCAACAAATCATTCCAGAGAATGGAAACCGTGATGTGCTTTTCAATTTGTACGCCTTTGTGTCCAGTTTAACCACAGGCAACCCAATCGTGGTGTGTGACATCTAAAGTTTACATAAAAAAAGTATAACGTGAAAACCTAGAACTCCAATGAACCGAATAGCGGTGGAAATATTGGTATTCTGCCCAAATAAAGCCTTTCCACTTTCAATCTACAGTTTCTTATCACTTTCTGGGACGTCTTAAGTGCAATGCCATGTCTTTTTTTATTTAATCCGATGTAATATCCATTCTAACAATGCCGGGCTTGCGTCAATGGCCCAACAGTGGAGATGTCCCTCGCAGATGTCCACTGGAAATTGAAATTCTACCATATATTGACAACAAATGCAACGTCAGTAAGTTACGAGACTCTGCTTTTCTGTTTTAGCTCGTGGAATGCGGGTCTATGGGACAAATTATGGCAAAGAAACAACAGTTTGATGTTTGGCTGTTTCCGAAAAGTGGCAGTAGTCTCAAGGATATTGTGTAAAGTTTCTGTTTCATTTCAAAAAGCATCTTCAGTCTTCAGTTAATTAAAGTGAAGTAAAATAGACCTTCCTTTTGACACCATCTTCGCCAGCGTTCAGACGCAGCCTAAATTACAAAATTTAAGGTTTCCCTCAACAA
>OX419341.1:17789725-17962225 GCA_948470475.1 Galaxea fascicularis | reverse complement strand
AACCCTACATAAGCAGAAATCCGTCCCTTGGCGCGTACAATACGCTCGTCAAAGAGCTTCGCGCAGAAGATGACGCGGGTTTCAAAAATTATTTGCGCATGGATCAAACTTGCTTCGACGAGCTTTTAGAAATGGTTAAGCCACACATACAGAAACAGGACACCAACATGCGTAAGAGCATCCCAGCCGGTGAGAAGTTAGCCCTTACCTTGAGGTATCTTGCGACTGGTGAGTTTGTAGCACGGTTTATACTTGTATGGTTATGCGATCGTATTTTACCAAAAACATCCCGTTCCTCGCAATACCGCGGGCTGTTTTACACGTTAACAGCTTGCAATAAATATGATACATCTCTGAAGTGTCCAAAACAACTATTTCGCGAAGTAGAAGTTAATTCGCGTTTCATAAAAAAATCCGCTTCATAATAAACAAACGGAGCGGACCGCCGAGGAGACAATTCCTCGCTCTCGCTTATCACATCCCGCCTAGACTCGTCGATGTTCACATCACAATTTTACTAGTCAAAAATTAAAGTGTCTCCCTATCAGACTTATGAGAATCTTCAAAAGATTTTTGACAATATAGAGTTGAGATTTTTTTTAATCGATAGTCGACGTTTTCAAAGACGTTTTGGCGTGAAAACTCCCGGTTTCATTTGCTGGTGATATCGAAACACCTCACGCAGAACCTGATGAAGCTCCGAAACAAGAGTAGATCCATTTCAACTTTCAGGCAAAATGCAGAATTGACCTCGCCAATCATATTATACAACTGCAAAAGCAGTTTCCTCCATTGAGTTTTCTACAGGAGTTCATTTGATACACCCTAGCTAGCTATCATCCCACAAGAACTGAAATCATTGAATAATGAATATGATTGATTGATGATCTTTATACATCAAATTTGTAGGAGAGTCATATACAAGTCTTCATTACGCCTTCAGAATAGGGACTTCAACTATATCAGAATTTGTACCTGAAGTGTGTCAGGCTATCTATCAGAGTCTTCAGTCTAACAATTATTTACAGGTACAGTAATACAGTTTTTGGGCATAAATTGAAGAAGCAGATAGCACTGGGATTGTTTCTGAAATGTTGGTGGTCACAACAGAAGCCAATCAGATAGGACCTGAACCTGTATGGTTCGTACATCCTAGTGGATTCAATAACTTGTGACAACAAAATTGATGACAAAACAAACCACAAATACAATCAATAGTTAATTCATATTTTTTTACAATGTTGCTCAATACTAAATGTGTAATTTGTAGGGGCAATAAATACATAAAAATTTGAAACAATGCACAATATTATTAATATCACATGTAATTTCAAGGGCAATAAATACATAAACTTTATAAAGTCCCCATTTAATATTTCAGCCCTCTATCAGGGCTACCTATGGTGGTATAGGTAATGCTATCAGCTGAACTTGATGGGAGTAATGTCTGTGGCAGTACACAGATGCTCGCATTTCCCAACTGTCCTGGCCACACTGATGTCATAGGATTTCTTACCAACTGATCTTCTTTGAACTCTGCTTCAACAAGCAGTTGCTGGATTTTTAGTTTAAGCATTTCTTTTGCACGACCGTCTGGAATTCTTCTCATGTGTGATCCCACAACTTGCCCAAAGAGATCATTGTCGTCAATATTATTGTTAAGCAATGGAACTGGTGGTTGATTTTTCATGATGTTTAGAACACATGTCAGGATATCCTCTTCTTCGCGTGCAGATTTCCTCTTTTTTGAAACTGTAGAAGAGGGAGGTTCATTTTCTTTATTGTTGCTTTCTTGAAGCATATCTGTACATGTAGGTTCTGCATTGTCAAAATCATTCTAAGGAAAAGATAAATTCTCATTTGATGGATATAATAAGTTATCTACAGAATAATATTAATAATCCTTGTATACATCTTCCTTGAATAGCTAAAGCAAGTCATTTCCAGTGTACACTGACAAAGCAAGTTGCATTAATAATTTTATTTATTACAACTATTAATATCGAGTATTATTCAATGACATTTTAGGTGCCCTTATCTGCAGAAGGATGGAAAGAAGTTGCAACCTGCTTCATGTCTAAGTGGAATTTTCCAAACTGTTTGGGAGCTTTAGATGGCAAGCACATTGCCATTAAGGCTCCTGAACACAGTGGTAGCATGTTCTTTAACTATAAAGGCTTTTTCAGCATTGTACTTCTGGCATTGGTGGGTGCTGACTACAAGTTCATCTTTGTAGATGTTGGGTCTAATGGCAGAATCAGTGATGGAGGAGTATTAAGGGAATCTTGCCTACAAGCAGCTTTGGATAACAACAGCCTTGGCATTCCACCTGCTACTTGTCTCCCAGAAAGGTGCACTCCTGTGCCTTATGTTATTGTTGCAGATGAGGCATTTCCACTCAAAGAAAACCTTATGAAACCCTACCCAGCTAAAAGTCTAGATGATGCCTCAAGAGTGTTTAACTACAGGCTATCCAGAGCTCGCAGAGTCAGTGAGAATGCTTTTGGAATTCTGGTCCACAGATTTCGAATCTTTCAGTCAACCATTTCACTTGAGCCAAAAAAGGCTGAGGTAATTGTGCTTGCAGCTGTTGCATTACACAATTATCTTCGCACAAAGAGTGTTGAATATAGCCAAGCTGTGGGGGATTCAGAGACTGCAGCACATGAGCTTCTGCCTGGAGAATGGCGGCAAAACCCAAATGCACAGTTACCCTCTGTCTGTCTACAAGGGTCTAACAGGAGCTCATTACAGGCAAGAGAAATCAGAGAGGAATTCCTGGATTATTTCATAACCAATGGCCAAGTAGACTGGCAATGGGACATGATTTAAATCAACATAACATTTATTATTGTAAGGTTGTGTTATGCTCACCATGTTTGACAAAGTTCTACGGGGCAGAACTTGGCTTTTGAGAAAGGCATCAAGAGCATCATAGTATGTCCACCCAGAGACATATAGCTCCGCAGTGCCTGCCCCACTTTTTTTGGATGATTGTACTTTCTTGAGTTCCTTATTATAGTATGTCCTTAGACTGTTCAATTTCTTTTTAACTTCTTCTGCTGTAGAGAAAAATATGTTGAAACACCTCAGTACGTTAATCAAAATAATATTGCAAGTTGTTTTCCCAAATATACACAGTATTGTGATAACAGATAACATTCTTATTTTCTTTGATGACCTTTCACTATTGTTATGAAATCATAAATGTTGATTTGTAAAAAAAATGTTACTTAATTACACGTGAATATCCAAATTAATGAAACAAAGACATGTACTGTTAGTTGAAAAACAAAAAAAATACATCAAAGCAGCCTGTATACACTGAAGTGTATATGTGTATACATGTTCGCGGTACAATCAGTGATATACAATGTATCCTGATAAGCAGCCTTGGCACTTCGACTATTACCACAGTTTCAGATTCACAAAATTATACAGTGGATGCACTCCATAAATTAACACCACAAACGCTCAACAAAAGTGGATATAGTCGCGAACACGGAAATCTTGAAAAACGACCAAGAACGAAACTAAAATATAGCTTAGCAGTACGGAAAACAAACTTTACCTACCGCCTTTCAACCGCAGTCTCTCCGCTATTTCTTCCATTTTCTTTTGCTTGTTTTTGGTATCTTTATATTCTGGGCACGAAATGTCCCACAAAGCCGGACAATTGTGGACTTCATTGATAAATTGAAATGTCGTCGCTTCATCCTGTCTCTCGTCCGCCATTTTGTGAAGTGTCACGCAAATCACGTGAATACAGCACGAATTTTGATTGGTTTAAAGGCAACAACTCAAGTTTGCCAATCTTTCACACGTCAAATACGAGAGTACCAACACGAAAAAGTTGGTGAAAAAGTTGGCGAGAATAGAGACAAGTTCTATTTCTCGCCAACAGTTTGCCAACATGCCTGACAACTGTTGTTGTGTCTTTCACACACGCCAACTTGAGTTTGCCAACACGAGTTTGCCAACTTTAGTTTGTCGTGTGAAGGCCGCTTAAGAGTGCTGTGGTGTGGTGAGGTGTTATATTCTGACTGTGCATAATTATTCATGGATTAGAGGTGAAAAAGGTTACTGGATGATATTTTGTTATTTTGTTCGGTTTAGCAACTGTAGAATTTCCTCCATACAGTTTTCTCATTTCCGATCAACTCAGGAAACTATTGTAGGTCTGGTCAGCCGCAATATTTGACTCAAATCTGTTTTTGGCCGCTGCCGAATATTAGACAAATTTTGACTTTTAAATTCCAAATCACGTGACCGATGATGAAACGTTAACGGTCAAATTAAGCTACACGACTTCATAAACATGAAATATAAAACATAAGTACCACCATACAAGGCAGAATGTGAACACTGCAACGTAAACTAACAATATGGTTAACTGTTTTCCAAATTTTGTAGTAAAACCTTTTTCCATTTTCAAAATTGCGCTTTTGTGTGACGCGAAACACAAAGCAAGGTCACGTGATATTGGCAAGTATTCCACAAGACTAATTTGGTATGGTAAGACATGCCAAAGTTATCAACCTGTGAAATTAGTTTTACTGCTCAGTGATACGCATTTCTACATTTTCTGACTCTTTCTTTACAACGCTAATCCATGTGGCTCTCAGATGTCGTATTTTTCTGTACATTCGCTAGGGTTCAAGACTGTAGCTTTGATCTCGGATGACCTGACTGTTGTATGAGAAATTTGTTGGTTGCTTTATATGTTACAAGTTCCAAACAGGCTGGAAAGAAACGCTTTATTCTAAGTACAAATTCCGTACTTTTCAAGACTCTTCAACAACTTACGACCACGCGGTTCGGTTCTCATGTCCCAGCATACACTGCGATACCGGAAAGCAACATAGCATGTCACGCGTCACGCACTCTGCACATTCCCCCACCAAAAATGAAAGTATTTTCCTAAATATGGCCAAACTATTAAGTCTGTTTTCTGACGCCACACCGTCAGTGCCTCTCAGCATAGGCGTCTTGTTGACTTGCACTCCTTGGGCATTCCCGGTGAGAATGTTCGAATTTCAGACAATTCTCCTTAAGCCCTCTAGTAGCAGGGAGGCTGTGAACACACTGGCCAAATCCAGTAATAAAGGGGCGCTCCAAGATCAACAGACAGATCAACAGACAGTTTGGCTGGCGTTAGCACGTAAGTATCAGGATTGCTGTCTGTGTAGACGGTAAGAGAGGTGGCGTAATACAAGTAATCGCGCAATTTCTCAGTTACTGCCCATATGAGGGCCAGAAACTCCAACTTTCCAGCATGCATGTGATAATTTTTCTCCGCTTGTGTTAGTGTCCTAGAAGCATTCCCCAAAACTCTCAATTTGTCATTCTGTTCCCGATACAGAACGGCACCAAGCCCATCTTGTGATGCGTCCATGTGAAGCACAAATGATTTTGTGAAGTCTGGAAATGCCATAATCGAAGGAGACGTCAGTCGTTGGATAAGTAAATAAAGGGGGTAGTTTCTAAAGAAACTGTGGTGCTGCGTCGGTGGGGAAATAGTACACAAAGATTTAGTATTATCAACAGAGTTGATAAATGTAAATTGACCACCGTACAGGGATTCTAAAAGCTGACGTTTCGAGCGTTAGCCCTTCGTCAGAGCGAATCGAGGAATTATGGGTTGTGTGTAGTATTTATAGTGGAGTAGGAGCTACGCTGTTGGAGGTAACATGACAACGTGAAAAATAGGAATGCATTAGTTAAATGAAAAGCGTTCGTTAATACCGTGGGGATTAAGGGTGCCGATTTGGAAGATGAATCCCTGTTCCGTCGTACCTTGATGTAGGGAAAGGCACTCAACCACTCCAAACAACACATGGCTATCTGCGGCCTTTTCCTACATCAAGGTACGACGGAAAGCGGCAAGAATCTGAAACAGGGATTCATCTTCCAAATCGGCACCCTTAATCCCCATGGTATTAACGAACGCTTTTCATTTAACTAATGTATTCCTATTTTTCATCCCTCTAATTGCAGATAATTGAACAAAGAGATTTCGTTATTTTACACATCGAAATCAATTCAGACGTGCGAATGAAATATTTAAACTAGCAAACTCACACATTTTTTTGGTTCGTTCACATTTTATTGCGCACAAATGAGATATTTTGGTAACAAAAAAAATTAAATATTTCCTCGAGAGCAACACAGAATCTTCGCCGCCATTTTGCAGCTGTCACATGCTTGATACTAAATGCACTAGACGCTCGACCCCTAGGCAAGGTATCTTTTAACAATTATTCCACTAGGGTGATTTGAATATGAATGATAAATAACCAGGGTAGCTCCGAGGTGATTATGATCATTTCATATCTAGCAAGCCCGAGTAACTGGCATTTCAGTATCGGTTTTGCTGCCCGTGTTGTCATTATCTAATTAAACATTAACAGCTCTGAAAACAATCTCAGGGCAAGTGCAAAGAATGTTCTTTAGACATGCTCATAACTGTCGTCTTTGTTATTCTAAAACTCTTAGCAAATGAAATGGGAATTTTATTTGTATTACGGTTCCAGTGTTACATGAAATTAAAATTATTTGTACACACTCTGTTACTGCATTGCATGACATTCCCAAAAATAACTTAATAATGGAACTTTGTTCCTGTAATCAATTAAAGACGTTTTGTATTCGTAAGCACGCAATCCATATTATAGCAACGCCTTATAGCAAGTTCAGTTGGTTGGTCAAAGGTCGACGTAGAGTTCAGATCACCCTCTTCGGATTAGTTGTCGTTGTACGAATATTGCGGTTCTTGGACAAGCTACGGCAGAGCAGGACTGTTATGTAAGTTTTTGCTTCCTTCTTTCTCCTAAAAGGCCAGTTTGTTGTTTTTTAAGGTTGATTTGTAGAAGTTTGTACAACGTACCTTAAGCTTGGGTGCCTCGTGGCATAGATCATATTTGTTGTTAATTTAAGACAGTGATTTTTCCATGCCGATTTCTCTATATTCGTTAGCATTTGAGCTAGATTTGTTATAAGACATCTTTGCTAAGTCATGCTTTGAATTTTGTAGTAACTTTATTATATATCTTATACTGTTGGAAACACGCGATTTGTGAAGGAATGATCGGAATGCCGCGTTTCTTAGATGTTGAGATTTCTAGCTTTTCCTTGTATTATTAATTTCAGTTTACGATATGATCTGGAATAAAAACCTCACAAGTGATTATCCGTTAAGTATATCTTGCTTATTGGTGCGTCGATACCAGACAAGTTGTCGGATCGTTGGTTCTGGTGTTTCGACCGCCGTTACACACTCGCTAAGAGACTTTTTGTCAATGGCTTTACTTAACTTCCATATTTCGAAGAGCTCATTGACCATATTTGAGGCCCTCGCTATTACGAGCTTATAGCCTGTGTGCACCTAGCCAATGAAAATGCTGGACCGTAGTTCAGCTATTAATAAGGAAATGATAGTCAGGACAGTCGTATAGCTGATGCCAAAAAGCTAAAAAAAAAAAACAACATTTTCTCCACTTCCAACACAAGTCTTCGCATTTGTGATAACCGAGATTCTAACTGAATTTCTCTCAGACAGACAAGCCGCATTTGTGTTATTATTGTAAAGATCTCGGTCTTGCCAATTTTACCACTTGGTGGATAACCGTCCGGCCCGATCCCCATAATGCCTTTGCATGATCATGAAAATGTTTCAGCACAGCTAACCCACTCTGAAAACAAACTACACAATGGTGGTCTATAGATCGTTTTCACGTGGCGTCAAGGCGGACATGTTGGTGCACAAAAACAAAGGAATGGCCACCATGCTGGTGAACAAGTTTTATGCAAATACTTTCTTCTGTTTCATTGAACCAATATGGCTGCTGGTCACGTGACTGAAAACAATCTTGTTAAGGAAGTATAGCTGTGAAACAACTTTGCTAACATTAGTAGAGGACTGGAAGCTGGCTATGGACAGGAACGATCTCCTGAGACTTTTTTCTACCGACACGAGTAAGGCTTTTGGCTTTCTACATTCACACACCATAAAAAAGCTAGACACCTACAGTTTTGGCAGTGGTTCGTTGGATTTAATTCGTTATTTCAAAGACAAGAGGCTTAACAGAGTGAACATGAATTAATCGCCACGCAAGTGAGTGTAAAGCAATGAAGCACGGCTGTCCTCAGGGTACCGGTTTTGGGTCCCTTCTGTGGAACATGTTTCAAAACGACATGTCCATTCACATCAACGAAACAGTCGCTTCATATTTGCTTCACGCTGTAAGGTGAGTTGTCGTCCATTAATAATGAGGATTAAGGATTTATATAGCGCTTTTATCCAAAGGGTTCAAAGCGCTTTACAACACTTTTTTGGGGGACTTTGCCAGACTGCTTTATAGGCGCAAATTGCAGCCACGCAGTTAACAATCTTATTTGAATGAATATTAGGATCAACACAGGTGCCCCCAGAACAGAACAACTTATGGACCATCACACCGGGGACTACGTCCCCTACTCTTTCCGATCAGTGTGTGGGTTCTTTAACGTCCCACACCAGTATTGTGAGACGGGACCTCCAGTATTATCGTCCTTATCCGAGAAGACTAGGAAGTCTAACCATTAGCAGATGTCATTACAAAGGTAGCACTTTCTCCTCAGTTATTTAAAGACCCTGAGTGTTGGTCCGGCCGGGGCTTGAACCCCCGACCTCCCGCACAGCAGTCTGGTGCTCTACCACTGAGCCAACCGGTCGGCGGTTAATAATTAATGTTCACGGGGGTAACTGATAAAATTGTACGCAACCGATGAGTCCAAAGGTGCTGCATCATTGCTGGTTGAAGTAATGGCTAGGTTGTTGTCGGTTGTTGGAGTCACAACTATTAGTTTGGTATCAAACTGTTGAAAATATTCGGAGAGCGTGAGGACACGTATTGTGTTCTTCCGCCGCTTCTGCTTCCGACTCCAACAATCTACAATGAGTGACAAAAGTGTTGAGACATTTTTGCCCTTTTGGAGTACTTAAGTCTCATTTCCCCCTAAACTATACGATACACCCCCCTCCCCCCAAAACAATGTTGGATTTCCTGTCTCTAGAACTTGCTTCCTTCCTGTGCAACATTGAAAAGTGTTAGTGGGGGTGGCTCTCAATGTAAACGGAATTCGAAATGAAATAAGTGAAATGTTGCAATTAGCACTCGATTCATCAGTCAACGGTCTCAACCACTTTTGTCGCCCATTGTAGTTTTCACTCAAGTGGTGCACGTGAAATCATAAGCGAAGTCGGAAAAATGGAAATGTTCTGGTTCTTAGACCTAGAAAAAAATAATTCTTAAAATGTTCGTAGTCTTTTAGCTTTACACTAGAGGAAAATTAAACTTAGGAATATTGCAAGTTAAATCCAGTAATTTTTTTATATATATTTCGAAATGTTCCTGACTTAACGCTTCAGACACAAGTGATGTTTTTTGCTTAAGAGATAACTTAAGTTTATTGACATGCTTCGCCCGTCTCAAAGCTCAAGAAATCGCAAGTTGGCTAAGTCGGTTGTGAGGATGGTTTTCATGTCATTTGAAACTTTTTTGAATCGTTTCAACTTTCCGACTTTAATGAGATGCAAAGTAAAGGGACTTGAGATCTTACTTAGGCCTTCACACACATATTCCGGTAAAGTAAAACTTAGCAGGTCTTAAGTCTTACTTAACAGCCTAGTGTAAAGACTACCGTTATATTTTATGTATTTCATCTTCAAGCCAATGTAAACGTGTATTCACAGCAGTCCTAACGTAAAATTAAGACTACTGATTGCATGGCCTGCTTACTTCTTTTAATTTTCGGCCTCTTAAGTCAGCCTCTTAAAGACCTATTGTCACTTCCCGTCATTCAGTTCTGCAAATTGTTTATATTCTTTGGAGTTAACACAAATAACGGCCGCCGGGCAATCTGCAAATTATACTCACTTTGTTGTAACAATACAGCATGATAAACTAAATGCCCAGAACTTCCACATTGACTTGCTATTTGTATTGGCGCCGCGTCGATTCTTCGAACTTTTTGTGGGGCAAGGCCTTCTGGGAAGGCTTTCGCCACTATGTCATGGCGTTGAGTGAGTGAAAGCGTAACCATCTGTATTGCGCAATACTGGACAAGAAAACTTAGTATTTTTTCATAACAGCTGCTGCCGACCGTTGCAGACAACCAATCACGGTGCAGAAGCAGATATCCAGCTAATTCATTGTCAGTATTTTTGCCAAACACTGTATGGCCTTTCTTTCCCATCCACAACGGTAAACTAATTAAATGTACAGCACATGCGGCGTGTTTTGTCCCAGCATGCGTTTCATAAGATCTTTTCTCCACTACATCCAGTTGTGTCTACCGTAATTACGCTCTTTCAAAAATAATGTAGCTAAACGGTAAAATTGATGCAGCTGCTGTAAGAAGCTTTATCAAACCTCGCAGGGTGCGCTCGAGTTATAAAAAAATTCATGATCTAAAGTTTTCAAATCCTGCTACGGTTGTATATTTTTCCACTTTTAATTTCGAGGCCTTTGCACTGAATGAAAGGTGTGTTAAAGTACATTCTGAAATAACGCTCCAGAATGCCGCTGACTTCCAAGTTAGTCATACTAATGACCAGCTGGCTCATATTCTGCCCGTTTTTTGCTCTTGGTCTTCATCACACTATCAAAAAAAGAACATTTTATACTCTGAAAGGCAGATCGTTTATTGGCAACGTAACAGCAGAGAGGAAAGTCGAAGATGTCCTAGATTGTTCATTTCTGTGCTTGGAGTACGGTCCTTCAGCCTGTCTGTCCTTTAACTTCGCAAAAAGCAGCGACAGCGGTTATCATTCGTGTGAATTATGCAACTCAGAGAAATATTTTGAGCCTCACAAAATACAAGACAGATCCTCGCATGATTATTACGGGACCACTCAGTGGAGAAGTTAGTACATCACATATGGTTTTTGTTCGAGAACGAATTTTAATTTCTTTAAGTCTGTCTGAAAGAAAAGAATGACAACGGAGACGCAAATCCCGCGGTTAACTATGAGAGTAGCCAACTCCCTACCCTGTTCTCGACATTTGATTAAACCCTGGTCACGCATAGCAAACGTACTGTTGTTGGGTTGTTTTGCAAGTAACATTTTTAAATGCCTCCAGTTATCCACGCTAAAGTCAGTTAGTAAATATTTACGCCATCTAACCTCCACTTCACACCTCATTTGACTTTTTTTCAAACTTGAATTGGGATGGATTTTACCCCCTTTTTTTCTGATTTGTTTTAGTTTCTGTTTGGCCTTTACCCATGCGCCAGCAGTCCCTGTAGCTTTGGTGGAACGTGCATCGACGGTCCAGTGCGGGGGAGGTTTTTCTGCCAGTGCAAACCAGCTATCAGCCTTCGCCAATACATTGACGATAAGTGCAACATTGGTAGGCTATATACAGCTTATGTTAATTATAGATTTACGCCATTTGACAGGTTTATTTGTTTCATCATCACTGCGTTTCTTTCTTGTTGGTAAGTTACAACGTAATTTTCTCTTTCCGTTCCGCCCCTGCTATGCATCTTCGCATGAACATCGGACAATATAAATTAAAAAAAAATGTAATAAAAAAATACTGTAGAAAGTAATAGTGCAATTCCACATCAAAGTACATAACAACAAAAGACAGTGAGAAGTGGAGACAAAGGCCTTACCTATTTTTTTTCGTTTTTTTGTTTTGTTTTTGTTTTGCATTCTGAGTTATTTTTCCACGCTATCTCTATTTTTTTAATTTGTCGTATATTTCTCAAATGGAATCGGTTTTATTTTATTTTATTTTATTCATCTTCGCCAAGCTGGCAAGGACACCGCAACAGCATGAAGCCAATTACTGCGGGCCCGAGACACAGGTCAGCACCAGGGGTGGTCACAGCCAGGGTTCGTTACGTCCCTAGTGGTTCTTTAACGTCCCACAGAATTAATTGTGGAGAGTTGTGAGACGGGACCTCCAGTTTATCGTCCTTATCCGAGAAGACTAGAAAGTCCAACCATTTGCCGATGTCATTGCAAAGGAAGCACTTTCTCCTCAGTTATTTAAAGACCCTGAGTGTCCGGCCGGGGTTTGAACCCACGACCTCCCGCACGTTAGTCCGGAACTCTACCAACTGAGCTAACCGGTCGGCGGTTTCCTTTTAGCTTTCCTATTTACGACCACTACGCTACATCCAGACTCACTTTCCGTTTTCTTCAAAGGAAGGCTTGTACGCTCAACTCATATGCATAAAAATCCGCCTGCCTGTCGTTCATAATACTCGAAATGCTTGCACGAGCAAGCCGTACCTGTCAGTTTGAGAATTTTGCGAGATGCGACATGCAATGACCGACGAGTTAACGTCTCATGAAAATCAGAGTTAAATTGAGACAAATCTAAAAATTGTCTAAATGATTGGGAGCAACATTGCATTAGATAAAGGAAAAACGTATAAGGGCCGTTTTCTTAAAAGAAGCAACTGTTTATGAGTTACTAATTTGTCTTAATTCGTCACAGAATTAACCGGTGTGGATTTCGCTCCAGGCGTTGGAAATATATATGTCGGAAAGGTCGATGGTCATTACAACCTCAATTATTACGATGCTGAACGATTTTGCAACCTTCACGGAGCATCACTGGCCACATACAGTCAGCTCTACGTTGCCTGGCAGGCTGGTTTTGAGTATTGTGCGTAGGTTAATATTTTTACCAGCTTCCATAACAGCGGGCGCTAGGAAAGAAAGATTAGCTGCGAGTAAGGACAGTAAACACTAGGTAGAGTGGAGACAGGAAATCTAACGACGAAAATAGGTCTTCAATATTTGTGCTTTTGACGGGGACTCGTGCATCTTTACAACGGTTGTTGGCTTCTCAGTGAACGCCCTATAAGGAGTAGTAGTAGTGGTAGTGGTAGTAGAAGAAGAAGAAGAAGAGTATCAGCAGTATCAGTGTGGTAGTGATAGTGGTAGTGGTAGTGGTAGTGGTAGTGGTAGTGGTAGTGGTAAGGGACTGTGCAATAATTATCTGGAGGGGGGGGGTTCTAAACTTAGCAAAGTAGGCCTAAAAATAAAGTTGCACCCCCCTGAATTAAAGTTAAAATAACTTCTTGTCCACCCCCGTCTAGAGGAAAGATTACTTTCAACCCCCCCCCCCCCCCTCCCCAACCTCCGATACTCCCTAAACTGCTCATTTTTGGTACAAGGTTTTGAAACTGTTAATATTAATATTTCTTAAAAGATTCCAAAAATTGATTTTGATTAGCGTACATGTAATATACATTATCTTGAGTCCATGGATTGAGATCAGACCTCTCAGTTTAACTTCTAACTCCCCCTACAAATGTTTAAGAAATTACATCTTACCCCCCCTACCCTGCGCTTTGGTTTAAGTTCAGGCCCCCCCTATTAATCTTAGAAACCCCCCTCCAGATAATTATTGCGCAGTCCCTAATGGTAGTGGTTGTGGTAGTGGTAGTAGTTGTAGTAGCAGTAGTGGTAGTAGTAGTAGTAGACTGAAATAGGGGCCAAGTGCCATGACTTGTTGATTGACGGCTTCTTTGGCTTCTTGCTGGCTTGATTGAGCCGGGGATTGATTGGCTGATTGATTGACCGATTAATTAAGTGATTAAATGGTTAATTGCTTTTTACTTTGCTAGTTTTAGTTGGCTAGAAGACGGTACCATTCGCTACCCCATGCAGACCAGCGTATCAGTTTGTGGAAGTCACATTGGCATTGTGGGATCGTCTAAACCAGAAGACAAGAATAGGAAGGGGAACGCTTGGTGTTATAAGCAGTGAAATTCTGGCGTTTAGTAAAGACTTTGGTAACCTTGATATACGTTTGTTTGATTAAAAAAAAAAAGGAACATTGTATTTGCCGGGACTTCCTGTGGAAAGCCCTAATCTAAAAATGTCGAGTTCTTCGTTGTCGTTGTCTAGACTCCACTGACAATCCTCTCTTCCCGGTGTGATTTCGCAGACGCTAATTAAATTTTTGAAATACTGCTAGGCAAGAGTCAGGCAGGCAATCATTGCGGTCTCTCCTCGACAGTCGAAGCCCTGAAGGAGCTTCAGAGACATTTCGACAAGTCTACCGGTATGGCAAACTGCGTGAGATTACTTAAAAACATACACGTTGTTCTCGATGGACCTTCATCACGAGGTGATGATGATGACGTTATCGATGATGATGGTTATGGTGATTGCGATGAGTGTACATTTCAAAACCATTTTACCGAACTTCTAGTAGCTATGAGGAGGAGGCGGGATGGTCGAGTACATTAAGGAAAGAACTGTGGAGCTCCGCTTTTAGTCTTGCCTAAATATATACTGTATATTATATGTAGCCGGCAAATCACCACCTGCAAGGGAAAGCCTCGAATTGCCAAAATAAAACACCAGCGATGTTTTTTTCGGTGACACCAGAAGCCAAAAAAACCATTGCTGGTTTTAGTTTGGCAATTCGAGGCTTTCCCTTGCAGGTGGTATTTGTCGACTACATATATAACTACTCTTCGGCGGGTAAATTGACCACTGTACAGGGATTCTAAAAGCCGACGTTGCGAGCGTTAGACCCTCGTCAGAGCAGTTTTACTTCTGACATGCAGCTTCCACTTGAGGTTTATATGGAAGTAGATAATATTCTCTTCCTTTCTCATATTAACCGCAAATGGGGTAGTGCATTCTGAAAATGCCAACACACGCCCCAATAATTATACCTCAATTTCCACAGATTCGCTCACGCTCGAAACGTCAGTTTTTAGAATCCCAGTACGGTGGTGAATTTGCATTATAAACTCAGTTGAAAAAACGAAGTGTTTGTGCACAACTTCCCCACCGACGCAGCACCACACTGAGTTTCTTTAGAAAATACCCTCCTTTTTTTTTGTTGGCTCACTGAGTTCGCAGAACGCCGAACTACCGCTCCGGAGGTCGCGCTTTTAAGGAGGCTCACAATAGTTTTAGGCCTGGGTTCTAGCCGCGTGCGTTGAGTTTTACACGCGCGCGATTTAAAATCCGTGGAAAAGCAAAACAAACATGGCGGCGCGAAAATTTTTTTCCACAAGTCTAGTTTCGACCTGTATTGAAAGTAATTCGCGCTTTTTCCAATCGTTTAGACCAAGAAAGTCGTTATTTTTGCCATTTTCGAAAGAAAAACACGTTCTTCAAGCAGCATGTTTCGTTCTGAGGAAAGTATTTTACGTACACTCCGCGATCGATCATCCGGACCCGGGAGTGGACTACGAATTGCTAAGGAACAAACCTTGCACTCCAGGCCTACTTCGTTACCATTGCTTGGCCGGCTTCTTGTGTGGTTATTCTTTACACACTGCGACAATGGCTTATGCCGGCGAAAGCGACGAAGAAAACGAAAATTGTGTCCGTGTGAATTCTAGTCGCCACAAAGGTCGTTTTCCCTCCAAAAGGCACTTGAGCGTGATGGAAAATCTCGCAAAGACAAGCAAAAGTTCCATAAGAAAACAACACGAACCTGAAGAAGAGGAACTTGAGCCTCCTAGGAAAATAGTGACAAGGTCAAAACAGGTAATGTATATTCTTTTTTGCACGAAACATTGTTGCTACAAAAAGTTGCAGTTTCTTTTAGAACGTTCAATGCATGACCAATCATTTTTTTTGTTTTGCAAAACAAGGAGGGAGATGCTCATCCCTTAGGCACAAGGCTTGTTAATATGGAAGTGCTGCGAAACGACCTTAAATCTTGCTCGCATTGTCACGTAGGTGAGTCATACTTTGTGTGCTTGTTTAATTTATAGCTGGTGAAAACCGACCAAGACAATGGAGCAGTCTGAAAAATGTAATAGCTTTATTTTTAATTACATAACAACTCAATACTGTATTTAGTTAGATTTATAAATGTCATAGAAAATACAACCAGTTGAGAATGCAGGAAATTCCATTGCACATTTGTCAGTATTCCACTGAACCTTCCCATTGTGCAGCACTTTGATTGTGTAGGACTGTGCTATCTATGGCATGGTATAAAACAGTCATGCAATGCTCTCTCACGATGTACCACAGAGTATCCCACTCATATTTTCTTTGTATACTTAGACAAAAACACAAATGACTTGTCGGATATTCTGTGGCATACCACTCAAAAGCATTGCATAACACAGTTGGCTTTCTTGTGTTAACCCACAACACACATTCAGATATTCTGCCACCAGACTACACACTGAATAATTTTCCCTGTTTTCTGCCTACCAAAATAACAATAATCTGTTTCTCAACCACACAGCTCTGTCTCAGATTCATTGCCATAATTTAAGACAAAAAAAGATCAAACTAATTTGAAAGTTTTCAAACCAAAGATCAGCCTTAGCTTTGTAGTCCTGGTACAATCAGTATTACCATGCAATAACTATCACTGTACAATGTCATGTATATGGACATAATGCTGTAAAATAGTAGACAATCTGGATCTTCACTAAAAGCAAACTTTGGGACAACATATTTTATACACATGTAAAAAGCTCTCACTTAGGTTAATCATTTCAATTTTTTTTCCTGCCTGTTACTTTTTCCTGATATTAAATTTGGACAAAAGAGAGTGAAACACTAAACAAATTTGATTCCAGGTCCACTGTCTATGGAGTGCATTTTTGGCGAGGAAAGAAGTGGATTAAGTAGTGTGTTCAACATTGCTTGCTTAAACTGTGGAAAGATAAATGGTGTCCATACATTCAGTAAACACAGGACAGGTAGCAGAGGGCCAAAAGCCAGGGACTTAAACACAAGAGCAGTTCTGGGTTCCCTTCACATTGGAATTGGCCAAGCACAACTAAATAATTTCCTTGCTACTCTAAATATTTCTTCAATGAATAACCAACTGTACAAAGTGCGAGAAAGGGAAATTGGTAACACAGTAGAAAAATAGCAAAGGAAAGTTGTAATGAATATTTGGAAAAGGAAAAGGAAATGGCTCAAAAATCAAGGGGAAATGGATGGTATACAGGGTATAGCAGTATCTTACGACATGGGTTGGCAGAAGAGAGGAAAAGGGCACAACTCACTGACAGGTCATGGGGTAACGATGGGTCTTACCACGGGGAAAGTTCTATCTTATGCAACCAGATGCAAATCCTGTAGGGTGTGTGAATCTAGCAAAAAATCAGGAAAAATGGCTAAAAAGCATGATTGCAGAAAAAATCATGCAGGTTCATCTAAGTCAATGGGAAGAGATGTGGCAGTTGAACTTTGGACAAGAGCTGTTGACAATGGGATTCAATTCGCTACATATGTTGGCGATGACAATAAGTTACTTTGGAAAATGTTTCAGTTATGCCGTAACTCAAAATGTTGGAAATCCAGAAACTTTAAAATCAAGCCTCAGCGGTATAGTGCCACATTCATTTGGGGACCAGAGTTCATGCAACATATCTTGGTGTGGTTACAAAAAAAGTCCTGCAAGCTACAAACACACAGACTTACCAAATGGCAAGGATTTGCATGGTGAACCCCTAAAAAATGCCTTAATTAACATCTTTTCTGAATATACTACTGATATTGTTGTTAGGGAGCTTTCACCTTGTGCCAACTCCCAACGAAATGAAAGTCTAAATAGTACAATTTCAACAAAAAATCCCAAAACTCGGTATTATGGGGGGAGTGAAAGCAATGACTTTCGAGTGGCATGTGGTTTTGCACAAAGAAATCTTGGCTACGGCTATGTTAGTAGAGCTTTGGAAGTGCTTCATATTGAGCCTGGGTATTTCTGTGTATCTCACGGAGACCTCATGGATAAAAAATTATTGACTGATAGAAATAGAAAGCCTACCAAAAATTTCAAGTACAGGAGGAACCAGTTGCATGGCCAAAAATCTAAGCAAACTGCTCACAAAGAAGCTCAGGAAGGAACAACATATGAAACCGCAGTTGGGTTGAATTTAGATACAAGTATTAACCAGCCTGTACCACCAGCACACACTCAAATTGAACATCTTCTGGAAACCTTATCAGAAAACGAGTTTCGTCAGTACAAGCAAATAGTACCACCTTACTCTGCACAACCCGATCCAGTAAAACTGTCTTTTGATCCAACTAAAACCTACACTTTTGTGTTTTTTTTTTTTGACACTGAAACTACCTGCACTGGAAAAAACGCTGAACTGTGTCAGCTGTCTGCCATTGATGAAAATAGCCTCCTGTTCTCAAAGTACATTTTACCCACCGGAAGTGTTAGTCCTGGAGCTACACGAGTGAATAAACTATATATATACAGCAAGCGGAGGAGTCACGTGTCAATGGCGGCCAGACGTGGTTTATGTTGTCTTGCAGTTTTTTCGTTTTGTTAGTTCTATTTGTGTCCTGATATTACAGTATGCCTAGTTCGATACCCTTAACGGTTACCGAGCTCAGGAAAATATGGACAGACGAATTCCTTCCAAGCATTCGGCGCGAAATCAAGGGTGAGATCGAAGCGCTGAGCACGGCCATCAAGACTCTCACTGATCGCTGTGATGCGATCGAAAAATCCCAGGGCTTCATCTCGGCGAAGTATGATAAAGTCCTTCAAGGTCTTCAGTTAACTAATAAGAAATCAACCGAGCTCGAAGTAAACAGCAAGAACCAAGATGATCGGATTGAAAAGTTGGAACGAGCGTTATATGAAATGGAATGCACGGTCGATCAAACTCAACAATATATCAGAAGAGACTGCTTGGAGATAACTGGCATCCCCGTGCTGCCGGCTGACAACCCAAACCAGCTAGTGAAAGAATTAGGATCACTTATTGGAGTAGAGCTGGATGACGGTTGTATCTCGACGGCACACCGATTGCCGGATACGAAGAATGTTAAGAACCGCCTCATAGTGAAATTTGTAAGAAGAGACAAAAGGGAGGAAGTCTTCAAGAGGAGAAAAAACCTTGTCGGGAAAAAAATCTAGTAACTTACCGTCAGTAAGTGCAGAAATGGGAAAGAGTATCTTCAGGGAAGACAAGATTCATGTCAATGAATCACTCACAAGCTATCGGAAAAGATTGTTCGGCCGAATCAACAAATTTAAACAGGATAACAATTACAAATTCTTGTGGACTGTGAATGGAAAAATTCACCTAAGAGCGACTGAAACATCTAACATTGAGGCGTTTAATACCCACGAGGAATTCGACGATTACCTTGACCAAATTAGAAACAGATGAGGAAAATATATCACTTTGGACGCCTGGATTACAGAACGGTAATTCGAATGTATAAATTAATCCAAGTTAGCTTATGCGTTTGAATATGTGTAAATTAATCCTAGTAAGCTCATGCGTTTTATTGTAGGTAACTCACACTTCCGTAATGACTGCAACCGATGCTGCACTTCATGAGTTACCTTTTTATAATCTAAATGACAAAGAGTTTAATTTTGTCAATGGCTTATGCTCATATCAAACTGATCAGTATATGGATATCGATCTCTATGATATGATACCTAATCCTGATAAATCTGACGAAACCGACCCTGATCTGATGCTTACCTTCCCGCAGTCCGACTATTATTCAATTTCTAAGATGAATAATGTTTTAAATAATGCTGGACCCAAGGCACTCTCAATGCTACACTGTAATATAAGAAGTTTACCAAAGAATATGACCCTGCTAGATGATATGTTATGCTCTATTGACAAAAGGCCAGACATTCTTTCACTTACAGAAACTAAACTGAATGCAAACACTATAACTAATGTAGACCTTCCTAATTACAATTTTTACCACACTGACTCACCCACCCCTGCAGGGGGCGCTGCTATTTACATTAAGAGAACTCTAAAATCAATACCCAGACCAGATATAACACTTAATCAGATAAAGCTTGTTGAAACCTGCTGGGCTGAGATTGACCCGTGTAACGGGAAAAAACATATTCTAGTTGGCTGTATATATAGGCACCCATCTGCTAATGTTGACGAGTTCAAAGCATCCCTTGAAGAGACTATTAAAAGGAATAGTGATAAATATGAAATTTATATCTTAGGTGATATGAACATTGATTTTTTAAAGTGCGCCACACATTCACAGACTGAAGATTACCTGGATATGCTTTATTCAAACAGTTTTCTGCCTGTAATTACTAAACCTACCAGAATAACTCCCTACTCTGCAACACTTATTGACCATATATACACCAATACTTCTGCTAACGTAATATCTGGCGTCGGGCTTATTGATATCTCTGATCACCTACCCACATTCTGCATTGCAGATGTGTCTATAAATCACTCTAGAGGCAAAATTCACTTTAGAGATTATACTGATTTTAACCATGAACTATATATATGAGATATTAATGCAATTGACTGGAATGCTCTCATTATTTCAGACTCCAACATCAATGATCTGACCAATAGTGTAATTAGGTCTATAAACAATGTTATTGAGAAACATGCACCGATAAGAATGGCATCCAGAAATAAACAAAAACAGCTTAGAAAGCCATGGATAACAAACGCTATACTTAAATCAATTAAAAACAAACAAAGTAAGTATAAGACACACTTTCTCTTAACAGACCCAGATAAAGTAGCAGTGTACAAAAAATTTTCAAACAAGCTTAACCAGGTAAAGTCAGCCAGTAAAAAAACCTATTTTAGTAAACGCTTTGAAGTATGCAAAAACAACCTGAAGGCCACATGGAAACTAATTGGTTCATTGATTAAACGTAAGCCAACAGGTTGTATTACCCCATCAAGAATAGTAGGAAATAACAAAGTACACACTGATAAAGCTGATATTTGTGAGCAATTTAATCAGTATTTTATAAATGTTGGCCAGCAACTTGCAAGTACCATACCACAAAACAGTGAAAACCCAATACAGTATATCAAAAAGATCCCTTCTTCTAGTTTTGTTATGTCTCCTGTTACAGAAGGACAAGTGAGTAGGCTTTTTTCAAATTTGGATGTGCAGAAAGCATCATTAGATATTCCAAATAAGCTAATTAAAATTGCTGCAGAGCCACTATCAAAGCCCCTGAGATTTATATATAACCAATCTATAACAACTGGCATAGTGCCTGATGCATTCAAAATTTCCCAAGTTACACCAATATACAAGAGTGGTGATGTTACTGACACAAGTAACTATCAACCTATTGCAACCCTGTCACCATTTGCAAAAGTTCTGGAACGTCTAATCTATGACCAACTCTATGCATTCCTGGAAAAATTTGATGTACTTTACAAATATCAGTTTGGCTTTAGAAAGGGCTTCTCAACTGAACAGGCTATCCTGGAAATCACCGACAGTCTTAACATGGCTATTGATAATAAGCTAATTACATGTGGCATCTTCTTAGACTTTTCGAAAGCATTTGATACTGTTAACCATAATATCTTACTATCTAAGCTTTATGCCTATGGAATTCGAGGAATTCCATTTAATTGGTTTAAAAGCTACCTCCACCAAAGGGCCCAGTATGTTAAGATTGAAGATACTAGATCAAGTATGGATACTATAATCTGTGGAATACCCCAAGGTTCTACTCTAGGGCCTCTGTTATTTCTACTTTACATTAATGATCTCCCAAATTCTTCCTCCAAATTTTCTTTTAGGATATTTGCCGTTGACACCAATATGTTCTTTTCAAGTAACAGTTCTAGCGAACTGGAATCTGTGGTCAATAATGAGCTTCAACTAGTGCTGAAGTATTGTGCATCTAATAAGTTGTCTGTTAATTTTAAAAAAACAAATTATATGTTAATTTCATCAACAAGGAAGTCTGTTCACATTAATGTTGACAATATTGCACGTAAACCTTTTGTAAAATATTTAGGAATTTATATTGATGAACATCTAAACTGGGAACCCCAGACTCTGCACATAAATAGCAAACTGGCAAAAAATATAGGAATACTTTATAAGGTGAGGAATTATGTTGATCTCGATGTCCTTAAGCAGTTATATTATACTCTAATTTATCCTTATTTAAATTATGGTATCATGAGCTGGGGCAATGCCTGCAAAACAAGACTCAAAAGGTTACAAACTAAACAAAATCAATGTATACGGTGCATTTTCTTTGCTAATAAGAGAGAAAATGCTAAAATTTACTATGCCTTACTTGAAGTCTTAGAATTAAACAATATCTACAAGATGAAGATAGGACTTTTTGCTCATAAAATCCAAAATGATAAAAATAGTATTCCAGCTGTTTTCTCTGATGCTCTCACACCAGCGTCAGAAATCCATTGCCACCACACCAGATATGCATCAAGAAAAAACTTTTACAGAATAAACACATCAACTAGATATGGTCAGTCAACATTTCAGTTCTCTGCATCAAAAATCTGGGAGTCGGTTTCAGTCAGTCTAAAAAGCTTACCTTACAATTCCTTTAAGAAGCAGTATAAGCAGTACCTTTTAACCACCCAAAATAACTGAATAAATTATAACTCCTGCTTGTACAATTTAACTTTTTTGCTAGATGTAAACATATTAGTTTAAATTTATGTCTTTGTCTTTGTATCAGTGATTGATGTAATGTAATATTTAGTGTCTTTTTTATTTTTGTTTTGTGTAATGCCGCATTTACCTTTAGCATGGTGGCAACCAGCTCGAAAGCCAGTGGCTACTCTGGTTGCCACGCACATATCCTTTTGTTGTTCTTTGATTTTTATTATGTATTGTATATTTTTGTTGTAATTATTTATAATACTAACTAGTTGTAATTTGACATAAATAGTGCGTAATAAAGAAGTTGAAGTTGAAGTTGATATGTAGAAAACATTAACGGAACCAGAAGATTATTTAAAGAAAACCAACCAGTGGAAACTGCATCTCTTAATGAAGTACTACGGGAGTTTGTAGCCTTTCTTGATCAAGTGAAACCTCCAGCCCACAAAGAATCTTTTACAGTCGTAATCGGCCACAATTCCTCGACATTTGACACTCCTATACTTCTCCGGCGAAGCGGCGAAACTTTTCATAGGAAATTGAGCGAAATGATCGTTTACTTTGGTGACAGTCAAATTCTTGTCAAGAATCTGTTGAAAGACAAACACCCAGCTCTGCAACTTGAATCGGGATCTTGCAAATCAAACCAATCAGCCCTTTACTGGCACCTTTTCACCGAAGAATTTGAAGCCCATTACACCTTGGAAGATGCAAAAGCTCTGAAACAAATCATGCTTAACCCATTGACTACCAGCCGTTTTTACGTTTTTGGAGTGATTTTCCAGCAAAAACGATCCATAGCATTTCATGACTTTATATTTGAAGCTACCACAGGAAGTGGTGCTGCCCTAAAGTACTGAAGGCTCAAGGTTTCTGAAAACGTCATTGTGACGTAGCTATTTTTCAATCGTGGAGCTCAAGAACGGCCCAAGTTCGGTTTGTTTGCGAATTTTGCTAAGTTTACAGCCATTTTTCATCTTTAGTGGCAGCCTGATGAGCATCATTAAGCGTGACGGTTGCTAAGAGTCCACTTTCTCAAAGAAGCGAGCAAGGTGATGTACTTTGTTGTCAAATTTGGCTTGTTACTCCACGAACTGGGAATTCGGATGGTCAGACACTTAGTACCTTTGGGACTCGACTTTGGATGAATTTCTCGACCTACCGCCGCATATTTTGGAATTTGCAAGCACTGAATATCCCCACAAGCACCATTTTTTGGCGGTAGGTCGGAGTGGCTGTAGACTTAGTTTATATGTGAAAAAATTGGGGGAAGGAACGGGTGCTGTCAAAAATTCTCGTTATTTCCCAGCATGCAATGCGGCCGAGATGTTGAAAATAGCGGCAAGGCTGGATTGCACTGGAACAAAAGGCTGTCTCTACGCTCAGGAAAAGAATATGAACAAAAAAAGTCATTTCTAAGCTAGAACAAGGATTGAATTTTACTATGATGGTCGAAGTTTTGTTTTTCGACGATAATTTGTTTAAGAAACGTAACAGTAAAAAGGGGCATTTTCGTCGTTTCTGTTTAACGCTAAAAATGGTCATTTTTGTTCTTGTCCAAACTCAAAAGGTCATATTTGGTCAAAAGTACTACGTTTCTTGCGTTTATTGGATATCCAAATTTAAAGGGCATCCTATTTCATGCTAGCAACTGACAGTTGAGCCAATATTCGCGCGATTGAGAAAGTTGCAACGTTTTGAAGCATGGGAGTGTTTTGCGGCCGGTTTTGGCCGGCACGGTAGTCAATGGGTTAATTCTGCGCTTCAACTGAGCAAGGAAAAAATTGTAAATTGTTCTGGAGTTATCAGTGTCGAACAAGCAGTTACCAGCATGTCGTATTTGGATCGACGCCATGAAATTTTCCAAACATTCAGCGGGAGGCTTTTCGACCCCAAGGAAGACAATGGTGCAATAAAACAGTCAATGGCACAGCAAATTGCTGGAAGCGGACTGTCCTATTCAGATCTCAGAGGGTTGTATTTGAAGTTCGGAACGAAGGGATTGCTGGCGATCCTTAGCATGCCTCCATCCCAGTGCACAGCTCCAAAACCTCGTGTCACTCGAACGAAGCGCATTCTCGAGGCAATTGCAAAATACTTCAAGGAAACACACCCGAGAGAGGAATAACCAGATCGGTCCAGTTCCACTTGTTGGTAAGTTGTGACTGTATTTTTTCCACAATGCAGCAGGAATTAGCAGCCTCGGGTAAGCAGCACATTGTTCGGACGTACGTCTGTGTTGTGTTCAATGAAAACGACCGTGCCTCGCACAAAATAGTCAGATTATAATGATCAAAACTCTCCAGAACACAGCAACAAATGAAGGTTGGTTCACAGGTTTAGTTCCAAATCCAATTCGGAAAAAAAGTTGACATGTTGAACCGAACCGACTGCCGTGACCGAAATCGAACAAACAAATACATTGTGGGCTCTACTTAGGAGCAGCGGACAAGACTTGCGCATGCGGAATATTGGATCTTGTAAGATCCAGATTTTAAGACGCGCGAGGATCGTGCGTGGCTCTTTTACAGTCAAACTAACTGAAGCGTACCCCTCAAGATTGCATTAATGAACTGATTATTTGAAACTTGAACCCGCTAGTCGTTTCAAGAATGCAAAAATGAATTGATTATTCGAATATTGAACTCGCTCGTTCGATCCAAGAATACGGCTACCGGGTTCTGTTTTCGAAAAATCAATTCACTAATGCATTCTAGAAAAGACTAGTAGGTTCGAAACCTACTAGTTGCAACAGTGAGTTGATTTTTCGAAAACGGAACCCCATTAGCCATATCCTTGGATCGAGCGAGCGAGTTCAATATTCGAATAATCAATTCATTATTGCATTCTTGAAACGACTAGCGGGTTCAAGTTTCAAATAATCAGTTCATTAATGCAATCTTGAGGGGTACGCTTCACTTAGTTTGACTGTAAAAGTCACGAAGGAAATTACGTGAAAAAAAGCCCGGTGACCCCACATTTTTATTGCAGAATTGGCTAGTGTATACTGAGAATAAATCATAGGTGAAATTTAAAACAATTCTCTGGAGCGGATTTTTTGCCACTCAAATATAACGTTTTTTAGTAATTACATAAAATCCGCTCCAGAGAATTTTTTTAAAATTCCTGTAGTTTTACCTCTTTTTGTGTAAAATAGGATAAAATTAAAAAAAAATGGGGGTCACCGAGTTCGTTCATGCGCTATTAACGTTGGAAGCTTCAAAATGGGTCTCATTGACGTCCATACAGCGTTGCTATGGTAACTTTTGATGACGTCATATTACTATTATTTTGTTTAGTGATAACTGAACTGGTACTTGTTGCCAAAATATAGTGGAAAGCTTATCGGAGTTTTTACCTAAAACATCTCAAATACACACGGTGGTAAAAGCATGAAAACTATTGTGAGCCTCCCTAAACAGTCCAACGCTCCGGGTCTTTGAATCACTGTGAAGAAAATGTTACCATTGTATTGATAAGAGATCTGGAAGTGGTCAGACTTCTTAGTGTTCTTGGATAAGGGCGATAAATCGTAAGCCCTGGTTCTCACTTCACCTGTTCCTAAATTAACTTGGTGGCACGTCCAATTAAAGAACCCAAGCACTGATCGAAAAGAGTGAGAGACGTGTTCCCCATTGTTGTGGTTTGCTCATTGACTTTGTGCCATGTAGTAAAAAGCAATTCCACATCAACCCATCACCTGTTAATATGAATTCCACCTGTTTAAACCAATAAACAAGTAAAAGAAAAAGAAGAAGAAGAAGGTGATTAAGGTAGGCTCTTCTGACAAACGTTTTGCAAACTGTCGAGAGGTGGCATTTTCGCAAAAAGAGTGACATGAGATTGTAAATTTATAGGGTGGCAAAAAAAGGAAAAACGTAATTTATGATTAATTTCACAATGCTGTCACACGCATACCCTATAGCTTGTGTATTTTCTTTGGAACGAACTTAGAAGAAATAAGCTCGTTAAATTTCAACATTTTTCAAAATGTATGAACGGGTTTCCAAGACATATTTTATAGTGCTAATCGTTTCTCGACTTGCCACAGTGGGGGTCACCGTGTTATTTTTTGTAGTTTTTGTCATTTAAGCTTAAATCGGGGTATTTGGAATCCAGTAGGTCATAGTGTTGGTATGGTACCATATCCTTTAGAAAAATGTTTC
Organism: Galaxea fascicularis; assembly: GCA_948470475.1. Taxonomy (NCBI): domain Eukaryota; kingdom Metazoa; phylum Cnidaria; class Anthozoa; order Scleractinia; family Euphylliidae; genus Galaxea; species Galaxea fascicularis. The sequence goes on along the minus strand of OX419341.1, from coordinate 17,935,681 downwards.
ATATTTTGTTCACCAATGATTGAGCATTGATACCACCGGTGCAAAGGTAATATAAACGAATAAATATTTGTAAAAATGATATCCATCAAAGAATTAAAAGTGCTAGAAAGTGCTGGAAACTCAGCAATTACCGCTATTGAAACAAAAACTCTTTAACAGCTTTTCTTCAATTTCCTATTTTTACTTTAGCTGTTGCGCATCCTTTTGGATTTGTATCTTGAAGAGCCCGTTAAACACATGCATGAGATGGCGCTAAAAGCTATGCAAATGTCTGTCAGTTCTAAAGTAGAGACTATGGACATTGATGGAAATGAGCTTTAAAACAACCGTCTGTTGAAGAAATTAGCATCCCATAAACATTTTACAAACCATAACACTAAGCATGAGAGTTAAAGTTGGCTCAAGTTTCATTTAACAAACAAAATCGCATCATTTTAAGATTTAGCTAACCAGCTTGCTTCTGCGAGAACAGATACTTCTGAGTTGCAAAGAAGTTGAAGAGTTAAAAAATCATTTTGCCTATGAAACTGCATGAAATCTAACGTGTCCAACTGATAATAAAGTGCATATCATTGAAGGTACTTGGAACGAGTGTCATAATCATCAAAGGCTGTAACGAATACTCAAAATTGTCAACCACTGTTGGAATTACGGTTTGTTTTCTTTTTTAGTTGCTGTGCTATGCTGTCGTGGAACTTAGTTTAATTCTCGTTTGACGTTCATCTATGAAAGCTAGTTAAGTCAGTATCTTAACCGATTACAAATTCAAGTAAGCGGTGTAGCTTCGACGACTATCAAGAAGCGGCTTAATCAAGATGTGTCGCGGAATTTATGGGTGTACTTTACGGAGATTACGATGCGGATTAATGAAGGCAATGAAAGTTCCGTCAAAGCCGTTTATTTCTCGCCAACAAAAACAATGATCGATGATTCTCGTAAACTGAAAATTAAGGGTTACAATAGCACTAAATCAACAACTAAAACAACAAACAAAGCAAACAACTAAAGGATCAAAACATGACCCTTACATCTTGGGGGCGGAACTCCAAACATCGTAACAAATATATGATAAAAACCAAGTGTTCCGCACACAAAGGCATAAACTGAATACAACAAAACATAACCTTGGAACAATGGCAAACTGCACTTGAACTTAATTACCATAGGAAGCCACTATTGAGCCAAACATCATCATAAACGGCTTAGAAGTACTTATATGCAAATTTCAACATAAAGGCGTACACTCAAGACAATAAAATGAAAACAACACTTAAAACGATTACTCCTCAGAGGACTAATTCCATAGGGAGCAGGTATAAAACAAAGAAAGTAACTGACATATCTGTCCCACACAGTAAGGCTAAGGTTAGAATGCAACTTGCTTGAGAAACTGGTTCTTTCTTGGACAACGATCAACGTGCAACTGAGCAGGCTAACAGAAAAACTAAACTTGATCTGACTAAAGGTCAACCAAAAAAGCATGGCCAGTAATTTGAGCCCCTAAGGGTCCAAAGGTTGTGTACGCCAAAGAAATAAAACCTAACCATATAAGGAAAAAACTAAGTGACTACTGTAACAAGCGGGGGTGCTGAGTCAATCACAAAAAAATCATCATCGCCAAAAGAAATGAATTTGCAATTCCTTTGCGGTTCTCCGTTTCCTTAGCGCTGTTAACATTCGAGAATCAGAATCTTTTCTCCCTCAGTGCATTGGCGATACGTGATTAAAGGTAAGACTCGTCCAAGGGATTAACTTCCTCTTGATTTATAAACATAAAAAATTGTACTCCCATCGCCAAAAAAAAAAGAAAGTAGTTTGGAACTCACTATCAAAGACGTTCGGACAAATGCATTGGCTGCAAAGTTCTATTTCATAAGGCTTTTATTAATTCGTGCCTTCAGTGTTTTGCCGCACTAATCTTACGTAGTGTATTTTCTATCAAAAGTAAGGAGAACATTTATCCGGCGTCTAACATAAAGGCAAAATCTTTTTTGTGTTGCATTATCACGGTAAATCTATGAGCCAAGTCGATGATTTGCGGCTTTAAAGTTGTTAACATACTGAATTTGTTTTTAGCTAATTCTGTTAAAAAATTCAGAATTGATGGAAGTCTTAAACGTCTTTTGGCATTGGTCTCAGTCGAATACTGAAAAGCAAAATGTTATGGAAGGCATTTTGCAGCTGTACACACAGCTTCTTGAAGCTAGTTGGAAAAAAAAAGACTATTGCAATAAAATATATCTTACCATCACTTGATTGTTGGTGCCAGTTATTATCACAAATGGGTTTCCAAGCAAAAGCTAGGCTCGGAGAGCCCGTAATTGAGCGGGTACACATAATTACTTTGTGCTCCTCCTGGCGAAAGTCCCTTTATCAACGTTAACTTGTTGTATTAAATATGGCCCGTTTTAAGAGCAGCTGCCTGTAAGGATCGAGAATCATTTTTCAACGATCGATTTGGCACATGGCTCATCGCACATCGCTCAAAGACAACCTTTGGTGGACTATTTTCAAAAATCATATTTGAAAGTTCCATCGATTTTTTGATTTTGAGAAATTCACAAAAATCTCAAAGTGCGGTCAAAGTGCGGTTTTTCTCTCAGTCAAGCGTCCGAAATAACATGCGGAGACGAAGTGCCTCGGAGGACTCAAAATATCTTCAATTGAAATCGAACTTTACACAATCCTAGAACAACTATTTGTCTAAATATTGCACTTTTAATCATTTCAAACCTGTAAATTTTGCGACTTTAACAGACAATCAACACAATACCTTTGAAGAGCCCTTAAAAAAACGGCAAATTATGAGTAATTTTCACCAGCAGAAAGGTACCTAATTTGTCGATTACTTCACTCAACAGTCGTAATGTAAGCATATTTCACATTTTCTTTGCCAAATATCATTGTCGGAAAAGCAACGCTTCCTTGTGAAAAATTCGGAAGACTACGTGGCATTTTAGGGTCAAATAACTTAAGATTCATAAACAAAGTGCAGGTAAATTACTATCTATTACGCTTACCAAATAAATAACTCAATTTTTAGCTTGGGAATCTGTGACATGAAGCTAAAAAGTGTCCATGTTATAATGTCAGATAGGTATTCTGAGATTTTATTAGCCAACGAAAGTAAGTTTCAAATGAAGAATGATCGTTGCAGTTGTGATCACAATTTGTGCTAGTCTGAGTATCAGGCCCTATCGGGGAAGCGGGGACGAGGGGAAGGAAGAGGAGAAGAGCCTGACACAAAGCCATTTAGTGCTTGTGTCCAACATCCAGATTCTGGATGTTACCCTAATTGGTCAAAAGACAATAAGAAAAGTCACGAGAGTCAACCGGAAGTCAAGCTTCCAGCGCAGGGGTTACAGACGCCATATTGAAGTTTACTCTCATGACACATGACAGTTACCGGAAATGATTTTGATTGGCTAATTATAACACGCGCTCTCTGGGAGTGGAAGGCTTCTGAGAAGCTGTTTGTGTCAGGCGTTTCTTCCTTCGCTTTCTCGCTCTTTTTTCCTTCCCCACCCTAGAAACGCCTGATACTCAGGCTAAATTTGTACAATTGCCTAAAGAAGCCTGAAAAAATTCAGGACTTCAACGGGGAAAGTAAATTCTTCCCGAAAGTGTTCGTCTTGATCATATGCACGTCACGCCGTTGACTAAAGAGCACCCCTGAAATTTTAACACAAGAGATTCTATAAAATGGACCAGTTTTTTCAACTGTTTTGTAAAGTAGCGGACATACTTCTGAAAGTACCGGACGTAAATGTTTTCTTGAGCGCCGAAAGCGAAAGCACCTAAGGGGGTCTGGGGGCATGCTCCCCCAGGAAATTTTTAAAATAGAATACTCAGAAACGCCATTTCCAGCGTTTCTGGAACCAAAGAAACAGTTTCCTAGGCAATGCTGGCGCTCACTAAAATTCTCTTTAAAAGTAAATTACTGAATGAAAATGGTCAGTTGGTAGGGGGAGGGGGAGGGAGAATGGCGACAACAGAATTTTCATTGGCTTATTATTGCGAATTTATTTGATTTTCAAAAAAAAATGTTTGGTAACTTGGGTTGTAGTAAAATAAATAGTAAAATAAATACAGTAGTAAAAAAAATCGCCAATATTGATCTCAAAGTACCGGACGTGGAATGGCAAACGACCGGACGAAACGTCCGGCCTCCGGCCTCAAATGAAAACCCTGATATTTGGATGTTTCAATTCGGAATCCTGTAGGCTAGGTTTTCGCACTTTATTGTCGGTTTGATAAAGACAAACCTGCTAGTAACAGTTAATTAAAGGTCCGTGCTAAGCTTATCACCGCGCCATCAGTTTGATTTCCCAACGATACGATCAGAGGATACATCAATTTCAATTCAATTCAGTTCAGTTCAGTTTGTTTTTCAAGTATGAACTATTATTACAGCAAGATGCGCTGTCCGCAGTTAGCAAAGGCTAATCGGGGCGAGCAGTGGTAACACGTGTATTATAAATCAAAATAAATAATAGCGGAGCTCCGGCAGCCCGAGGGGCCGCCAAGCGGAGCCCCATACTTATAGAAACCCGTCAACCTCTTTTCTCATGGTAATCTTGGCTAGCGGGCGTGAGCGCTAACGACGACGACAACGACGACGACCTCGCACAATAATTAATATAGCAATTATTGAATGAGGCTGAGTAGAATATATATGAGCTATATATATGAAGAATTCTGCAGGTCGAGGAGGGTGTTATCCACCAAGGCCGAAGGTCGAGGTGGATAACATCCCCCGAGATCTGCAGAATTCTTCATATTCTACAAAAGCCGAATTCAATGATTGCTTTATTAATTCAAAATATTTTAAATGACCTACTCGCAGCCATTTTTCTGCTCAACAAAAATAACACAATCTCGTTCCTAGCTTTTTTTGGTCAATGGTTCAATAATTTGCAGCGGGCTGCACTTTTGACGTCATTTTGACGTCATCGGTTCAATAATCTGCAGCGGGCTGCACTTTTGACGTCATTGATTCAATATGACGAACTTTCTTTCCAAATTTGGTGAACAGCAGCTGGATATGGTGAATTTTGCGTGTGGTTTTAACCAATCAGAAACGGGGAAATATTTTGAATGAATAATAAATATCCTAATAATAATAATAATAGTAATAATCCAACATGGCGGCCATACTCCAGCTGACCACCTTATTTACAGCGGACAACTTTGATATTGGACATCGATGTTAAAGTCAATTGACACCTGTCAAAACAACGTATCCGCTGGCCAGTATCACGTGATCATATTGCGAGCTCAAGTTATAACCTGATCGAGGTCAGCTGATTTTTTTAAGTTGACCGCTGAGCAGGTACTGGTCTTCAATTCGATCGCAGGCTCAAGCTAGGTCAAAACGAGGCGTAGTTTTTCGCCAGGATCAACAAATCTTTGTCCTGTAAACAATATTCGCTGCCTACCTTGACTACTTCTCAGTTCTTTTTGTTTAAACCGATGAGAATCAGCCTTTGGATGTTAAGAGCAGCAAATTGGATTGCCTGGCTTTGCTATTTTATAGTTTACGGATCTGCGAGTGAAAAGATCGTGTCGTTTGGCAGGGTTTTAATCATGCAGGCGCTGTCTTCGATTGCTGACTTTTGCTGTGTACTAAACTGGACAGTGTTGATCAGTGTTGCCGCTAAAAATCCTTAATTGAAGAAGCTTCCTTGGTAGACGTGGGAAGTAACACAAAGTGACGGTGAAAAACTTCAACGCCCGCTAAGGATTTGTATCTTCTTAGCAAATGAATACTTTTGTGTGAAATGACGGCTTCTGTTTTAGCTCTGCGTTCGGAGTGATTGTTGACTTAGGCTTAAACTGTCCGCAGGTTAGGACTCCTGTTATGTATTTTATATGACATATGGTGATTTGTCTCTGTGACTACGAGTTTTGTTTGTTACTTCTCTTAGTTTTCCAATTTCTACGAGGAACGCCGAAGAAACATTCGCCGGCATCGTTCTTTGTTTTCTTACCTTTTGTTCTTTTCATGCTGTTTGGACTAAAAAATGCTCGTCTGTTTTCCAAATGCATATTTTCTATCCAATATTTCATTTTGGATCCTAAAACTTCGTTTTCCCTGCTGTCACTCATTTTTTGGGCAAAGAATTGGTTGAAGAAAAGCCAAGCGAAGTCCGGACGGTTTATATCCTCGGTTTTGCTTTCTTGATAATATTGAAAACTCGCAAAGAGTAATCAACAACTCATTGCCAAACGTAAACACGATTTTTAATAGCTGCAGAATTGGAAATGCCAACAAAAGGTTGTCCCTCTAAGGCAATCCTCGTTGTTAGTTAACAAATCGCAGACTCTAAAGGCTATTGCAGTAAAAAACTTTGTCCTTTGTTCAATGTTTACGGCTGAAAAATGTTTTTCAGAAATCCTGAACCAGATGTTATCATTAACAGTGATGTCAAAAATAATGCCACCCACGACTTGTAGTCAAGGTTTGCTGTTTGCAATATTTATAATTGATCGAAGTCAAGAATAAAACCATTCTCAACGTCACTAAATAATTGCAGTTGATCACCTGAGTTGATTCATGGCTAAAATACTGTGCTCGATCAGTCTGTCGCAGTCACTTTTCTCAAGGAAAAGAAAGTCGATTTCGCTCAACGTTTTTCGATGTTATTGTAAACAGGACATCGACGGCACTTTCTATCGTCTTTACTGTAATAGATCACAAGAATGACACCATAAAATTTACACCTCATCAAAATAAAAGGTCGTTAATTAGTAAGCGTTTAAAATGGTCCCTTTTGCAACACTAGATCACCCCTGATAAAGACAATAGACAGGAGTGTCGAAACGTTGGGTCGTGAATTGTAACTTTTTAGTTACATTCATCAATTTTCAAACCAGAGTAGCATCAAACCATGTCTGATTGTCCACCTGGTTGCAGTGTGAACTTGAAGACACCATAAAATGTTCAAAACAAGGCAAGCAAAGAACTTTTGTTCTTTTATGGGCGGTGTCGAAGAGAGCTCACTTTCGGGTTTTATCGCACTTTTGCTGTAAAATATTTTGTTTTGATAGATTAAAATGTCACCCATACATGTCGGTTATGAACTTGGATTTAATAGTGGGACACAAGAACTGTTAACCTATAGTTAAGTAATTTTTACCACTTGTATCCAAATGTAATCTGTTACGTATATGGATTGTTATACCTTATTTGGTTTAACATGTGCTTTAGGATTCAGTGTCACCTACATGAATCGGTTGTTGATTAAAAGAGTTGAAGTTGAAAAAATACAAATGGCGTATTGTCTTGCCGTACGTCCGCATCATAATAAGATGTAATTAAACTGTGATGAAGAAAAGTTTGTTAATCGTTTTTGCTCATCATAATCATATAGTCCCTGTGCACAAAGGCCGATGTTAGCTTGCACTTGATTGAATGGCGGCTTTGGCTCTGCAGCAAAACAGTAAAATATATATGTATGTAATCACAATATAGAGAAGTCCTTACTGGAGTCATGGCTCAAATCCTGTGGCGTTGCCATATTAGTTTATCTGTAAATGCTAATATTAAGGAAATAACTGTGGAGCTCCGCTTTTAGGTTTGCCTAAATATATATACAGTATATTACATATCCAGGGATAATAGAACATCAATCAGCTTTAAAGACCAACATGAAAATTCCTTGCCCGTTGATCATCTACATCGATGCTACACCGTGGGCTCTTGAATCCCAAACGTTGAGACCATTTGAATAAGCTTTTCTAGCAGCATATACATGTATGAATGCGAGTATCACTAGTATCTGCACCGACGAGTTAACAAAGGCCGTTGACATACGTGACTCCTTAGTCACGCATTCCCATAGACCTTTCATGTTATGCGAACCAGAAGCGAATTCAAAATCCGAAAATCTGGCCTAGAGTTAGAAAACGTTGACACCGGTGAATTCTTGTTATGGAAACAATCGCAACTCCCGCGAAGCAAATGTATTATTTATTTTGATTTATAATACACGTGTTACCACTGCTCGCCCCAATTAGCCTTTGCAGGGTTGGCGCAGTGGTGAGAGCACTCGCCTCCCACCAATGTGGCCCAGGTTCGATTCCTGGACTGGACGTCATATGTGGGTTGAGTTTGTTGTTGGTTCTCTACTCTGCTCCGAGAGGTTTTTCTCCGGGTACTCTGATTTTTCCCTCTCCCGAAAACCAACATTTCCAAATTCCAATTCGATCCGGATGCAGGACCTTCCTGAAAACCACTTCGCGGTGAGTGGAGCTTCCTGGGTAAATATCATTGATTGATTGATTGAGTGAATTTTAAAACTGAACCAATCTTTATATAGCAAAGGAATGCAGCTTTTTAGACCAGTTTCAAACCATTGTTAACAAAGTCAAAGAACTACAAGATCACTGCGTAAATCTTTGATAATTTGAAATTCGCCTCCATAATTTGTGTGACTCAATTTCATCGATTTTGCGATGTGAACGAGAACTCCAGAAAACAATAGATTTAATGAGCAAAAACTATAGCTCTGCACGTGCGTTCACATTTTGATACATTTCTCAGTTGCTGTCCTCTGCAAAACAACAACGTGAAATGACCAAATTTCATGTTCTCTGCAAACGTTCGTTAGGGAGGAAAGATTGCGTGACGAGACAAAACCGTCGTCGTTGCTTAAGGACGTTCGCGCGAAAATTTTCTAACATTGATTTTCTTTTCTGGGACTGTTATCACTGTGAGATGATGAGTTAGTTATGTCAGAAATGTAAAAAAAAATTGGGGGTTCACCGACTTCGTTTTGGAGAGAACATGCCAAGAAGAATAAAAAAATAAGACTTCGTGAGCGAATAAGGCCACAGTGTCTGTAATCCCAAAATATTGCAATTAAGTCTTTGAAGTGAAATGTTCTCTGCCAAATATTGTTTAAGTGGACCTATTAAGTGAATTTAGTCAACTTGTGAAGTTTCGTAAAGAACAAGTTCGCATTTAGCGACCATAGTTTCACGCGCCTTGCAGCCGCAAGATGGCAGGATTCAATGTCCCGTGGACAAAGATCCTGAATTTTTTTCACTTCCTACATTGATCTTTTGTTCATTTTTGGACAATGTGGATGTAATTGTAAATAAAATCTCTTTCTGGAAAGAAAAGTAAGGGTCACCAATTAAGAGAGTAAACGGAAGGCGAAGGGAACGCAACAATTACCATCCTTTTACTTGCTTAGCTTTCTTCCTCAGCGCACGTGCTCGATTGCTAACGTACCATGACCTTCCAACATGGATTTCGTGCGCAGTGGGGATACGGGTGAACAATTAGCGAGAACTTCCCTAAGCTCCCTAATGACGCGTTCACAGGGAACGATCCAAACGTTCAAAGAGCATCAAAACCTCAAAAGGTTTGTTTTTAAACATTCCACAGATTATTTTTTCCCAACGAAAAACAAATAAAACGGCAAAAGCAAGAGCAAACGAACGCCTTGACGTCCCACATGGGTTCCTCTTCGACGATATCCCTTTTCCGGCTAAGTCCGTGATTTATATGCTTTCAGAAATCCTCACTGCGTTTGGGGTTTAAAGCGTTAATTTCATTTACATCATGTACAGAATCTAAATGAAAGGCTGCATCTAAATGACCGGCAGCCGGTCAACATAGATAGATGTATATTGCGTAGATATATATTTTGGCAACTACTACAATTTGCAGTCTGTCCACTTTGAAACTGAGGTTGTAAAAATGATCGACAGTCCGATATTTCCTTGACAAATTCAGAAAAATTGAGGAATTTATCCGATCTAAACTATGATGTTTTCAGCAAATGACTCCACTATTTAACAGACTTAACAATCAAAGTAACCGTTAAGAAAGCGATGCAGTTTCCTGATTGATATGTCTAAATGACCGGCAGCCGGTCATGATTTTAAAGCCTAACACCAACGTCCATATATCTGGAGTTTGATTGGCTGCCGATCATTTAGAGACGCCGTAAAAAAAATATCGATTTTGGTTTGATATGTTAAAATGTCACCGCTATATGTTAGCAAATTTGTTACTCAACCAAAGCGCATAGCCGATTCTGATATCAAGATTGAAAAGTACAGGACTCTTAAACTACACACAGGTTTCCCAAGCTCAAAATTCACTCTACATACATGGTGTATGGGACAATCTCGTTCCCAGAGGCTGCGATCCTTTTGGCCAGCACCAAGGATACGAACCTCTTGACGAATCCAAAAAGGACGCCTCTGATTGGCTGGTAAAAACAAAGCAAAAACATGACCGGAAGTTGCTTTCGCGAAGTGTCCCACGAAAGCTGCAGAAATGATCAGAAACAAAGGAAAATTACTGTCGTTGTTGAAGTATAGCGGTTGAAAACCTCTGCGTTTACTATAGAGAAAAAGTGAAATCAGAATTTTAATAGCTCTTAAGCAGCTCACAAAAGTTAATTTACTCCGACCAATCTTTAAGGGTTGTTTACCATTCACCCAAAAAGTCCGGAAATTTCGGATGGAATGTAAATGGGAAGACTATTTTTTCTTCCCGAACGGAAATTTCAACGGGGAAACGAGATTTCTTGAAAGGTAGTCCAAAATTTCCAACCGGAATTTCCGAACAGAAAATGTGTGTACCATTTGCGATTTCCAAGGCCTACTCCACCTTTGATGCGTGTCACGTGTTATTTAGTAGGGGTTGTGCAATAGTTCAAGCCAATCCTGAACGGAATTTTTTATTGGGGATTTTTGCTTACCGTTTGTACAAACCGTCGACCAACCGGTTTTCCCATGTAAATGGTAAACAACCAAGGTCTGCAGTTATTCCCAAGCTATTTCTGTCGTTCGTGTGTAAATAAAACATTCCACATAAAAACCAATGATAAAGGAGTTGAAGTCTCTTGTTGAAGAGTTAGAGTAGGCGAGGCAACGTGCAGATCATGTTCAAAGAGGACATAAAGAAGAGGAATGTGGTATACGAATCTTACAACAATATGGTTCCCGTGCCCATAAATTGATGCAATATAGATCGTTTTCAGTCAGGTGACCAGCAGCCATATTGGTACAATGAAACAAAAGAAAGTATTTGCATAAAAAGGAGTTCAATTCCCAGAGGGAAACCTTGTGCACCAACATGGCCGCCATTCCTTTGTTTTTGTGCACCAACATGAACGTCGTGACGTCATGTGATAACGATCTACAGTCGTCTTGAATGAGATTGATCCATTGTAATCGGTAAATTGTGCGAACCGTAATCTCTCTTATACTCTCTTGGAGGCTTACTTTTTCCATCCAGAGATTACGGTTCGTACAATTTATTGATTACAATGGATTAATCTCATTAAAGACGACTATAGATTTGTTTTCACATGACGTCACGACGTCTTATTATAACTCAGGGAGATGGGGCTAAGCAATGTTCAGTAATATAAGGACAATAGTGAAAAGAAATAAAGTTACAGAAAATTCTTGTTTATTCAGAATTACTTTCTCCAGCTATTTTTAATCATACTACCGTTTAAGACCTCCCTCATTTTCTATGCAATGTGTCCTACAAGGTCAAATTGTGATGATGGTGCGGCCAAAAACATCTGACTCAGGGTATGAGTAAGAACTCTGGGTAGCCTATATGGGCTATATGGAGGTGGGACTATTATTGAGGTTAAGCTCTCATCGATCTTTTGCTATGCCAACACTGAAACGATGATTCTTGAGAATCCGAACATCTATTATAAGTATCCTCTAAGCAGGTAATATAAAGCTCAAACTTGCAAGGTGTAACTGAGCTTCCTCTAAAAGAATTGATGTACGTATCCTTAGAAAGAGTCGCATTCGAAGGAAATTCCTCACATGCTGGCTTTTACCGCAGTTATATGTGACTAATTTCTAATTTTTGGTCGATTACCGTGGAATTGCCCCTGCTGACTGCCCTGAATTGGTCCTACTGAACGCGTTGATCGATATGATCAACAGCCGCTGGAACCAGGATTTTCTTAACTAAAATGTTCAAAGCTTTAGCACTTGCTTAAAAAGATCTCGAAATTTCTCGTCTTAGATAACAGGGTAGACTGTTCCAGGAAGTTGTTGTATCTCTATAGCTAAAGCTCCTTTTTAGGTAGTTGGTTTTGGGTAGAGGGACATTTAATTTAAGAGCTTTGAATACCATTAAAGCTATTTGAATTTGACGCTGGGCATTCAGGTCTTTCCATCCAAGTCGTTGTAACAGGTACCCATCGTCAGCATCATAGGAGGAGGAGGTCAAAATGCGAGCAGCACGATTCTGAAGCTTTTGTATTTTTTCAGAGCGCCTTTTGCCGAAATTCCGCCAGACAATACTACAGTAATTGAAGTGGGGTTGTACCAAGGCATTATAAATGTAATGTAGTATATCTGGTGCAGCTAAAGGTCTAATTCGCTTTATGGCGCCAATGCCGGAGGCAATCTTTTTAAATAATTTGTCGATATGACTGTGCTACGGCATGTTTTCATCAGTAAGAATCCCAAGTGATGTAGTGCTGGATACTTGTTTTATAGGAACATTATCTATCGAAAGTTCAAGGGATTCAGATAAAGTACTCAGTTTTTGTCGAAACCAATTAACATAAACTCGGTTTCACAGTACGTTTGTTACAGAGAAGCCATTTGTGGATGTTATTTAAATCATAAGTCAGACTAGATCGTATTGAGTCTGAGCTACAACGAGTTGCAAAAATACTTGAGACACTGTACGCCATTTGGCCTTGAATGACGTTTCCACGATCTTCCGCTTTCCCTCCCCCTTCCCCTCTTATCAAAGTTGTTAACAGTGCAACACCATGCTCGAAAGTTTGAGGAACAACTTTGAAAGGGGGAGGGGGTGTGTATTGTATCTCACAGATTTGTTAGCAGCAGCGTTTTAGAGAAAGAGGAGACGTTTTTGATTGTGAATTTCTCAACAATTTTGTAATAGGTTGTAGCATATGTCGTCTGCATACATCCTAGGTTGGCAGAACGATAAACAATTTGGCAAATAGAAGAGGGCCTAGGATAGTCCCCCTAAGAACCCCAAAGCCCAGAGAACAGACTTAGAAAGCGAACCGTTAACAACACATTTCTGGGTACGGTTATTTCGATAGATAGATAGAAAGATAGATAGATAGATACAGTAAATGGAAACTAGGTCCGCAAGCGCAACACCCGATTTCCTAAGCAAACGAAGGGCATAAAGGCGTTTACTGGCTTTGGTGACTATGTGCTCTACATGCGTGTTCCATGATAGATCGTGAGAAACATGGACTCCAAGGAGCTTGTAAGTCTGCACCTGATGGAAAGGGCAGCCCTTGATTGTAACAGGGGCCGGGGGATCAGGCTGGTATTGGAGGAAATTAATAAACCAATCATAAGCAGACTCCTGTAGATAGAATTAAGGATATCTCTACACAACAAACCCACCTTTTCAGCAAATTCATCGCCGTTTCATTTTTTTCCATTATTCTGCTTGTAGCTGCTGGTACACTCTACCGACGAACTCGAAACCCTCCTTCGAAATGCCACGGTCTGTGTTAATCGTTGCTTTGGCAAGCTGGTTCATGATGATGCCTTTCTTTGGACTGGGTCTGAGGTACACCATACAAGAGAGAGAATTTTATATTTTAAAAGGCAAGTCGTTGGTTGGCAATCTGACAGCAGTAAAGGAAGTCCCAGATGTCCTAGATTGTTCCTTTTTGTGTTTGGAGTACGGCCCTTCAGCCTGCCTGTCCTTTAATTTCGAGACGAGCAGTGGCAATGGTTTTCATTCGTGTGAACTACGTAACTCAGAGAAGCATTTTGAGCCTCACAAAATACAAGACATGCCCACTTATGATTACTATGGAACCACTCTGAAGGTCAGTTAATTGTTTCTACCAGTTTTTGCCAGCTGAAAAATTAGGATATAAAGCGGCTATTATTGAACGGAAAATCAATTTGTTTGCGTTCTTCAGTAGCCATAATGGATGAATGTGACAAACAAAACCTTACTAGTTTGTGCTACTACAATATAAGATTTACTTTAGCCGTTTTGGTTTAAACGTCTTAAAACAGGTCACTCGAAAATTAAGGGATTTTTGTGGCTACTGTTGCTATGCAACCGCCGACCGGTTGGCTCAGTTGGTAGAGCACCGGACTGCTGTGCGGGAGGTCGGGGGTTCAACCTCGCGGCCGGACCAACACTCAGGGTCTTTAAATAACTAAGGAGAAAGTGCTATCTTCGTAATGACATCTGCAAATGGTTAGACTTTCTAGTCCCGTCTCACAGTAATGGTGTGGGACGTTAAAGAACCCACACACTTATCGGAAAGAATAACTGATTCTGTTCTGGGGGCACCTGTGTTGATCCCACTATTCATTCTAATAAGATTGTGAACTACGTGGCTGCAATTTGCGCATAAAAAAAGCAGTCTGGCAAAGTCCCCCATAAAGCGCTTTGAGCCTTGGGATAAGGCGCTAAATAAATCCTCATTATTACTGTTATTATGCAACGGTAGACACTTTATCATGACTTGCGTGCGGCAAGTTAAGTGATTCGGCAAGTGTTCGGAGATCCGGGTCGGTACTTCGTTCTTTCGGACGATTTAGCATCAACGTAATCCAATCAGTAACGTCTTCACACTGCATGAAATAACAAATATAAGGGGGTATAATGAGTCCGTATACATAACGTACACGAATAGGTATACTGACGTGTAATGATAGTGATGTATAAGGACTGAGTAATGATCAGTACACTTTTATTTCCTTATTCTTATGTATACAAGGAATTACACATAACCGTATACAAAGTGTCAGGGAATCCGTATATTCACTATTTCTTTAGGTATTCTTAAGCTCTAAACGTACTTATCTAAGGTTTGTTCAGATAATATTTATCTCAAAAAATTACCGAAAGGCAATTTTAACTGTATCTTTGAGAATGCATTTTGTCAGGATAGATGTGTGTACTGTTGTGTATACTGATCATTACACATAATTTTATCAAGCACTCTAAAGCTCAAACATAACTTATCTACAGCTCTCTGAAAATAGTTTGACCTCAATAAAGTCGCTGAAAGACAATTTTAGCTGTACTTTTAAAAATGGTTTAGTCAGTACACATGCGAATACTGATACGTATACTGATAATTACGCGTAAACTGGCCACGCATCCTAAATCTTTCACTGTACCAGTATACGGCTTATAGATCGCAGTCCTACAAATTAAAGTCGCTGGAGGGCAACTTTAAGAGCTGTACATTTAACAACTATTTTTTCAGGACACATGCAAATACTGATTCGTATACAGCCAGCCATGGCTAGAAATTTGAAATTGGGCGTGGGAAAAATTGCCAGAAAGCGTTATTCGCTTAAAATGACCCCGAAGATGAGATTTCTCAAAATGATTTTAACAGCACTGCTTTACTGACAATCTAGCCTTCTGATCGCTTTAAATTTACAAAGTTTTAGGATTATAGCGGCTTCTACCCTGAAGCAGTTCAGGAGAAATCTGATTTGGCAGCCAACTTGCTGTACTCCATTTTTGATATCTTGAATTGGGTAAACAACGTATTAAATTTTTCAGTTATCATCTTTATCCAGACCATTGCCAGAAATTTAGGACAAGATGGCGGCGGCGCCTGCGCACTAAGGCCAGAATGGCGGCAAACTCATGTAAAGAAATGTATGGAGATATGAAATTATTTTCATATATACAGATAATTAGGTTGCGGTTCGTCATATCACGATTCGATACATGTTCAGTAGTGTATAAGCTTCGCATTTGACTTATCAACGGCTACTTAGATGGATGATTACTTACTTCCCGACGCCTCGACCAATCCATCACACATTGATGCTCCATTCTCCATACATTGCTTTAAAATCGTAGCGAAGTCATGCCACAAACTCGTCCACTGGCAAGCAAACCCTTTCACAATGTGAATCATCACGACTCGATATAACTTCTGCGATGTTTAAACGATCTAATTCTGCCGAAAAATGCATGAATTTCCCACGGCAAAATACTTCCAAGGACGTCCTTATCTTTCTCATTTTTCGTCTGTAGCACAGCAAGCGGACGCCATATTTATGTATGAAAGAAAGCTACAAACTCGAAGCTTTCCCTGCACGAGCCGCCATTTTCTTTGTTGATCAACACTGGTGTTTCATGGGATATAAACTGGGTTACAGTCCCCTAGCAACCCTAGATTTGGTTTGAATGGAAGTAAATACGCGCGAAAATCGAATACAGCTTAATTTATAAAAGCTATCACACTAATATTTAAACCAAAAAAATGTCGGACATTGTCGAGAATTACTTTGCACCAAATAAAATATCTACAGAGCTTAGATTGTGCAATATATCGTATGAAACAGCGTCTTTCCCACTCGTTTCAGCTTTTGCTGCCATATTGGATGTCTTTATCTGTCTTTATTCCTTTGCGTTATACAGTATACCGCTGGTAGTTGTTAGCGGGCTCGAAATGTCCGCGATTCCTGGCGATGGAAACCTTACAGTCGCCGCCTTTGTTGTCAAAAAACACTATCGATACACATGCCCAGGTTCGACTTTCAGCCCGGGCCTACATGTTGTGTCTGTCGTATATAGTCGAAAATGCCCAGGCCGATCCATATTCACAAACTGACCGAAGTGACTAAACCACTCACCAGACCCCTTTATATAAGCTGGAAAAATGACTAAACCGCCCAAAAAATCAGTCAACACTTGCAAACTGACCATCGAACGGACGATTCTGGGTACACATGCAAATACTTTGTTCAAGCAAAAAAAAAAAAAAATAGAATGGTGAGTTCTTTGGGACGACTGAATATTGACGTTACAAATTCAAGGCAAGAGAAGCTGGTGTTTTTCCCGGGCCGGAGCTGTATTACGATACTTTAAATTGAGTAAACAATGTGATCTCGCATATTCAAATCGCATCCGATCGCACAACTCATAAAAAAGTGGCATAATTCTTCAAAGGTATACACAGTCTTCACCAAGGTGATTTCCCTTTGAAACTCTTGAACCTATTTAGTCTCTGTGATAAACATCTCCTGCGCGTAACCTCAGGTTCCTCGTCCCAAACCGCGTAGTGGTTTAAAATAATTTTTGAGTATGTAAGAAACTCGAACTGACGAAGGAAAAATAAAACAAGTCTGAAACACTTTTTCACAGGAGAGTTGTTTTTATTTTTATTTATTTTCTGGTTGTATTTTCTGTTTAAAACAAGCTAGCAATAAAAAGAAGCAACGACCTCGTTTACTCTGTACTGTTTGGTTCGTACGACCTGTGCAAATTTTGTACGGACACTACACTATCGCTTCTTGACTGTACGTTTTTCCCCATCATAGTGTAATAAACGGCAAATAGTCGACAAACAGAACGAACGGATAGCAGAAATAACGGGCAAACTGAGCAACCGTCACACTTGCTTTTAATAACGAACTCAAAAGTACAGTCCAGCGTTTGCGCGCCAAAACTGTCACGTGACCTACTATTACATCATCCCCTCCTTCTAAAGGGTCGACACTGTGACTTTAACAATGGTAACGACACTATCCTGTTTAAAGTTCTAGAAAAATGTTCACTTGGCTTAACATTTGCTAGAGAGATGTCACTGTCCGGTAGTCCTGAGGTTTTGTAACAACCTCACTTTAAACTCAATGTTTCAATATGTCCTTGATCCTCAGCTGTCGAACTTTTTGCACATAATCTGATTTAAAACGGAGTACTCGATCTTTCTGCTCCTGGAAGAAAGCCCTGAGACCTTCAACCTTGTTCTTGGGGGCCATGGGATAACCAGAAGAACATACGGTGTTAAGTTCCCAGTCTCCATAGCGATCCGGGGGGCGTGTTACTCTCTTTGGGCGTGAAGCAGCTGGTGGTGGTCTTTGGGCAGTTGGGTCAGGCCTGTCAACTCTCTCCTCAGCCTGCCCCACATTACCGTCCGCGACAAGTGTACTCTCCAATCCATTCTCCTGCCTTGTATAAGTGGTGCTCTCTTCTACGTCACCCTCTGCACCAGGGTTGGCCTGAGCAGAAAGACCAGGGTCAACGTCTCCTACTTGACTTCCTGGAGGCGAAATGCCTTCTGGCTGATGGTCATCTGACTGATGAGTTCCATCAAGGTTGCCCACTTCATTCGCTGCGATACATCAACCTTGCGACTTCCATTGTACTCAGGGTCCTGGATTGCTTGTTGTCCGGTCACTACTGGCTCTGGTATGGGAAGGCAGAAGTCTGGAAGTTCATCTTCATCTCTATCTTCACTAAGGTCATCCCCACAATTGGTGCCTCGCCTCTCTAGAGATTTAAGAACTGTTCCCCTCTCCTTCTCTTTATTGCCTCGCTCGCAGCCACTCTGATTCTTCTGACTAACTTGCACCTCTGGTTGCCTACGTTGGTATAGCTTTAAGTTATCGAAATGGACAACCTTGGAGCGGCTTACAGGATCGTGTGGTCTCTTGATGCGGTAGTTGACCTCAGTTGTACGTGCCAACACTTCATAGGGCCCCTTCCATTTTCGGTGAAATTTGGCCGCCTCACCAGGTTTCAGCTGCGGGTCGAACAGGAATACCTGGTCCCCGGGTTGGTAGAGGCGCTCCTTCACTCCTCGGTCGAAGTACTCTTTCTGGCGCTGTTGTGCTGTTTTCAGGTGTTGACGGACATCCTGGAACGCATCGGAGAGTTGATTCTTCAACTTTGAGACGTACTCTCCATACCGATCAGGGGCTGCGTCGTCTGGATTACCCACCATGACATCTAGGGGAAGTCGCATTTCCCGGCCAAACATAAGGGTAAATGGGGTGTACCCGGTTGAGATGTGCTCACTACTTCGGTATGCCATCATACAAGGCCCAAGGTGTTGGTCCCATGTTTCAGGATCACTTTCCACTTTTGCCATTAACAGCCCCTTGATACTCTTGTTGGCATTCTCCACCTGTCCATTCCCAGCTGGGTGATATGGGGTTGTTCTGGTTTTTCTGATTTCGAGCATTTGACAAAGCTCACTAAAGAGGTGGGATTCAAAATTGCGTCCTTGGTCAGAATGGATGGTATCGGGTGCGCCATACCGATAAACCCAATTGTCCACCAGGACTCGTGCACACGTTTTGGCTCTTTGATTTGGTATGGCGTAGGCTTCTACCCACTTTGTAAATGAACACTGGACAGTCAGAATGTAACGGTTTCCACGTTTGGTTCTGGGAAGTGGACCAATGATATCAATGTGAAGTCGCTGGAAGGGGTAAGATGAAGGGATGGGGCGGAGCGGTGCCTTAGGCGTTTTCCTGGGGGGCTTGCACGCAGCACAGGTTAAACAAGCGGCACAGTAATCTTTCACAGTCTTTGCAAGACCGGGTCTCCAGAATCTGGCTTGGACTTTCCGTAGCGTTTTGAGCTGGCCAAGGTGGCTCCCCTCCACCCCATCATGTAGCCGTTGCAGTGCTGGTTTTACCAGAGGTTCCGGGAGGACGATTCTGGGTTTCAGGTTCGTTGACTCCTCCTTTGGGCGAATTCTCAGTACATTGTCCTTTAACTCAAGTAGTTCGTGTTGTGCCCATATTGCCCTAGAGATGGGGCTGAAACGGAGAAGTTCGCCAGGCGATGGTTTGGGTTGGCCTTCTTCCATCCTTGCAATCACTGGGCTAATATCCGGGTCACTGCGTTGAGCCTGAGCAATTTCGGCCGTTGCCCATGAAAATGTTCTTTCCGGGGTCTCGGACGTCCCCTCTTTCTCCTTGCTCTGTCGCAGGAATGCTGCTGAAACATATTCAGTATCACCACATGATGGACAACTTCCATGTTTTCGTCTAGGCCGCCGGGACAGTGCATCGGCATTAGCATGACTGATCCCAGGACGGTGCTCAACAGTGAAGTCATATTCTTGGAGCCTTTCCAGCCACCGTGCTACCTGTCCCTCTGGTTGTTTAAACGACATCAGCCACTTTAAGGCATGATGGTCTGTTCGCACGAGAAACTTTCGCCCAAGAAGGTAATAACGGAAGTGATCAATGAAGTCAACCAGGGCAAGCATCTCGAGACGGGTTGCACAATAATTTCTCTCATGGCAGTGTAATGCACGACTTCCGTAAGCAAGAACACGCTCTGTGCCATCAGATTGTTTTTGCGAGAGCACGGCACCAATACCATGACCACTACTTGCATCAGTATCAAGGATGAATTGGCCACTGGTTTCACTGAAATCTGGATAGGCTAATACTGGTGGGTTCATGAGGTGATGTTTCAGTTCGCAGAAAGCTTTCTCTTGTTGGGGTCCCCACTTGAACTCTACGCCTTTCCTTGTCAAATAGTTTAGTGGTTCTGCTATTGCAGAAAAACTGGGGATGAATCGTCTGTAGTATGTTACAAGGCCCAAGAACCCTTTCAGCTCGGAAATACTTGTTGGAGTAGGCCAGTCACGGACAGCAGCTACTTTATTGGGATCGGTTTGTATCCCCTCAGCCGAAACAACGTGCCCCAAGAAAGAAACTTGACGTTGAAGAAAGATGCACTTTGATGATTTTAATTTCAGCCCGGCCTCTCGCAGCCTTTCAAAGACAGAGCGAAGGCGAGACAAGTGTTCCTCAAAGGTGCCCGACATGATGATGATGTCATCTAGGTAGACCAAACACTCTTTCCAGGTCAGACCTTGTAATGCAAGATTCATCAGCCGGGTAAATGTTCCAGGTCCATTGGTTACCCCAAAGGGCAAACAGGTCCACTGAAACTGACCCCGATGTGTGACAAACGCAGTTTTTGGGCGGTCTCTTTTTGCGACAGGAACTTGCCAGTACCCTGAGGCAAGGTCAAGGCAGCTAAACCACTTTGCACCACCCAAGGATTCCAAGATGTCATCTGACCTCGGAAGGGGTTGAGCATCTTTAACAGTTACGGAGTTAAGCTTCCTGTAGTCTATGCACAGGCGATAGCTTCCATCGTGCTTTTTGGCCAACACAATGGGGCTACTCCAGGGGCTGTTGGATGGTTCAATTCTCCCCTGTGCTAAGAGGTCTGAGAGCTGTCTGTCGACCTCATCTCGTTTGAATGGAGGGAGTCGACGAGGTGCTTGCTTGACTGGGGTGGCTGAACCGGTGTCAATGGTGTGTTCTAACAAATCAGTGCGACCTAAATTGCCATCCCCCATGGCGAACAAATCTCTATATTCTTCTAGCAGGCCATTAAACGATTGCTTCTCCCCCTCTGAAAGTCCAGAAAGGTCAGCACGGATCTCTTGTTTCACGACAGGTGGGTCGGAGGGGGGCATTTCTACTCTAGGATTCTGTTTTGTCTCCCTTTCTGAAGGTTTTTCTTCCAAATCAAACAAATTTACTGAAGCATCGACACGATCAAGAGGATAAAACTGAGCCACAGTTTGACCTGGCCTTAACAACATGGTTTGGTCTGAGAAGTTTGCCATACGAATGGGAGTTTTTCCTTCCTTCGGAACGGTCAGGGAGCGTGCTATGCAGAATCTACTTGTAAGCTTTTCGGCTGTGTTTTTCCGGTGTCCTTCCAGGATCCCTGGAGTCCCATTGTTCCGCTCGAATCCAGGTTCCAATTTTCCACACAAAACAACTTCGGTGCCCGCTTTCAACTCAACCTCCTCGTCAACTACAACACGGCATACGCTTGGGGCCTTTCGCTCATAAAAGATTGGAATTTCTTCACCCTGAACCACGAGCGTTCCAACATCGTACAAGATTTGGCAAGATTCCCGTTCAAAGAAATCCGATCCCAGAATACATGCGTGAGGGATGTCACGAACAACCAACATAGGTACTCGGAATAATGAATTTCCGAAGCGCACGTTTATTACTGTTCTGCCCTGTACAGCTAACTTTTCTCCATTTGCAACCGTCAGCGACGCATTGAACTTGTGAAGCTTTTCCGGGCGGTATTGACCACTCTTCTTCCATGTTTCTTCGTTAAGAATGCTCGACGTCGCGCCGGTATCCAAAAGGAGCGACACACGAGTGTGATTAATCAGACCAGAAACATAAACACCGCGGCCGCTCAAAACAAACAAATTTTCCTCTCTACACGCCTTGTCGTCGCTCGAACTTCGGGTCTTTGAGTCGTTCAAGGGGACTGGTTGACCCTCGGCAGGCCCCTCTGTCCGTTTCCCGATGAACTGAGACAATCTCGAGCATAATGGCCTTATTTTTGACAACGATAATATCTGACTCTTGAAGATCCCGCAACTGGGCGTCTGCGTGGTTCTTGCTGTTGTTTTTCCAACCTCTCGAGCCGCGAATTGATGGATGCCATTAAACCTTTGAGCTCTGAAACTTCGAGGGTGTTATTTTCCTCCATGACATTTAGCTGCGGTCGAGGTGGTCTATTTTCAGCTGAATTACGCGAAGCTACGCGGGCACTCTCAAGTTGTCGCACCAGCCGAACGGCGGCTGAAAGGCTTTCGGGTTGTTTAATAAACAACTGTTCACGACATCCCTCACTACAGCGAACACCTTCCAAAAACCGATCTTTCGCTATTTCCTCTTTGAAGCGGTAGTCAGCATCAGGGTAGGCGTTCTCAGCTAGTTCCAGAAGATTATCAGCGTACATTTCAAAGTCCTCGTTGCTGTCCTGTTGCCGAGCTCGAAGAAGCAGTTTGTAATCCCCCGGGGATTTTCCTGAGTCAAACCGAGTCATAACACGTTGCAAAAAAACTTGATACGAAGCACTCTCGGGAATTCTGAGAAGTTGGACGGCTCTGTACGCTGTTTGGTCCAGCAAAGTGACCAGAAATGCTTTCTTCTTCGATTCAGGGATGCTAGCCAACTTGGAATATTCGTCAAATTGCGACAGCCATACCTTGAAATTCTGACCGAGCGAATACGGTTTTGGCTGCTTTAGAGCAACATTTCTGCTGATTGAATCGCCAGAACTTGGTTTATCCGAAGATTGCTTGAAAACCTGGGTCATTGCACTTATCAGTTCGTTTATCATAGCACCAGTTCCTTCTTGCGGCGGAGTTGAAGTCGTTTCGGTTTTCACCTCGTGGCCACCAATGGCTCCCTTCTCGTCGGGCGCGTGGGAAGGTATTTTCGGTTTTGCTCCACCGTAATCATCAGTCGCTTCATCCTTTGCACTCATAGTGATCCCACCGCTGCCACCAATGTAATAAACGGCAAATAGTCGACAAACAGAACGAACGGATAGCAGAAATAACGGGCAAACTGAGCAACCGTCACACTTGCTTTTAATAACGAACTCAAAAGTACAGTCCAGCGTTTGCGCGCCAAAACTGTCACGTGACCTACTATTACAATAGGTTGAAGATTTAAATCGATGCTAAGGCCCTGTATTGTTTTTCCCGGTTTCGTTTACATGCGAGGTAGGGTTACCCTAGAAGAAGGTAACCCAAGCTGCCTCCTAGAGTTACTCCTCTAGAAAGGTCAACTTTTCTTTAAGCCATGTAAAAGGTCGAGGTAGGGTTACCCTCCTACAAGGGTCAAGTTCAGGGCTATCAGATCACTGGCAACATGGAATCACGCAGTTACAAACCTACGAAGAATTCTACTTGCAAGAGCGGCGAATTCAAGTCAAGGCAACTGTCTTGATCAAAACAAAGGGTCGACAGACGGAACCGTACTTGATGAGCCACGTAATAAAACAAAAGGGAAAAGAAAAGCTAGTAATCTACCAGACCCTTCGTCGAAAAAGGGGAAGAAATAGGCAAAGTCGCCTGAAGCCGTTGAACTTTACCTCAAATATATCAAAGAGTAGGCCTTGTTTATACGTCGTGCTATCGCCGAATTCAGTTAATTCGGATGAATTTAATTCAAGGTCCCAAAAGCAATTAAATTCGACATCACCGCTTAATATTACTCGCCGTGTGAGTTGGAAATTTCGGGAGTTGTCCGTAGCATACGGAAAGCGGCTCAAAAGATAATGTTTCCTGCGAGTGTTTGGTCGCATTGATGATTCGATTCTTCAGGGGCACCCAACGTCAATTTTCGGAAAATATCTGTTCGGAAGACGATTTGACATCTAGAATTTTCGGAACATTTGTTGTAAAATTTCTTGCTTGCCTGCCTCTCCTGGGATTTTCGAACGTCTAAAAAATGGTATAATTGCCCATTTTTAACGGATTTTTACCCTAAAAAGGTCACCTAGAATTTCCGGGAGCCTTATTTCTAGCTGACATTTTCGAAAATGTAAGCTTTGATCCCTATCATTTTCGGATCACTAAACTTTCAGCTACGAAATCCGAACAGATGAAAAATTTTTAGGAGATGAAAATATGCCTATAACTACCGTTTAAATACTAAAATACGTTCAACAATGCTATGTTTAGTGGTTTTGAACTATATTCTCGTTAGGTGCCCCTGATTCTTGAAGGATTAAAACCAATGAAGGCATATCGTACACTGGAGGACTCAGCAGGCAGTTGATTCACAGATGCACCATCCCAGTTTAAGAAAAGAGCAGACGCCAAAAGTAACCGAGGAAAGTAAAAAACTTCAAGGGACTCTGGAGCCACATTAACCCACAACCGACCGCCATCTTGACTGAGAAAAGTTCTCTCCCTGGTGGAGGATATCCTCGTTTCATGTACACCAAAATCCTTGAGATGTCGGGATCTTGCCTTTGCGCTCTTTGAATTTCTTCTGTGGCAAGTTGTCGAAATACTAAATCACTTACGGCGGGCTCAGAGTGAGAAATGCCTATGCTTGCCGTTACTGCTGTCATCCAGTGCGTAACGCCATGCCCCTGATGGGTTACTGCTTTTATTGTTGCACAGTTTGCATCCTTCTCCATTTCTGCGGTACACTCCGTCATGTATTGGCTGGGATCTATTGGCTGCCGAGAAAGTACATCTGCGTCGATGTTGGTCTTCCCTGGCTGGTACCTTATATTGAAATTGAAATCCGCCAATTCTGCCACCCACCGATGACCCACTGTAGACAGTTTGGCTGGCGTTAGCACGTACGTAACAGGATTGCTGTCTGTGTAGACGGCAAAAGAGGTGGCGTAATACAAGTAGTCGCGAAATTTCTCTGTTAGTGCCCATATGAGGGCCAGAAACTCCACCTTTCCAGCATGCATGGGGTGCAGAACGGCACCAAGCCCATCTTGTGATGCGTCCGTGTGAAGCACAAATGATTGTGTGAAGTCTGGAAATGCCACAATCGAAGGAGAAGTCAGTCGTTGGATAAGCAAGGCGAGCCTCTTTTGATGTATATATGTCCAGGTTATCCTATGATTACTAGCCAATGAAAAGTTCTGAATGTACTGCCTGTAGTAGCTCCACAATCCTAGCAATTTACGCACATCATCTACTGTAGCTGGTATCTCTTTGCTTAAATTGTGTACAGCTGCTGTGCCCTCTGGGTGTAAAGAGTGGCCATCCTCTGAAGCAACTCTCCCTAAGTATTTAACTCATCGCTGAAAGGGCGACTTCCTTCTACCATGAAACCTTGATGGTAGGCTTTCCCTTGATCGGGTAATGTAAACCATTTGCTGCCGCCTGGTCCATTTAAGATATCCTGTATCCGAGGGATCGGCTGACGTTCTGATGTGTTTTCTTGTTCTGGTTGTGATAATCAATGCAGAGTCGCAGATTCCCATCTTTTGGTGAGGAGTAAGCCGAACGGGATTTGGTCACCCAATTTCGATTTATCAGGTCTTCTACGTACTCTTGGACTTTCCCATGGATGTGCTTAGGGATGGAAATATAGTTCTTCTGAACGGGTTGATTGTCCTTCAGCCTAATTTCAAGTTCCAAGTTGTCAACACAGCCGACGTCATCATCGTTTTGTGCGAAGGCACCAGCCTCTTGTCGTAACATTTCATGAACGATGAACAAAGGCTTCTGTGTGCAGCTCTGTGTTTTAATTGACATTCTTTGCAACAATAACTACTGGTCCAACAAGCTCCACAGCGTTGAAGCGGTACATCGCGAGCTCCTGTCATTCCACATTGGACACAGTGAGACTGATTTTCTTGCCCAGTCACACCTTGTCTCACGAGCGTGACCTCTGGCCGTTTCCATGAAATCCAGCGGGAGGTCGTCGGCTGGCCTGCGCATGGCACTCGCGTGCGTAATGGCCATTCATCCCACACTTGAAGCGATGATTGCAAAACCATTCACTCCTGCTTTGCTGGCAGTTTCTATACCGTGGGAGTTGTCTCATGGGCTTTTGTGAAAGGGAACCTTGAACTCGAGATGAAGACCGCACTTGGGCTTGTTCCACCTTGTTATTCTTTTCCTGCTGCTTGTCCTCTGCTTCTTGAATGGCATTCACATTGGGGGTTAGCTGTGAACCAAATATCAAGATCATATTATATATGCTTTAAATCATGAATCATACTAGCTTTAGCGGTTTATCTATGTGGTGTCTTAGTTTTTATATGTAATCTTGTACTGATTCAGAGCTCTTACAACACCCAATCCACATTTACTACTTATTCATACATACCATCACCCTTTATTGAGGAAAATAATCCAGTGTTTACGCTACAACTGAACGGTTAAGCAGCTTGGAGATGGGGAGAAGTTTATTATAGGTCCCGAAAAGGGTTTGAACTACTCCATACGACATCCTACCCCTAGGCTACGGGCTGTCTGAACTTCCTGCGGTCCCGTTGAACGTGGTGGTTGCAATTTGAAGACCAGTGGAGTGTTTATGATGTTAAAGGATGCGACAAAGATTTGCCGGTGGATCGAAATACACCAATGATTAACAACCGACTTTGATGAAAGATTAATATTAATCAAAATTCAAATCCACCCTTGTTTTTAAGTAATGGTAATAGGACTGAGTGGAGTCCAATTCGGTCTGCAATCATAAGAGTATGTTTACAGACAGAATTGGACGACACGAAATCTTATTACCAATTAGTCATAAAAATTACAATTTCCGAGAAAAAAGAAGGAACTCGTCTGGTTTGTTGGCATAAACATTGGTGGCATAGGATAAGAAAATCACTACTCCTTCTAGAATCCTGTCATTGTTCAAGGGAAAAAAATATCCATTTCCAAGAAAGCCCCAATTCAAGAGTCTGTACAGTGTTACTATGGTGATTGATACCAATGTTGTGATTGATTGATTTCAACTACAACTTTGAATGTGATTGGCTTATTGAACTGTCCGATAACAAACAATCCAATAACACACTGTCCGATAACAACTTTGCAAGTTAATTAGTGGAAAATAGGAGGTTTTTAAACCAATCACAATCGAGGAAATTGAAACTTTTATGATTAGCTCTGAAAACGTACTTGCCCGCTGCTAAGATTCGCACGGAAGCAAACTGAAAGGTCAAAGCACCCACAAACTGATGATCAATCTGAGAAAATAGTTTTCATTCTTTCTCCTTTGTCGCTTCCTTGGGATCTCTACTTTAGCCCGAACGACTTTATTATCCCCAAATCGTCACGAACTCTTGCTCGCAAAGGGTAAATAAGATAAGTAAGGCATTTTTGCGATATACAGGATGCGCATTTACTCCTTGATTTCGCAATCGTTACAAATCCTTTTTCGCACGAAACTGGTCGATAAGGGAGTAACGGTGGTTGATGAGCAAGCCGATGTTGTGCGATCACAACATCCTAATATTAGATCCCTCTAATTGCAGATAATTGAACAAAGACATTTCGTTATTTAACTCATCGAAATCAATTCAGACGTGCGAATGAAATAATTAAACTAGCAAACTCACACATTTTTTTGGTTCGTTCACATTTTATTGCGCGCAAATGAGTGATTTTGGTAACCAAAAATATATATATATATATATTTCCTCGAGAGCAACACAGAATCTTGGCCGCCATTTTGCAGCTGTTACATGCTTGATACTAAATGCACTAGACGCTCGACACCTAGGCAAGGTATTTTTTAACAATTATTCCACTAGGGTGCTTTTAATATGAATGATAGATAACCAGGGTAGCTCCGAGGTGATTATGATCATTTCATATCTAGCAAGCCCGAGTTACTGGCATTTCAGTATCGGTTTTGCTGCCCTTAAACATTAACAGCTCTGGAAACAATCTCAGGGCAAGTGCAAAGAATGTTCTTTAGACATGCTCATAACTGTCCTCTTTGTTATTCTAAAACTCTTAGCAAATGAAATGGGAATTTCATTTGTATTACGGTTCCAGTATGCTTGTCAAAAAGGGACAAAACAACAAGATTGAATATGTATATACCAAGAAAGATATAAATATGGGAAGACGTCAAACATGTATATCAAGGGAATTCCATATACACCAAGATTCTCTTTCGTATATCAACCCTTCTTTGAGACTTTTCAAGTGTGTTAAATGTACAGCAAGATGCTTGATATATTTACATCAAGATTTCTCACCTATATACATCAAGTTTCCATAGAAATATACATGATTCGTGATATTTTTCCACCAAGATGATACACATCAATGGGAGTTTTGAAGTAGTGTTATAGACATCAAAGCGCGCGATATATTTACATTAAGATTCTGCAAAAAATATACAACACGATTTCGGTTGAATGATTCGTAGTATGCTTATTATTCAGTTTGACCGCTGGTGTTACTCCCTGAATTGTACGACACGAGGTCCAATTACTAATTAATCGTATCAATAACAAATTTCGAGATTAAGAAGATTTTGAGAACCTCCTTTGAGTGAAAAAGTCAGTGGTATGTTCCAAAAGTCTTACAAACAATAGGAAAACATTACGAAGGAAGCCATTAAAGTGAACGTAATTGACACGTGAATGGCGTAGGTGTCCAATTACAGGTATCAAATTTCAAAAATTTGAAATTTGATAGCTGTAATTGGACACCCACGTGATAGCGCGGCAATTACGCGACAAATAAGCGCGTGGAGAACCAATCAGAATCGAGAATTTTGTTATAGATACGATTAACGGTAAAATTGATGCAGCTGCTGTAAGAAGCTTTATCAAACCCCGCAGGGTGCGCTCGAGTTATAAAAAATTCATGGCCTAAAATTTTCAAATCCCGCTACGGTTGTATATTTTTCCACTTTTAATTTCGAGGCCTTTGCACTGAATGAAAGGTGTGTTAAAGTACATTCTGAAATAACGCTCCAGAATGCCGCTGATTTCCAAGTTAGTCATACTAATGACCAGCTGGCTCATATTCTGCCCGGTTTTTGCTCTTGGTCTTCATCACACTATCAAAAAAAGAACATTTTATACTCTGAAAGGCAAATCGTTTATTGGCAACGTAACAGCAGAGAGGAAAGTCGAAGATGTCCTAGATTGTTCATTTCTGTGCTTGGAGTACGGTCCTTCAGCCTGTCTGTCCTTTAACTTCGCAAAAAGCAGCGACAGCGGTTATCATTCGTGTGAATTATGCAACTCAGAGAAATATTTTGAGCCTCACAAAATGCAAGACAGATCCTCGCATGATTATTACGGGACCACTGGAGAAGTTAGTACATCACATATGGTTTTTGTTCGAGAACGAATTTTATTTTCTTTAGGTCTGTCTGAAAGAAAAGAATGAGAACGGAAACGCAAATCCCGCGGTTATCTATGAGAGTAGCCAACTCCCTACCCTGTTCTCGCCATTTGATTAAACCCTGATCACGCATAGGAAACGTACTGTTGTTGGGTTGTTTTGCAAGTAACATTTTTAAATGCCTTCAGCTATCCAAGCTAAAGTCAGTTAGTAAATCTAACCTCCACTTCACACCTCATTTGACTTTTTTCCAAACTTGGGATGGATTTTACTCATTTTTGTCTGATTTGTTTTAGTTTCTGTTTGGCCTTTACCCATGCGCCAGCAGTCCCTGTAGCTTTGGTGGAACATGCATCGACGGTCCAGTGCGGGGGAAGTTTTTCTGCCAGTGCAAACCAGCTATCAGCCTTCGCCCATACATCGACGATAAGTGCAACATTGGTAGGCTATATACAGCTTATGTTAATTATAGATTTACGCCATTTGACAGGTTTATTTGTTTCATCATCACTGCGTTTCTTTCTTGTTGGTTAGTTACAAAGTAATTTTCTTTTTCCGTTCTGCCCCTGCTATGCATCTTCGCATGAACATCGGACAATATAAATTTTAAAAAAAAATGAAAAATACTGTAAAAAGTGATAGTGCAATTCCACATCAAAGTACATAACAACAAAGGACACAGTGAGAAGTGGAGACAAAGGCCTTACCTTTTTTTTCGTGTTTTTGTTTTGTTTTTCCACGCTATCTCTGTTTTTTTAATTAATTATTTGCTGTACATTTCTCAAATGGAATCGGTTTCCTTTTAGCTTTCCTATTTACCTCCACTAAGCTACATCCAGACTCAATTTCCGTTTTCTTCAAAGGAAGGCTTCTACGCTCAACTCATACGTATAAAAATCCGCTAGTCTGTCATGTTCATATTACTCGAAATGCTTGCACGAGCAAGTTACCTGTCAGTATGAGAATTTTGCGAGATGCGACATGCAATGACCGAGGAGTTAACGTCTAATGAAAATCAGAGTTAAATTGAGACAAATCTAAAATTTGTCTAAATGATTGAGTGCAACAGTGAATTAGATAAAGGAAACATAGGCACGCAATGCGTGCTTGAGCTATTTTGTGAAGACTGGTAAAATGTTGATAAGATAGGGAGAAGTCAGAAAATGGTTGAATGGTGAGTCATTTATCTGTGGCGCTTTTGGTTTTTGCTATGGTATCGGAGAAGTATAAGCAAACTGTTTTTCATTTGATTTTTGTTTTAGTTTTCTTATTTCTAAAGACTGATTTTGAGTTTGATTTGTACCAATTAAATAGTCATTCATCCTACATTTTTTTAAACAAGAGTTTCATTAATTCCGCAAAAACCGATATGTAATATATTTTCTATTATTTGTTCATTTTCTTTCTCCGCACTTTCGCAAACACTATATTCGTCCAGTCTCTCAAATTCCCAAAATATATGTACACGTGCTGATACAGTTCCAGGACCATGTGAAGAAGTATTTCCAAACAGACGAACTATGCAACATACTACAATATATGAGACCACAAAAACCGAATCAACGTTGAATACAGTACTGATAATGAATAATAAACTTACCGACTCGAAAACAAACCACCAATTAATTCCAAAATAAGCTCCTCCGAATTAAGAGCATCAACAGTTGTACAAGAGTTTGCCTTTTGGTCGAGGGTCGAGCGTCGAGTGTAAGTAGTCGAGGGTCGAGGGTAAATGATCAAGGGTCGAGGGTAACTAGTCGAGGGTCGAAAAATTCTTCAAAATTATTCCTGAACATCGTCTGATCAAATTTTCACATGTGCTCGTGTTTTGCACGAGTTTTCGGTGTCTGTTTTCAAGGCAAACCCGTCATCACGGACTCTCCGTCGTTCTGATCGTCAGAGTCTAGCGCTTTCTATTTTTGCGTATTTTTCGGCGAGCTGTAATTTTGGTTAAATTATTTTTCCGGACCGCACCAGAAGATAACGAGAACGCTGAAGATGCTGTTACATGGACTCATGTATCATGTATCTTTGTACACTCAAGTGAATAATATTGAATAATACTGACAGCAGAAACCCAATGATTCTATTTTCTAACTGTTTCACTTGCTTATGAAAAGGCTACTAATCTGTTAACTTTTACTGTTTGTATGTAATATTTCCCACGTTCACTAATTTGGTCCTATGTGAGACTTGGGTCAGCGCGGTTAGCGCCTGTAAAACAAAAACATGGAAAATTCAACGATAGCAATGTAGCGATAGTAATGCTTCGGCACGTTCTACCTGCGCGTCCCAAGATTTAGGTTAAACCACCTTTATTTCTTTAAATAGTCAGAAATCGTGGGGTGTTAAGTAAACTAAGTTTTAAGACCCCCCTCCTCCACAAAAAAAAACGAATTTCGTCGAAGTATGAAGGCAAATTATAACCGTAGTATTAAGTCTAACAAAAAAATAACATCAAATCACAACAACAAGAATGCGTTATTTATGTTAAACAATAAGAGAACTGGTTATATTTAAGCTTTTGAAAACAACACAAAAACCGGTTGACTTTCATTGAAAGTCTAATACAAATCAGCTTTTCGAGTACTCCAACAGAGGTCTTCATTTATCAAACGGAATGCTCAAAATCCTCAAATCACGGAAAGCGATAGCAGAGAGAGATGGTATCGGTGGCAGTCGTTGGCAGTCGGTGGCGGCAGATTTAAGTCACGTGCTAGACAACTAGAGTGATCATATTTCATTCGATCGAAGACAACATCAGGCGGGTTTCAAATATTTTTTTTTGTCGGCAAGGAAGAGCACATTGTTTGTCTTTTTGCTACAATGTTAACGTTATCCAACAGCGCTTATTCTAAGCCAAGCAATACAAAAGTAGTTTTTGAGCTCATGTCATATTCTTCAAAAGCCATTTCAATGTTTATCAACCTTTCAGTCTGTGGCGTGACAGCAAGCTCTGAAAACCGTAGTCTGAAATGTCAGCCGTCTCCTCTCCATGGGTTAGGGAGAGGGGAGACAGGCCCGTAGCAAGGCTAACATAACTGGGGCGGGGCTCAGCAGATTGGCTAAACGAAGCTAGCTCTCCCCTTCCCCCTTCCTTCGCCCCAGTCGTCGATATTAGGGAGTCCTAAGTGGCGCGGCGACTGCGACAGCAAGGGGAACATAAAAGCAATAGGTTCACTAAGCAGTAAAAGTTAACAGATTCGTAGCCCTTTCATAAGCAAGTGAAACCGTTAGAAAATAGAATCATTGGGTTTCTGCTGTCAGTATTATTCAATATTATTCACTTGAGTGTACAAAGATACATGATACATGAGGTCATGTAACAGCATCTTCAGCGTTCTCGTTATCTTCTGGTGCGGTCCGGAAAAATAATTTAACCAAAATTACAGCTTGCCGAAAAATACGCAAATATAGAAAGCGCTAGATTCTGACGATCAGAACGACGGAGAGTCCGTGATGGCGAGTATGCGGTGAAAACAGACACCGAAAACTCGTGCAAACACGAGCACATGTGAAAATTTGATCAGACGACGTTCAGGAATAATTTTGAGGAACTTTCGACCCTCGACTAGTTACCCTCGACCATTTACCCTCGACCCTCGACTGCTTACACTCGACCCTCGACCCTCGACCCTCGACCAAAAGGCAAACTCGTTGTACAATATTCAAAAACCCGATCAACAGACAAACAACGGATCGAAATCCGCCAATAATAAGAAGAGAAAATTTGAAGTTGAGAAAAGTAGCCAATAAAAAACGCTTAAAAGTGACCAATCATTGTAACAGAAAATAAATTCAATTAGATTTTGTTGTAAACAAGTTGAATTGACCACGTGCAAATCTTGTGATTGATCAAAGGTCATGTTGGATACACGTGACCGATCAAAGTTCGGAGTCGCATTTAACCAACAGCGCTGCCTTATTCATGTGGGAATTAACCAACGAACTTGCTATTACCAAACGTAGGCACGTGATAGATCAAAGTTAAAAATCGCATTTGATAAACAGGGCTGTATGTCTTGGTGCCTGTTTACACGTGAGAGACAAAAGTAATCCATTTGACAAATGAAATTGCTCACTATCCGAAATCACCATTTTCATTGTTTAACGTAAAAACGGCTTCACTTCAAGGGGAACAAATATCCAGATTAAGGATTCCCTTCCATAACATTTTTCTTCCGTACAAATATCACTTGTAGAAACAGCCACTTCTGATTAGACTAATATTTATAGTTTTCAAATCCATCAAACATATGTTTATTTTCGTCACACAATGCTCTTCCAGTTTTAACAACATTCTTGCAGTTTTGACAAAATTAGCAAAGGAACAAAAAACACAAGGAAAATTACAAACCTAAGCATGCGTCCACTTCGAAACGAAATATTTGCTCCCCGAGTAGGAACCGCTCAACCAAATTACCTTGATGCTGAATCAATTACGACTAGCATTATTCGTTTAATGTTTTTTGCCGCTTTTCACCGCCTGCATTATTTGCGATAATCAGAGCATTCAATCCTTTCAATGGCAAATAGTAATATGTGATTTAAAGAACACTGCTTGATCTCAGAACGGCATTTCCTCCCCGCTAGGTCTCTCGCAGTAACACTACGGGTTGTTTGAATAACTCGACGTTTCAATTCTCAAAAACTAAATTTCATTGTTTTTAACCCTCAAAAATTCTCCTCAGAAGTGGTCGAGTGCCACTAACATAGTTCTACTTTCGTTTTCATCGGGTTGACCAAATTGAAAGATGCTGAAAAATCATTGAAGGACTTTCTAGGAGGCGCAGGTATCATTTCACAGAACAGGTTGTGCATCGCACGCAATTCAAAATAGTTAATTTTTAATGCTTCAAGTCTTATGTTGAATGCAGTTCATCCATTAACAAACATGAGCAGCTGTAAACTTCAAATACTTTCGTCCCCACCTTACTACCTTCATCCATCGAAACAGCACAACTCATACTTCATTCTAATCTGACTCCAGTATCTCACGCCTATTGTTATCATTCACGCATGTGTTAAATATACAAACCCTTTTCTCCGGAAAGACTACCATAATGGTGGTACCCCTTGGCGCGATAGTAATAAATACATAACTCAACAACACATGGATGACGCGTGACATTCCGCGCTAATGTTCCTTTGAGCGTAATCAACACGCATGTGTAACTTAGTCTCAGTGCTGACCATCCGCCTGACCACATGCTTTCAAAAACACCTTTAAAACAGGGAATTAGATTGGCCGCTGGCTGAAACAATGCCATCTAAAGAAACCTTTATTTCATTGGTTCAAGGCAGAACCATCCGACCACGGAAAAATTTCTTGAGCTTCATGCTGACATAGAGCGACTTTGTTTACACAAAATAGCTCAAAAACGTATAAGCGCCGTTTTCTTAAAAGAAGCAATTGTTTATGAGTTACTAATTTGTCTTAATTCGTCACAGAATTAACCGGTGTGGATTTCGCTCCAGGCATTGGAAATATATATGTCGGAATGGTCGATGGTCATTACAACCTCAATTATTACGATGCTGAACGATTTTGCAAACTTCACGGAGCATCACTGGCCACATACAGTCAGCTCTACGTTGCCTGGCAGGCTGGTTTTGAGTACTGCGCGTAGGTTAATATTTTTACCAGCTTCCATAGCAGCGGGCGCTAGGAAAGAAAGATTAGCGGCGAGTAAGGAGAGTAAACACTAGCCTGAGGTAGAGTGGAGACAGGAAATGTAACGACGAAAATAGGTCGTCAATATTTGTGCTTTTGACGGGGACTCTTGCATCTTTAAGTTTCCCCTTGATTTCTTACACCGGTTGTTGGCTTCTCAGTGAACGCCCTATAAGGAGTAGTAGTAGTAGTGGTAGTAGAAGAAGAAGAAGAGTATCAGCAGTATCAGTGTGGTAATGGTAGTGGTTGTGGTTGTGGTAGTGGTAGTGGTAGTGGTAGTGGTAGTGGTAGTGGTTGTGGTAGTGGTAGTGGTAGTGGTAGTGGTAGTGGTAGTGGTAGTGGTAGTCGTAGTAGTAGTAGTAGTAGTAGTAGTAGTAGTAGTAGTAGTAGTAGTAGTAGTAGTAGTAGTAGTAGTAGTAGTAGTAGTAGTAGTAGTAGTAGCAGTAGTAGCAGTAGTGGTAGTAGTAGTAGTAGTAGTAGTAGTAGTAGTAGTAGTAGTAGTAGTAGTAGTAGTAGTAGTAGTAGTAGTAGTAGTAGTAGAAATAGGGGGCCAAGTGCCATGACTTGTTGATTGCCGGCTTGTTTGGCTTCTTGCTGGCTTGATTGAGGGATCGATTGACTGATTGATTGACCGATTAATTAAGTGATTAAATGGTTAATTGCTTTTTACTTTGCTAGTTTTGGTTGGCTAGAAGACGGTACCATTCGCTACCCCATGCAGACCAGCACCCCAGGTTGTGGAAGTCACATTGGCATTGTGGGATCGTCTAAACTAGAAGACAAGAACAGGAAGGGGAACGCTTGGTGTTATAAGCAGTGAAATTCTGGCGTTTAGTA
The DNA here is from genome assembly GCA_948470475.1 of Galaxea fascicularis. Lineage (NCBI taxonomy): Eukaryota > Metazoa > Cnidaria > Anthozoa > Scleractinia > Euphylliidae > Galaxea > Galaxea fascicularis. The sequence continues at coordinate 17,899,792 of OX419341.1, read as the reverse complement.
AAGACTTTGGTAACCTTGATATACGTTTGTTTGATTAAAAAAAAGGAAAAATTGTATTTGCCGGTGCTTCCTGTGGAAAGCCCTAATCTAAAAATGTCGAGTTCTTCGTTGTCGTTGTCTATACTCCACTGACAATCCTCTCTTCCCGGTGTGATTTCGCAGACGTTAATTAAATTTTTGAAATACTGGTAGGCAAGAGTCAGGCAGGCAATTATTGCGGTCTCTCCTCGACAGTCGAAGCCCTGAAGGAGCTTCAGAGACATTTCGACAAGTCTACCGGTGTGGCAAACTGTGTGAGACTACTTAAAAACGTACACTTTGTTCTCAATGGACCTTAATCACGAGGTGATGATGATGACGATGATGATGGTTTTGATGGTGCTGATGGTTAGGGTGATTGCGATGAGCGTACATTTCAAAACCATTTTACCGAACTTCTAGTAGCTATGAGGAGGCGGCGGGATGGTCGAGTGGCTTAGGTCATCCCGGGTTCAAATCCTGCTCTGGCCACTAGCTGGTGTTGTTCTTGGTAGTCCCTGGTTCAACTCCTCGACCTTCCTTGTAAATAGCCAGCTGGTTTACCTTTGGTCCGTTGGGATTCTTATCATGTTATGTTTATTTGAATTATTTGTCTCAAGGTATTTAAATGGACTGACTGTAAACTAACTAAGTGCATTTTCACTGTAAGCATTCGAATTTATAAATTTTTTTTTATGTGAAACTAGTTCTTGCAAGTTTTCGCGAAAAAAAAAAAGACAAATCGACGAGTTCACACCATTGATGAGAAAATATGGTAACCCATCGATCCGAGAAAAATTGGTCATGACGTCACCGTACGTCCGTACGTACGTACGACCGTTCACCCCCTCGATATAAGCCAAAGTCAAATATGATACTCCAGTTAACCCTTTCGTGTGCAAGCTCGCATATAAGCGCGCTTCCATATGGACTGTTTTTGGACAGATCATTTGCCCATACATGCAGTTCTCAACCCGTGTTTTTGTGGCGGGAAATTGCATGGCCAAATTTTGAAGACAGTTTTAAAACAAAGTTAGTTTTGTCAATTCGCTGGCGGAGTATCAGTGACAAGCAGCGGGAAAAAGAGCACGAGCAAACCGGCTGAATTGTATTGTCGAGCAACGGGAGAAAGAACAAGAAAGGACTCGAGTAAACAGGCTGAATCATACCGACGAGAAACGGGAGAAAAAACAACAAAAAGCTCAAAAAGAGAGACGAAATTATAATGAGGAACAGCGAAAAAGAGGGCGTCTCTTGTCAAGATGTAAAAACATTACCAAGTGTCTGGGAGTTTCAGCTTTTCTTCGTGTTTGCCTGCCGAAGCTTGCATGAAGAGAAACGATCGTGTGGTTTGGCAAGGCTTCAGTAATTATGCGCTGTCTTCGGACCTTGCTGTGTGTTAAACTGGACGGTTTAGCCTCTAAAATCCTTAATTGAAGAAGCTTCCTTGATAGGCATGAGAAGTAATAAGACTGAAGCTTACTTTTGTGTGAAATGACGGCTTCTGCTTTTAAGCTCTGCGTTCTGAGTGATTGTTGACTGACTTAAACTGTGCGCAGGTTAGTACTCCTGTTTTGTCTTTTATATGGACATTTATGCAAGAAAATTGAATAGCGATTTGTCTCGGGTTGTTACTTTTTTTTTTCCGATTTCTACGAGAAACGTCGAAGATACATTCGCATCGGTTTCTTTTTTCTTACGTTTTGTTGTTTTCACGCTTTCATCTCAAATTGGTTTGGACTCTTGTTTTTTCCAAATGTTTTCTATCCAATATTTCATCTTGGGTCCTAAAGCGTTTCGTTTTTTTTTCTTGCTGTCGCTCATTTTAGGGCACAAAATTTTTTGAAGAAAAGCTAAGCGAAGTCGGGACGGTTTAAAACCTCGGCTCCGCTTGGTAAGTTTGACATTTGGAAAACTCTCGCCGAAAGAACAACAACTCCATGCCAAAAGTAAACGCGATTTTTAACAGCTGCAGCATTGGAAATGCCAGCAATATGTTGTCCCTCGCAGCAATTCTTAGCAGAGCAATTATTTTGTGTGAAATGACGGCTATTATGTCAGCTCTGCGTTCGGAGTGATTATTGACTGACCTAAACTGTCCGCATCCGCAGGTTAGTACTCCTGTTTTGTTTCTTATCAGACGGATACTTAATATGTCAAGAACACTCGGACTAGCGGTTTGCCTAGGTTCAGTTATGTTTGTTACCTGTCTTATTTTTTCAATTTGTACGAGAAACGTCGAAGAAAGATTCGTATTCTTTTTTTGTTTTTGTTTTCTTACGTTTTGTTGTTTTCACGCTTTTATCTCAAATTGGTTTGGACTAAAAAATGCTCGTGTTTTTTCCAAATGTTTTCTATCCAATATTTCATTTTGGATCCTTGTTGAGGTAAAAATGTCAACGATACATATTAGAAAATTGTGACTCAGCGAGCCTGCACGCAGGCGGTTGGATGGTCGAAAAAACCGGAATTCGTAAAGAGGTCTCCATCTTAGATTCGCGCGGCTAGGTCTGGGCCGGGTTGAGGGACGACAAAGCGAGCGAAGGGAGGGGGGCGGGGAGAGGAGAGAGAAAAACCGGCCTGCCCGAAAACCAGCCCATCTTGAGTAGCACAATTTCGCGGCGTTCGCCGGTGGACGCTATCTTCTGATTGGTCGGCAGACATGCTGTCAATCAAATATGCCGCTCTTGTCACCTTCCACAGGCAAAATGATGGGTTCGAATGTCGATCGAGCGATTCAAAGTGCTTTAGATTTCTTGGTGATAAGAGGAAGGAGCGTGTACAAAAACAGGCGATAGTTAGTTTACTAAATGGCGAAGATGTGCTGGCCGTGCTTCCCACTAGCTTTGGGAAAAACATGATATTTACAGTGTTTGGGATAGCCGAAAGTGAGAAACTTGAAGGTCGTCCGGTGTCAGTGCTTCAGGGCCGGGTCTATTTTACAGGTCACATTCCACAGGTCAGAGGAACAGGTGACAGCCAAACAGTTTCACACGGATCTAAAACAAATTTTGGATAGTGATTAGGGCTAGGAGACTCTTTTGGGCTGGCTTATTTATCTGTAGCGCGGCGACTTGTACTTTGACCTGTCGAATGTGACCTGTAAAATAGACCCGCCGGTGCTTCGGTGTAATTTGCCCACTCAAGACCATCATATGAGATCAGATTGTCCAACTGGAAGGTTTATCTGTGTCGAGGGCTGCCCAAAAAGTTCGTTTATACTTAAATCAGACAATGTCCGATCGAGAACGGACTAGCTTGTTTCCCCAAAGCCCAGGGACTTTCTAGCAGGTACTCCAGCTCGTTCTACTTTCTTCCTCTGCGGACTTCTTCTCTCGGGAGAGATTGTTGTGGGCATTATTTGTCTGTTATATGTGTGAACCGAGATTTCGTCGTAAATTAACGGCTAAATTATTTGTTTGTAATAGAAGTGAACTTAGATTTCGCCGTAAATTAACGGCTAAATTATTTGTCTGAAATAGATGTGCACATCGATTTCGCCGTAAATTAACGGCTAAATTAGTTGTCTGTTATATATGTGAACCTAGATTTCTAAACTTTCGGGCAATCCCCGTTTGTGCCGCAATTCCTTCGCTTGCAGATCTCCTGCTACTTGTGCCGCCACGTCTTCGTTCTCCTTATCGCCTTCTTTCTCTAAAGCCAAAGCACATAACCGGCTGTGATGTTGGATTTAAAAGTGAGATACTGGGGCTGTTAATCTATAGTTTAGAGATTTACACCATTTGTACTGAAATGTAATCGGATGTAATTAAACTAGCTGCGATGAAACAAAATCGTTTATGCTCATAGTCATGTAGTCCCACGATCCAACGTGGCAAACGCCGATGATAAATCGAAAATGTTCGTCAGCACATGTTTGAATGGTGGCTGTGGCTCTGCAGCAAAAAACTATAATCACAATACAGAAGTCTTTACCAGAGTCCTGGCTGGAGTCCTGGCATTGATTTTATTTTATCGGCAAATGCCATACAATAAGGAAAGAACTGTGGAGCTCCGCTTTTAGGCTTGCCTAAATATATACTGTATATTATATGTAGCCGACAAATCACCACGTGCAAGAGAAAGCCTCGAATTGCCAAAATAAAACCACCAGCAATGTTTTTTTCGGTGACACCAGAGGGCAAAAAAAAACATTGCTGGTTTTATTTTGGAAATTCGAGGCTTGCCCTTGCAGGTGGTATTTGTCGATTTCATATATAACTACTCTTTCGGCGGGTAAATTGACCACTGTACAGGGATTCTAAAAGCCGACGTTGCGAGCGTTAGACCCTCGTCAGAGCAGTTTTGCTTCTGACATGCAGCTTCCACTTGAGGTTTATATGGAAGTAGATCATATTCTCTTCCTTTCTCATATTAACCGCAAATACTTCAACTCTTGCAATGGGGTAGTGCTTTCTGAAAATGCCAACATACGCCCCAATAATTATACCTCAATTTCCACGGATTCGCTCACGCTCGAAACGTCAGTTTTTAGAATCCCAGTACGGTGGTGAATTTGCATTATAAACTCAGTTGAAAAAACGAAGTGTTTGCGCACAACTTCCCCACCGACTCAGCACCACACTGAGTTTCTTTAGAAAATACCTCCTTTATTCCTTTGTTGGCTCACTGAGTTCGCAGAACGCCGAACTACCGTTCGGAAGGTCGCGCTTTTAAACCTAACCAGACCAACGCTCCGGGTCTTTGAATAAGTATGAAAAAAATGTTACCATTGTATTGATAAGGGATCTGTAAGTGGTCAGACTTCTTAGTGTTCTTGGATAAGGACGATAAATCGTAAGCCCTGGTTCTCACTTCACCTGTTCCTAAATTAACTTGTTGGCACGTCAAATTAAAGAACCCAGGCGCTGATCGAAAAGAGTGAGAGACGTGTCCCCCATTGTTGTGGTTTGCTCATTGAGTTTGTGCAATTTAGTAAACAGCAATTCCACATCAACCCATCACCTGTTAATATGAATTCAACCTGCTTAAACCAATAAAAAAGTAAAAGAAAAACAAGAAGAAGAAGGTCACAAAGGTAGGCTCTTCTGACAAACGTTTTGCAAACTTCTAGGATATGAATGTCGAGAGGTGGCATTTTCGCAAAAAGAGTGACATGAGATTGTAAATTTATTGGGTGGCAAAAAAAAAGGAAAAACGTAACTTATGATTAATTTTACAATGCTGTCACACGTATACCCTATAGTTTGTATTTTCTTTGGAACGAACTTAAAAGAAATATGCTTGCTAAACTCCAACATTTTTCAAAATGTATGAACGGGTTTCCAAGACATATTTCATCATGCTAATCGTTTCTCGACTATAAAAACAGCCTAGGGGTCACCGTGTTATTTTTTGTAGTTTTTGTCATTTAAGCTTAAATGGGAATATTTGGAATCCAGTAGGTCATAGTGTTGGTATGGTACCCTATCCTTTCGAAAAATGTTTCGTATTTTGTTCACCAATGATTGAGCATTGATACCACCGGTACAATGGTTATATAAACGTGTAAATATTTGTAAAAATGATATCCATCAAAGAATTATAATTGCTAGAAAGTGCTGGAAACTCAGCAATTACCGCTATTGAAACAAAAACTCTTTAACAACATGTTTTAGCTTACATCGATTGTTAATTAGATTGTAGCTTTTCCTCGATTTCCCATTTTTACTTTAGCTGTTGCGCATCCTTTTGGATTTGTATCCGTTGAAGAGCCCGTAAACACATGCATGAGATGGCGCTAGAAGCTATACAAATGTCTGTTTTAAAGTAGAGACTATGGACATTGATGGGAATGAGCTTTAAAACAACCGTCCGTTGAAGAAATTAGCATCCCATAAACATTTTACAACCCGTAACACTAAGCATGGGAGTTAAAGTTAGCTCAAGTTTCATTTAACAACTGAAACAGAATCGCATAATTTTAAGATTTAGTTAACTAGCCTTGCTTCTGCGAGAACAGATACTTCTGAGTTGCAAAGAAGTTGAAGAGTTAAAAAAAATATTATTTTGCCTATGAAACTGCATGAAATCTAACGTGTCCAACTGATAATGAAGTGCATATCATTTAAGGTACCTGGAACGAGTGTCATAATCATCAAGGGCTGTAACGATTACTCAAAATTGTCAACCACTGTTGGAATTACGGTTTGTTTTCTTTTTAGTTGCTGCGCTATGCAGTCGTGGAACTTACTAGTTTAATTCTCGTTTGACGTTCATCTATGAAAGCTAGTTAGGTCACAGGCGAAATTACACCAGAAACGGCGGGAAACTCACCGCTTGCAGAGGAAATTGACCTGTGCCTCCCTACGTTTGAGGGCGACTTTGTCGTGACGGAGGGGTCGCTAAGCCAACGATTTTGAAATCCGTGGCCAAAATAACTCGTTACGGATCTAGACGAAGCAAAAATGGGCAGCCAGCGCTCGAAAAGGAGTGCTTTTCGGGCGGATAAGATAAACCTTGGAATACGAGGCGAAGCAACTAGAAAGAAGAATGATCGACGGCTGCCGTGAGGCAATTTTGGCGAGCTCCGAGCATTTTAGTGGAATTTATAGAGCTTTGAGTGCGAACCGTCGGCCGACCATGTCGCCAGCCTTTCGTTTCTCTTTACTGGAAAGCAAACCGGGAAAAGTTTAAATCGTCAAAATGGCTTTAGAACGACTTTAGAACGACTCAGCTGCCACAAAGACTTCAAAATAACACAAGCGCAGACTAAGGTAAGCTTCTTTTATTTAAATCCTTGACTACAAGTTGAATTTAGAGCGATTTTTGAACCATTTTCATACATTCTCTTAAATGGCGCAATACTGTCACGTATGTAAATCACAAACAACGTCTGGGCTGCCTGTGGTTAGGTCAGTATCTTAACCGATTACAAATTCAAGTAAGCAGGGTGCTGAGTCAGTCATAAAAAATTCATTATCACCAAAAGAAATCAATTTGCAATTCCTTTGCGGTTCTCCGTTTCCTTAGCGCTGTTAACATTCGAGAATCAGAATCTTTTCTCCCTATGTGCATTGGCGATACGTGATTAAAGGTAAGACTCGTCTAAGGGATCCACTTCCTTTTGATTTATAACAATAAAAATTGTACTCCCATCGCCAAAAAAAATAAAGTAGGTTGGAACTCACTATCAAAGACGTTCGGACAAATGCATTGGCTGCAAAGCTCTATTTCATAAGGCTTTTATTAATTCTTGCCTTCAGTGTTCTATGAGCCAAGTCGATGATTTGCGGCTTTAAAGTAGTTAACATGCTGAATTTGTTTTTAGCTATTTCTGACATATCACTTAGACAATTCAGAATTGATGGAAGTCTTCTGAAACTTCTTTTGGCATTGGTCTCAGTCAAATACTGAAAATCAAAATGTTATGGAAGGCATTTTGCAGCTGTACACACAGCTTCTTGAAGCTAGTTGGAAAAAAAAGACTATTGCAGTAAAATATATCTTACCATCACTTGATTGTTGGTGCCAGTTATTATCACAAATGGGTTTCCAAGCAAAAGCTACAATGCAGGTCATAACTCTTGGGACACTTAGCACTTTTCTGAATAATTCCCCCCTCCCCCATTCACAATGTTTAGTTTAGATGAGCTGATAAATCAAGTTAAGTGTAGTGGCCCGCTGAGCTGTCTCAACATTGTTTGGGGGAGAGGGGGCCAAGTTAAGAAATGAATGAAGTTAAGAATGGAGTTACAATACGGTGATTGATTGAAATGATTGCTTTCTTGGATTTCGTACTTTTTTGACAAGTGTCCCTAGTACTTATGACCTGCATTGTTGGTGTTACAAAAACGGCCAAAGTGCGTCTAACTAAACAAAAACTTTATTAACGTGTCATTTTTTTTTAAATTTCTAGTTTACATGAGACTAACTGAGGACAACTATATCTATATATTTTAATAGGACGTTAAGAGATGCGTAGACACAATTTCGATAGCCAACTTTTCCTATCATTATGCCATTTCAGAGTGGAACATTGAAACTTTCATTGATTTGTTGGTTAATTTGTGTCCTACAGAGTGCTTTCACATGACGTCACGGCAGCCATGTTGGGATACCAAAACGAAGGACCGGTGGACTATTATTCTGGGAATTGAACTCTATTTTTATGCAACTACTTTAATTTGTTTCATTAAACCAGTATGGTCACTGGTCACGTGAATCAAACGCTCAATATGATCATTGAACTATTCATTTTCAATCTCACACCCCTCCTCCCTCCTCTGTTCAAAGGATGGATAGCGCTATCCACTGGATAAATATCTATCCAGTGGATAGTTCAATTAGCTTTCCCATTACGTATCCGCTGGATAGTTATTTATCCGGTGGATAGCGCTATCCAACGTTCGAACAACCGGGGACTGTTGGAAAGTTGCATGAAAAGATTTATTTACTACAATTTAAATAAAGATACATTTGCTTTTGAAGTATCATATGAAATCTATTGTAATCCACAAAGATTGTTCTAAAAATTGACATTTTATGCCCAGAGATCTCTAGATTTGCTGCTAAGTCGACTTATGTCAGCAACGAAGTCGCGAAAGGCGAGCGACGGAACGCGAGTGGAGTTGTTCCACTCACATGGTTTCAAATTTAATTTGCATATTGCTAGTGCAAAAATATGGGTGTGACGTTATGGTCTCAAACCGACTGCCGCGAGAAATTTGAGATAACTGCAACATCTTTCATTTGATTTCATTTCCGCAGTTCATATATGATTTACTTCAAATACACCATTCACATTCATGGCCTCATAGCTCAGTTGGTTAGAGCATCGCACCGGTATTGCAAGATCAGGAGTTCAAACTCCCGCTGAAGTCCTAATTTTTTTTCAGGCTTCTTTATGCGATTGCATAAATTGCGTTCACAACTGCGAGGATCACATTTCATTTGATTTCATTTCCGCATTTCATATATGATTTATTTCATATACAGAATACTTCATCAATCACAGTACTAAAGTTACTGGATTTTCTGAATGTCATTATGTTTCTCGGATCCGTCTTTACCCTGATTCGAAAGCAATGGTGTGTATGTTGTGTAATGAAAATATTTTAAACTCATTGATAAGTCGCAAACGTGAGCTAATTTGGAAATCCCTCCCGGAGGGCTATCTTTAAAAGCGGGAATCTTTAAATCGGGGAATCTTTAAAAGCGGAAATCTTTAAAACAGGAAATCTAGCTTTAAAAGCAGGAGTCTTTAAAACAGGGAATCTTTGAAAGCGGGAATCCTTAAAATGAGGAATCTTTAAAAGCGGGAATCTTTGAAATGGGGAATCTTTAAAAACGCGGAATCTTTAAAAGCGGGAATCTTTAAAACAGGGCATCTTTAAACGGGGAAACTTTAAAAGCGGGAATCTTTAAATCGGGGAATCTTTAAAAACGGGGAATCCTTAAAAGCAGGAATCTTTAAAATGGGGAATCTTTAAAAGCGGGAATCTTTAAAATGAAGAATCTTAAAAAGTGGGAATCTTTAAAACGGGGAATCCTTAACAGCGGGAATCTTTAAAATGGGGAAACTTTAAAAGCGGGAAACTTTAAAGGCGGGAATCTTTAAACGGGGAAACTTTAAAAGCGGGAATCTTTAAAAGGGGAATCTTTAAAAGCGGGAATCTTTAAATCGGGGAATCTTTAAAAACGGGGAATCCTTAAAAGCAGGAATCTTTAAAAGCGGGAATCTTTAAAAGCGGGAATCTTTAAAATGGGGAATCTTAAAAAGTGGGAATCTTTAAAACGGGGAATCCTTAACAGCGGGAATCTTTAAAACAGGGAAACTTTAAAATGGGGAAACTTTAAAAGCGGGAATCTTTAAAACGGGGAATCTTTAAAAGCGGGAACCTTTAAAACGGGGAATCCTTAAAAGCGAGAATCTTTAAAATAGGGGAAACTTTAAAAGCGGGAATCTTTAAAACGGGGAATCTTTAAAAGCGGCGGGGAATCTTTAAAAGTGGGAACCTTTAAAATGGGGAATCCTTAAAAGTGGGAATCTTTAAAACGGGGAATGTTTAAAACAGAGAATCTTTAAAGCGGGGAATCCTTAAAAGCGGGAATCTTTAAAATGGGGAATCTTTAAAACGGGGAATCTTTAAAAGCGGGAATCATTAAACGGGGAATCTTTAAAAGCGGGAACCTTTAAACGGGGAATCTTTAAAAGCGGGAACCTTTAAAATGGGGAATCTTTAAAAGCGGGAATCTTTAAAATGGGAATCTTTAAAACGAGGAATCTTTAAAAGCGGGAATCTTTAAAAGCGGGAAAACGTCTTCTTGGTCATTGGGCATTTGATGTCAACTTTATTTATCATTAAACAACAACAACAACAGGCCTTAAGTAACATCAAAAGACACTGCAATATCGTTTTTGAGCTATTTTGTGTAAACAAAATCGCTCTATGTCAGCATGAAGCTCAAGAAATTCTTCCTTGGTCGGGTGGTTCTGCCTTGAACCAATGAAATAAAGGTTTCTTTAGATGGCATTGTTTCAGCCAGCGGCCAATCTAATTCCCTGTTTTAAAGTGTTTTTGAAAGCATGTGGTCAGTGATGGTCAGCACTGAGACTAAGTTACACATGCGTGTTGATTACGCTCAAAGGAACGTCAGCGTGGAATGTCGCGCGTCATCTATCTGCTTTTGCGTGATTTATTTATTACTATCACGCCATGGGGTACCACCATTATGGTAGTCTTTCCGGAGTAAAGGGTTTGTATATTTAACGCATGCGTGAATGACAACGATAGGCGTGAGATACTGGAGTCAGATTAGAATGAAGTATGAGTTGTGCTGTTTCGATGGATGATGAAGGTAGTAAGGTGGGGACGAAAGTATTTGAAGTTTACGGCCGCGGCTTGTTGGTTATAACAACCGTGTGTTTAGTCTCCTTCGCAGACGCTCTTTTGGTTCGTCACGCAATCTTTCCTCTCCAATGACCGTCTGCTGAAACGAGCAGCTCATTCCTTTCCCATTGTTAGCAAATATCAGCCGGAGTTTTTCATCTCTCCCGATGAAAACGAAAGTAGAACTATGTTAGTGGCACTCGACCACTTCTGAGGAGAATTTTTAAGGGTTAAAAACAATGAAATTTAGTTTTTGAGAATTAAAACGTCGAGTTATTCAAACAACCCGTGGTGTAACCGCGAGAGACCTAGCGGGGAAGAAATGCCGTTCTGAAATCAAGCAGTGTTCTTTAAATCGCATATTACTATATGCCATTGAACAGATTGAATGCTCTGATTATCGGAAATAATACAGGCGGTGAAAAGCGGCAAAAAACGTTAAACGAATAATGCTAGTGGTAATTGATTCAGCATCAAGGTAATTTGGTTGAGCGGTTCCTACTCGGAGGCAAATATTTCGTTTCGAAGTGGACGAGTGCTTAGTTTTGTAATTTTTCTTGTGTTTTTTTTTTGGTTCCTTTGCTTATTTTGTCAAAACCGCAAGAACATTGTTAAAACTGGAAGAGCATTGTGTGACGAAAATAAACATATGTTTGACGGATTTGAAAACTATAAATATTAGTCTAATCAGAAGTGGCTGTTTCCACAAGTGATATTTGCACGGAAGAAAAATGCTATGGAAGGGAATCCTTAATCTGGATATTTGTTCCCCTTGAAGTGAAGCCGTTTTTATGTTAAACAATGAAAATGGTGATTTCGGATAGTGAGCAATGTCATTTGTCAAATTACTTTTGTCTCTCACATGTAAACAGGCACCAAGACATACAGGCCTGTTGATCAAATGCGATTTTCAACTTTGATCTATCACGTGCATACGTTTGGTAATAGCAAGTTCTTTGGTTAATTCTCACATGAATAACGCAACGCTGTTGGTTAAATGCGACTCCGAACTTTGATCGGTCACGTGCATCCAACACGACCTTTGATCAATCACAAGATTTGCACGTGGTCAATTGAACTTGTTTACAACAACTTCTAATTGAATTTATTTTCTGTTACAATGATTGGTCACTTTTAACCGTTTTTTATTGGTTACTTTTCTCAACTTCAATTTTCTCTTCTTCTTATTGGCGGATTTCGATCCGTTGTTTGTCTGTTGATCGGGTTTTTTAATATTGTACAACTGTTGACGCTCTTAATTCGGAGGAGATTAGTTTGGAAGTAATTGGTGGTTTGTTTTCGAGTCGGTAAGTTTAATATTGCCCTTATTTCGGGATATAACGCGGTGTTACGCTCATCTGCTTACCGTACACAGACGTTGTCAGCAAACGGCCCAACACTAAAATAGGAGCGTTTGTTTAGGTCGGGCTATTATTGCTGTCCGAAGTAAAAAGTACAAAGCACTGGAAAATCAGAAATTGATGAATTATGGTAATTACACCTATATTCGTTATCAGTACTGTATTCAACGTTGATTTGTTTTTGCTGGTGTTGTATATTACGGTGTGTTTGGTGGTTCGTTTGTTTGCGAATATTTCTTCATGTGGTCCTGGAACTGTTTCAGTTTGTGTACGTATATTTTGGGAATTTGAGAGACTGGACGAATGTAGTGTTTGCGAAAGTGCGGAGAAAGAAAATGAACAAATAATAGAAAATATATTACATATCGGTTTTTGCGGAATTAATGAAACTCTTGTTGTAATCGGTACAAATCAAACTCAAAATCAGTCTCAGAAATAAGAAAACTAAACAAAAATCAAATGAAAAACAGTTTGCTCGTACTTCTCCGATACCATAGCAAAAACGAAAAGCGCCACAGATAAATGACTCACCATTCAACCATTTTCTCACTTCTCCCTATCTTATCAACATTTTACCACTCCTCGCAAAATAGCTCAAGCACGCATTGCGTGCCTATGTTTTTTTCCCGCCGACAATAGGCGATTCATGAGCAAAACAGTAGCAATGATCTGCATTCCGTGCATATCTTCTAAATGTACCAGATTTATTGTTGACATTCTGGTGGCCTCGACACCGGGAAATTTATGTCACGTAACATTTGAAAAAAAAACATACTCCAACATAAGTGCAACTGGTTCGTGACAAACAGCTTTAAATCCTACTATATTATCGTGATTTAGGTCATGCAACAACCAAGCCTCTTTGGTGAAAGCATCGATTAAATCTAAGGACGGACCTAGCAATTTCTTTACAACAATTGGCTCGTCTGACCTGGAATCGCTGTCCTTGTCTTTTTTATATTTTGCCACAAAAACCGCTCCGAACGATCCTTGTCCACACATCTTGTTCTCCTAGATCACTCCACTTAAACTCTGGAAGGCCTTCGAAGCGACTACTCGTTTTTTCTTCGTCGTAAATGCTAGCTAAATGCACTTTGAAGTTGTCTCCACGGGACAACATGGTGTACAAAGAGATAAAACGAAGCGCGTCTTCAATACTCCCGCCAAAATAGTGTCGCCAGATGACGCAACCGGGGGTCTCGGTTTGTCTCAAAGTTCGACAAAGTGGATAACAGCAAAATTAACCAACCATTTCCCAAGTATTTCCGCTTTTAATCGAGCGGAACAAAAAGAAAATAGCACAGTAAACCAAGGCTCTATTTCGACTAGAAAAGGGGGCAAAGTGGAATTTATTTTCTCTTAACAATATACAAACGAAAATGTGTGCATGTCAATTAACCCCAAACAGTGCAAAAAATTGAAATTTTGTGAGTACTGAAAGACGAAGTTAGTGCAAAATGTTGAAATAAAAAATGCTTGACATGTACCTCAAAAAAGCATGTTTAAGCGGAAAAGTTGATTCTCCTTTCGAATCGAATTACAGTGCAAAAATATTGAGCTCTTCAAACAAGCAAGTCTGGACTTTTCCCTGTTTATCCAATTACTATTTCGAGCATTTTTTCTTCAGAGGGAAATCCCCTGATGAGTGGGCAACCACGAAACAGGCTTGTAGGGATGACCTTGTAGTTTATTTGATTTTTCTCCCACAACATATACTTCGCTCTGCTTCTATGCATTGAGCACTGTTTTACGAAGATCAATTTTACACTTTATATATCTGCCTGGATTTTTGAAAACAGGGTCACTCATTTGTAATGTTTGCTCTAGAATTCCAGGTGGAACTGGCTGCCATAGGCAGCCAGTTCCACCCTAGCCTGGCCCGCTATTTTTGAGGGGGGGTTCCGTCAAGGCAGGTATCACCAATGCCTGCAGGGATAGGGCTAAGAGGCTGTGGGCATTTGGGGTCGCCTGCTCAAAAGGCAGGGGGGAGGCAGTCAATCAAAAATGGGCTGTGTGAGTTGTTTGTTCTTAATGCTAGTTAAATATGCAGTACTACAGTCACTTCTCAGCCATTTCTGGGCTTAACTTGGCTTGATTTGCAGTCAGACAGACTGTGGGCCCCTTGTGGGGCTCTGACCTCTAAGCTCGTGGTCCACCGCGACCCCTGGCGGCAAACCGGGTCTCGGTTAGGGGGGGGGGAGGCTGTGGGACTGCTGACGCGGATGTTAATTACTTTCTTTGATTGAAAGCATGTGGCTTAGTATTGAGAATTTGGAGGAGATAGCTGACAGAGCCAAGGAGAAGCCTGCTAGTTGGCTGGCAAATACCAAGGAACAGGCGTGACCAGCAGGTAAGGATTAAACGTATCCCCTGGCAAAAGCCAGGCATTTTTGCGGCCATTTGAACAGGCTTGTTGCTGCAGAGATCAGCCCTGTTTTCAAAAGGTCGGGTATATATTGCTGGGGAATGAGTCAGTCGCTGGCAGGATTCTAGCTCCAGTGGTCTTAGGTGACAAGCTGAAGTCATTAGGACAGTTGAAACCCAAAGCCAGTGGATTTGGTTGAGATATCTGCCTGGATTTTTGAAAACAGGGTCACTCATTTGTAATGTTTGCTCTAGAATTCCAGGTGGAACTGGCTGCCATAGGCAGCCAGTTCCACCCTAGCCTGGCCCGCTATTTTTGAGGGGGGGTTCCGTCAAGGCAGGTATCACCAATGCCTGCAGGGATAGGGCTAAGAGGCTGTGGGCATTTGGGGTCGCCTGCTCAAAAGGCAGGGGGGAGGCAGTCAATCAAAAATGGGCTGTGTGAGTTGTTTGTTCTTAATGCTAGTTAAATATGCAGTACTACAGTCACTTCTCAGCCATTTCTGGGCTTAGCTTGGCTTGATTTGCAGTCAGACAGACTGTGGGCCCCTTGTGGGGCTCTGACCTCTAAGCTCGTGGTCCACCGCGACCCCTGGCGGCAAACCGGGTCTCGGTTAGGGGGGGGGGGGGGGAGGCTGTGGGACTGCTGACGCGGATGTTAATTACTTTCTTTGATTGAAAGCATGTGGCTTAGTATTGAGAATTTGGAGGAGATAGCTGACAGAGCCAAGGAGAAGCCTGCTAGTTGGCTGGCAAATACCAAGGAACAGGCGTGACCAGCAGGTAAGGATTAAACGTATCCCCTGGCAAAAGCCAGGCATTTTTGCGGCCATTTGAACAGGCTTGTTGCTGCAGAGATCAGCCCTGTTTTCAAAAGGTCGGGTATATATATATATATATATATATATATATCTAACAGGATTTGTCAAAACGTGCCTGCAGAAATTGTGGAAACAAGCCAATTCCGCTGCCGTCACAAAGCACAAAGTCAACCCTTCCCCCACCCCTGTGCTTTGACCAAACAACTGCCAATCACCCACCCACTGCACACTGTGGGTTCACTCTAATTGGTAATCAAAAGCACACTATCATTCAAGCCTACACTAGACCAGGCAAAACTGCCAAGGCATCCTACACTGTAAAGAGCCACTCAATGGAGCTAGAAACTCTAACAGCAGTCAAAGTCTCAAAGCAGGAACCCCCCCTGCCCTGTGCTTTTGACAGAAAACTGAGACTCACCCACCCACTGTTAGAACTATCCCTAGGCTGTTTGGCAAAGCAGGCCTTGACGGCAAGCCCCCTCCATTTTGGCCGGCCACAGTGGCTTGAACACGGGCCGGGCCAAGACTTTAGGCCTACCTTTTTGCAAAATCGCTCAGATATATATATATATATATATATATATATATATATATATATATATATATATATATATATTATTCTCTCACAATTTAGAATAAATAAGCACTTGCAAATTTTTCATAGTTGCCACATTGTTAGTTTTGTTAGTCGTTGAACAATTTTACTCGTGCATTCCAGATTGCACTCGAAATCATGGGATTACCAATACAAATAACTCGTAAAGTGATCCATTTCCGGTTCATTCAACAACATTTTCGCCGACGAATTGTTACTCATATGTATCTGCAGTTCCCATCTGTCACTTTGGAGGGGAGTACCTGTCAGGAAAAACTAAAATATCTTTTGAGGTGTTTACGGACAGAAATAAACAAGATAACTTATCTAAGTCGCGCTGTTTTTATAGGGAAATTCCACTTACTCCAACTAGGCAGAAAATTTCTTAAAAATTGCGGGAGAAAGTGAAATGTTCATGTACTGCTGGCGACACGCTTTAACTGCCAACCTTTCCAAAGTCAAATGCGTGAGATTTTCATATTCTAAAAGTTTATTGACAACATTGCTAAAGAGAATCCATCACTCTGATGTCCGGACGTTGTGTAAAATGTAACAATAAAATGTTTTTGAAATTATGGGTCATGCTTTTTCGATTCGCTAGCGTGTAGGTCACGGTGATATTTCGTGCTCGGTGGCAGGTACATAAACGAATAAATATGCAATATGCAATTACCTTTAAAAACTTTAAGTTCAGATGAAAGAGGATGGCTGGCCTTGACCCTGGGCCATGGGTCTGGGGCATCAAGGTCAATAAAAAATGTAAACCAATATTCACTCAATAATCAAGTTTTTAAGGAAAGTCAAATGCACTGTATTTCTGGACATTGAAAGATTTCTGCTTTTAAAGATTTTCTGTTTTAAAGATTCTCGCTTTTAAGGATTCCCGCTTTTAAAGATTCTCCATTTTAAAGATTCCCGCGTTTAAAGATTCCCTGTTTTAAAGATTCCTCGTTTTAAAGATTACCGCTTTTAAAGATTCCTCGTTTTAAAGATTTCCGCTTTTAAAGATTCCCTGTTTTAAAGATTCCAGCTTTTAAAGATTCCCGCTTTTAAAGATTCCTCTTTTTTGAATTGCTCAGCATTTGAAATCTCTGCCCTTAAAAAGACAGCTTTCTCTTCCTTCTCGCGAAGGTTTGACAGTTGGTTTCTCATCAACGAAACGAGGCAAACTGTTTCAACAGTTTTTGCCTGGTCATTTTCTATAGAAGCTGATGTCAAATGTGAACGGCGAGAAATGGAATTTCAGACTTTTTTTCCAATACCAGACGCGCCATTATTAACACATCATTAATAGATTGCATGAACATGTTACAAAATTTGTGACTTAAAGCACATAACAGGTTCTGATGTTTAGATCTAAAAGTACGGTAGGACCGTTAACCAACACTCAGTAATACATTTATTTATTGAAATTGCTGCTGAAGCTGTGACGAGGCAAAAGTTTTAAGTCGTTTGTGTTCATAAATGTGTCGTCCGTGAGCCAGAAAGGGTATTTCGAAAATGTACGTTCGCACTTGATTGAATAGTGGCTGTAGCTGGGCGGCAAAAAGGACAGGAAATTATAATCATAATAGAGACGTCCTAACTGGAGTCCTGGCTCGAGTCCTTGCTCGAGTCCTGGCATGATAAAGTGAATAAAGGCTTGGCTAAATGTAATTAGTAAAATCCAACTAGTGGTCTATTATCAATGCTGCGTTCTGATTGGTTGAGCTACTAGTAGGCTATTTGTTATAGCCCACTAGTTGCGAAAAGCGCCGGCTGAATCGCGTTTTGCTGAAGTTTCGGACGAGTATTTGAGCTCATTATTACATAAACCTATGCCAAAATCTACAAAGAAGTCAACTAAATATGGAATGAAGATTTTAACGGTAGGAATGCACAAAATAAATTTGAATTGTTGACAAATGTTACCGTAAATTTGACTCCTTTATTTTACAACTCCTATTTCTATCGTCTTTGTTTTGGTGGCAAATAAGAATTAAAGTCTAGCTTTAACTAGCGAAACATGTTTTGTCTCGATATTTTTTTGACCAACTAGTTGGATTTTACTAAAACAATTATTCCTCGAGCCCGAATGGCCCTACGGGTCATGGGTTTGTGCAGAAATTATTGCTGTAAATTGAAAGTGAAGGTCAAGCGAATCTTCGATTTTATTCAGGAGGAAATTTATTTGTCTTTGTACGCTTTCTTTGAACATGATCTGCACATTGCCACGTCAGTTGTGTCTCTCCAAAAAAGAGGCTTCAACTCCTCCATACTGCTTTTAATGTGCAAAATTTTATATACACACAAAAAGCACAAATAACTTCAACATTCTTTAAACTCCACTGATAAATTGATTTCTATGATAACCTGTCTAAAAGCTTTTAAAATTGTAAATGGTTTTCCATTATTTTTTCATAAGTAAAAGCGGTGATTGTCATCCGCATTACTAGAAGGCCCTACAACTACGACAGCAATTTTTCGGCCGTTGACTGACATTTGAATTTGGCGCAAACAACTTCCGGCCATCAAAACAAAGGGCATGATAGACCGTAATAAGCTTGGCTATTCTAGGCGGTCTAGTTAAAATTACACCATGTATAATGAGCTTACAACAAATAATGAATGAAGGAACAGTTAAAAATATACAATGGCATACATTTAGCCTGAGATAAAAATAAGGAAAAAACCGATTCTAAAAAAGAGAGAGCTCATTTCATGCAAACATACTTTGGAAGATCAATATAACGCACTCCAAAATTCATCTCCTCGGCTTCAAGAATCTGCAGAGGCAATTGATTCAATTTTTACCAGCCAATCAGAGGTGGCCGTTATTGGGCTTAGCTCTGAGGTTAACATCCTTGGTGCTGGCTGAAAGGATAGCAGCCTCTAGAAACGGAATTGCAGGAAAAATCTTTGCCCGAGGTATTAATAATTGAGCACGGCCTGAGGACGCAGACTTTCCAGTCGGTGAATAACATGTATGTGATGTACGTGTTAGCTCATAGCCAATACCCCTCAAATTTGAGGGGTAGGCTAAACTAGTAACTAAGTAAATAAAAATCAATAAAGAACTACAAAGAAACTAACAGTCATTAATCACAAATGCTTTAGGCTTTTTTTTAAGACTTAAGTGAAAGACGAACCAGTTAATTCAGGATTAAATGAATTAAAATAGCTTTGGATCTTGATAGAGATGGAAACCTGTTTAATGTTGGTTCTACAGATTGGTTTCATTGCGGTACTGTTAAACATATTAAAATCGTTTTGTCTAGATGTCCTGTAGCCGTAGACGATTTAAAGCAAAACAATCATGTTCGGCAGTTTTTACATAACAGAATATGCATCAGATGTTCCCACCGGCAGTAAATCCACATTATATCTTCTCTTTCGGGCTTTTAGTTGGCAATTTCTGAGCTATTCTTTAAAGTAATGAAAATAATACAAGGGGGTAGCTGAAGTTGCAGGTGAAAAAGAAAGCATTAGCGAAAGCATTATTATACTTTAGAGTTTTTGACACCTCCGAATGGATCAATCCAGAACCTTGACGTTTTTAAGAATAAGATTAAAGCATTACTTTTTATTGATGCTTTTACCAGTTAGTTAACTTTTTTTTTTATCTTTTCATTACTGTATATATATTTTCTTTTTAGTAGGTCGAAATGTATAATTGTATATATTTTTCTTATTTAATTTTAATAATTCAAACGCATGTTCTTTTTAGAATTAAGATTATTGTAAAGCGCCATTGAGCTCACGGAAATGGCGCTATATAAATTTTTGTATTATTATTATTATTATTATTATTATTATTGTTAAATAATAAAGTAAAAAACGCCATTGAATCTAGATGAAGTTATCTATGTGATGGTTACTATGGCGAGAACCCACTTACAATGAAATAACTTTCTCCCTTTCTGATTGGCTGTAGAAAACAGCTAAGACATTTCATCGCGAAACTTCAAAGTTGACAATTTGACGTGAGGCCAATGCGCTGCATAAATGAAAATCTTCAGTTTATGTAGAAAGTTGAATTAGATTCAAAATGCGCTCTGAAAGTCTTTGAAGAGTTGTAAAACGTTTATGTTTTGGTCCGCGATTCGGCACAAAGGCGTCGAAAACATTCGTTTGGCTCTTCGTCAGTAATTCCAAGCAAGGTTTTTGTTTAGAGGCAAGAGATGAAACAGTAGGTACGTCGCTCTCTTATAAACAGAAAGTGTTTTGTTGCAAGCGAAACTTTTGTTAAACCCAGAAGTCTATTAAATATGTAAAAAAAAAAATAAACTGTTGGATTTGTCATCGTGCGTCTTTACCTTAAAAATTCAGAAACTACTTTAACTTCGGTTTCGATTAAAGACGAGGAGTCAACGCTCCAACCATTTTTTTTTTTTTTTTTGCGGGTCGTCTCCGCTTCATTTTACAAATTTGGTTGGAATTTTAGCTTTTACCAGAGGAGATGAGTTAAGCAAATCATAATTCCAGCTCTTTTTCTTACTGAGAGCGAGTGTCATCTCCAAAACTAAATTGAAAACAATTAAGTTCTGCGTGTTGCACTACCCCCTGTTGCTGCAGATTTCCGCGTAGGTTAAAATTGTATCTGTCGTATCTTATTAATAAATTCTAACAGCTGTTGCAAATACGATACTTTCACATCCCACCAATTTCAAACAAAAGCATGAAATTAACTGTGAACCATTCTATTTAGTCTCTCTACAGAATTGGCCAGTGCGCTAGTAGTCCTTGTAGGTTTGGTGGCACTTGCACCGAGGGCCCAAAGCTGGGTGAATTTTCCTGTCAGTGCAAGCCAGCACCTACTGTCCTGCCATATATTGACAACTTATGCAATGTCGGTAGGTTACATGTAATTTTCTTGGAGCCTAACATGACAATACTTACGCTCAGTTCACCTTAGCTTGGACATGGAATTGAACACAACCAAAGCAACGAAGAAACGACCCGGTAATCATTTCTCATACGCAGTGGCTAACAACCCGACAGCCTGGAAGGGCAGCAAATAAACTAAGTGTCAAGCACGCAGTCAGAAATTGGTATATAGATATTTCTTTTCAAAATGCCATGACCCAACCACCTGAAAGTATTGCTTAATTTCCAGTTGCTTGTGGCTGACCATTCAGTGTACAATGCACAGTTTTGCAGGCTAAATGCTAGGCAGTCCACAGCTTTCTCTCAATTCTCCCATTTAACCTACTGGCAATGTAAATTAGATTAGCCCGTATATTTAGGACTTGGACAACATTTCCACTTACGTTCTCGTTTCGTAAACGCGGCATTTTATTATTATTTCCTGGATGACGACTAATAATAAAATTGCGAATGAAAATGTAATGCTTTTATATAATTGGAATGAGCCATTTCGTATTAATTCTTTTCTATTAAATTTTGAATTGTCTGGTCAGTTATGAAACCTTGGCCCAATCTCGTACCCGGAGTCCTTTGGCTCTAAGGTGAGAGATCTGGTCGCTAGGAGAGACTCTGGGATGATGAGTTTAAATATTTTTCGGACTGGTCGTTTGTATAATGCAATCCGACAGGAAGTCCGTTAGTACTTTCCGGAAGTTGAAGGCAGATTTTAAATGGTCCTCAACCCGATGGTGCATGTCTTTGACGTGGCCTTTCAAACGTATCGCATGACCTTAGTCAAAGCCAATTCTGGTAGCATTCATCCCTTGATATTCGCGATGCCTGCCGTCGACGAGAACGTTGACTTGGAAACTGAAGAGGAATTGCAATTTAAAAAAGCCAACGGAGCCAACATCGCCAACGGGAATAACCTGTTTCTCGCGCAGAATTTGATACACACAAAGATCAAGCAAAGCAGCGTCAAATTCAGTGTCATGTTGATCAGGTCCCAGACGGGCAACAACTGTTTTCAAGAAGTCAACGAGAAAAATGCCAAGTTGTGGGACGTCACCAAGAGTTGAACCAACAGTAGTTGTGCGATCTGTACCGAACACATTGGGACGATCCGTTCCTAGAGGAAACACTGTTGCGTGGAACGTGTGACAGTCGAATCACTGTCTAACCATTGAAGAGATGTTAATCGTGCCTGAAACGCGAATTACACTCGAAGGCAGAGAAACACAAAGCCGGGTTATTGCAGAATCATTTGCTAGCCAAAGTGGCCGTCCTGAACAGTACATGGTACCCGACACGCATTTGCAGAAGCGGCTGAAACGTGGGGATCCTGGCAACGACCGTCTCGACAATATCGCCAAACGACACAACATGACTACTCGACTAATCGCACAGCTCGCATTCTGGAGGACAAACATAAAGCCGATCACAAGATGATCAAAGCAATTGATCAATTACCGGATAAGGAGACACTCACAAAAAAGATTGTCGAGATAATCATGCAAACGAAGACCAAATTAATCCCGTAATCTTCAAACAGAATGGTTAACAAACATGATTTGATATTCGGTTAAAAAAACTGTCTACGTGTTTGATTACATAATGGGTCACGTGACACTGGTTCAAGTACTGATTGGTAGGTACCATCCTAAGCTATGAAGGGGCATTCCTTTGTGAGAGTGCGCTTCTTACGCATCATGGGTGCCCTGTGGGTCTTTGAGCCGCGCGTGCGCAATGGCGAGAAAGGAACGAGCTCGTGAACCGGAACACAATGTGAGTTATTTTCTTAGTAGCTAGTTACCTTGTTTTATTTTTCTAAGTGATCCTTCATTTCATAATCGCCTTATAATCTTTCTGTTAAGTTGTTTTTCTTTTCATTAATCTAGCTTTCCCGTAGATATTTCTCGTTTCCTACCGTTTTATGCAGTTCGATTTGATTGTAAACCCGTGCCGTGATTTTGCATATTTCCTTCCAACAATTTGCCTGTCATTTCTTTCGTCTTTATAAGTTATCTCTCGGTTTATACGCTTCTTATTTTCTTTAGTTCGTAGATTTTCAGCCGCCGGGGTAAGCATATTTTGTTGTTTTGTCCCTTGCTATCATTTTGGTTTAGTTGTTTACTTTCCGTCTTCATGGCAATGCTAGGTCCCTGTACGTCTTTTTGTTTAGTCTTCTACTTTGGAACCAGTGCAGCCTCCATGCCTCCTGTTCCTTGTTCTAGTCTTTAGCTTTCATTTTGTACACTAGCCTTGTATTTATTTGTATTTCTGTATTTTTCTTTAGGTCTTTTGTGTATTAAAACGTATTCAAAAAGTCGTGTCACACCTTCACAATGTTCACGTGACGTCCCCTCTTTCCATGTCATGTGACCACTTTCTGATTGATTCCAAGAATTCCTACAAATCTCCCATCTTATGGATCCCGCTTTCCATAACTCATGTCAACTTTCCTCGGGACTATAAATTCAAGACCCTCGCGAGACCCTTTTCCACTCCTTTAACTAGTTAGAGTATTAAAGACCAAAAGAAGATAAGAGAGAAGACATGGATTTCAAAAGGATTCTGCCACCAGACGGAGTGCTCCGACTTTGAGAAGCACGGCTCTTGGCCCGGCCATTTTGCGGATTCCTCTCTCACGTTTTCAACACTCAACTCCACAAGCATTACATGGGCCCATGCCACCCAAGGAGACCTACTATCCCGACGGAATGACGGCCAGCCGACGCAGTGAATTCAATGCTTGGTACCAACAACAGATAAATGACCAAAACGTCTGACTTTCAAGCCGAGCTACTAGCAGACTGTCAGAGCAGATCCACAATGACGGTTCCACGTCACTGTACCCCTGGACCAACAAGTACTGCTACAATCTTGGACAAAACTACTTGAGAAAACTGGCCTCTTCGCGCCCAAAAATCGTTCACGAAAACCTCTAGCTCAACAGTATTACTGTAGTAACTTCCCCCTCTCCCTCCCCCTCCCCCTATTCAATGTTGAATTTAGGAAGCCGCAATTCTTAGGCAAACAATTTTCTCAACGGTTTTGTCCAAGATTGTAGTATCCTGTGGGGCGTCCACGCATCACCACTGCATCCAACAATCCAGGGTCGATCTGCTGCAGAACACCTTGAGGGGTTTCCTGCCTCTACCTTCCCGTCCTGCCGCACCATCAAGGCAGCAAACTGACGGTCCCGCTCTGTTGGATGTGTTTGGAAACGGAGATGGCCATGACCCATCCGAGACTGGAGTTCACTATGCACCCATTCGAACTTGGATCGTACCCATATTGGTACGTGGTGCATCCCGGAGTTGGACCTACAGATCAAACAGGAAGCGTCTTGGTAGCCCATGGAGGTGGGAGACGATCTACAGAAACGTTAAGAGTACGTTTAACAGTACGTGATCCAAGAGGCGGTCGCTTTGATGAAAGCCAACATCGAGAAGAACCGACACTGTGGGCTTTGGCCAAGCTCATGCTCAACTCCTTCAAGAGAAAGTTCGGCCAACAACCTTAGAAGACTCAAGTCATGACTTGCAAAGGCCCGCAGACCTTCTTCGAGGTCTTCCTTGGAGTTTGTAGGACATTCACAAAATCGAGTTCGCTGGCCCAGAGAGGATGGACGTCTACCACTCCCACAAGGAGGACGTCACGCCCGTTCAAACGAACACCAACATTTTCGTTGCGGCCTTCACCACCTGTTAAACCTGTGTTAAACTCTATCCGGAGGCATTACACCCGTTGTAAGAGTGTGCCCTGTATATGGACACAGACTCCCTATTATGATTCCCATCCTTACCTTCCACTCGCACCTACCTTGGCCAATTGACCAACGAGTTCTTGACAGGGCCGAAGAATTACGGGTTTCGGACTCGCAGGGGCAAGACGAGCCACATGGTCTGCGGTTTCTCCCACAACGAACGCACGGCCAGCGTCCTCAACTTCGAGTCCATCCGCACTCTGGTCATGGATGAATTGTCATCGCCCCAGGACAGCCTGCACAAGATTGTTTGAGATTCAGCCACTAAGACCATTCCCTCCAACCACAAACGAAAGTGTACCGCTCTGCGTTCGACAAACGGGGGATCAACTGGACAGACTGCTCCACCAGGCTATACGGGTCGCGAGTGGAATTCCCAGGACAAGGACAATCTGCACGCACTCTTACAATCGTAAGTCAAGAACGTTCCTCCCTGGGACAGGCAGGTCAGCCGGACCTCACCAACATGTTCCACTTCTGTATATAGGACTTTTTTTTTTTCAATTCAATAAAAAGAACTGGCGGTTCCAACATTTCTCTTCTCCTTTCTTTTCTTGTCTTTCCGACGTCTCTTCATGGGTCTCCAATCTCTGCTCGGGCCTTCTCGGAGTCTTTCCGACCTTGTGATGTCATGGCAGGTAATTATTACAGGTCCCCTTATTTTCCTCATTTATGACTCGCTTTCTCGTTGGCCCATTTGTATCACGAGTTCGAAATCCGGCTCTGTGGTTGGTTAGGACCCCAAGTGACGCCCTATACAAACGTTTTTAGACCGTTGCCATAAACGGCGTTTTATCTCATTCCCAGTTTTTATCAAGGCCCTTTAAATAAACAAGACCGAAATATTCTAAAGAAATCAAGGTGAACTGATTGCCACCCACTGGAGAATATCTTTCCTGTCCAGAAGAATTACGCACATAACATAAGGAAAAAAGGCTGCCTACGCCCAAAAAACAAGCAAATTCCGCTGCCGTCACAAAACACCAAGTCAACCCTCTCCCCACCCCTCTGCTTTGGTCACACAACTGCCAATCACCCACCCACTGCACACTGTGGGTTTACTCTAATTGGTAATCAAAAGCAAACTATCATTCAGGCCTACACTATACCAGGCAAAATTGTCAAGGCATCCCACACTGTATAGACTCACTTTACGAGGCCACAAACTCTTAGTGCAGTCAAATTCTCAAAGCAGGACGCCCCCCCCCCCCTAGTCCTGTGCTTTTGACACGAAGCTCAGAGTCACCCACCCACTGTTATAACTGTCCCTCAGCTGTTTGGTAAACCAGGCCTTGACGGCAAGCCCCCTCAATTTTGAGCGGCCACAATGGCTTGAACACGTGTTCAAGCGAAAACTTTAGCGGCCACCTTTTAGCAAATTCGCTCAGATATATATACTATATATATATATATATATATATAACTGCAGACAGTACTGTTTCGGCCTTCTGGGCCTCATCAGTGCAGTGCTGATGCTAGGAGGAAGGTAAGGCTATATAACCATCCCAAATGATACCACACTTGTGGTACCATTTAGTCATGCCAGAGTGCTCAAACTGGTAAAACCAGTGAGCGATGCGCAGTGCATTAGCAATGACTCATCCCAGTAGAGTGCTCAATTTGGACATAAAGGCAAAGCTTTGTAATGCCAAAGAGCTATATCTAACTGCAGACAGTACTGTTTCGGCCTATATATTTGTTGTATATTATTGTAACAAAAGATATGTACTTTTATCTTTTGATGAAATAAAGACTGATTATTATTTATTTATTTATAATTTTATTATACTACTTTGTTTGTTTCTTTGTTTGTTTATTACTTTACTCAATTTATTTATTTTATACTTATTCTAGTTTTGCCTGTATTCCCTCCTGTCGAGCGAAAAAATCTCAACGGATTCTAACAAAATTTAGATGTCTGTAACACAAGGTTTAATTCGGTTGAGCTAACGCTGTCAGTTCTTTGGCTGAACGATTGCGTTTGCCTTTCCAGTGATATATACTTTTTTGTGGCTTATTTAAAAGCAGCGCGCACCTAAGCGATTTTTCGAAGGCAACCCTGAAGGTTTACATAACCTTAACCTTCTGCATTTACTTATGCGTCACTGTTGGTGTTTGATAAGAATCAAACACATTTTATGTCGGGTTGAGATCAGTTCAATATTTTCCAACCTGTCGGAATTGAAAGAAAGTGCGGTGGCTTTGCTTTAATGGGAATCAAATTAAACTGAGTGGGTTGTGGAGTGAGAAATTCCTGCACGTAAATTCCCTTACTATCTTTCAAATCACTTTGCAGATCAGAAAGACATATTTATCTCCAGTTCCGTTAAAGGAGTTTTCCACGGGAAAGTGGTTGACAGATATAACCTCAACTTTGACAACGCCAAACAATTTTGCGAACTGCTGGGAGCAAAATTAGCTACGTATAACCAGCTGCATGCAGCCTGGGAGGCCGGTCTGCAACAATGCAGGTTCGTTTTACAACCCTTTATTTTTTTGTCAAATTTGTACCTTTCCTCGATCAATCATTTCCTACCTTAAGCTAGATGTTTGGGAGGTTCCATTTTTAGATTATAATTCACGTTCAAAGTGAACCAAAGTACACAATCATTGGCAACTCGGTGAAAGCGAAAGAATTATATAACCTATCCAAAACGTTTATAGAGAGTATTCATTCATGTCACCAGAGGCCATATTGGATTGATGAAACAAAAGAAAGTGCTTGCATAAAAATAGAGTTCAATTCTCGATCAGAGGGTGAGCCTGGTATGCCAATATGGCCGCCATTCCTTTGTTTTGGTACACCAACATGACCGCCGTGACGCCATGTGAATACTCTCCATGGTGTGGTCTCCTGTATATTGTTACGTCAGACGACTACTTCAATTTTGTTCAGTCTTTCTGCCACTACTGTCATGCACACAAATTCTAATAGTATTTAAGACCTGACGTCAATCGTCGACTTCAGAAAAAACTTGAAGGGTAAAATTAACGACATATAATATCACAAACTCCGTGACATATTCGAAATACTTTTTTTATTTCTTTCAGCTTTGGATGGCTAGCAGATAGCTCAGTTTTCTATCCAATGCAGGAGGCGAAATCTGGCTGCGGAAACAAGACAGGAATTCATGGTTTTTGGCCAGCGAGGAATAAAGCCACCAAGTACAATACTTGGTGTTACAAATAAGGCCAAAGTGTTAACAACTATCAAGTTTCATTTCAACTCTCCATATTTTATCAAACTTGCAATTGTATACTACAGAACTTGCTTACAAAGCAAATGGCGAGGAAACCTGAAAGAAACCTCTGGGCTATTATAACAAATCAGGTTTTCTCACAAGACGTAGTGTAGACTAAATGAATGACAGCACTATGGTCCAACATACATCTTCAGGAGATTAAGAATAAATCATTTCAGATTTTTTGTTTCAAAACGCAGGTGAAGAATAGCAGTTTAGAGAAAATCTTTGGACCTTGATAGGAAATGGAAAACTTTTTCACTTTGGTTCAACGGAATGGTAAATGAAATTTTAACCATTCTTGATGTCTGCTTGCGATATTGTTAAAAGAACTACATGTCCGGCAACAGACTGGTTTCTAATTTCGAGTCAATCTTCCCTTTTGTTATCCATATTAAACCAAAGTAGTCGGTTTTTCCAGAGGAATTCCTTCTGGGCAATAAAACAACCAAATATGTCCATAAAATGCCAAATCGGGTGAAAAGGGCCGCAAAAAACGATTTTCAGCATTATTGATTAATTTTCCGAAAAGTCTTTGTTTGCGAATGTTTAGCGCCAAATTTGTCTCAGGTCGCAAGAAGTCGCGACTTGCACTAGGAACAGGCCAGGATGGACGTACATGAAAACAAACACAGCAATAAAAGCTATGATCATGATTACCTCCTATTTTGGTACTCACCGCGGGACATTTAACCTACTTCTTTCTCCCAACTCCCAAATATTTTGCCAAAGAAAAAAAATGCTCGTGTCCAGGGTTGGCCATTACTAAAAGTAGATCGACCCCCCACGTGACTCAGACAAGATTTATCGAGTGCTCAAAGGATTTGTATGAGCGTTATGTGTTTTGGAAGAGAGCAATAAGCGAAATCGGCATAGAAGGTGGTGAGAACGTTTCACGAGCTTCAAATATAATAAATTAAAGGCCACACTACGTTATTTAGTGCAATCTTACATTTGGATATCCATAAATTGTCCTTAAATCCATAAATTATTCGAAGTTCGAAGTGAAATCCGATTGTCTCACCTTGTGTACTACGAAGTAGTATCCGACGTAGCATCCGTTTATCTACGTTCTTATACAAAGTGTCCCACTGGTCTGCGGGCTCGACAATGTAAATGTGATTCAGACATAATAATGATTATTAATGATGGTAATGGTGTAATATGCCCGTGAGAATGATGATATGCTAGTCTGTGTGAGTATTTTACCGATCTATTGCGATTTAAGCGATTTATGTGCTTCCTGTCGTAAAAGAATGGAAACAAAGGAAGCAGCCATCTTGTTTATAATGTGTGATACGGTGCTCTCACTCCATGAGCTTGGGCTACCTGTGGTATAAACAGACACCGGCGACTTTGTTTTAGCCTTCTGTAAAACCTTGCCATATATTTCTTTTTCTTTTCACAAGATCACAAAATAATGTGCAGCCTATATAGGCTTATTTCTTAGAAACAATTTCTTATTTCTTATTGATCCATGTAGCTTTTCGGGATTTGAACACATGAACAACGTAACGTCCGGTCGTTAATTCAGTTTTTTTCACTGGACAAATGAAAGCAGAAATATTCGAAACAATATGGCGGGTGATCAGGTCGACTTTGTCCTGAAGACATTCCAGGTGCAAGCGTTAATGAAGAAGAACAAGGAAAACTGACCGTTAGTCAACTGAAATTTTGGCTAAAATGCCGCTGTATAGAAAGAACTTTTGGAAAGGTAGGTCTTCGTATGTCATCCTTCGAGTGGTTGTGTTTATGTGAGTAGTTTAGGCACATGGTTTCATATGAACTTTGCTTTTTCAGGGTCAAAAACTTGCAGTCGTTGAAAAATATACGACCCTAACCCAGACAAGAGCTTCACTAAAGCAAAGTTGGCGAAGCTGAATGAAGAACTGAGGAAAAATGGAGACACCGCGATTGCGAGTGACTGGCAAAAAACCACTTCAAGAACTGTCCCACCGTTGATCCAACATTTGCTGATGGTTTCTCTGTCCTTCCAAGGTTTGTTCCGACTGATACATTAGAACATCTAACGAAATGTGGAAAGAACACCACTGAGATATCAGCTGATGCCATTGCTGAGTTTGCAAGTTCTAAGGGACTTAGAATGCTTCCATTTGTTCACGACCTCCAAGTTTGCGCGAGTCGAAATTCCGAGGATGTTGGTATTTATATTACAGCGCTTTGCTGGACCTGTGAAATATAAAGTCAAAATGATAGTCCAGAGGAACGGCAAACCCAAATTTTCTAGCTGCTGAGTGTGACAAAATATGTCCAGCTGGAAAAAGTGGCTGTTGATGCCATGTGTTGGCGGTTATCTAGAAACTGGATGAAATATCCAGGAAAAAGGAAGTTCGACCTGCTGATAACCGCAGCTGTACCTCCAAACCTAGAAAACGGGGAATACCAGGAAAAAAAGCTGTACGACATAATCCAATCATGTCACATAAACTTTTCAAACCCCGCCATTCCGGGGAAGAAAGCGACGTGGGAGCTATCCCACACTGTTCGATCCAAGATCATCAAAATCGCGTAAAATTAGACCTAGAATCTGTGGGAAAATTGAAAAAAATCTACAAAAAGTAAATCCTGCTGCTCCACTTTCAAAAAGGATCCCTGATGCGGATAGTATTAAGTTAATTGACACAATAGTGGGGGAGGTTGTCTATGGTTCTGCACTTCACGTGCAACTCAAAGAATTTGGGACAGTCAATCAAGATGGTGTTAGTTGTATCTCTTCTACCTCTTCGCCTTCCATTTCAAGTCGCGAAACAGACGTTGGTGCCATAGTTGAGGAAAGGGAGGAAAGGGAGGAAAGGAGACAAAACGACACCTTTTTTCAAATATTATCACCAGTGAAAGAATATCCAGTCTCTCTACATGAGATACATAACTTCAACTTCAACTTCAACTTCAACTTTATTTTACAGTTCCGACTCAGAAAATTACAATATTGACATAAAAAACCAAGAAAAAAAAGTACATATATAAGAATCTAAGGTGGCACAGGTCTATAATTTGTGTAGGGAGGCTAATAAAACCGCGAGGTTATCGAGTTAGCCTCCATCTCGTTTAAGTGAACATAAAAGAAACATTGGAGTAGAAGGACGGATTACTAAAGGAAAGAACTAAAAGAATTATGGAAACTTACGTTTGTTATTGCTAAGATAGATACAGTTTTAACACTTTTGGAATTGTGAAAACTTACGTTTGATATTGCTGAAACAGGACATAGTTTTTAACACTTTTGGAGAAAGCAAATTGATTTAGATCTTTAAAATTATATGGTATTTCTTGCCAAAGTTCAGTGGCCATAAATGAGATCATTTGTTTGCCAGTATTTGTTTTAACTCGGAATTTGTGAAGATTTTGATTAGCCGCATACCTGGTGTTATAATTATGTACGTTGCTAGCATACTGGAAAAAACGATTAAAGAGTTCTGGCAAAGTACCTTTGTGCCATGCATGTATAAATTTAAGAGCATGCAGGCGATATACATTAGTTACCGTTAATATTTCCAAGATATTAAGTAAAGGTAGTGCACTACAGGTATTTTTGCCAGATAGAGTTGCAAAGAACATTAACCTAACAACATGATTTTGCTTAGTTTGTATTTTTTGTAAGTTTGTTTTGCTAGTGCTGCCCCAGGCTACAATAGCGTACGAAATATAAGGATAAATAAGATTGTAATAGATCTGCGTAAGATGTTTGAGAGGTAGATAATGCCTCAACTTAGAGATTACCCCTGTATTCCGTGAGAGCTTTGAACATACATATGAGATGTGGTATCTCCAAGTCAAAGAACTATCGATCAATACTCCCAAATATTTAATGTGGTCCTTACGTTCTTGGGCGTGGCATGATCCATCTCGGTTAGCTATATTTATAATAATATTCGTATTCTTTTTCCTTTGAGGTTTTACTATCATGTAATTGGTTTTCTTTAGATTTATCGAAAGCTTGTTTATGTCACACCATTCCTTAACCTTTCTTAGATCTAAATTCATTTGCAGTTCTAATGATTTTAAATCTTTATTAGAAACAAACAAGTTAGTATCGTCCGCAAATATCTTAAATGAAAGGACCTCAGAGCAATTAGGGAGATCATTGATGTACACCAGAAAAAGGAAAGGACCTAACGAACTTCCTTGAGGGACTCCGCATACCATGGTTTGATAGGACGACTCAGTATTACCCAAGGCGACGTATTGTTTCCTGTTTGTAAGATAACTTTCAAACCAGGCTAGCGGTATCCCTCTTATGCCGTACGATTCTAACTTATGTAGAAGAATGCTGTGGTTAACCGTATCAAAAGCTTTAGAGAAATCCAAGAAAACGCCACATGTATACAGGTTACTGTCGATTGCTTTTCTTAGAGTATCCGCAATTTCAGTAATGGCTTGTGCGGTAGACCTTCCCTTACGAAATCCAAATTGATATTCAAAAAGGATGTCAAGTTTTTCAAAGTAGGAAATAAGTTGTTTGTAGACCAGTTTTTCAAACACTTGCGTAAATGCTGACAGTGTTGAAATAGGACGAAAATTCGTCGGATCAGTTATTTCTCCTCCTTTGTCAACCGGTGTAATTTTTGATATTTTGAGAAGATTTGGCATAATTCCTTGCGAGAGCGATAGGTTGAAAAGTCTAGTTAGGGGTTCACTTATAAAATTACATGCTATCTTGATGCACTTGGGGGGTGTGCCTATAAAAGACTTACTTAGTTTTAGCCCATTCAATGCATCCTGCACTTCGTGATTGCAGATACCGCGAAACATAAAGCTGTTTTGGAATCGCCTACGAACAAAATTGTTAGGACTTATATTGTGATTTGGTAGCTGTGCCGCTAAATCTTGCCCAACATTTATAAAGTAACTATTTAACTGATGACAGATACTTTCCTTATCATTATAACACTTTCCTTTATATAATAGTTTTTGAATTAACGTAACCTGTTGGGCTTTCTTTCTGTTTATAATCGTTCCTATCAACTTCCATGTTACCTTTAAATTATCACTAAACAAATCAAATTGAGTTTTAAAGTAGTTTTCCTTGGCAGCTTCTTTTATTTTGTTCAACTTGTTATTGTATTTCTTATAGTCTTTGACTTTATTTGGGTCATTACTTAGAAAATGAGTCACGAAAAGCTTTTGTCTCTTCTTAATTGACTTAAGAATTGCGCTCGTTATCCATGGCTTCCTGAATTGTTTTCGCGTTTTATTCGAGAGCTTTCGAACTGGAGCATGTTTGTCAGTAATTTGCTGAAGAGTTTCCGCGAATGCATTCATACTTTCATTCACGTCATCTCCTATGAGACTTGCAAAATCAAGTTCTGAAATTTCTTTTAAGAAGAGATCTTTGTTGAAATTAGAAAAATCTCTATGGAGGCGTGATTCGTTTGTTGATGAAATTTTGTGAGCAATTGTGCAAAACACGGGTAGATGATCCGAGATACCGGCTAAGCAGATACCAGCTTTTAATACCTTTTGGGGAACGTTTGTATAAATATGATCGATTAATTTTTTACTGTGGTCGGTTATGCGAGTAGCCTTAGTAGTAATAGGCATAAAGCCTGAGTCAAGAAGCATGTCTAGGTAATCTGCGGTTCTATTATCATTGCAATATTGCAAAAAGTTTATGTTGATATCACCTAGTACAATAACCTGTTTGCCACTATTGTTTAGACCTTGCAAACGTTCCTTCATAACCTCGTGAAAACTTTCAAGTTTGCTGTGAGGGTGTCGATATACGCATCCAATAATAATATTTTGTTCTTTTTTACTCGTTACCTCAAGCCAACAAGATTCAACACCGTCGGCAGGGAGTTCTAGGTCATGCCTTCTAATGAAGTTTAATTCCCCTGCTAAATAAAGACCAACACCACCCGCCGAAGTTTTTGAATTAGTATTCACAAATGAGTATCCAGGTATGCTAATATTTGACAGGTGATTGTCATTCAACTTAGTTTCAGAGATAGCAATAATATCCGGTGCTTTTTTAAACGTAACTAGAATATCATTTAACAGGGTTAAATTTTTAGACAGGCTGCGCATATTACAGTGAAGAATAGAAAACCCTTTTTTGTGAACTACCTTGTCAAAGAGTAGTCCAGTTTGTTTTATAGTGTGGTATTTTGACTCAATATAGTTGCCACACGGTATGTTTTCATTATCAAGTGTTTTCTCTGGGCTTTCTATAACATCCTGAAAAAGGTCTTTAGGATCTAAAGGAGTACTAGCTAACGAATGAACCCAAGCACCAGTTACTTAGAGAAACTCGTCATTGCTAACATCATGAAATGGCAACTCTACAAGAGGGTTAGACTGGTAGTTCTTAGTTGCTATGTTGACAAGTTATACTTAGCTTGTTGGAAATAACTGGTTGGCGTCAACGTCGACAAAATTCAGCGAGATCCTCCTTTGTATCGAAGCCATGAATCCTTGAATTTTCCACTTCACGAAGGAAAATGCGGCCATTTTGCGTCCATATGAACTTCCACTTCTTTGACTTTTTTATCTTGTTGATTTCCCCAAAAAGCTTCTTTCGGCTTGATGTGAGTGATTCAGATATGTACACACGACCTCGATCGTCAGATCCAAGACCAGGGATGTCCTTGATCTGTTTCCTCGCCAAGTTCTTGCGGTTGGAATAAAAACGATCCCGAACTTCCCTTCTTGTAAACTTGACAATTATTTTCGGTGGTGCCTCAGTATTGAAACTGGGAATAGGGTACGTGACTGAGATATCCATATCATTTACTGCCACACCAATGGCGTTTCCAACAGATCTCACAATGTCATCACAGGAGAGCTCATCATTCGGAGGTATTCCAGAGATTTTAAGGCAATCACGCCGTATATATTGAGCTAGGTCTTCAGCTTGCTTGGCAGCATCATACGCAATTTTCCTGGACTCCTGGATGTCATTCTTGAGGCCCTCTATGATGGTACTTTGGTGAGAGAGCTTCTCGGCAACACGATTATACTGGCCCAGTAGGCTATCATATTTCTCCGATAAAAATGAGACTGTTGTCTTCAAATCCTCGATACTTCTACTTATTTGCCCAATTTCCAACTTTAGTGGTGCAATTTCCTGTCTTAAGAGCTCCCTCATCTCCTCTTTTTTAGCCATATAATCGCTGTGAAAGAATAAAAAGAAGCCTTTCCAAGACTGAAGATGAAATTGCGGATGTAGAGTCTGAAACAGGAGCACAGTCTGCTTGCCAAGAATGGTATAAACACAGATTTGGTAGAGCTACAGGTTTGGATGCACTCACAAAGTAGGGACGTCCCCTACTAAAATAATAAAAAAAAGTTCTAAACTATGGGAACAACTATAAGTCACATGCCATGAGAGATGGCTTAAAGAATGAGCAACTGGTAATAGACAGGTACACTGAAATGATGCACCGACAGGGACACACAGGCCACTGTAACACAATGTGGTATATTTATTGAAAAACAACGGGGAATTTTGGGTGCATCTCCAAATGGCGGTCTGATAACAAATCCGAGCAGGAGTGATCCACAGGGAATTTTTGAAGCTAAGAATATCCGGCATTGTCGAGGATGGTGAATGCATGAAAGATGCTCATATCCAGAAATCTATATGCACGATGTCTTATTCTGGTGTACTACAAGTCAACAAAACTCATATGTACTTTAATCAAGTACAACAGCAAATGTATGTTGTCAGAAGACTTCGGGGTATCCTTGTAATCCTTGGAAGTAATGGAGAACTGTTTCGCATACAAATTCTCTTTGAGCAGGAATGGTGGAAGGAGAAACAAAAGAAGAATGAAGGATTTCATGAAAAAAATATATGAGTTAGCTTACCCCAGGCTCGGAGATGGGCTATCTAAATGTCGTTTTAACTGACCACAACTGTTATGTAAAAATTCATGATTTTTTTTTCAATAAGGCATGCACAGTGAGAGAGAATGCCAGCACTTGTAGTTTGGGTGTGGTAATTGACAAATGAATTAAAAAAAACTTAGTTCAAAAGGAACTGGATCTCTTAAATGGAAATTTCACAATGCTGCATCTTCACCTTTAATCCTTAACAATACAGTTTTGAAGGTTACGAGTAATACACTTGTATCTTTGAAATTGTTAACATGTTGATTCCGGCCTTTGCCAGTTTACAGGCAAACCACTCACTGTCCAGAACTGATTTACTACTCCGCATAAACTTATACTCGCACAACACTATCAAAGATGTACCAAGCCCTGATTCTCCGGATGGCCCTTTCAACGTGGATTCTGAAATTGTCTCATAGTTTGAAAGCAATCTTCCTTGGAGAACTGCTCAGATTCACTTTGTCATTTTGGAGGAATGAAAAGAGTTACCTTCTTTCTTGCCAGTAAATCCTGAATGTCTAATCCACGATCAGCCATAATGAAATCATTTTCATCCAGCAAGTCAACAAAAAATCTGTTGTTTACAATCTGCTTGTGAGATATACTTCACCCATATAAGCTACCTACAAATGTAATCCAAACATTTGGGGAAATTCCTGCAAAACGTTTGAATGTGTTGTGGGACTTATATTCGGAATAAAGTTCATATTGTTTCTCAAGGTCATGGGGGGAGGGAGGAGGGTCTGGCATATTATTCTGTGCAGTCTATTATGCATCGTATGTTTTCAAATTCCCCCTTAAAAACTTCAGGTAGATGCTGTTTAATCTGCTCTTTAGAAGACCAAATAGGCAAGCTCCCTTGCACTGTGTATTCAGTTTTTAAGTGCCAGAAATGCTAATAAACTATTATTGTTATAATTAGCCCATGTTATCACTACATCTGAAAATAATTCTTCTGAAATACTGAACCTAAAAGCAAGGTCACGCTCAAATAACTCAATTCTTAAACCAGCTAAAAAAAGCCAAAACTCATCAATTGGTTGCCACCTTCTGGGACAACTAACATTACTTCCAGAAAACCTCTTCATTCTGACTACACTAACACGAGACATTCAATGTGTAAGTTTATTGAGGATGCGTCAGTCATTCATCAGATGTACAATGTATCCTGATACAGACCTTTAGAAGTTACAACTGTTGTTTCTAGGAAATAGAAACAGTGCTACGCCAGATACGAAAAACCACTAAAAAAACCACCCTTTAGATTTGGCCAAAAAATATGTGGAAACGTATTCCTCATCTAATGCAGCAGCACAAGACCCCAAGGAAATGGTACAAGTGATCAATATGCAACAAATACATTACAAGGTAAACTCTCTCATACAAAAATTACAAAAGAAAAAGAAAATCGAGCGAACGCGACGACTGACGGACCTAGAATGACCCAAATCTCCCGTGCAAAGCCTACATATTCCTATCACATTCCATAACATTCCGCGAACCTCTCAATCGTGCCGTCAGAATAATTATTTCCGACTAATTTATTCAAACGTCAGAAATTGCTCTTTTCCCTGCCATGAATGGAAATTGATCTTTAAAATTAATAGAATCAGTACTATCACGTACGTAACTAAAATATGTTAATTTTGAGGTATTAGGCTCCACGTATTTCCAGAATTCTAGTAAAGTTGTGTAGTCAGGAAATCCAGTGTAAAATTTTATGTCTTCATAACTACTTGAAATTGAAGATGTCCAAAACGACTCTGTTCTGTTCGTCCACCAACGCTTGAAAAGTGGGTAGAAGAAATAAAGATAAAAGTGAAAGACTGCTTCATGAATTACAAGAATGTAAAGCTAGGGAGGGGATTTCGAAGTAAGGTCTAGAAAGATTTTCATTTCGATGTTTATTTTCTTGGGCGCTCTTTCTTGTCATCCCAGCTTCAAATTACTCACGTCTCAACTTCAGCCTTTTCGCTCTACACAACTATTCTTCATTAACTTCTTTCCAAGGGAAAACTAATGGCACGGTTCCTGGTTTTAAGTCTCGTCTATGACCAGTCAAACTCCGTTTAAAATCAGTCGGTAAGAAGCGTTCAGAACAACAGAACTTGTTCCTACTGTGGGAAAGAAGGCATCCCCTCTTTTCATACGAATTTCCCACATCTTCCTTTGTTGTGTGTCCAATGGAAACTCATGGAATAGTAGATCAGGTCGATTTTCACTTCTATTGTTACAGTTTGCAGCTGCACAGCATTTATGACCCTTTTTTCTCTTTTTCTTCATAATTTGCTCGGCTAAAGTAGCTCTAAATTTCCCCACAACGCCGCTTCTGCTCAATTTCGTTCGCCATTTGTTCTTGCTCAAGGGTTATTAAGCCTCGCTTCTATGCAACTTCCGGTTTTTTCTGGAATCTGAGTATGGAGAAACAACACCAGACGTTTGTGTTCCACAAGAATTCATTTCAGCTAGAATGTTTTAAATAAATGATACATGTGCCCGTGTTCTATCAAAGTGCATGAGTTTCTTAACATATTGTCTCCATTTCCACTCAGTTATGTTTACATTTGGGGAGCAGGATGGCACAGTGGTGAGAGCACTCGCCTCCCACCAATGTGGCCCGAGTCGAGTTTGTTGTTGGTTCTCTACTCTGCTCCGAGAGGTTTTTCTCCGGGTACTCCGGTTTTGCCCTCTCCTCAAAAACCAACATTTCCAAATTCCAAATCGATAAGCACACGCTAGCTATCCAATTATTCACAGTTTCAATAAACAGTTTTAAAATTGTTGGTTCGATCCTTGGCAAACACACAAGTTTATGGCATGACAGTCTTAAACACACAAAACCAAAGCAACGTAAATTTTCACATTAAATATTAAGTTTACTCAGTCTCCATTTACGCTGTTTACGGCTGAAAAGCAAAGGCGTTTAACTTTCACCTCGAGTTAACCTACGCGAAAGCAAAGCAAGGGAACTGGAAATCTCTTGTATAGGACAATTTATTGAATCGAATTGAGCGCGTTCTTTTACAAGCTTCACTGATTAGATTGATAAAAGTTGTTTGGAAATACCTGACGAATCGGTCATCGAAGGATATAAAAGCACAGTAAAAATTTACATCCAATGGTGTAATTTTTTTGCAAGGTGAATTCCCAGTCTTAGGGCTTAAACGAACTTCGCTTGAATGATCACAAAATCACCCTTACTGATCTATCCTCGAAGAGGGATTTCTTCATTATGAACAAACTGATCTCCACCGTCGAGGCTCGCGAGTGTTTATTACAACTTATTATTTTGATTAACAGCTTAAAAACGCGGTGTTTTCCTTCTGAGACCGGCGAACTACTATCTTGTAAATTCACGCGTGATAGATACGACGCCATTTTGAATTGAAAAATTTTACCTTCCACGCGGGTGACGAAACCTGACTCTCTAGCACCCCCAAAGGTTGAAGCCGCTCATAGAGGCTTTGTCAAACCACTCAGCATACGCTCTTGTTATAAAAAACTCATGATCTCAAATGTTCTTTTCTTCCTATGGGTATTCTCCAGTCCCCTCACCCCTGACTTCAATATTTTAGTGATTTTCAGCTCGAAAAAAATTTAACAAAGCCACGAACTCGACCTAACATATTTATATGTTTGCTGGATCATGCTGACGAGGCACCATTGGCAAATATCAAAATAGAACGCCAAAGGTGGCCAGCAAAGTCATTAATATCGGGAAGGTCTGGAACCCAGTATGTTGCCATGGTAACAAAACTGGTAAGCTCATATCGTGGAGCACATATGGTAGAATCTTACTGCAAAAAATCAAGCATGCCTGATACAAATTGGCTGAGAGATCGTTTTTCATCATATTTGATCAAAGTTTGGTTGAGTTTATGACGTCATCACTTGGCTGATTTTCGTATTTTAAAAACTTGAATATCTCTTCAACAAAAAGAGATATTTCAAAATAGTAAACAGCATTCTTCTTCTCGTACAGACTACTTGTTTGTATTTTTAAATGGCTAAGATAGGAAATATGTAAATTTCGTCATAGTAGCACTTTAACTAACGCTTCAGGATGCCGCGGTCGTCTTCCAAGTTGGTCATGGTAATGGCCAGCTTGCTCATATTCTCGCAGATTTTTGGTCTCAGTCATCACCACACTGTTAAAAAGAGAAAGTTTTATACTCTGAAAGGCAAGCGGTTTTATATTGGGAATTTAACAGCAGTAAGGAAAGTAGAAGACGTCCTAGATTGCTCGTTCCTGTGCTTGGAGTACGGTCCCTCAGCCTGCCTGTCCTTTAACTTCGCAAAAAGCAGCGACGATGGTTTTCATTCGTGTGAACTTTCGAACCTCACAAAATACAATACAGACCCTCTCATAACTACTACGGGACCACTGAAGAAGTAAGTGTGTTACATGTGTAACACCGATACGCCTTTTTGCTCAGGATCCATATGGAAACGGTTTTCGCATTTTTAGTAGAAAACATGGCAACGAAGACGGCCCACTCCATACCCTGCACTTGCTCATACACCATTGTACTGGCCACGCACAGCAAACGTGGTTTGTAAGTAATATTTTTTTTATCGCCCCCAGCTAACCAATATAAAGTCAAGTAACAAATTTTTAAATCATTTAACTTCGTGTCACTTTGGGGGAACATTTTTTCCTTAAAATCTAAAGTGCAAGACGTAATAAGAGTGCGTTACATCACTGAAAATTGAGGCGGGATAAAATGCAGCTGATTGAAAATCACGCATAATTTCCAAATGCGACGTCCAGTAGTAAGATGAGCATAGTGTATCCAACGATTCATTAACTAACAGAAAATGCATGAGTCAAAATAACGAAAAATATGCTCAGGAAGGTATGGCTCAGAGTCAGAGTTCTTAAGACCCCCAACGGGTAATTTTAGAATGCGTTTTCATGAGCTGTTTTTATGAGCTATTCACAACACTCGCAATGAAGTGCGAAGATTACACCACAGAAGTATTCATATACATTCAGGTTTAACGGACTCCCACGAGATTGGTGATCTCCAGGGAGGTAAAATAGGGCTAAAAGGTGACTCTCACTGCATTCTGTCTTTCAACCTTCAAACCTGATCAAGCGCGCACCCACAAGAGAAGAAGGCAACTCTTTGTTGACCTCCACGAATTTCAAGCGAGACGTTTTCGGATAAATTAAAAAACTGTGATGGTGGATCCACAGATGCCTGTTCAGCCGGCGCATCCAGGGCAACTTGCGGATCTGGCAAGACCAGCACTACCTGTACAACCGGCACACTACCAGGGCAACCAGCTCTGCTACGGCAAGTGGAACCTAGAGAGCTTGAGTGATATGATTCTTTCGGCAAGGAACCGTTTGATGATCACTAATGAGTATTTTTCGATAGCTTGGGATTGCACTTGTCTTTTTAGTGATGTGATTCTGTCGGCAGAGGACCGTTTTATGATCCGTAATGTTTGCTTACAGTGATTAGACGTCCGGTCCCGCTGACGCACTGCTATATAAAAAAGTATGGAGCCGGCCCAGATAAGAGCCGTCGGAACTTCGTACGGCTTATCTTCAAACAACTTTGTGCCTTGCCCGACCTTTCCAGACTTGCCCCCAGGAACAAGTTCCCTCCACTCATCATATAACGGGAATCAATTGATTTTAAAATAGAGCGTTTTCACGTGACGTCACGGCGGCCATGTTGGTGTACCAAAACAAAGAAACAGCGGCCATATTCGTGTACCAGGCTAACCCTCTGGGAATTGAACTGTGCTTTTATGCAAATACTTTCTTTTGTTTCATTAGGCCAATACGGCTGCTGATCACGTGACTGAAATGACGCTTCTACAATCCCAGCTCCATCTGCAGCTCGATTTTGAACTGTACGTTATGTAATCGTATCTCGTCTTTCCACACGAGAACACTCAATCGGGGGCTCCGGCTCTATGGCTTCACAGCTGCCCAAATGGAGACTACGACCGAACGATAGTCACGATCCGAAGGTACAGCGGTTGTTTACCATTTACCAAAAAAAAAAATCGGAAATTTCGGTTGGAATGTAAATGGTAAGGCTATTTTGGTGTTCCCGACGGAAAATTTCCAAAATTTTCGGAACGTCTTGAAAGTTAGTCCAAAATTGTCCAACCGGAATTTCCAAATGGAAAATGTGTTTACCATTTGCGATTTTCACCAGTTCCAAGCCCTACTCCAATTTTGATGCGTGTCACGTGTTATTTAGTACGGGTTGTGCAAATGGTACACGCCAATCCTGAGCGGAATTTTTCATTGGGGATTTTTGCTTACCATTTGTACAAACCGTCGACCAACCGGTTTTCCCATGTAAATGATAAACAACCAGTGTTTTCTCAGTAGTACACTTAAATGTAACGTGCAATTCAATGGCTTATTATGGGGGTGAGGGACCAGTTTAATTTCTGCATTTCTTTATTTCCCAGGGCCCCTCTGAATACCAGCCTCGTAGCTGAATGGGCTCCCCTGGCTAAATAAAGTTACTTATTTACTTACGACGATCCAGTGGAACACGGGTCACGATTCAGTTGTATTTTTGTCCAGAATGCCTCTCCACAGCCTTCGACAAAACACCGGACAACGATCAGTGTGAGAATTCGTACCCGTCGTCACCGAATGTGTTTGAGGTCCAGACTGGGGTTTGATCCAGCGACTTTTCGCGGTCCGCAGCTCTCACCAACTGAACTGATGGATGAAAGACGTTTCGTCCAGTCCATAAGGGAATATTCCCATACCCCCACCTTAACGACATTTGGGAGCTTAAGCAACGACGACGGCGACAGCAACAAAAACGTCATTTCAAAATATAACTTCTCGTTTTTGCAACTCTTCCGCGATTATTCCAATTTGTTTAACATGAAAAATGCTGGAGAGCTGTCCAGGAACTAAATTACTGCGAACGGTGTTGTCATGCGCTTACGTTCTCGAGAAAACCTAAAATTTGGTCGTTTGACGTCGTTGTTTTGCAGAGGACGGCAAGGAAATGTACAAAACTGTAAAACGCACGTGCAGACAGATTGTTTTTGCTCATCAAGCTTATTGTTTTGTGGAGTTCTCGTTGTCGTTGCCGTCCTCGTTGCTTAAGCTCGTTATTAACTGGGATTTTCTCAACCTGAGTGAAAGCCACCAAAACATCAAATTCAGCAGATGCTGCTTACTACCCGGACCAACTCTGTGACCTTACCAGACGCGTACTTTCACTCAATATCAACTCGATCATTGGGTTTTATCTTTCACTTTGCCCTAGATTATCCGCCTTCGAAAAATAAGAATTACCAGCGCAAAAAGTCCAGTTCACAGTTCTTGTAAATACATGCACAACGTGTAATTCTCACGTGGAAAATTGGTTGGGAGTTTGCCGTGTTCCATAAACTATAAGTAGTCCTGGAGATAGTAATCAAGGCAGATTCCAGAAGCAATGGAAGGCATTCCAGTTGAAATGCTGGGCTTTAATTTATATCTTCCGTCCACGCGAGTCTCTGTCTTAAATTTACACTGAACGTAATAAATTAAGCTTCATATGATGAGAAACTGCTCCTTCACAGACAGCGAGACTGTCACGCATTTGTAGCATGGCGCGACGAACGGCGTAACGCAACACACCTTGACGAAGCGAAGACTGCGACAGGAACCTGTGACGAGGGCATAAAGGACTAAAATTCAAGTTAAAGATTTCTAACGCGCCGGACTAACGAAACATTCAAAGTTATTAGAAACGACGATATTGAGCATCGAAACGGCACTTCGTGACAATGATGATCGTGGTGACGATTTCTTGTATGGAAGGAAGGAGGTTCTGTACACTTAAAACTATTTTTACAACTTTAACTGACATGGTAGAGGTTTCAATATAAGCTCGTCTTCTTCATGATACGAAGGAATTCTGCTTCATTTATTTCGCCATCCCCATCTCTGTCCGCTTCGTCTATCATTTCCTAGTGAGAGACATTTAAGAAAATTGACATTTAAGTACATACGGATGTAACGATGAAAATCTAAATGGCGTTTCACTTGCAACCCAATCAAGTCCAGTATGGATGCATAGGTCCAGTATGTATCGTATCCAGCCAATTAAATTGACGAATTGAACATTTCTTTTTACTTCAGTTGTTGTCGATGTCTTTGTAGATGCTCATAAAAGGGGCTTGACATTGATTTTTTTTTTAGTACAATCTTGGAAGTGGGAGAAGTCTGGGAGTCAAAATCATCTTAGAGTGACATGACATCTAAGAACTACAACACTTCACAAAAAGGAAATGGTCAATACATAACTACAAGATAAAAACATCAAGCAAGAAGTTTTAACAGAAGAGCAAAACCATAATTCCTTTGAAGCGGTGTTTGCTAAACAACGACCTGTCTTTCACCAAGTTGAAATTTGGCTGCATACTGACTACAATGCAGGTCATAACACCTTGGGACACTTGTCAAACTTGGGCGAAAACTAGAAAATTGCACTACGCACACATCTATCCTTACATAAAACACGAACCCATGTTGTTCTTTTACTGCGTTTTTTAGAACCCCGCTCCCCCTCAGACAATGTTGAAATAATCCAGCCCTCGACGGACTAGCCTGCGTTTTGTCGGCCGCTAAAAATCAGCATTACAATGGTTACATTTTCCCTACACTAAAAGCTGGTCCATTATTTAGGTTGCCAGCAATAAATGTATACGCGTCTCTTGTCGCTTGTTCAGTTAGTACTCAAATCGTTCACTAAGCACAGTTCCTGCTGTTCAAAACGGCAAC
The DNA here is from genome assembly GCA_948470475.1 of Galaxea fascicularis. Classification (NCBI taxonomy): domain Eukaryota; kingdom Metazoa; phylum Cnidaria; class Anthozoa; order Scleractinia; family Euphylliidae; genus Galaxea; species Galaxea fascicularis. The sequence goes on along the minus strand of OX419341.1, from coordinate 17,855,327 downwards.
ATAAAAATGGCTTTTCAAAAAAAGGCATCTCATGTTATTGCTATGATTTACATACATGTACGGTTACTTCAACAGTTGTTTCAGCTAGAAAGACGAAAACAAGAAAAAAACTGTTCCTTACTTGTAATTCTTCATCTGTTAAATTTTCACCAAGCTCTTTGGCAACTCTCTTGAGATTCTTAAATGAGATTTTCCCCTGGAAGAAAGCAAAAAGATACATGTAACCTTTGGTTATCGAGATTAGCAAAGATTGATACTTACTATATATTTTCAGTCAAACTAATTCCCCTAAAGTTTACAAGCCAAACATGAAATAAACACTGACAATGGAGGGATGTCGAGTCAATTTTCATGCACTGCAACATTCAACAAATTGCCAACTCATATCTTACAATTCCACCCCAACACGGACATACTGGGATGTGACAGTTAAGTAAACTTAACGCCCGTCACATCTTTACTATGATGAGACATGCAAAAACGTAACTGTTTTTATCACACAGGGTGTAAAGTACATGTACAGTGTATTTATTCAAAGGTACACTGTAGGCTCACCGTGTTATCATCATCGAACAACTTGAAAGCTTTGAGAATTTCTTCTTTAGAATCTTTTTCGCTCTAAAAAACAATGTTAAAAATTCACATGAAAGTGAAAAGAATCGTGACTTTATCACAAGAGTTCGTTTAAAATATAGTTACATGTAACTGAAGAGGTATTTAGTATTTCCATTTATACGATATAGATGTTGAACGTGTAAACCTCCCATGGATTGGTTTACACGTGTTTGCGATCAATCTAGTGATGCACGGATGACCTAGTGAGTCAAGGAAAGTAAAAAAAAAATGTATAAAGCAAATAGACTCCATTTGCCAGTGCGTGTGTAACCTGATAACAAACGGAGGCTGTCCAAATCACTCTCACTCTTCTTTGTTCTCACCACGTTACTGCCATCATTCGTACATGTACGCTTTCAGAATGCACATGTACTACCAAATGGAATTTTGTCAAACAAAGCTGATTGACATTGCCATCTAACCTGAAACCCAATGCTGGAAAGGGTGACGCGTGAGCTTTCTGGTTTCTCTTACACCTCATTAATTATTTTTTACCATGTAGCAGGGTTCTCCGTAAGCTCCGGCGACCAGCGAAAATCGCCGTCTACTCGTTCTGAGCACGCCGGCTACAAAAATAAATAAATTTCACGGAATAAGGTTACACCCGTCTTAATTCCTCGTTACAACTGTCGTGTGCGAGGAAAACAGTTGTTCAAAACCGGCCAAACCATGAAATGAAAAAGGGTATATAATATAATTAAAATTAGGTCGCAAATGACAATTTCTCATCGATTCCAAGTCGTGGGAGATTTCCGTAACCACTCATGGCGGTGGGCACCGAGCCGTGACGGCAGTGCGAAAAAAATTGATCGCATCGAAACAGAAAATTTTAGTCATAACGGAGCATAAGTTAGATCATCCCAAATGCAAGTCTTGTAAGAAATACAAAAAAACAATCCTTGAGTTGAAGGTCATCAAGTGAAACCTTCCGGGCCTTAATTTTGGCTCATCTGGAATTTTTTTGGAGATGTGCTCCCGGTAAATATAGAGAATTGAAGATTTTCGCAATCACGCGTGGGTGCCGAGCAGTAACGGCACCGGTCAAAAATTTTATACGTCAACTAACATCGCATCGGAAAAAGAAACTCATTTACAATAGAGAGACTTCGATAGATCGGTAGCTGACCCTGACGCCTACTCCATTTTTTCTCTTTCTACTTTAAAACTTACGGAGAACCCTGATGTAGTTATATCAAAGCGAAAGGGCCTTTAGCCACCCAATATTAGCCTCTAAATAGACTGAAGGTCAAATCCAACTGGATAACAGAGACCACTACAGGCCTCTTGTAATTGATACGAACCGCAGAGTTCAATAACTTATTAACGATCTCTACCACGGCAATCACATAGACGAAACGACTAAAAAATGGCTTTGTCAAACACCAAATCGACTTATGTGCATTGCAGAGAAAAGAATCTGATTTCCTTCCAAGTTTCCCACCTTTTAAGTTACTACATGTAGTAATATACATTACCCAATTTGCCACTATGCACGTGCCTAGACATTTTACAGCTGTAGGTATACCTCTAAATAGACCAACAATCCTTGTTGACAATCCAAAATTGGCTTGTTACCCTGGTAACTTTGCGGGGTTGCCGCTTGGCTATATCGCGGGCGCATTTTCACACATGTAACTCGAGAGAAGACATCTTGTTTGTGAGACTTTGTGGTTCATTCTTGTTCGAAATTAAAAGGTAAAATCTATTCCTCTGTGTGACGACCCCTTTGGATATTGACCGTTCTACCGTTTGAGAACAATCCTGGTATTTTTATACGATTTTAATTTTTCTTTTTTTGTTGTTTACAATAAGAATTGAACATTTTGCACAAATAAAATGAGCTGCGGATGCCAATGTTATGAACACAACTCACAGGCTCAGTTAAGTCTATTTATCTGTTGATTATCGTGTTCAATGTGATGCACAATCAAACCTGTATTAAGCGGCACCATAATAGGCAGTCACTGCACCTTAAATCTATACATAAAGCGATAAAAGTTTTGTGCATAACATGCATTTTGTGCAATCTATACTAAACTAAGCAGCCACCATGTACTGAGGGATAACTTAGCCATTTTGCAAGGGTAGCCTAGGGTTCCTTTTCAAAGGAAGTTACAGTCGACTTGAGCAGAGCAGGCGGGAAATGAATGGGCAACTCAGTGAAAATTATTAAAAACAGCAATTCTTTGGCGCACAGTTACCAGTGAGCCATTCACAGATGGCAAAACTCGCTGGTTGCCAGCCAAACGGAAAATCCTGATAATCTCTTATTGCAGGTCACACTACACCCATGTATATACATTGTACTGTATGTACATCCAATAAAATATTCCACTCTAAGCTCACCATTTTTGCTGTCATCATTTGAAGAAACTCGTTGAAGTCAATGGTACCTATGGGTTGCAAACATTCAAAAGATCTTGAGTGTTTTTAAGACCAACTCAAAGAAAGAATTGTAATGAAGTATATGCCTGTAGTCGATCTGACTTGTGGGCACAGCAGCCCAACAATTATTTATCAAAGCTGAGAAGATTTTGACTGGCATACATGTACACTATATGGTAAACCTATTGGACCTGTTACAAAGTTTTTATTGTTAAAACTACAGCTGTGTGTTGCACTTTAATTTTCCTTAACTTTACTTTTATTGTATTTTGCACTATTTACACTTGTTTTACTAATGAACTCTATGACAATTAGATAAAGAAAATATACAGGAAAATTAATGGTTTTAAAGTAAAGAAATAAAGAAATAATGGGATATGCTGAAGACCGAGGGACCAGAGTAGCAATTGGCTTTCCATCTGTTCACCAACATGTTCAAAACAAATGCGGCTACAAACAACAAATACAACTAGTACACAATTACCTAATTACATTTATTGATAAACACTACGACATCGCCATTATGAAATTACAGCTGTATTTACTTTAACAAGATTCCATTACCATAATTGTAGTCATCCTGTCAAGAATACAATATTACTGTTTGCATTTACCTGACCCATCTTTGTCAATGTCTGAAATCATTTTCTTGATTTCTTCCTTCTTTGGCTCAAACCCCAATGCTCTCATGGCCACCTAGAAAATAAAGCATGATGTACATGTATGTAAAATTTACTTTATTACAAGTTAATTTGCCCAACTTAAATGATTTCTTGGCCTTTACAAAAAGTTAAACTATCACTAATTTTTCTTTCAATATGCAAACTGATATATGTACAACGGAGTTGTTGTTGGACATGTATGCAAATGCACGCATATGTCCAAAAGGGCCAACCTTTAGGGATGATCAATACACTGTTCCACGTTAGATTTACATGTAACTCACTTACCAGTCTCTGAACAACAGAATTAACCAGAAGTGAGTTTACATTAGCATTTAACCTGCTTTTTAAAAAACAGGCCTAAGAGACTAAACTTCCATGACGAGATATCACAATTTTCTGTTTACAAATGACTATTTCTTTCTTTCCCACAAACTTGCAGAAATAGAAAGTTACAATGATAACTATTTTTAATCTATATAGATGTAGCTTCTTGGAGATGAAAACCACTCTCATCTATATGAGCAAGTGATCTCTGTCTTGTACTCGTCCAAGAGATTTTACATTCATGGTTGAGTGTGCCAGCACTAATTTCCAACCCTGCAAATACCCAGCTAGCAGAGGGTTCTTTTTAATCTTGTCACTTCTACAATACTTCCCAGTCCATTTACCGCTGTCTTTACCATTGTTGTGTCGTAATTCCCTGCAAGAAAAACCCCTCTCCACTGAACAATTCCCTTCCCTGTTGTTGCTCTGTCATTACTACAGAAACGACTAACTTAACACAATGTGAATTGTCTGTGATTGGCAAAATGAAAAAACCTTCCTCATTATTAAATAATGATAGACAAGTCACATATTAATATTTTTTAATTAGTTGTTTCCATAGTAACAACAGAGCTGAGACAACTGTAAAAAGAATACATGTATATGTAGAAATTAGAAGAGATGAAATAAGAAAAAAAAACCTCTGCTAGCAGGGTAAATGATCCCATCAACGATTTTCATTGGGAACAGAGATGCTACACACACTGCTTCTGTAACAGATTTCAGGACAACTCTGCTTTAAATGAAACCTTCTAACAAGAGTGGAAACACTGTAACTAAATTTGAACAAGTACATGTGTGTATTTATTATTATCATTATCATTATTATCATCATTATCATCACCATCATTATTGTAGATTTTTGCAGATTGAATTATTTTTTTATGTTTAAATGAAGACTTGACATTATAAATGTTTATTCTTGTTCCACACAAATTAGAATTCAAGATATTTATATTTGATGAAGGTGTACAGAAGTTAGGTATGTGTACACGTTTATTAAGAGTTGAATTTTTTGTAATAAAAGTTTTCTCATTAAGGGTGTTTTTAATTGAAAAAATTCTTCTTCTTCTTCTTCTTCTTCTTCTTATTATTATTATTATTATTATTATTATTATTATTATTATTATTATCATTATTATTATCATCATTATCATCATTATCATTGACAGCTTTAAGCCATTTACCTTCAGTTCTTTAGCATCTATTGTCCCTGAACCGTCAGTATCAAATAAGTCAAATGCTTCCCTTATTTCTTGCTTTTGTTCCTCTGTTAACTCTGGCTTAGGACCTAATCCAAGACAAAGGAACATATTACCAAAACCAGTTCAAGCTATGTGTATCACATGAAATACAATGTGATCATGACTGGGTAAAAGTATTAATGACAACGCCCTGCTTACATTAAAAGTTTGCTCAGTCCCTGAGCAGGTTTGAACCTTCACCTCCATCTACATGACTGTAATAATTTTTCCTTTCAACGCAGCAAGCTACATACAGTAAGTGCTGCATGAAGCCCATCAAATAAAAATGCATGCAAGGGCTGGATGACATGGTACACTACAGATTCAGAGGCTCAGAGGCTTCTCCTTATGGTTGTCATAAAATGTACATGTAAGGTGCAGTTATAGGACATGTTTTTTGGCAGCCATTCTGGAATGACAATAGTTGGCATGTACATGTAAATTTGGCACTTTTTTTTTTCCTGTTCTGATTCTGGAATCCTTAGAATTCATCCTGGTTATTCTACAGCATGGTGTAGAATGAACAGAATAAGCAAGTTGTGACTTTAACAACAAATAAAAAATGTCTGACAGTGTGTCGGCAACAAAATCAACTTTTGCTTCCAAGCCTGAGTAGAAAACCCACCACAATATTTTGACATCAAAAGAAACCCTTTGTCTTACTAGTTTGTATAAGAAACATTAAGACCATTTTTCTGTTGTTTTCTACAAACCAAAATCTATCTGAGAGCCTAAAATTTCCTGCAAGATGCACAAAGAAGGGTATTTTCCTTTCCTGGCACATTGCAAAACACGTGGAAGTCGCTATCGCTACCATAAGTCTGAACAACAATGACAAGTCTGAAAGGGTGACTTTTCAATCTTCTTCTATGTGGTCAAATTTCCATCATTCTAATTATTCCCATTGTTTCCATTTTTATTCTGGTAGAGCCCCAAAAAACGCACCCATAGAATTCCAGGTCCACTGTAAAAGGGGGTCTCAGGTCAAAACCTACACAAGCTCATGACGACATGACCTGACAATTTAGTAGAAAATTTATAACGGTTTGGTAGGAGCAGTGGAAATTTGGCCCACTGGAGCCCCTTGGGAACACCCCACCTTACAAATTTATCTGGAATTCTGGTTTTGTGTACAACTGTTTTGTACAGAACATACAGTGTCAGAGCTAGAGACTAACCTTTCAGCTTACTAACCCAGTGCCTAGTGCACAGGTTTGTTTCACTGACCAAAACAAATTTTTCACTAGCCAAGCCTGTTTCAGTCTTGGTTTTCTGTTTTTTCATTCTGTTGAACAGTTTCAGGACCTTTTTTCCAACAACAATACTGATGTGAAAGATCCTCAAGTTACTGCTTTTTAGACATAAGTTTCTTTTGCGTTTGATAGGGCTATGATGAGTTTGCAAACACATCAGTTCAACCACAAAAATTTGAATTTGAATGGTTTTGAACTTTGGGCTAGTCTGTGTGTAGCTTGCAGTATACTTTAAACAATTTAAAGAAATTTGTCGAACTACCATCAAAACTTTGCAACTTGCCGCCAAAAAAAAATTCCTTTCTTTGAAAATACTAATTCACCACTGTACCTCGCATCAACACGATAATTCATCCCATCTTAACTTTATTTAGAAGCTGCAGGCATAGGCATAGACATTGAACAGGCATCAAATGATTCAAATTTGCATATTACTATGATTTTTTTCATTCTTGGACTTATCATTTGCAGCAAGAAGTTTATTAATTTTGTTGTTTGTTGCATTAAAAAAAAAAGAACTGAAAAAGTCAATTGTACTTTCGCTTTTTAGTAATTTAAAGTTTTTGCTTGCAGACAATAAATTACATTTATTTGTTACAGCTGATGTCTCAAATTCTGCTTGCTTTGACTCAATATTTTCTTAAATTATTTTTGTCTGGTCCTCCAGTGCTCAAACATTTTCATTAGCCAAAATGGCTAGTGAAACAAAAAACCCACTAGCCAAAACAGAACCTTTACTAGTCTGTAGCTAGTTGGCCACCGTTAGTCTCGAGCCCTGAGCGTAGTTCAAACTCTTCTCCGGAAACTGGCAGCCGAGCATGGCATCCAAAAAATGTGGTCCCAAATTCATTAATTTTACATGTATTTTGGCAATTATTTTACACTCCCAAGTATGCCTTGATGACCTTCACGACAGGCAGTGGTTTAAATTACATGTATTCCACATAATAATTATGTGACATCAATTATTGATGTCACACTTCTGGTACTTAAAAGTTCTGTGTTGGCCAATGTTTACAAAGTCTTTCATAAACAAACCTGTTTTCTTCCTTTGCCCTGTTGACAAAGCTCCTTTTCTGTATGATGCTGCCTATGAAAACAAAATACAATTAAACCATCTAGACCATTTGTTTCTGCTATTGGTGTCTTAGTACCATATTGTTTATATGATAACAAAGATGACGAGATTATTTTCCTCTGATTTGCCATGTGCATAATAGTAAACTACAATGGATGTGTTCTAAATCCAATGAATTACTATGTAATTGCAGAACAAAAGGAACATTTTTCGTACATATACATGAAAATGTGCCAAGACAAGAAATTACACTCAGTTTGGACGGCACTTTTGAATAATTACAGCTGCATGTGTGTCTAGTTTCTACAAAATAGCAAACCCATCAACTTTTTGCCTTTCTTTGTACAACCTGATGGCAAGAATTAGCCACTCTAGGTAGCTTCACAGTTTAATAATATTATTCTGATCTATCGATTGCCCAGGTCACAGTCGTTCAAAGAACAGATAGCTTTAGCCAGTGGATAAAATGTACAACTTATACAGGGTACATGTTTATCTGTAAATGGTGACTTATTCCAAGGATAGCATTATCCACTTTGAACAACTTGGTTGAGTGACAAGTAATCAGGCCTAAAATTAATCAACTTTAAGTGAAAGCACACTACACAATTAACATTTTTATAGTACCCTCAATAAAATTACTCAATTCTGATTGGTCAAGAGCAGTACAATTAATCCCAAATAGTACTCCGTGGGGTACCTATTAAGTTTCCATGACAACAGCCCATAAGTTCGTAATTTTGTTGAATGTACTATAAATAAATTAATTTTGAGAACTTTCAAAATCTCTCATACCTATTAATCCCAAATTGTACTCAAGGTCGTGGGATTTCCTACACTAATAACCTGTCTTTAGTCTCCTTTGTTTAAATTTGTGCTTACTAGTTTGTAAAATAGCTGCTAAAATAGCTGATAATTTATTTACACTCTACTATTCACCACACAAAACATTGTGTACTGTTTTTTTCCCACTGAGTTGAGCTTTCACTGAAGGTCAGGGGCACCCAACAACAGGTTCTGGTAGATATCTGTTCAATGTGGCTAACTGCAATTTAGGTGAGGTTAAACTCAAGCCAATGCTGCCAGCAGTCTTGCTCATTTGTGCAAGTGATCTGCAGGGTGGGTACCCATGGAATTTGCAGGGACGGTTAACAAGTGCTTGGCTTCGAGCAAACACTCCTGCCAATTTTTGCCGATTCATTCAGCCTTTGCTAATCTTTGCAGATTAATTCAGCCTTTGCTTAGTTCTTTGTGCAAAATTTTGCAGATTCTGGTCCCATTCCCTCCCACCCATTAGTGGTTAAGGTTGATAAGTATGGTATGTGGTAAGTATTCCACTGAATTTCTTTTAGCGCAACAGTGCCTGTTGGTGGCTGCTCACTGGGGTGGTTCCTGCTCACAGGGTTGCCATGGTTACCTCCCCGCTGCACCTGAATTGCTTAGGATCCCACCAACCTCTATGGCACTAGCTCCCAAGCTCATCAATTGGTGATGAGTTCAAGTGGAGGGTAGTTTGTCTTAGGTTTTCAGCGTCGATCAAAGTGTGCACTCAGATTTTCAGAGGTAAAACATGGCCTAAAAGATTCACAATGGGGAAATAATAGTCCCAGATGTTTTGGGAAGGGTCACATTTGCTTTTTTTGGCAGTCAAGAATGTCAGCTAGCATTTAGAAAGCAAACAGTTTCCTAGAAAGTTCATGGAAAGTTCACTTTAGCCAGCAATTTCTCAAAGGAAGATTTTGCTCCCTAAAAGTTTTGGGCAATTAAAATTTCAGCTAAGGAATCTGAACAGATCAATTTGTCTAACTAATAGAAACATTACTTTAAACACGCTTCAAACACCATAAGCTACTTAAAATGCCTTTTAACAGCTTTTGGTTGATTTGACTCATGGGGTGCCCCTGTGAAGGTATTGGATGGACAAAAAACAAACTTCTACAATAATATCAAGTTGCTGCACAAAACAACACAATGACAGCCGTCAAGTTGCAATTACACTGTGTATGCAACCGATCTATCTCAGGTTCCGTATAATAACCATGAAAAATTAGTAGGAGGACAAAGAAAAGGTTATTAAGTTAAGCTTAATAGAATTACAACTATGCATTATCGATCGACCGTGAAGCTTGGTCGGTTTGAACACAGTGAGAATTAACCTTAGAAGAGCAGACAACCAAAACGAATTTGGTGGCAAAACTCTAAAAAGCATCCATCTCAATTTTCTATGAATACAACAGTAAAGACAAGTGGCGCGTCTCTTCTAAGGAGCAACACAAGAATTCCATTCTAAAAAGAGCATTTTTGCATTACGAAAGACAACTTTGTAGCCGTCGTACATCGAATAAACTGAGATGCAAATGTGCCTGCGCGCCTGGGCTACGACCAGGGATCAACGTCTTTGTAAGCAGTTTACTGGTTCAAATTTTATAATTCCCGGTGTTTACTCTCGCTAACGATCGCACACAGGCTCGAGCAATACCAACAGTACACAAGCCTTTGTTTGCAAATTCTACAAAAAAGCACAATATTAAACCATAAATAGGCACTGAAGCAAACTTACCATTTCTCAAATACTGAAAATCAGGTGCAAAAGTTGTGAGATTTCCAGAAGTAGTGATTGTAAATCCGTTTGACAACGAAATTGTGTTTGTTTTACGCGGTGAACATAGCCAAGGAAAAATTTCCAATGCATTCTGGGCTTTCGCGCCTGAATATCAATCCAGGGAAGTCTGGGGCCCATATATTTACCAGTCCCTTTTGCAGTTGTCGGGTGAAAATCACACGTGTAGCCACTCTCGCGCAAATGCTTCGATGGCGACAGCTAAAAAATCACAAAACAATAAAAACAACAACAACAACAAACAAACATGAGACATGGCGCTTTCTCGCCGGGAGCCTGTTCGCAAGTTAAAATTTCACTAGCCTGTGCGCCTCGTTGACGGAGCTTCGCGCCGTTGTGCTCCTCCAAGCCACAATTGTTTGTTTACTGTTTTGGATTTTGACTTCCGGCAGTCGCTGATTGGTTGACATTTGACAGTTAAAAAGATAATTTCTGCGCGGGGGTCTTGTAGGAGGTAGCGGCGATTTAGTAAGACGCGTGCAGGCTCTCCCTTCCTGTGTCCCCACCATCCCATAGGCTCTTACCGAAAGTGCTCGTAAAAAAGGCATTAAATGCTGAAAGCAGTGCTTGTTTTTTTGCCAAAAAAAGTGCTAAAATAATGCTAATTTTTTTAGTGCTCCTCGGTTACATAAAAATGCTCACTTTTTTCCGATTCTTTTAAACATAGAATATTACATTTTTCAGATTTTCAGTTACATTTTTCAACAACAAATTGTAACGATCAATGTTTTTTGCATCACAGTTGCCCCTAGTCTTATTTTTCCATTGATTGATGGCAGAGTACGCTCTCGAACTATCTCTGCCTTGGCTGGCTAATTTCCATAATTACTCGATGACAACGTGCATGACGCCATCTTGGAACGAGTGTGATGGACTGGGTTTCTAAAAGGCAACCGCTGACCTATGAGGACAAAATGCGGCTTCGGACGACATAAATAAAGTCAGATTGTGCTTTTTAACACAAAAGTATACAAAATAATCAGTCGGAAATCCAAAAAAAAATGCTACCAGTGCTTTTTGGGATGAAATGTAAAAAAAAGTGCTAGCACTATCGGTAAGAGCCTACCATCCCACCGCCTGATTGAACGGGGAGCCTGTTCGCAGGCTATGGAAAGATTAGTTTTGATGACTCACTGTAGTGAGATGATGTTTCTATTTGCGACAAGTTTGCGTGTCGAATTTTCTACTTTTTAATCGTAAATAATCTAATGAGTCTCCTTGTTTGTTTTAAACCTACAGCCGTCTCCTTTCCGTTTGTCATCAGCGGTTAAGTTAAGATTTGAATGTATTTGGCCAAGAGAGGATTTGGCTAAACTTTAGAATACCCCACCACTTAATATGCATCTTCAAATGCTGCTCCCGCAGTCCCGAGGTTAGGGTTAGGGTCAGGGTTAGGGTCAGGGTTAGGGTTCTCCGACTTCGGGAGTGCGGGACTGCGGGAGCACTAGTTTCATTGGCCTGCCTTTTCATTCTTTTCCGACTTCCGGGGTGCGGGACTACAGGAGCACTAGTTTCAAAGCCATGTCCTTTTATTCTTCCCCGACTTCGGAAGTGCAAGAACAGTAGAATTTATCCACTCAGGGATGGCGGGGTATTCTAACGTTAACAAACGTGTCGATGATTACGAGACAACGGGCAATTTATTCCAACGGAGACTGTATTCTCCTAAAAACGAATGCGCACACTCAGTTAGCGGGTCACAACCTCGGTGAAATAGTCACGTGATCTGTAAAATGTATTTTATACTTTAAAATGTTAAGGACGATGAGAACTTCCTGTGTGCCAAATTTTGGTTCAGTGCTATTCTTCTGGCCTGTGATATTATGAAAAAAACATTTTTGCCAATAAGAGGCTTTGGCCCAGGCCTTAAAATCCTCTTGAGTCTGTATCCTGTTCTTCCTTGACGTTGACATTAACTCTTTTACTTTCTGATTCTAACCTTGATGAAACTCTAAACTGGTCTCTTCTGCGTCTCTCACCATGTTTAAGACTATCTATCAAGTGACCTGCGAGGAAGCTCTCCTTTTCCAGCCCCGCGGCCAGACTGCCACGTCGAGCTGGCTATATATCAAGTTACTCAGATAGCGTGATGTTAATTTCAACCAATCGGAAGGCATTAATCAAGTCTGATAGATAAACGCATATCTAATTCTAACCAATCGCAATTTCAATTTGCCTTGGAGCTCTGTTAAGTTGATACATGGAAAATGAAATTCGTCCATTCTGAAAACGCAAAACCAGCATTTGTGAGAAGTGATGGCGGCCTCAATAGAGTTCTAAAGTGTGACGTCACAAAAAAATAAATTTGTGAAATTATGGGATTGGGTGCCATTTTCGAATGGAGTATCCTTAAAAAAGGGTCCTTGCCAAAAAATAGCTCTTAATTGTAATTCCCTGCCGAAATATAAAGGATTGAAATTTGACACTGCCCCATCTAAATCTCTCTAATTTTGAGCAGGAGCCCATCACTAGTGATGGCTCCTGTTTTGAGTCAGTTCTAAACTGAAGGAACTGAAACAAATTTTGAAGGGTTTGTATGGGATGCCATCAAACTTTGCTCCCTTATATCTCTACTGGGAATTGCAATTCGGAGCTAATTTTTGGGACGAGGGCGTCTTTCAGGATGCTCTATAAGAATAGGGCACCATATTCCATAATTTCAAAAATTTTATTTTTGTGACGTCATCACTTTAGAACTCTATGGGGTTAACCGTCAGCCGTAGAAGGTCAAAAAAAAACATTAAGCACAAAAATGAGGAAAACGTGACCGTTAACCGTGGAAAAATATTAAAAGCATTAAGCGTGTGTGTGCGTGTGTGTTTTCTTTTATTTGAAAGTGGAAAAGGGAGTATTTCAGAGCGTTCAACACCGTTTTACCTCCTCTGTTCTACCCTCTGACATTCTGCGTCTGCATCCCGCTAGGATTGTCTCACCAAACAAGTCCCAAATAACCGCCCAGTTAGAAATCCTCAAAAAATGTAAGTCCAATATAATAACCGATGACTTATTCCACTGTTATACACCAATCAATTTCAGAGGTGCCACCCAACCCCCAACCCCTCTCCCCCAGGCCTAACCACGGGCATTACCAATTTTTTTTAATGCAGTCGCAAATTCCGAGGGGTGGGGAGAGGGCAAAAATGTTGGTCAATAGAACCGGGGTAGGAGCCAAAAAGGAGGCAAATGCCCCTCTCCCGGGCCAATCCAGTACTGGTAAAACTTTGGTACATCATGATTATTTTGCGTACGGCTTTCTTTCTTTTCGGAAGGGTCATATTTTTTACGTATTTTGCGTACAGGTTTGTTTCATGTACTTCTATCCGGGCCTGTTCAGAGTGCAAGTCGCTACGACTCAAACAAATCGATACCGGCAGATTTGCACTTTTTTTTTTCCAAAGTGGCCCATAAACAAAAGAGGCATTTCTTCAGGGGCACCCAGCGACAAGTTTCGGTAGATATCCGTTCAGTGGAGAGTCGTTCGCCTTAGGTTTTCGGCGTCGATCAAAGACCGCACTCAGATTTCCATAACTGAAACGTGTCCTATGAGATTCACAATTGGGAAATAATAGCCACTGACGTTTTCGGAAGGGTCATATTTGCAGTTTTTGGCAGTTTGAAACGTCAGCTAGCATTTTCAGAAAGCCAACGGTTCCCTAGAAAGTTCGTGGAACGTTCACTTTAGCTAACAGTTTCTCAAAGGAAGATTTTGTTCCCTAAAATTTTCGGGCAGTTAAAATTTCAGCGAAGGAACAGATCAAATTCGTCTAGCGTATGGAAACATCACTTTAAACAGGCTTCAAACACCATAAGGCACTTTAAAAATACCCTTGTACAGCTTTTGGTTGATTTTGGCTCGCTGGGTGTCCCTGATTTCTCGCATAAGGTTGATCTGTTGGGCTTAATTTGGATTACATAATTATATATTCTCTGAACTTTGAATGTAAAATTTGTGCTCGCTTGATCATAAATCTTTTTTCTTTTTTATGTAACATGCTCACGGTTGACATCGGAATGAAAATACATTAAATACTGTTCAGTCGCTTTGGAAACAAATGTAATGTATTTGGACCGGACAACACATACTTTCAAAAACGTCTACTAACTTCTGGAATTCTTGTTTGGTCAGTCATTCGACTACAAAATTGTTATCAGTTATGAAGCGAAATCCTCAGTGCAGACCTTGTTTGCGTTCTCTGCCACGTGCGAAGTCAAATTAAAACCATTAGAATGTCAAATGCCCCGGTGTCATCCCGGGGGTACGAAAATGCCCTGCCCCGAGGAAAATGCTCTACCCTCGGGATTAAAAGTGGACTGGTGCATCAGCAAGGTTTATACAATTTAAAAGGTTATAAGGCTCGTGTTCCCTTTCGAGATGCTTAACGAAACAGAACGTATTCTTGTCGGTCGTCACTGCGTTCTACTTTTTTTTTTTAATTAGTTTGTGACGCATCTAGAAAGAGCTCTGTTGAAAAGATTAATTTCTCAATGTTGGTCGTAATGTCTCACTGAGGGTAATAAAGGATCACCTCAAAACTCACCATGCCTTCGAAAACGAATCGATTCACAGATGAACGAACTATCAATTTTGAAAATTGTTTCATTTTTCCAATTCGAGTTTACATTTTCACTTAATTGGAAGACTGGGTAGATTTTAGTATTACAGAACTGACAGGAGAATGAAAAACTGTGCTTGTGATTTGGGGAAAAACAGAGTTTTGCTTTGGCAAATGGTAATGTTCGCTCAGTAAACCTTTCCATCGTTGCTTGCAATTTAATCTTCTACACATTTTTAGACAGTAAAGAAATCATCAGTAATGGTATAGATACAGGCACAATAAATATTTAATATTTATTCAATATTTTTTCTCATATTCCGATATTCTATTGTTTAATCACTTGCTCAGTTGTGGTTGAACAAGCACAACCACGTGGATTACGAACACAACTTCACCAACCATAACTGTTCCTAGCAAAAAAATGATCGAAACATCCAATGCAACGTTGCTGTCAGAGCGAAACAACTTATCTTTCATCGAGTTCTCGACGTTTTCTCTACAAACTCTGGTGAGTTAATGTCGCGTTGCCATGAACCACTATGCTTTGTGTAAAGCTAACTGGGTAGTGAACTGAGTCGGTTGGCGCGACAGTTGAAAACACTTTAAGAACGTTTTCAGGCTCACATCGAGAAAAAAATAGGAACGTCTGGCCTAAACTCCAAAATTAGACGTTCTTATAAAAAATAGTAATCTGTCAAGTTATCAAAGTAAAATGAAACAGTTAGAGCCAACCCGAAATGACCTTTTGGGTCACCGAGGGCGGTTTGTTTGCGTTGTTTGTTTTTTTGTTTGTTTGCGCTTGTTATGTTTGCAAATACAGAATTGAAACTCAAAAGACAACCTATCGATCGACGAAAAGCTGGGAATAAATAATCCCGAGCGTTGACGAATTTCGAAGAATTTGCAGTCTTCTTTAAACGAAATAGGCGGCAAGATAAATGAACTCGCGACTCTTATTGAACGTATTCTCCAATGAGACCGAAACTAAGCAAAGAATTGCAATGTATAAACATAAATGAACTGACAACTCTTTTCAATATATTTTTCAAGTACGAAAATAAGGAGAGTGTGCACAATCTAGCCAAATGTCTGTTTTACTTAAACGCTAACCCCTAAGAAGCGCCCGGTAAAGTACTGCTTCGGAAGGTCCAGGTTCTCCACTTCCATTGCTTTGAACCCCACAGGCATTCACATTCGACGCAACCGGGTCTAACGATTTCACTACAGCAAGAACTTTAAACTCAATGGCCAAAGCCCGCTGGCAGTAAGGCAGTATAGTACTTGCTCTTGACCCTTGCACTCGGATAATTTCGCCCGCCTATTTTTTCGCGTTATTTCCCCACTTATGCGAAGGCAGTTACCAGAAAGCTGAGTTTATAGCTTTCCGTGTTCATACTATCCGTGTTGAATTCTCTGCCTCGTTTGTTTGAATTGGCCAATCAGCTTTTCACATTCAGATCTGAACGCAGATGCTCAAATCGCACACTCTCCTTTTTCTCGCTCGCCCCAATTCCCCAGCTAGTTTTGACAGCGCACCATTAAAGAGCAATTCTCGGAATTTTCAGAGCCTGTTAGCAGGCTATCAGAATGTTTGTTAAAGACTTTCAGAAAAATAGAACTTTTCTGTTATAATTGATAATGTTCACATATTCTTCTCCATTGTTCATGACTCGTCCAACCCAATCTTGATTTCTTGGTCAAAAATTCAATTTGACGGTGGATAGAGATGTCTTAAGCTGTCACGCAGTGAGGATGCTACTGAAACAGGTGAATAAATTCAAGCTAAGTGGGCGCGCAACACACACTTATCATCTGAGATTGTCCCAGTTATAATTTCAGTTAAGATTTTGGCAGCATTTAATTGTTGTTGATTCAGTTATCGTTATGTAAGAGGTGGTCCTGTAAACGGAACCTGTCTAAGAATTAAAACCGTCCACATGCAGTTAGTGGGAACTGACGCTACAACAAAAAAATAGAGGGGGTTGTATTTTCCTATGAAACTGTGATGCTGCGTCGGCGGGGGAGTGGCGCACGGTGATTTTGTTTTATGATTGACCGAGTTGATAACGCAAATTGGCCACCGTAATTAAAGAGATTCAAAAAGGCTAACGCTTTGGGCGTTTGCCTTTCGTTAGAGCAAATCCTTTATTTTATCAATTCAGTTGATAACCAGCCAATAGCTTTCCACAGGCTTCAGTAGAACGTGCTCTATTGGCTTTATTTTGGTGTCGACTTCACTTGACTGTCAAACCAAAACTTAGCAAACACCTTCTAATAAAATAAATCTAAAGTTATAGAAAGAATGTATGGTGTGAATGGAGTATAAACAGCTGTAAAATCTCAGCAATGTTAATATCTTCTACCTTCGTGTTAACCTAGTTATGATTTTCATCTTGCGTGGTCAAGTTATTGTCACAATGCTAGAACTAATATCCATTTTGAAACAAACATTATCACAGGTGAACCTCTTGGAATTAGGTTTGTTGAAGTTTCAAAGTTATTTTAATATTATTTCAATAATACTCAGCCTAGCTAATACCGTATATAATTTACTATGCTTCGAATGGTTGCTCTCTTGTTTTAGTTTTTAAATTATTAAAATCCCGCAGAGGTTACAGTGGAAAATGGATTTTGCCCTCATAATTTTCGCAACGATGTACGGGCATTCCAAACGTGAAGCGTTGGAAATAGTTACCAAGCATAAGAATTTAACCCTTTTTACTGTTGGAGTTATATCATGAAACTGCCCGCAGCTATTCCCCAATGATGTGGTTTTGTTTTTTAAGGAATGGTCACGTAATATAAGGCCTCGATCTTGTACTAAAAAAATGCCAAGGACGATGAGAACCTCTATGTGCCGAATTTCGTTTTCAGTGTCATTCCATGATAAAACATTTTTTTGCCAACAAAAGGCCTTAACCCAGGCCTTAATCTCCTTGAAATAATTTAAAGGCTCTGTATCATATCCTTTTACATTATTTTTGCTTTTTACCATTTTTTTTTAGTTCGTGCCTTGCTTGTCAATTTCTTGTTTATATCCACTCTATGATAATTGGGCAAGATCACGTGGTACTATGAAAATCAAATGCATGTATTGATTGACATCTACCCTCTCCTGGAAGACAAAAGTTCCAATACTCTCTTAAAAGCTTCATAGATGTTCTGTAAACCAGATATATTGGTTTACCCATCACCTGCGGCAGATGGCTATTGGACCTATTTTCTTCAGCCCTCATGCATTGCTAATTCACATTGATTCAACGATCAAACAAGGATTAAATATAAAATAAACAACTACATATCTTATCGTTTGTTCAACTGTAGCGTGAGGGGGACAAATTTGTCTATAAATTTACCGACCGTGTTAGGTTATGACATTTCACTTCGAACCGGTAAGAAACTTCAGCAATCATGAAGTGGCTATATGTTTTTACATTGTGCGTGGCGCTTGGTGCGGCTGAAAATCCCAAAGGTAAGGATTTGTCGTTTTTTTTTTTTTTTTTTTTTTTTCATACATCAGCCTGCCGTGCTTTTCTCAACAACTGGCATACTTTCGACATCTCACAATCTATAGCCGCACATCTGTGCTTTCCTTGTCAATTTATTTTCCTTTTTCTGCTTTTTTTTTATTTATTTTTTTCTTTCCACTAAGAACAATGTTTTGAAATTTGAAATTTACGAAAATTTATGCAAATTTGCTGAGGCAACTTCTATATCGTGGCCAATCGTTGTACTTAATCTGTATCCTGCTGGACAAAACTGGCGGCATGTAAAATGCCGAATAGAGCACCGTGCCGAAAGTACAGAACAAATTAAATTAAATTAAAAGAGTGCGAGACACAAAAACTATTGTAGAAAGACAGTTTATCTGGAAGTTTTCCCGTCGGTACCGAATAAATTGCGACACATGTAGTCAGTATTGGGCGGTGGAATGTTGTAAAAAAGAGTTTATCTGGGAGTTTTTCTAAACGTGCCGAATAGATTGCGACATATGGTATTAGGCGGTAGAACGTTGTAAAAAAGAGTTTTTTTCCTGTCTCTGCAGAATAGAGTGCCAGACCTATAGTCAGTATTAGGCGATAGAATGTAGTGAAACAGGCTTTATTTAAAGTATATTGTGCTTTGATCTTATCTTTTTCTCACGTACTGGCAGTTAATTTGATAGACCAGGGACCACGCAGGGGATGGGGGTTTAACTCCCCCTTCTCCCCCCCCCCCCCACTTTTTTGGGGATTATATCATTATTTCGTTTTACTTAAGTAAACCAGGTCTGTCTTTTCCAAAAACAGTACATTACATTATTTTAGTCAAATGTACAGACCTCTTAGGAAACGCTGTCTTTTTCTGTTTTGTTCATTTCGGTCTAATTTAGTTTTTTGAGGGTTTTCTCGTACAAACACCGCTGGATGAGGCAGTTTGCCGTTAGATTTGTACCTGAACAGACGATTAGATTTTCGCCTGCGCAATAATGGCATTCAAACTCTTGCTTCTATTTTCACTCGTTCTTGGATCGGTGACCCTCTACTGTTGCGTCTGTTTGGTTTAGCTCAGACGTTAGTTCATTCGTTTAAATTTGGTCTAACGTGAGGGCCAGTTTGTTAACTGTTGTTTTGTAATAATTAAAAATTAACTTCACTATTGACAGTTTTAGATCCATTTCTGGCCAATTAGTAGACTTAAATTTCAAATTTTCCCGGGGGTGCATTCCCCCGGAATTCCCATAGTTGGCTCACGCTTACGCGTTCGCATTAACCCTGCCCTCCCCCCCCCCACCCACCCCTTCCTTTCCCGCCCGAACTCAACCAGCGGTCCCTGAAGACGATAGAATGTTTCAAAAAATAGGTCCGCAATGCGTACATGTTTGACTTTCTAGACCATGAGACAGGCGCTCGACTCTCGCGGACAAATAAATAAATCTGATCGTGCCGTAATGTGGCTACACACTTCATGTAAGCCACACAAAAAGAGTTTATTTGGAAGTTCTTCTGTCCGTGCCGAATAGAGTGCCAGACTTGTAGTCAGTATTACACGACAGAGTGTTGTAAAACAGAGTTTATGGGACGAATTTCTGTCGGTACCGAATAGAGCGCCAGACAGGCGATAAAATGTTGTAAGAGAGACTTTAACTAAGTATATGTGCTTTGATCTTGTTGTTCATATTTGTCTAACGTACAAGCGGTTAGCTTAAACTGGAGGCTTAAATATGATTTCTTTCAGTATTAAAGGATGCATGAAATATGAGCCCTCTCCGTTTCAGACTCCGTTTGTTAGACCGCCGTTGTACACTGTTTGTTGGGATGTGTTATGTGGTCAAACCTGTATTAAGCAGTCACCCTTGGGGAGCGGCCAACTGCATGACCGCTTAATACAGATTCACCGTTTAGTAAAGGTTTGAGCAATCCAGCTAAGAGTTAATCAAGAAAAGAAAATAGCGAGAAGGCGAAGTATCCATCACCGATCGCGACAAACTGACCTCAAAAGACTTTTCTAATAGAACTAAAAGACCACTATAAAAGCCATGCACAATATATCTAGTGTACAAATATGTTATATTTTAACAAAATGACCGTTAAATGGAGGTGAAGACAATAAGCATAACTTGTCAGGACCTCGGAAAAGGTGACTGTGATCGCTTAATAGAGCTTAACGCTTAATACAGGGATACTTAAGGGGAGCGATTTCCGGGACTTTGGTTTGTGACCACTTATTACAGGTTTGATTGCAAGAAGAATTCGCTATAGAGAATGGCGATCTGTAAACCAATGCATATGAGATGTCCTTGTGAGTTTGTGACAGAAATTGTGGCATTAGGGTTTGCCTAAATTAAATAGCATACAAGCTGCAACACAGGTTAGCTGAAAAGTGTCTTAGCATCGGGTGTATTCATCTAGACACTGACTCGTCAGTCAAATAGTCAGTCAGTCAGTCAGACATTTAGTCATTCAGCCAGTCAGTCAGTCAGTAAGTCAGTCTGTCCATAAGCTACTAATGCCTATCTTTCTACTGAATCTGGTGCATTTAGATCAGGATGTGAGCATGGATGGTTCGAGTTTATATGAAGGGGATATGATGCTAACCCCGGAACAGCGAATGGCAGCCAACTTGGGACTGGATGTAGACAATCCATTTGGAAGAGGTGCTAACAGAGGCAGACAATGGCCAAAAGGCGTATTGATTTATGCCATCGACCCCGCTCTGGGTACGTTTATTGTGTTCCTTAATGCAGCTCTGACTTAAACGTTTGATGCGTTACTCTGAGTCAGGTAAAACGTGGTTTTCAGACTTGATTAGCAGATAAATAGCCTTTCAGTTTGAAAATGGGTCCTCGGAAAATATGATAATGTGTTACCCGGGCAAATGTTGCCAAAAGTAAAACTTACTTGGCTAGATCGAGTCCAACAAACATTGCTCTCTACGACAGGTAAGGCTTCAGTGAGGAGTCTTTGAGCAGCGCAAGAAAGATTGCGATGGCAGGATTTGTTGTTAACAATGTCTCCAAATAGACAACAAACGTCAAGAAAAATAAGTCCTTTGTATCTCACCTGATCATCCTTCAGACTGATTCCTGTGAGAAGTGGGCATAATATTTAATTAGCGTATTTTGTATGTCTAATTCGCAGCACGTGACTGGAGGGCTAGGAGGGCTATTGATGCAGGAATGAGGGAATGGACAAGAAAAACTAAGAATTGCATTCGCTTTAAGAAAAGAAAACATGAATCAGCTTACGCTTACTTTAAGATTGGATCCGGGTAAGAAGGGCCAAATAAATAAAATTGCACTAACAATAACAATAATGTATTGTTTTGAACGGAATGAAACACTCTAAAATTAAAATCTTAATCTAAAATTAAATTAGTGAAATAGAAAATTGTAAGATGGCTGACACCGATTTCTACTCAAACAGTGGTAAAGGAGTTACCGTAGAAACTGAGTATTGCGAGAAAAACCCTGAACCTATGGGTAATGAATGAAATGGAAACAATAACATCGGTAATCCCTACTTTTTGTAATAAAATAATGTTAAAATCCAACATTTTAAAAAGTTAAAAAAGGGAGGGGGGTTAAATTTTGAGCGACCCTCTTTACTCCACACTGAATTTGAAATGTCATTCTGTCTTACACTGTCCTGTGTAAATACTAGCTCCCACTCGAACCAAAGAATGGTTTGTTCTGTTCACAGGGATAGGGCAAGTGCATATCGTTTTTGTCGCTCACGGAGTTGTGACTTGCTCAGGACAATGTTCAAATGCTGTCGTTTGTTTTGATATCGTCTTACTGAACAAATGGTAGATCTGGTCAGAGGGTAGAAAAGGGAAGTTAAAGGTTAGACTCTGCTAGGAATTCAGAATAAAATCTAGAAATATGTTTCCCTTTGTTACTACCAATACTTCATAATTGCCTACATAATAGATAGCTTGAACAGACTTGCCGTTTCCAGACTTCACCCAAAAGTTTGCTTTCCTTAGGTTTTAAAGCCGCCGATTGCATTAGATATTACTGGTCTTTTAATGAGTTTCTTAGGTGAGAAATTCGTTCTTTAATCTGAGTATTCCATTGTATTTCAGTTGTTCATCTTATGTGGGAAGAATTGGCAGGCGCCAAGATATCAATCTTGCCAGAGGGTGTTGGACTACTGGAATTGTTGCACACGAAATCGGTGAGTGATATTTTGAGTAGGACACTTGGGACGCTGAAGCGGAACTGGCAGCGTGAGAAAATAATAAATAAAACGTTTTTTCCCCTCCTTTCCATTTTGCTTCCAATTTACCCAAATTCAGTAAACGCTTTGAGTGCGCTCTCGATACCCTCTTCCCATTGCCTTTCTGGTTCCAAGCACAGAAGCTAGTTTGAAAAGTGGGATGTAGCTGACATATCTCCAATCATTCACCTTTAATTTCCATTAGAACAAACGTTCAAGAAGAGGCTCCTTATGAATCTTTACATTAAAGCCATCAGATAAACTGAGTCAAGGTTTGATGATTTGCCCAAGGGATTGACATCAGACTCGTGCTGACTCTGATGACAAAATTAAAAGTGGAAATAAAGAGAAAGAAGACATTTATCAAAGGCTACATTTGGGATTCACGAGGGAAAAGTTAATTTGGCAATAATATACAAATGTTTTTCGTTATTCTTCATTTTCATGATTGTTGGAATGGTATAAACATGAAAGAAAAAGAATTAGGACTAAATACTCACAACTCCTTTTCTTTAGGTCACGCTCTGGGATTTTGGCATGAACAATCTCGTCCTGACAGGGATCGTTACGTCACAATCCTTTGGAACAACATTCAAGACAGTAAGTTTGGAGCCCAGGAGGAATATTTCATTCCAAAGGCTACGCCTAGCTTTGCTCCACAAATCTCAGAGCGATAGATTGAGAGTTTATATTCTTTCTGTCTCTGGTTTCCTTTATAAATCAGTAGGGGCTAGTTTAAAAGAGCTATTCAAGAATTTTTTCATTCATTCCAAGACTGTTGCTAGCTTTCAAACAGACAGGAATAAGCATACATTTAGAATAAATAACGTATTCTCAATTTTTCAGAAGCCAAGCACAACTTCAACAAGTACAGCCACTCAGTTATTGACTCACTGAAGACTCCATATGACTATGATAGCTTGATGCATTATGGAAGCAAAGACTTCAGCAAGAATGGGAAACCTACAATCCTCCCTAAGCAACCAGGGGTATGCATCTACTGTTGTAGTATCTTACTCAATGAAATAATGACACTTAATGAAACGGTAGTGATAGAAAGAAAAGACAGAGTGAAAACATTGAGATCCTCATTCTCATCAAACCACTAGGGACGAACCCTGACTGTGACCGAGAATCTCTGGTTCTTTCACGTCCCACAGAATTAATTGTGGAGAGCTGTAAGATGGGATCTCCGGCTTATCGTCCTTATCGATATCCGAGAAGACCATTTGCAGATGTCATTGCAAAGGCAGCACTTTCTCCTCAGTTATTTAAAGTGTTGGACCGGACGGGGCCTTGAACCCAGAACCTCCCGCACGATAGTTCGGCACTCTACCAACTGAGCCAACCGGTCCGCTTCTGTTCATGTCCTCTTCTTTTTTTCAGAAACGTATTGGTCAGCGGTGGTATGTTAGTCACTGGGACGCAATACAGATGAGGCGTCTTTACAAATGTAAATAACGGGCAAGGGACGACGGCAGAATGCACCTGCATGAAGTGTTAATCAGATGAAGGTTTAATAGTACGTGCCTGTGAATTGTAATTACATAAACGGTATTAGAAATTAAATTCTTCATATATGAATTGTTTGAGTTCATTATACCTGGCTCCCTACAAACTCTTTTCCTCAAGCTTGTGTTTACTGTACTGCGCCCTTTTTCAGGCAAAGTTGTAGCAGACTGAGTGTAAGGACTTATAACTTTCTATTCTCTTCTTGGCGAAAAAGAAAACGTTCGCTTGTATATTCAGCATGTACTTTGTACCCGGATCTATGTCAGCATTTCTTAGAAAACGTAGGAAGACCTGGACTTTCTAAGTGCCTTAAAAGATAGTATAAAAAGGCTGACACCGGGAAAGCCAAGGGTATTGAGCGATTGTGAATGAAGGAATGGCGTATTTAAGCAAGGCGGTCTGGGTCTACAATGCTTGGGTAAGGACGTGTTTTTCGCCTCCTGTAAAACCGAAGTTCAACAACATATTTTATGGCTAAGAGTGGTACAATTACCAAACGTAAGACCAGAGTAATTAAGTGGCAGCATAAGTTCTGTAAGCGATATTTGCTCTCCAGAAGGAAAAAAGAAATGTGACACTTCATTTTCAGACTCGGACACAGTATACATTCGTCGAAGCGAACGAGCAAGTGCATGTTGCAAACAACTGATATGAGCGAGAAGATAGCGTCTCAGTTGCAAGAAATATTCAACAGGTTAACAAGTGTTGAAACGAGATTGCAAAAGATAGAAGGACTGTTATATCTTATGAATATTCATGAAAGTGAGCGCATGCTCAGATCAAGGTGTTTTGCCATGTGCTTTTCGGTGGTTCGACATGTTGAATTAAATCGTTGAGTTCTACAGTATACTTTATGTGTTTTCCCCGGTTACTCGAACCCTATTGCACAACAATCTGGCGACGAGGAAAAAGAAATCGATTTACAACGATGGCACAGCAATTAGGGCTGTCTCAAAGGATCTTCCCAGGCTGCTGTGTGCACATTGATGACATACTCATTTCTGGGGCGTCTGATGAAATCCACTTAGACAACCTAAAGAGAACCACTTAGAGATCACAGGAATGTGGACTGAAACTTAACCCTGACAAGTTTCATTTCATGCTTGATGAAGTTGTGTACCTGGGCACAGCAATTTCTGCTGCTGGAATTTCACTTACCAAGGAGAAAGTACATGCCATTCAGCAGGCTGTACCTCCAGCAAGTATAAATGAGCTACAATCTTTGTTGGGAAGTACAAATTTCCTTCGAAATTTTGTGCCCAATTTTGCAAGAATTGCCTCACCCCTGTACAGGTTACTTCGTAAATAGACACCCTGGGAATGGGGAAAACCTGAACAGGATACTTTTGATAACATTAAAGCAGCTTTATAATGTTCTGACTCGATTCTGTTTGACTATGATCCTGCAGCTGAACTGGTTTTGCAGTGTGACGCATCTTCTGTTTGCGTGGGAGCTGCATTACTTCAACCTGGGCCTGATGGAACCTTACAACCTGTTGCTTATGTATTTCGAATATTAAACAGTGCAGGACAAAATCACTCTCAAATTGAGCGCGACGTTTTAGCGATTGTTTTTGGAGTCACCAAGTTCCACCAGTACTTGCTTAGAGGACATTTCAAATTCCTTACAGATTACAAACCTTTGATTACTTTACTTGGAGAGCATAAACCTGTACCCCAGCTAGCCTCAGCCAGAATCAAAAGATAGTCGTTATTTCTTGCTGCTTATGTTTACACCATTGAATTCATTCCTGGTAAAGAAAATGTGTATGTAGATTTCCTATCCAGCAGAGCAAGTAACTGTGACTGTGATGTTTATTGAGGGACATCAGTTTGTGAATGCTTCAGTCGTTGCTATGGGAACCAAAAAGGATTCACTACTTAGCAAAGTTTTACACTACACTCAGCACGGCTAGTCAGAACACTCCTAACCAGTATTTCAACCCTATTACAGCAAACGAGTCGACCTTACCCATGAAAATGGTATTTTACTATGGAACTCTCGGGTTGTGATACCAGAGTCGGAGATACGAAGAACAGCTTCGCCCGAGACTCATACCTGCAACACAATGCTTCAGGCTACTTGATGCTCAGATACTAGAGTCAGTGGAAATGTTACCACCAGAACTAGATAATGTCTCCATTACACTGACACACCCACCAACAACTACAGAGCCGGAGACAGCAAAAACCACCATACAAAAGGACATTCCAGTGTTGAATTCCGAGTCTGAAGCCACACTGAAACCTCAGGACATGTTCACCCAAGATTCTACCCCACCATCAGCAGGCACTCGATAGAATTAAGCAAGAACTCTGCATGTCCAAGCTCATCTCCTACTATGATCCAGACCCAACTACGCCCACGATTCTTCAGTGTGACGCCAGCCAAACAGGCATCGGAGCCTGGCTGAGACAGTTAGACTCTTAAGGAAATGAACACATCGTTGCCATAGCATCTCGGTCACTCACAGAAGCCGAATCCAGATATTCCAATATTGAGCGTGAGTGCTCGGCTGTGACATACGGCTTAGAGAAGTTTGAATACTACCTGCTTGGTCGAAACGTGACAGTCGAAACCGACCACTCCCCTTTGGAACAAATCTTCAAGAAAAACATCAATGAAGCCCCAAGCAGGTTGCAGAGGCTACTCCTAAGATGCCTGCGATTTGATGTCTGTGTCCAGTACAAACAGGGGAGATCAATCCCCATTGCTGACGCCCTGTCAAGAGTGTGCCACAGAAACTCAGGACACAACTCTGAACACGTGACAGAAGACTCGGCATCACAGCGTAACATCCACGTCCTGTCCACCCCCATTGACCTAACAGCGGTGAAGTCCTCTACAGCACAGGACTATGCCATGAGTCTATTGAAGGATACTGTCTTCAACGGCTGGCCTTCGCACAGAAGGCTATGCCCCCCAAGAACTCTGGGGGGTTTTGGAACTTTCGATGCGACCTCACATTAGAGGATGGTCTAGTGCTAAAAGGCAGCAGAATCGTTATACCAGCTTCCATGAGAGACGAAGTTCTACAAGCAATCCATGTGGGACACCAGGGGGAGAACAAATGTAACCTCCGAGCTAGGGAATCAGTGTTGTGGCCCGGCATCTCCGCTGATATTAGGCAGATGGTGAAGAACTGTGGACTGTGTAACAAGCATCAGCCAGTTCAACCCAAACTTCCTATCACGCAACCAGACCTTCCGACCCGGCCATGGGAGAAGCTTGGCACTGACATCTTTGACCTCAATGGAAAGAAATATTTGATGGTTGTCGACTTCTACTCACGACTCCTCAACGACATGACCAGCCATACAGTGTGCAACCATTTCACAAGCATCATGGCAGAGTACGGCCTACCAGCCACCATCATCGCCGATTTTGGATCTCAGTACATCAGCGAAAGGTTCAAAACAAAATGTGAACAAAGCGGCATCACACTGCACTGCAGCTCCCCCATATCACCATCAAGCAAATAGCGTAGCAGAAAGAGCAAGTGGGACCTGCAAATCACTCTTGAGGAAGGCACTAGATAAGAATGAATGCCCTTACACAGCCTTGTGGTTGTATCGCACTACTCCACTTGGTGACCAGATCCCATCACCCCATGAATTAATATTTGGACGTAAACCCCAAACAACACTTCCAAGTAGCAGAAGCACACTAAAGTCCAAGCACCCGCATCATGACCTCCACAAAGAAGCCAACCAGAGGCGTCAAGAAAAGCAGGCAGTATTTTATAACAGAAAGGCTGTTAGTGACCAGAGACCCCTTAACAACCGGGAGCCAGTGTTTGTCTGGAATGCCTTAAAGAGGACATGGCAGCCAGCAACTGTGCTAAACAGGCCACAGCCAACAGAGCGCCCGCCCTACACGGTGGACATTCAAGGAAAAATCTACCAGAGAACCAGGGAGCACCTGAGACCAAGAAGCCAGAGTGAACTCGCTCCTCCATGCGGCAATACCTCTCCGCCTACAAGTGCTGTGACTTCAGTGCACAATCCCAAAGCTGCACACACAATCAATAACAGGGCAGCCAGACTTCCCCCGTTCACAGAAGGTAGCCCTAACGACAGCACACCAACACCCGAACAGCCACCCTCAAAGCTACCTTGCAATGAGAAGCAAGTTGACGTTGAACCAGCCAGTACCTTTACAGCCGGCGAAAGGACCTGCTACCAACCAAGAAGCCAGGTTACCAGGACAGGACGTGTCACTCAGGTCCCAGCCAAGTTCAAAGACTGAATAGGGATCAACACAGACTTGCGGATGAAACTTTTTTTTTACTTATTGATATTGGGTTCATACGTACACCCATGAAACTGTTTTTTGTTTTGGTTCTCGTTGTCATTTGATAGACATTTGCTTAATTGATTAGCAGTGATTATCATGCTCTCCCCGCCAATTTATTAGATGTAACCAAGCACCTTTTGCCAACAAAAAGAGGGGGATCTCACAGTATGTCTAGCGTGACAAGCCATATATGGGCATGCCCTTCCCGCGCATTTTGTAATCTTTTCGCTCGCTTGAACTCGTAGCAATTAAAGGTGATTTTCGAAGAAACTTACACTTGTTTCTGGACTCCATTCTTTAACAGAGACAACTTCCCAAAATACAAGAAATAGTACAAAATGGAGCGTAAAGATATTTGAGGAGTGGCAAAGTGCTCGCTCAAATAAAGTAGCGGCAAATGAGTTGCTGGGCTTTGACTACGAGAAGGTGGACGGATAAGTCCGATGAAACTCAAGCAAGTTTAAGTTTGGCATCTGGTGTACACAGTGTCACGGTTACAAATGTTGCTTCTAATGCTACTTTTAACAACTGTAGTATAAACTTTATTTTGAACTCTAAGCAGAAACTGAGTTTAATTAACACTGGTCTGAAAATAAAAACAGTTTTGTGTCTGTCGTTTTTGCGTCCCTGTTTTGTTTTGTTACAGAGGTTTTGGTCTTTTGTTCACGATCAGCACTGCTGATACAGAATGTTAATTAATCAATAAGTATTCTGTATGAAATTCATATAGAATACTAATAGATCTATTAGTATAAGAATAGATTTAACAATGGCGAGGAGACCTAAAGGAAACTATGAAGCTTATATTAATTAGGTCTCCTCAGTTATTGTTTTACAAGATGAAATCGAAAAGAAGATAAGAAAATGACGACGGATACAATTACAATTAGAATTATATACAATTACAATGTCAAACGGAAGCATACGATACGAAAAAAAAACCCTTCAAAAAAGTTAATACTTAAACGCATTTATAAGAAAACTACCAGTAGTTATTACAGAAAAACGCCTTAAGTGCTTTTTTAATGGAGACAGAAGAGGACGAGTTGACGTTTTCGGTACTCAAGGAGTTGTAAAATTTAGGTCCTTGGTAAAAAACGGAAAATTGTTTGATGTTAGTTCGACAAAAACGCAAGCGATATAAATGAGAGTTTCTTGTATGATAGGAATGAATTTCTTTCTGTAAGGTGAATTTGTAGTCAAATTTTAAAGGAAGGGTACGGTTCTGGTGAGAATACATGAATAAACCTAATTGTAGTAGGTGTATGTCATGGAATTTTAAAATACCAAGGTTTCTAAAGATTGGATCAGTATGTGCATAGAAATGGGTTTTAACTATAGTTCTCACCACTCGTTTCTGAAGAATTTCAAGACGAACAAGGTTAGATTTGTAAGTGGAGGCCCAAGCTAAGTTGCATTAAAAGTGTATGGGTAGACAAGTGAAAAATATAATGTTCGTAGAGATTTTGTCGACAAGTAGAAATTAGATTTGCGAATTATTCCGATAGACTTTGAGACTTTGTTAGCCACATGCGAGATTTCGGACTTCCAATTTAAATTTTCATCTAGGATTACTCCCAAGAAAACTGTTTCTTTTACCTGATCAAGATTATAATCATTTATTAAAAGTTGAATATCATGTACTTGTACGTTTCTGACTTGATTTTTAAAAAATACCTAATAATACACTTGAAAAAATTACTCGATTGCGATTGGCTGAGAGCAGTGCAGTTCAAGTGTAACAAAGTACAGAAAGTGTAACACCAGTGCAAAAAAGTGTAACACCAGTGCAAATTACAACGAAGATTTCCGAAGTTAAAACGAAGACTCGAAGACTTCCGAAGACCAACCGATGTATTTCGAAGACCGCCGAATATCGTGCAAAACCTTCCGAAGATTTCCGAAGATCGCCGAACACTTCCGAAGATTACCGAAGATAACTCGAACACTACCGAAGATCTCCGAAGACTACCGAACACTTCCGGTGATATCCGGATATTTTCGAAGCTTCTCCAAGTTTCGGAAGATCGAGGGCAATGCCTTCTGCGTACCTCAGTAGTCAATGTATGGGCTTGAAACTTTATAAGTAGTCTATTTTTTCAAGTGTATTATTAACAGAGGGTCTCAATGGGGTTAACCGATAGGCGTAAAACGGCCAAAAATTTAGTCGATAGCCGTAAAAATTGAAAAATTTTAACCGTTAGCCGTAAACGGGGTAAAAAGAATTAACCGTAAAAAAAATTTGTTCCCGGCTAGATTTGTTAATTTTAAGGAAGGTGCTAAACTCACTTATGACCCGTTGCGTTTCTTATTTCTTTGCTACTTTGACTCACTGTGAGGTTCATACGTTTTTATAGGCCAAGCTCGTTTTCAGGACCCCCGGTAGTCTCTCTTGACCTCACTTGGCCTGCGTTTTGTAGGACAAGTTGACAGCTTTTTGTTTTTAGATCTCCAATGCAATTTCTTCACTCAGTGTACATGTGAGTTGAACGATGTCGGTATTGAAAGCTGTTGTTAGTTTTAATTTTATCGAACGGGTGAGGAAAGGCCAATCGAAAGGTACAAGACAAGACTCAAAGTCCAAGAAGAGCATCGGACACTTTCAACGTTCAAGAAAAACGTTATTGACTTTCTTGGTCTTAACGAGCAAGCGAGGAAGTTGATTTATTTTCATAATGAACTGTTATCAGGAATGATCATTTTCATCCCTCACATCTTAGTTCACTGGCAATAGCTTAAACCTTTTTTTCTGTTTTAAACAAAGAGCACATGTCATTTTAAGAAAATGAGATCGAAAAATCTCATATTCAAAGACTTCAAAGCCGTGCTTCTCAGCTTGGCTCCGACACTTTTAAATGTGAGTCTAAGAGTCACGGAAATGTTCAAGTTCTTAATTTATTTGCGCGTCCTCTTTCAGTTCACGTTGTACAGTCTGTTCTTCAGTGGGAAAAAGAGCCTATCGTGTTAACAAAAAGAGAAGAGGTTAGCAAAAAAAGCAACGCGAATAACGAACCAGTAGCGCCAAAGAAGAGGAAATCGCGCGAAAATGCAAAAGAAGACAAACAGCTTGCAAAAAAAAAAAAAAAACTCAAAGAAGATAACGAAGGAGTTGCACGAACTGCCAGACAACTAAGCGAAATAAATGAGCTTAAAACAGGTAGTGAAATCATTAAATACAAATTATCATTTTTCATTTTACATTTTTAAGCCCGGGATGATCATAAGACTTTTTCGGCTTTGCTTTAAAGATTAAAAAAAACCCAGAGGTTTATTAATATTTAACCTTTTGCAACAAAAGAAATTAATTTTTAACTTTTTTGTTAACCGTAACTGAAAAAAATTAACCGATAGCCGTAAAAGAGCCAAAAATTTAGCCGATAACCGTAAAAGCCACAACCCCATTGAGACCCTCTTAATAAGTAATCACATGATTTTTCTCGTGCAATTTGGAATAAATAAGCACGAGTAATTTTTTTCAAAGACCATCAAAATTGCACGAGTTACACTTGCAAATTGCACTCGGAATCATGTGATTACCTATACTTATCCAACGCAGATGAAATTTTATCGCGCAAATCGATCAAAGCAAGCATGGTAGAGTGATTTTTCCTAAAACCGAACTGGTTATCACAGAGAATATGTAAATTAGTCAAATAGTCAAGTATGCGATTGCAGATGATTCTCTCTAGGAATTTAGAAAAGCTAGGTAAGATCAAGATAGGCCTATAGTTGGTGAACAATGACGGGTCATCAGCTTTAAACAGAGCTATTACTCGAGCTATTTTCATTTGATCTGGTACAATACCATAAGCAATTGACAAATTCATAATGTAAGCCAGGGGTTCTGAAATAATTTGGATGGATTCTTTAATTATATACATTGGGATACTATCATAGCCAGCCGCCTTTCCGGAGGCAAAAGATTGAGCAATGGTAATAATTTCATCTTTTGTTATTGGGTTAAAGAAGATTGATTCCCGGAAGGCTCCGGATAAAAAGTCTTCATGTGAACACGGAGGAGACTGAATTTCTCTTGCAAGGTTAGGACCAATATTGGAGAAGTAACTGGAAAACCTATTTGCGACTTCTATTGGATCAGAGATTTCTAGATTATCGGATCTAAACACTGTATTTACTTGAGGTTTAGACTTTTTTCTATTTAAGACTTCATTTAGAATTTTTCAAGTGGCATGGGTATTTGATTTAACATCTTGCAATTTCTTCTCGTAATACAAACGCTTAGCCAAACGCAAGGTGTGATTCAGTTAGTTTTTATATGTTTTATAGAGCGAAGCATTGACCATTGATGGAACACGGAGATATTTTTTATAAAGATTATTCTTCCTTTTGATTGATTTAAGAAGAGTTTTCGTTAACCACGGTTTTTTAAAGCGCCTTTGCTTACGGGTTACCCTCTTGAGAGGGAAGCAGTCATTATATATGCCTGAATACAATTCAAGAAAGCGGTTGTACGCAGTATTTGGCTCGTCGCAGTCTTTTAGCGGAGACCAATCAACACCTTCTAGTTTTTCAACAAATGAAGGAATGTTATCTGGGTTCTTGTCTCTAATAAAAACGGGATCTTGTCTACAGCGATTTACTAGCATGGTATCCGAATGGATTGAAAAAACGGGTAGATGATCTGAAATGTCAGTAATATGAAGCCGCTTCTCGAACGCTCGAAAAAATTATTGACAAATATATTATCAATTAACGTAGCGGTGTGAGAGGTAATTCGCGAGGGACGAGTTATCAAAGGAAAAAACATATTAGAGTACATTCCATCTAGGAATTGGCCTGTAAGCTGATGATGTTGGTAGTTCATTAGATTAACATTGAAATCCCCCATGAGGAAGCATATTTTGTTCTCTCTAGATATTGCGTGACAACAGTCGAACTTCCTAGATGTACGAACATTGCATTGTCTTATAACGGCTCAGTCTCATAAGAACACTCTGGAACCTTCTAGCCTGTTTCACCTTGATCATTTATGGGTCTGACGATCTTCAGATATTTATAGAATATTTGTCATTTAGAAACTTCTGGATGATGATGTAATGTAGGGCTTCGATTGTATATAAGAGAGCAGAGTTCAAGAGAAGTGAAAGAGAGTTGCTAATCAGTAGATGCTGTAACAGGAACCAGTTGAAGGCCTGGATTAAACGAGTGCGTTGTTTTACTTTGCTTATACTGTTGATCGGCTGTCTTGTTTGACGGATCAGCGAGTATCTCGTTTCTGTAACGTACTGTGGATTACAGGTAAGAGACGTTACTTGGTGACAAAACGTTACTGATTACCCTTGGAGTGGGCTGTGCGAAGATGTAACCAAGATCCTGTTTACAAGCAGGGAGGGTAACCCTTCTTCTTGGGTTACCCTAGCAGAAGGGTTACCTAACTAGGGCTGTGAAATTTTGCTTGTAAACCTGAGGCTATCTTTGACCCGCCCGCTAGGGTAACTCTAGCAATAGGGTTACCCTCCCTGCTTGTAAACAGGGCCTTAAAAAGCTACGTGTTCTAGAACTAAACAAGGGGGGGAAGTCATCCGAAAAAATGACCGCTTTAAACGGGGGGGAGGCATGTGGAAAAGATTGCCGAGCTGAGGGAAGGTCATGCGACTTTTTAAATGGTGCTTCCCAAATCCCACCGGTCCCCCCTTCCTCGTAAAAAATTAACGGTCCCTTTATAGTGATCCATACTTCTTTGTAAAGAGCTCTAAACGGAGCAAAAATATCCCTGTATTGGTAGGCACTGTTCCTCAGAAAAAATGCAAACTGGAAACTGTTTGATTACACGTTACAAACGTTACAGGAAAGTAAATGTTACTATCTTCTATGCGTTTTGGAAAAGACGTTCCAGTCGAATTGTACACAAAGGGAAGCTCTTGTTACTATATCAGAAATGTCTATCATCCATCGTGATGATAGAGCTTGTCTAGTCTACAGAAGCCTTGGTTTCATAATCAATTCTTTAAGAGAAATTTTCTGGAGACTTGCTGGGTTAGTTGTCAAGGACATGGTATCGGAAACGATTGCCATATCCTTGTACGCAACCTGGTGATACTTGAACAAGCAAAGTCATACTCATAAGCATCATCCCGTCACCGAATCGTAATTCTCTTCTCTTCTTCTACGTTTGCTGATGCCTTATTTTGCAACAGTCAGTAAGGCCCTGTTTACAAGCAGGGAGGGTAGCCCTAGCGCTATGGTCACCCTAGCAGGCGGGTCAAAGATAGCCCCGGTTTACACGCAAAATTTCACAGGTAGGGTTACCTTACCACCCGGGACAACTTAATCGCTAACAAAATGGCCGACAAGAAAATAATTCTGCTAAGAACTTCGATTCTCTTATCTGTACAGCCTGTTTTTGCTGTTTTATGAGTGTTTTGGAATGCTGTTGTGTTAGCTTCTTATTTCTAGACAACGACAACAAGTTGCAATGTTAAACGCAACCCTGGAATGATACATCACTCGCTCGAAGGAACAAGTGAAACGGGAGAGTGATTCGATGAAGAAGTTTGTTAAGAAAACGTGGCCGCACAGATCAGTGGTGGAGAGATTTATTCGAGAGAAGGCTGCTTACCTACCTTGCACTAAAAAAGTTTTCTGTTTCTGAGAGAAAAGGAAGATTATGACGCCTTGAGCGTCGCGTTGTACTCGGTCCACCAAGATGGCCGTTTGTTGTCAACATTCAAAGGGTCTGGAAACAATTAAAAAGTTCCCCCGGAGTAGTATGGGGGCTAGATCAGACCCATTTATCGGAATTATGGGATAACGAATTGGATAATGAGATGCAAGATCATCAGAGATGGAAGGCGATAGGAGAGGGGTCGGAGAGGTTCGGAAAGGATCGGGCAGGTTTCCAAGAGGATCGAAAAAGGATGAAGGAGAAAAAAAGGGGGATACTGGATGGAGTAGAAGGGTACTGATGTTTATGAGGACCGGTCTGTACCGTCTACCGGGTTTGACTCTTGGGGTAAAGACAGTACACCCGTACCTCGAGGGAAAGGAAAGGGAAAAGATGGTATTTATAAGGGAAAAAGGGAGCGGGGGAACACATGTGGGAGAGAATAATGAGGTCCGAGAGTCATGAAACGATACATGCGGAAACGAAGCGGAACACATGTAATTGCAAAATCAGAAACAACCTAGGTACAAACGGAAACGTGTGGGCCTGGTCCGAGTGACCTACCCGTCCCTTATTAAATATATGTACAAAAACAAAGAAGACAAAAACGTGCAATGCAATAAAATAGGTACAATGCAAAGCAGTCAAAAACGAATTAGGGGAATAATCGACGTAATCGACGTAATTAAAGAACAAGTTGGGAGGCGACTGAAAATAACAGTAAGGAGGGAGGTGAAGCAAAGTCTGGTAGGAAAGGTCTCAAGTTCTGTGGGATATCATCTGTGTGGGAGAGGCTGGTACAGAAAGGATAGAGAGAGCAGACGAGGAGGGTACATCGGCTGATGATGGAGAATCTATGTTGAGGGCCGGTTATATACTGAAAAAAGATATTCAGTATACTCTTATAAACCGTAGTATACTCTTCTAAAGCCTAGCAAACCCTTGCAAAACTAGCATACCCTTATTAACCCCGGTATACTCATATAAACTCCAAGAATACCCTAGTAAAATTGGAGTGAACCGGACTCGAACTGGTACCCGGGGTCCTTTGCAAATCCCAGATCCCACTCAAGGGTAGAAGGGTGCGACCCGACACAACAAGAGAAAGGCAAGAACTCGCCCCATCCTCTACCTCATTGAACTGTCACCCCCGTCTAGTGTAGGGTAGTGTTGCGTTTGGGTTATATTGACGTTGGGAGCAAAGTGGTAACACTTGTAGGAGCGCAAAAAGGTACGCAGCGTACACGAGGAACACAAGATGTTGTGTCCAGTAGTTTTAACGTGGTCAGCAATAGCTGATGTGTGATCATTTTTAGCGAGGGCCTTGAAATGTTCAGTTTTCCTGTCATGAAGTCTTCATTTTGTCTTACCGATGTAAAAATCAGTGCAGTCCCAGCAACCGGCCTTATAAATAACTTTAGACTTCTCAGAGCGGTTCAAGCGGTCCTTGTAAGGAAAGAAAGACTTGATGCGGAGAGTGCGCTGAAAAACTATCTTAAGGTGGACACAAGAGTAGAAATTGTAGACACAGGATCTCAGGTGGTAACGGTCACTTTTGAAAATGTATGTTGCCTAGCATACGAAACGTAAAGTCTATATAAAATGCGTTGGTTTACCATGTTCATCTCCGCTGTTTATGTTTTATTTCTAATCAAGCTCGATGGCCTAACAACAAGAGTTTATTGAGTCTGCAAACCCTTCCCGATCCTCGATCAGTGATGATCCCACCGATTCTCCAGGCTTCGTACGGTGTGAAATGGACCTCTCAAAGGTTACAAAGGATACCGGGCAAGGGTTGCGAATCATGAAGGCAAATCAGGAAACCGAGCAGCATGTGACGCAAACATTCTCCTTTATTGCAAACAAAAAGGGACTGTCATTCAATTCGTATTTTTTAGTGGTAGTCCTCTTATTATTATTATTATTATTATTATTATTATTATTATTATTAACACTTATTTATCGAACACGTTTTTATTGTGAAATTTTAATAATTGAATGTAATAACTATGTAAATATTCAAATGTTCTTTTTAGCTTTCTTAATCTTGTATGTAATTATTGTGAATAAAATTAGGGTATCATTATTATTATTATTATTATTATTATTATTATTATTATTATTATTATTATTATTATTATTATTCCTTTTCTTGCGTTGGGATGCGTCGTGGCTCAAACAGCCTTTTCATTAAAATTTTCCGCATGTCCACAGCGGCGTCGGTGGCCTCTTCCACATCCATGGAGTCCTCAATGAAACGACGTCGAGGTTTCATGATGACTCTATGCACGGGGTCGTGTTTGAGACGTTCAAACCAGTGAAGATAGTGTATGTACAGCCTTTGCAACTCTCTCCTGTAAACGGGTACTAGGACATTGAAAGCCTTGGCCTCAGCCACCACTTCAGACGTCCCCTCGTTCAAGAACTTGTCTACTTGTTTGTTGTAGCGTGGACTAAAAGACGTTTGGACGTCTTTGCGCAGAGTTTCCCAGGGACTTTTATAATCAGAATCCCAGTCTGACTGGCGTCTTCTACGTCCTCTTAATCAGTGTCCTTCTCCGACTCCGAGCTTTGTTGTTCATTGTCGTCATCTTCATCTTCCTCTTCTTCTTCTTCCTCGTCTACGTCATCACTCTCGTCCACGGTAGGCTCGGGTGAAATGTCCTGAAATCCGTCGGTCATGGTGGTGCTTCCCAATGATTTGTTGTCCGTTCGTTTCCAACAGCCTTGGTTCTCGTGGCGGTCTCTGTTGTAACTTCGAATGAACGGTTTTTGGCAATAGCGACAGAGATGTGCCCTACCCCGAGGGCTTGCTCCAAATGAGCACTAGGAGCTGGTAGCCCATTTTTATACTCATTTTGAGCAACGTACGGTGAGCAACTCACTCTGAGCAACTCATTTTGAGTAACTCCCTTGGGGGAGGGGGGGTGGGCTTCTGCATGTACGACGAAGACGCCTGTCATCCTTGTGCTTCTCGTTTAAAAAGCGCGCGAAGGTCTTGCCGACCTCCATAAGCACTGACGGGTAGTCCGATTGACGTCGAGTTCATTTGTTTTATGAAGCCAAGCTCATCGAGTTTCAACTACAGATGGAAGTCGCACTCGCGGAGATCTGTATAGAGATCACAAAGTTGCGCACCAAGTTGCAACGACAAGCAAAGACCCGCAAGGTGAACAAACGCGAACTCTGGAAACGATGGTCAGCTAAAACCCCAGACAAAGTCAATGAGCCAATAAAAAGATGGCAATCCAACAGGCGACTCACGTTTTGAAACCCAACGAAAGTTGGAGAGAGCCAACCAGACACGACTGTCACACAGCAACGGTGGATAGAAGCACTAGCCCATCCTGTGGTGGCTCCTCAGCAGGTGAACGTAGCAAACAAAACCGTTGCTATAGTCTGACCAAATTACTATACCGGACGAAATGACACACCCCAACCCAAAGGCAAAGGACGTGAGACCCGAGATGCCAAATGGTCGTACTCCCCAACCCAAGGACAAGGGCAAAGAAAAGAAACCAAACGACCAGCAACAAAAGGCCAAGCGGCTTGCCTATGCGAAAAAAATACTACCAAGGAAACAAAGACAAGATCAAAAAGAGACAAACCCGTTCCCGCCGCCTAAAAATGAACAACCCCAGAGAGAGCTCACCTCTTTCCACTCCAACAGAGGGAGTCACTCTGAGCGGCAGAGAGCCACTTCAGAGCACCGAGGCGCTTGTTCTCAGCCCTGACTCGTACATAGAGAGTCACTCGGAGCAGCCTCCGAGCACGAAGGTGCTTGCTCCCAGCCCTGACACATTTTGAGGGAGTAACTCGGAGCAGCCTCCGAACACCAAGGCGCTGGCCCCTTGCCCCTGACTCATTTTGAGGGAATCACTCCGAGCCACCGCGAGTCACTCGGAGTCGTCCATGTTCTCATAATTAGTTGCTCACCGTGAGGTGCTCATCGGGGTTGCTCAAAATGAGTTGCTCACCGTGCGTAACTCAAAATGAGTTGCTTACCGTGAGTTGCTCACCGTGCGTTGCTCAAAAATGAGTTGCTGACCGTGAGGAACTCAAAATGAGTTGCTCACCGTGAGTTGCTCAAAATGAGTATAAAAATGGGCTACCAGCTCCTGATACCCATTTGGAGCAAGCCCTCGGGGTAGGGCACATCTCTGTCGCTATTGCCAAAAACCGTTCATTCGAAGTTACAACAGAGACCGCCACGAGAACCAAGGCTGTTGGAAACGAACGGACAACGAATCATTGGGAAGCACCACCATGACCGACGGATTTCAGGACATTTCACCCGAGCCTACCGTGGACGAGAGGGATGACGTAGACGAGGAAGAAGAAGAAGAAGAAGAAGATGACAACAATGAAGAACAAAGCTCGGAGTCGGAGAAGGACACTGATTAAGAGGACGTAGAAGACGCCAGTCAGACTGGGATTCTGATTATAAAAGTCCCTGGGAAACTCTGCGCAAAGACGTCCAAACGTCTCTTAGTCCACGTTACGACAAACAAGTATACAAGTTCTTGAACGAGGGGACGTCTGAAGTGGTGGCTGAGGCCAAGGCTTTCAATGCCCTAATACCCGTTTACAGGAGAGAGTTGCAAAGGCTGTACTTACTTACTGAACAGGCTGTTTGACCCACGACTTATCCCAACGCAAGAAGAGGAAGAAGAATAAGAATAAGAGGACTACCACTAAAAAAGACGAATTGAGTGACAGTCCCTTTTTGTTTGCAATAAAGGAGAATGTTTGTGTCACATGCTGTTCGGTTTCCTTATTTGCCTTCATGATTCGCAACCCTTGCCCGGTAACCTTTACAACTCTTGTGAGATCCATTTCACACCGTACGAAGCCTGAAGAATCGGTTGGATCACCGCTGATCGAGGATCGAGAAGGGTTTGCAGACTTAACCTTGTGGTGGTCCTGGTGGAATGAGGCTTGCGTCTGGTTGGGCTGGGAAGTCGAGAATGATGCCTGAGTTTTTTCTTACTATGCACATATGTAAATAGCTTTTTTGCTCCTCAAGGACGGTTGACTGCTCAGGTCGCCCACATGTTCCCGCTTGTCATCCTAGGTTTTTTCGTGTGACAATACACCATTTTACTTCATTTTTCTTGTGTTTCTCGTGTACGCATGTGCACGCCTTCCGCGTACCTTTTTGCGCTCCCACAAGTGTTCCCACTTTCCTCCCAACGTCAATATAACCCAAACGCAATGCTGCTCTACACTAGACAGGGGTGATTTGGGGTCCATAGGGGTATTCTAGGGTTTTAAGGTTGTACTACGATTTACAAGGGTATACTGGGGTTTACAAGGTATACTGGTGCCTATAAGGGTATTGGGGTGACTATGTGCTTGTTAACATGAATCATATGCCGCACAAGCCATCAAGCGGCGTAACGCACCGACTGCCTTTTCCCATGACGCACCGACCTCCTTTCTCGTGACGCATCGACCGCTTTTTTCCCTTCCATCTCTACCATTGCTTTTTTTTCCAAAGTTTACCCCAGTAGTACTTAAACAATTTTGTTTTCAAACGCTAATCAACTTTTCTCTTTTTTCAGTATATAACCGGCCCTCAACATAGATTCTCCATCATCAGCCGATGTACCCTCCTCGTCTGCTCTCTCTATCCTTTCTGTACCAGCCTCTCCCACACAGATGATATCCCACTGGACCTGAGACCTTTCCTACCAGACTTTGCTTCACCTCCCTCCTTACTGTTATTTTCAGTCGCCTCCCAACTTGTTCTTCAATTACGTCGATTACGTCGATTATTCCCCTAATTCGTTTTTTGACTGCTTTGCATTGTACCTATTTTATTGTATTGCACGTT
This sequence comes from Galaxea fascicularis, assembly GCA_948470475.1. NCBI lineage: Eukaryota > Metazoa > Cnidaria > Anthozoa > Scleractinia > Euphylliidae > Galaxea > Galaxea fascicularis. The sequence continues at coordinate 17,814,617 of OX419341.1, read as the reverse complement.
TTTGTCTTCTTTGTTTTTGTATATATATTTATAAGGGGCGGGTAGGTCATTCGGACCAGGCCCACACTTCCCGCTTGCACCTACAATCGATTGAATCTCGGTCAAAACGAATGAAAAATTTAAGCGCCCCCTCTCCCCCCCCCCCCCCCCATTTTAGTGATGAAAGAAAGGCGTAGTTTGGTTTCCGCGCGAACTTAACATTGATATGGGGGGGAGGGGGGGTTATTTCTCATTTTATTCTCTCCAAGATTGTAGGTTGTTTCTCATTTTGCAGTGTTCCGCTTCGTTTACGCATGCATCGTTTCATGGCTCTCGGACCTTATTATTCTCTCCCACACGTGTTCCCCCGCTCCATTTTTTTGGCTGATAAATACCATTGATTTGCACGGGCAAAGCAAGCTTCACAACGGTCCAAGAACCGAAATTCCTGTTTGAAACGTTTCATAGAGCATACGGAGTCCCTTCTTTGCTATATTTACTGCATAATTTCATAATCAGCTGTACAGATCTATTACCAAGAAAGGAAATTGCACCTTAGACTCCTGTTTTCGGCCAACCGCAAAGTTTAACCTGTCCTTGGGAATCAGTGACCCAAAGTTGGAGGGCTAAATGTTTTCGATAGGGCTCGCCAATTGTCGTTATCAGTTGTGGGATTCTGGTAACCAGCTATTTCCCACGCCGGTAGCAATTAACCTCTTTTCCTACCAAACTCTCAACCTTTGATAAGTGGCTGTGGTCGGTCTAATTTAAGTCTGATCGCGATATTTGTCGCGAGGTACCACAGCAGAACTTAAAGTCTAGACAAGTGAAAACAAGAGATGTAGACGTTTCGGTGCCATCCGTATGCATGACGCCATTTTCAAGTTCAAATGAGATTCAGTCAAAAAAGTTAAACTGCCTGTTTGTTCCTTACGACATCCAAACATTGCTCATTCCTATCGCTTTTCTTTTCACCTGTGTGTGTTTCACCAAACTGTAACTTAACGGCATGTTTGGTCGTCAAATCACAGGCCGTTTAGGTTCATACTACCCCGAGTAGGTTGGTACATCAAGTTAATCATGGGCAGGAGGTCTTGCTGGGAAACTGACGTCAGCAAGTTCTGAGAAGAGTTCGATGGACAACGAATGGGAAGCGGTTGGGAAAAATTCTCAGATTCCTGATTTTCCTGACAGATAAATAAACTTAAAATGCCTTGTATGGGTTTCAATCAAGACTGAGAGTGAATGACTCTCTCAGTAATTATAATTAAGTCGCTCCTTCATCAAGTTCTCTTTTTTCGCTGGCCATAGTAGTACTTCTGACTCTGACATTGCAATTTTTGCTTACCGAAAGCTATATAAGTATGAGCATATTTCAAATATTTGATCACGCCTCTCAACTCTAATTGAACATGGCTCAAGAAAATGAATGATAAATCAATCAAAGGCGAATCATGGTTCCCGTTTGGACGTTTTAACACGTGACACACAGGGGTCTGGACAGGACTATAGGATTAAAAAAGCCAATGGGGTAGTAAGACAACAACTGGCTGGTCATGAGTTTGGTCAGTTACTTCCCATCTGACGGAGACAAGCCAAGTTCAATTAGGAGGTTTTGCTTCAACTAAGTAATCATGAGATGATATTGGAAAACTAACAAAATAATTACAAAACAAAACGAATAACCAACAGACAAAATGGTTCGCCGATGATGAAACACGTATGTTTTGATAGCGGGACGGGCATGTTCAGTTTTTTCTCCAACTCAACAAACTTGGCGTAAACCGGCATAAAATCGCCAAGCACGTCGCGAAAGACGATCTAGCATTCCTGTTGATGAGCTCCAATTGATCACAGGCCCGTCAAAACTTAGCTTTGTATCGCGTTTTCGTTCAACCAAGGAACGGGGGAGTTTGATCGACTCGTGGCCCTGAGGCCATACATGTGATGTATGACTCACATCCGGTGTAACGATTTCCTACTAAAGATAGCCGCTTATACGGCAGGTTTGGATAGATGCCGGAACTATGAAAGGGGTTTGGACTTCCCGTAATTTTACCACTGTATTGTTGATTGACTACATTCTATTTTTGGACTTAGAAGAGATACCGTTCATGACATGCCGGGGAGCGGACGGCAGACGGGGGAAGGAGTTTAGTGCAGGATCGGAAGGTTTAGTTTGGGAGTTTAAGCCCGTTCACTTTTTCATGTTATCAGATCAGACTACGCAGAGTCCCTTTAACATTCATAAGATGACGAGAAACTGTGTATCCCTTTTTCCTAGCCCAAGATTTTTTATTATTATTTAAGCTTTTTGGTTGTATTTTCTATTTCTAGTGTTCACTCATAGTTAGTAATACTCGTATCAATTTCAACCTTTTCGGTTTGCAACCTATTTTGGCCACCTTTTGAACAACTATAATTGCAAATCTTGGCACCTTTTTGGCTGGAATACTACTGAACTCTAATCTCCCTGCCCTTCTCCCCCTGGGACGTCGGTTGCCTTCAGCCAAAAATGCTCCTTGTAAAATCGTGGTTGTTTACCATTTACAGGCCATGGATAAACCGGTAGGTCGACGGTTTGTACAAATGGTAAGCAAAAATCCCCAATGAAAAACTCTTTTCAGGATTGGCGAGTACCATCAGTGCACAACCCCTACTAAATAACACGTGACACGCATCAAAATTGGAGTAGGGCTTTGAACTGGTGAAACAACCCGTAACTAATTCCATCAGGGTGAATTTTAGTTGCAATCGATTATTAGTTGATCAATGCCAGGTTACAGTGCGACGCGCCTTACAGTGGCCACCATACAAACATTTTTACAAGTTAGCCACTGATGATCAAGGTAAGCGAATTTGATTGACAGACACACCTCTGTAGAAAGTTTAGACCAAATGAAGGCGTGTCTGTCAATCAAATTCGCGCACCTTGATCACGGTAAGGCGCGTAGCACTGTAATGCACATTTATACCGGTTCAAACCAATGGTTTTGCAACCATTTCACTGTGGGCCCTATTTTGACTGTAGGCCCTACTGTTGTCCTTAAGAGCCGCTGTCATGAACTGTCAAACTATTTACACGCCTCCAGTTGTGAAAGAAATCTGGAAATTCCCGTGATCTTGCAAACTCAGCATTTTAGAAAAATGCTGCCAGCGTTTCCGTTCCACCCACTTAAAATTTGCCATATCCCAAGCTGGTTTGGGTTTGGATGGCACGTTGGCGAAATTCAGCATGATATAAAGTCCAAAGAATAACTGTTGTTATCGTTCCTTCAAAGTTACTAACAACTAAAAATAATTTTTACGGGAAAAGGTCATGTTTAAATTGGCCCTAAACATGAATCCGCTTGACGTCGGCGGCTTGAGGGTGAAAAAGGAAACAGATGGTTCAACCTGTAACCAGACACTTGCTTCCAGGAAGCGGCTGGCCCCTCCTGTTAGGCCATCAAAAATCAGATGATACAGTCAGAAGCAAGTTGGATCGACCAAAGAGTGCCAAAGAACACTGTAAAATTTCGCCATAGACTTTCAGGCAAAGCATGCAGTGTTTAAAAACGGTAAGTACAACGGTTGATTTTCTCCTAGCTTTTCAGTAAAGAAAAAAGACAGAGAAGCATGGCGACCACTAGAACTGAAAGTCCTAGAAATCTTAAGTTGGCAAGTTCTAATGTTTAGATCGGATTTGCATACTTATGGAGTTGAATAATTGCGGTGTAGTTGTGTAGAAGTTCCCCTGGCTTTATCAGTTCGCTAGCTCATTCTATCTTAGGAATGATTTGACCAGCGGCAATCACTGATTAAAAAAAAAGCGATCTGCGGCATTGATAAATAAATGAGACTAACAAATTTAAAGTGTAATTTCCAAGAATACCGTTTCCATCTTCAAGTGTGATAAATAGTCATAATACTGAAATAGCATGTGTTTTCACGGAGTCTGCCCATGTTCACGGCGCTGTAACGTTTACAGACTTTTTTTTTACATTGAAAATGGATTCACTAATGCGTGAAAGAGAAAACTAGAAGAAGGGGTGATCAGGCGTCTTCTCAAAACAAGTATAAAGGAAAATGAACGGAAACGCAATTTTAATCATGATAAATTTCTGCGATCCTCGCCGAACTGACAGCCTTGCGTCTGTGCGTCTATGAGCAATTTACTCTTGCCCACAGAACCGCCTTCAATTAGAACGATATGTTGTGTCTGTTGTTAAGGTAAAGTATTTAATTTTAAGTTCGTCGGTAGATACTCGAGAGCGTAGTTGGATCAAAACAAACAGCGAAAACCAAAACCGATCACGGGTTCTGAGCAAGAACGAACAGGAACCGTCGTTACACGATCTATGTGCTCACACCCTGCGAAATGTGCTAATTGATGTAATTTACGCTAACAAAAGATAACCTCGGGTTTGTCACAATGGGGCTTTGACACAACGCGCTGACAAGTCATGTGCGACAAATTTCAACAATCATCTGTCATCATGGTGATTTATTGGCGGCCCCCCGCTGCTCTAGACGTCCCTTGCAGGTGATGGAGGTGATTCCCTAGTCAAACTATCGCTTTGCTTCAGAGAGACTCTGAAATTTGAAGTTGGTCATCTCTTACGAGGAGAAAGTTGCATGACATTTTACGAAGGTAAGTGGCAGCGCGATCGGGGAAAAGAAAGTTTATACAATGGCTTTACATGAGCCAAATGAACAAAGGATTTCGTATGCTTGACTCGTCGCCCGCTAGTTTACAAAAGGAAATTGGATGCTTTCAACAGCAAGGCTTCTGCCAAGTCTATAACTCCTTCAATATTTACTATTAAGAGGTCGTTCCATGAATTCGCCATTGATAAATCAATTGTCTTCCAGAGCAAGTTATAGATTTACAGACCTTCTATTAGTCGAGCTGTGTGATAACCAAGCGTCTGTCTGGTCGTATTTTTTCGCTTCCCATTCACCATTTATTTTAATCTCAGTATTGTACTGAGAACAATACCCGGTGGGCCCGCAAATATCTGTGGTTTGCGAACAAAACACGACAGTGCTTGAACGAGCGTCTTTCGACTGGATGCCACAACGCCAGCAACGGTCTTTGTCCGATATTAGCATAAAAATGGAATATTCCTTCAAGCAACGCTTATGGTAAACTGAATCACGTTCGGTGAGGTGGGCGTTATTTCAACAGTTTCAAGATGTTTTTTGGTGATGAATGTCACACTGACCCTGAATTTTGCGATTGAATTTTACCACTGATTTACAGTACCAAGAGCTTTATTAATTAAGGTATGATTACATCTCGTTGCTTTCTTTATCTAACTGCATTTTAAATATTATTATTAATGGCGGGTAAACAGATCGGTTGTAGGTTAAGATTAGAAAACAATTATTATCAAAACACGCCACAGGGAAAGAAGATTCCAAAAACCCCTCCGACACTGAGCAGCAAAATCAAAGAGTCTTAAGGTAATATTAATCGCGCTCAAAGTTTTTCGAGCCCTAGTTTTATGTTTTTAGAGAAGTTCCAACCGAAGATTCTTCGGCGATCTACAATTTGAAGTGCGGAAACCTTTTATACGAAACGTCTACTGCAGTCCCTCGCTGAGTGAGAGAAAGAGAGAAAGAGGAGTGAAAATATCAAGTTAGGATTCCAGTTATGTTACGTTATATCTTTATTTTGTTGACAACCGAGGATTACCTTATCCTCCAACTTGACTTCACCCACAAGGGGAAATTAAGAGGTAGCCTCTGCAGCTGAAATACAGGGGTACCAACAATTCTCGATGAAATTAATTGAGCTGTCATTTTCTACGGTGCTATTTAGTTTTTCTCTTACTTCCAGGAAAAAAAGTTATTAAAAAAGCAAACGCACTTTTGTTTTCTGGAATCTTAGAATGTATAAGAAGTTTATAATGATTTTTTTGGCAACAAATCCTGTTAATGGCTCGCTGTTAGCGGATTCTCTCGCAGGAGAGTCTAAGCCGGAAGAGGGAGTTTTTTGCAAACATCACTTGGCAAAATCCTTTTGAAAGGCGTAATTCGTGCTACGAGGAGGTCAAAACTGTCGTCAAAATAAAACTAAACTCGAGAGCCAATTTGGTCATTTTGCAAAGGCACTAATCGTCTAAAATAGTCTCAGTTTAAGTTGACAAAGCAACCGGATTTTGCGGGCACTCTGTAAAATTTTAACCACAGACTGAACTACATGTACCTGCACAGGATTATGATCTGCGACGAGGGATATAGGATATAGACTGGTCTCTTTCAGAAGACAATTCAGTTTCCTTGACCTTGGCTGTCAACTCCAAGGTGCTCTGGCGAGCAAGTTAAAGTTGCCGGAGTGGGGAAGGGGTGAGATGCTTTGCCATATATCTCAACGTGACCTTGATAAAATTACTGTGCCTTAAAAAAAAATCATCGCAAACCACAAAAATGGATTTCTGAATTTGAGTTCAGAGTCCGTGCTGCCCAGAGTTCAATCCAAAGTCCTTATAATTTTCTCAGCTTGTCTTTGCTATTGTAGCTTTGTCTCAAAACCTTCGCACCCCGTTGTTTTCATTTTCTTTCTAATCCTTGATCTGTTTTGTGTATTATAGCGGCATTCGGTTCTTTGTTCCCCTCACTCGTGAACCGAATCTTATTGTCTCTAAATGCCATTTCTTTTGTGCTCAAAGCTTTAATTGTATGGCACAAAACAAGTGTGATATTGGTCACGTATCGAGCGCCGTGATATAACGTGTCTCACTGTGACCCACTTTGCAGTCGCTGTTGGAGAATATCGACATCCGAGGTTAAAACTAGTTTCTTGTCTTTGTTGTTAAATGTCGCTGACATATTACTGAGTACCACTGGAAACCGCGAAATCTTAAGGTAAGGACACTGAAGTGTAGGAAATCATTTTCTTATCGTTCAGTGTGAAGAATGAGTGAAATACTGGGTTTATGAAAGTTCGTGTAAAAACCATATCGGAAACACAACGCAAGTCGCGCGCATTTTCAATCTCTATAAAGCCGGATGTTGTTTTTAAGAAAAACTGCGGTAGATGAATAGCTACCAGCCAAACAAGTGTAAACACGGCATATTCAATGAAAGATGCCTTATTATAAAACAAACACACACATAGTATATATAAATATATATATCTGAAGAACTTAGTTACGCTGCTGAGCTGCGGCTATCGGTCAAAAAAGCTCCATCCCATCGCATCACGGGTTCCGACAATATTCGATGAGGGTGTCTGCTTCAAAGATAAATGATACAAAGAACCAAGTAAAACAAAAACCAAGGTTCGAAAGAAGATGTAATATTGTTGCTTTTTAATTTCATTTCGTGACCCACTATGCTTTTTTTGAGTCAAGGATTTCTTAGATGTTTGTTTCCGCTGTCATTTGCTATTCTATAAAGCCGCAATATCCAGTGTATTTTTTACTGATGTTATTTTGGGGTTTTGGCCAGCTGCTTCTTAAAATGCTTATAAAATTAGATTTCAACGACGATGCAGCTTGGTTCTTTGTAATGATCCACGACGAGAGCTTTATTAACGTACTGTTACCCTTGTTCGAAAGTTTGACTCAATGATTACAGCAAAGGTCTCATATTCAAACTATTCTAAAATCTGAAAACATTTGAAATATACAGGCCTTACAATATGACTTTTAACAGGTAATCATTATCTTTTTATCTATTTCTGGCAATCAAGAAGTTTATTTTTTCCAGATAATTGTTTCATAAAGGAGTGTCGTACGTGACCAATCAGTGTTAAGGGAAATGGGCCCACACATGTCACCTCGTAATACATCCACGTGTTTTAAGGAAGCTTCTTGCCCCTAACAAATTTTGGTGAAGGCCAGCAATCTTGTCATTTATGTTATTTGCCAACTGGGTAATTAACCAATAATCGATAAACCAGCCCAAATAGACACAAGTCGAATCATGCGCACCTTTGATACTCAAAATATCGCGTGAGTCAGGGCTTTGCCTAAGCGCACGATTTATCCTGTAGCATTCCCTTTTTCACAAAGAGGTTTTGTTCTTTTAAACTCCTAGAAACAAAGATGTCACAAAGCAGTAATGTGTTCAGGCCACATCCTCCCAAAAGCAGGGTTTAAATCGTAAATATTCTAATCAGAATTAGGAGCATAACACAGATAAGCTGGAAATCTGAGGTTATAAAAGGTTTCCCTTAAGCTTAGCGGTCTCCAAATGCTAGAAGCCGTCACGCATCCTACTGGCAAAACTAAAAGAAAAAAAGAATTGCTTCATTTAACCTGACCTAATCGCGCGTTTCCAGAAAAAAACTGAATAAATGGATGTTATTTCGGCAGTCCCCTCGAAACCGGCAACTCAAAAATAACTATGGAATAAATGAAGTGAGTGGGACACAAATCATGCATAGCTCAAGTCGTTGGTGATATTAATTACTATCAATGATTAATCCCAGTTTACCCGACACAAACCCTCCCGCATGCTTGTCATTGCCGTTAACAAAGACGTGAGAAATGTAAAGTATTTTGTCCTTTTTATATTGGAGTCTTACAAGTGTACTGGCCTTACTTTGCGTTTTTCTTCAATATTGCACAATTTCCCCCCCTTGGCTGAATTGAAAAGATTTCTTACAAGGATGTGACCTCTTAAAATTCAGCAAACGGGCGCCGGCCCTGATATGTTTCACACGAGAGGCCACGGAGCCACTATTGGTTGGTATCATCACTTGAGGTTGCTCTGTGTGTATTTGCGTCTAAGTGATTTCCAGTTCGTGACTGCGTAGCTAAACGGTTTAGACGTAAAATAACTAATAAGCTTTCAGTTTTCGAATTAAGTCCATGAGGAATTCCTTCTGCTCGGCCGGTTTGGTGTTGATTATTGGCTGTTAAATTCCATGAACTGCGAGCCATTGATAGCTGTGGTTCACTCTCTTTATTCTGATACAACAGCATTGCACACATTTTATTTTATCCGCTTCCCGCGTTTACTCTCTGTCCCGTCCCGCGTCCCGCAGAATTGTAATCCCGATTACAATCTCTTCCCGTATAGTCTCGTATCCCGTTTAATAAATGTTTCCTTTCCTTCTTACCATTCAGTATTTAAGCATTTGAAAGGGACTTTAATTCAATTTAGTTTTGAATTTGGGCCGGGTCTTCATGGAATAAAATTTAAAATTGCCTCTACGTCACATCCGAACTCTATAATTCAAGTGTCGAGTTCCTCTGTCTTTTTATGCATAGTCACGGAAACATCCATATTGTTACAGCTTGCCAAACCGGTACTGTTAATCTCTTAACTAAACTTCGGCGCGTGCTTCAAAAATCACAATTTTCTTCAAAGTGAAGTGTGTTAAATGCGGTGATTGTGTTGACGGCACACTGTCAAGTGGAAGCTTTATCGATCATCAGCATTCCTGGTAATTATTATCAATAATTTATTCATGGTTGTAAAACAGCTTCCCTTTGCCACAAGAAAAGAAAGAGGTGTTAAGCTACAACTCTTTTTCAGTGTGTACGTGATCAAACGGCCTGGTTCCCTCGGTCAGTCATAACTAGCCAAGGATGAAGGAATTTTAGCCGTGAAAAATAATTTCGCCCACGGTGACCGTAATGGAATTGTATGCGTAAAATTGTAAGAACAAGAATTGTCTTGCTGCATTTATCCATTTCGTACCCCAAAATATTCAGTTTTTCAGGCTAAACGTTATGTTTTAAACCTGTGGTGCTTGTTGTTTAATACTACAACCGTTGCCGCAGTAAAATGTTTAAGTCTTCGCTTTTACCTGCAGTAAAATATTAATGGTTTCCATTCCATGGTTAGTGAGGAGAACTTTCTGGCTATCTGGTTTTCATTTTCATGAGTTAATATTTCAGCAAACTCCTCTTTATTTTCACCTTGCACGTTGAAGAAGGAAATTAGGGGTGAAAATCGTGCGGCCTTACACACAAGTGGGCGTCCGAAAATTTGCGTCATGTTCTATGGAATCCCTGTAAGGTTGAAGGCCAACTTCGCATATTTCCGGCGGAGTTAGAGCAATGTATGAGTAACAGATGAAACCCGCACTAAATAAAAAAATTCAGAATCTCTAGAAACTGACGCCAGCTTAGAAAAATGTCATGTGAGACCGATTGCACAGTTTATATATTATATTTGTTTTGAGTTGTCAAACTATGATTTCGGCAATGGCGGTTAAATTGCTGATGTGTTTCTAATGGCACAATTCACCGTAAAAGAGGGCTCATATTTGTTGATTGATTTTGTCGAGTATTTGAAGAATGATTGTCGCATGTGGGACTGAGCGAAGCGGAAAATCTACTTAGCAAATTCTATGTAAATTCTGTGGTCGCCAACAGGTTTGTGAAGTTTACATTCTGAATTTAATCCTACCGCATAAACGAAGAGCGCTCTTTCAAGGCGGACAAATTTGAACCAAGAGGTGAAACGTCCTGATATTTGGGTTGCGTTTTGTCTAAAGATATCGCAAGAGCAGCACAGGTAATAGTGATCACTTGTGACATATTTCATTGATCCATGTTGTCATATAAGGGCATTTATATTTACAGATAAGGTTCGAGTGTCTACTACCCGGCTTGTGTAAATATAACTAGCAATCTAGTTTGGTATTTGTTTTATGGGCAAGACACGATTAGGCGCCCTCTACAAGAGCATTACGCGTCCTTGAGGAATAGCTTCCTATCAGTTCCCTGAACTCGTCTATATCTCAACAACGGCCGGGATAGCGTGATGTTACAGGCTATTCCGGGTGGGCAGGATTAGACCTACACAGAAATCCAGTACCATTGTGAATTAATCATTGTGAACTTACAATCGCCGCGGCTTTTTTATGTGCATTACGACAACTTAACCTTTATTTATTTATTTTTAGTTTAATGAAGATATTTTAAGAGCGTCTTTTCAGCGCATTAGTGTCTGTATCATACTGAGCAAAATGAGTTCGTATCTTGGTCGTAAATCAAGGTGATAGGACAATGATGTCTAAGTATGCAAAAATTGTTTATACATCTAGACTCTAAACGTAACCCTCTGGTAAAGTAAATCACTTTCAGTCATTCTCTGGTAAGTTATATTTCGTGAAATCTTAGTGTTTCGATGAGTCAAGGAGTTAGGCGTTCGATGTTATCTGGGATCTGTTTCTCGTCGGATACAGGTGACCCAAAAATACCCTTGACATTTCAGCGATCAGTGGGGATCGGTGAAACTCTTTCGGACGTCGAATTAACTTGTTTCGTCGTGATGTAAGAGGCCATAATGTTACTTTGTAAACTGAAACCTTGTGTGATTCAAGCAAGGATCTGTTCCTCGCTCTTCCAAGAATTACTTTATACTTTTCAAGCAGGAAATGCTTTCGTCGAAATACTCACACGGTTGAACTAAAAGCAAAGACATGTGCATGCATGTGACTGAGCGTAAAAAGTAGCCAACACTATTAGCCAGTTATCAAGTGAGAAACAAAATACGTACAGCCCCTCTCAGTGTCGGATTAAAAAAAAAATGCTCATTTACTCTGATCTGTGAGAACCAAAGTGTTTGTTTTCTCGGTAAGATATAAAAAAAATGTATTGGCAATGGGTGTAGTACTCAATTTCTCCGTGATGATCCTTCTTCTAAAATGTTCAGTTTTGAATGTATGTTTTCGTATATATACTCTCGATTAAGCAAACCGTCGATGGAATCTGAGATACATATATTAAAACGACAGCTTAGTGAAACAACGTAACCTCGTTTTGTTATTCTTCGGTTCTTCGAGTTGACGCATTGGACAGTTAACCTTAACCGAGTGTGTTCTTATTAGGATATCCGGATTTATAGTCATTAGGACTGAATACTTGTACACCATGCATGAATGCAACATTCCATCCAAATGTTTGTGTAGCTATGTTGGTTAAACGTCGAGGGGAAATCATATGTGTGCAAGAGGATGACTCGGAATGCAAAGGTTACCACTTATAAAAACATGTCAAAACGCGTGATTAATTAACTCAGTTTTATGCTGTACTCTGGTCGAATGATCGAACGGGCCATTACCGTCCTAATTCCGATCCCAGTTGAGTCAAGAAATCAAACATTGCGGGTAAACCCATAAAAGTTGGGCAAATAGGGAAAGTACGTATAGTAGAGAAAGTAATGTGCCAGTCATTCCGTCATTCCTAGTGCAGTTACAAAGATCTTTGAGTATCTTAAAGAAAGATGTTTTGAAGCTTAACATGCACGCCATTCTTTATGAAAAGGAAATCTGAATGGAAATGATTACAATTGTGCCTACGCAAGTAAGAAGAATATCAAATGTACCTTGAATTTTGTTGACATATACAGCGTGATCGCTTCCGGTTAATTCAACCCGAAGACCCGAAAGCACTAGAAATGCCTAATCTGATAATACTACACAATGGCACAAAATATTCTCAAGTTGAGTCCATCAGCTGTGAGTACGTACATTTAATTCCAGGTAGTTTGAAACGGAGAGCTGCCGTCAGGAAGTCTATATTTCCAACGACGGTTTTTTTATTGCAAGCTTATGAATTGGCCAGGCTCCAAGTGGGCCTAATAGCTCTGTTGGTACAACACTGCTCCAGTATCGGAATGGTGGCGTGGGCTGAAATGCTTTTTGAACCTGATTTGCGTTTCCTTCTTACTTTTCATACGTTACACAAAGTATATGACTTCAACTCTTCCTTGTGTCTTTATAATGATTTAAAATGTCTTTTTTTTAGCAGCCTTGCAGGATGACCAGCGTTTATGAAAACTCTGTTTGCGATGTAAAGAGGCAACTCTCCAGACATCCACGCCATTTGACAACGGGAAGAGTCCATGGGCGAGTGAGATCTAAACCACACCCATTCTCTTGCACAGACTGGGAAGAGCTTCTCAAGAGGGCATGGAACAGGCGAGCGCGACCCCTATCTCAAGTGGAATGGAAGGAGAAACAAGCCAAAAACGTTAATGCTGAAGGTTGCGCTGAGTACCTCATGGGTCGCAGGTGTGGCAGAAGAAGAAGGCTGCTGTTTCGTAATGGATACTACTTGACGATACAATCCGACGGAAGTGTCAAAGGCACAAAAGATAAAGATTCACCTTATGGTAAGTTAGCTAAAATACGCCGAGGATATTTGTGGAATAGATTCATGGTTTGCCGTTGAATGTAGATCGCACAGCAGTTTCCAATTGAGTTGCGTCACTAATTTTCGTATGCTTTGGTTCTGTAATGCGGCTGCCATATTTGATTAGCTCACAAAATTGGCGCCAGTTTCTCCACCAACAAGAATCAACGACAGTCACATCAAAAGTACTCCTATTTACTGAGTATATCTTACCTGTAATGAAATACGAGTTAACAGGGAGTTTCGCTTGATTTTAACAGCTATTGTAGAAATCTGCCCCGTTGGAGCCGGTTTAGTTAAAATTGCTGGAGTAGAGACGGAGTTTTTCCTAACCATTGATGATTCTGGAACTTTACGTGCAACTGTAAGTACCATTTTTCACAGTCCAGTTTGTCAGAAGGTCTATAATTTGGTGTAATTTCTCATAAAGACTGCTGAATGCTTCCCTTTGTCTTAATTGCGTTCGACAAAACTGTTTTCCATTTTACGCTTGATCATCGACACCACCTAACAAAAGTCTAGAGGCAGTGCTGGTCGTGCAAGGCGTGTTCTGACAGCGTTCCAAAAAACTGCTTTTGTTGGATGCCCATCTAAGTGCTATCGAATCTATAATACTTATCTGCGAAACAGTGCAGGTCAAATATCAACTAGGATCCCGTACCATGTAGCTTTGCAACATGCTGTGTTTACAGAGAAACCTAAGCCAACAATACTGAACTGTTTATCCAGGAAAAAAATAGTTGGCATTAATTAATGTATTCATTTATAATTATGACGAAGGCAATGTTTGCGAGTTCAAACCGTAGTTCTATCCTCAACAACAGTAATTGAAAAAGGAGTTGGGGCATTCAATGCAAAAGGCGTAAGCTGCAAACTTTTGAGTATTATTGAGCCACTCGTAAAATCGTCTGTTTTTCTTTATTTCTTCACAGGATGCGGACAGTGAGGAGTGTGTTTTTAAGGAAGTTATGGTCAGAGACTTTTATAGCGCTTACAAGTCATATGCTTATTCAAATGAACATTGGACAGTAGCGGTAAGCGACAAGGATGGCCAAGCTTTCACGGCTTGTTGCCAAGGACCCCTTGATTCAGATCTTCAGTCACATTTACTGCCTGAGATGGTGCCCGACAGTGACACGTCGTCAGATGAGGAATCGATTCCAGAATCACAATCTTCAAGCCACTCTGAAACGGATGCGTCATCTCACGTTGGATTGGATGCATCACGCTTTCTCGAAACGCAAACGTCACGCCTTATCGACCTCCTCAATTTTGATCTTGAGGTTTGTTTGCTGGCGGAGGTTAAAGAGGAGGACGCTGTGAACGTTGTTGCATTTCCCGATGACAATGTTGATATTGGACCTTCGTTATCGGAGATCTTAAGAGAGTTAGGAACCAATTTGTAGCAGAAGCAGGCCTATAGAGAGGCTGAGAATGCTGTGCCTTAATTCATAAGCGGTAAAGCGGGAAGCGCCCCAATACCCATTATTGGTCTCCTGGTAAGAATGGCGTTCGCGTTCGTGTGTATCAGACGATAATGCTGCTGCACTGTAGATATTGAAGCAAATAGGGCTGAAACTTTTCATTACACAAATTAGGAAAAGTAAAAATTCAAATGAACTCAAGGAGAACGCTCCCCAGACCAATGCCGTGATAGGGACATCTTTCTTTACTAACCACCTATTTTATCAGAAATATCACTAATTTCGTCTTGATAGGTAATGAAATCTAAAGCAACGTAGCGACTTACCTGACATCTAATTTGTTACTCCTTCAACCCCTTCTTGATTCCTCGTTCGCTAGCGGGCAGGCATTGTTGCTTCTCGAGTACAGTTGTGAATGGTGACTATAGGTCAAGCGTTGCAACTAGCACGCATTCGTAGTCAAATGTTCTGGTAGAAACATCACAAAGCGAATTTAAAGGAGCTCTATCATGATGCTATTTCAGTCTGCTGTAAAATGCTAAAAGATGTCTTTAATCAGAGAAAGCCAAAAATAACAAAGCAGTTATTTACTCTCCATTGTTACTGCACTGACACTAAATGCTGTCTTCGTCTATTGCGAATAGCAAGGATGGAAATGGATTGCATTTTGAAAAATTTAGCCTAACTTTTATGAGAAGTAGAGATAACGATTCAAAGCTATACTTACAGAGCTCCTTTAATTTTATCGGCGTAATCAAGGCATAATTTTGCTGCAATTTTATCAAGGCGTACACAGTCAATGTACGCCACAAAGCACCTTTCGTGAAGCATGAAAGCACTCTTGGCACTGAATGTTAAGTGATACTTCCGAGTTACGAGAATGAAAACCAACGGGATTAGTACAGGTTAAAAGAATTGAAAAGTTGGCCGATGTCGTAGATTTTTAGATTGCGTCTCATTTCTGTTTTTAGTTTACGCCCTCTTAAGACACTAGTTTGTGTACTAACAGGGTTACTGCCAACAAAATGGACCAATCATCTTTTCTAGTGTTCCCACGCGTCGACACGTTGTTCTGGTTAAACAGAGTGATACTTAACACTGGTGATACTCCCTCCACCCCTCCCTCTCCCCCCCCCTCCCCCTTCCCCCACTTTTAATGAAAACACAGAAAGCGTTTTCTCTTTTCTTTAATAAATAGGGTATTATAAACGGAAGCATACTGTGTTCCGCACTTGTAACTGAGGTTTCAGTGAAGCGGCCTTAGTTGTTGCGAGGCATATACCCCTAAGTTAACAGTTGCGTTTCAAAGAAAGCATTAGAACAACACCAGTACATGTACAACTAATTGAAAAAACTTTGACGAACATAACGATACGACGGTAGGGAATGAAGGAGGTGAAGGGTAGGGTGCGGGGGAGGGGGAGGGGGGGAAGAGGGGGAAAATAGTGCGCATTATTATATTTCCTCGTCGCATTTTGTCCAGTTCGTGGGAGAGTATAATTTGGAAAAACAGATGGATACTGTCTGCCCATTTCTGAAAGTAGCCAAGTTGGAAAACAGAGAGCAGTACTATAACAGTACGAAATTATTCCAGGAAGAATTTAAGCCGTACGACCCGTATCGCAGTTTGGAGAACGCTTTGGGTATTCTTATCGATCTTCGATGCACGTAAACAGTTCTAAAGTAAATAGTTTAGGTGTTTCCCAAGAAACTACGGGTCGTATCGTTCAATCAGGTATATACATTGCTGTAGAAACGGAGAACAGCTCACAAGGTTGCCTACAGCAAACATAATACGTTTGGTATCGACAGAGTATCGCCTTAATCATTGCCTTTATAGGTTTAATTTATTTCCATTTCGTTCAGCCCATTGTATAAAGCATTGCCTTAGCAAAAGAACTAAATTTAACGAATTCTCGCGGGTATACATATTTATATTTAAGCTTAAGTTAATTGGCGATTGATTATTATCAATGCAATCAGATTTAAACTAAAGTATCATTTTCAAAGGTTGTTCTTTTTTCTTTCTTTTTTTTTTTTTTGCTATTTATGTTTAGTTCATATTGAACTGATATTTGTTGTAAGCTGCCAGTTTGGTTATGAATTAAAACCTTGAAAAGAACGTGTCAATTGATTCAGTATTCAGCTTCCAATTCTTGGAAATGTTTCCCAGTGAGAAGGCGTAAAACATTTCACCAGTACCCAAGCGTCAAGACTGTTCTGATAATTCAAATCCTGGTTTTACTGAGAATTGAACACACAGGTTTCGAAAAGAGTACCAATTCTGTAATGAGAAAGTGCTTCTCACTTTTTACCCTCATATCCTCAAATCACTGCAAGAGTCTTACCCACGATAACCTGGACAGACCTGTACCATTTGCAAGAACTCACACTGGGACTCTGATTTCTTTTCAGTTGTCCTTTCGCCCGTTGCCAAGCGACTAGCATATCATCATTCTCACGGGCATATTACACCATCACCATCATTTATAATCAACTCACAAGATTGGTCGAACTAGTAACAGGCAAAACCGTGGCACCTAGCCCTCAGACAAAATAGCTGCACCCAACGAAGATCGAATGAAATTAGAGGTTTCAAAGAGGTACAGCACTATCTGATTACGTCAGGATACGTCAGGTTACGCGAATACTGTTCGCACGTGGGTATTCTTTACAATTGTGCTGCTTTGGGATTTAGTAGCCTGTGGTGCATCCGGACTTGCCACTCGAGACCTTGGTGAAAACCGAGACATAGTAGTCTGCGCAACGGCTCCCAAAAGCTTGTTCTGACATCCCGCAGGTTTGCAGGGATTTCTGTATCCATTTCTGACTAAGCTAGATTTCTTATGCGCTTTGTGGCTGGCCCTCTGCTTACGCAACAGATCACGCAGTGTTCGTCGTTTCATCGTCTTCGCTACAGTTTCCACAATTGTATTTTAACTCGATCGATCGCAAAGATACATCCAGGATCTCAATTTCGGCGATTAGGTCCACGGATGGCCCAAGCTTTAGATAAGAATAGACGCAACGAACATGACTGTTACTCTATGTAGGGGTGCTGTGTTGGGTGTGGACAAAACTTGGGCCACCCTATGGGCTACCCCACAAAAAAGGATAAATTTAATTAAGGAAAAAATAATAATACAACGCTCCCCAGTTGAGCGCGACATCACGCAAGTTTCCACACAAAGTTTTGACGTAAAAACTTTGACGTTTCCGATGGAAACGAGAATTTATCCAATGGAAACGAAGCGCGCAAAAAGCTTTCTGCACAGACTCCACTCGGCATTTGGGCGGTACGCTTTGTTTTCGTTGGATACATTCTCGTTGCCATCGGAAACGTAATGTCGCACTCAACTGGGAAGCGTAGTAAATAAAATAAAATAAAATTTAATTTAATTAATTACTTCCTGTTACATCTTAATCTATCAAATATTTATAAAAGTAAAAGTCATTAATATTATTTAATTCTATTAACTTATCTTTTCAAACATCAAAACGGCGAGGGGTCAGGATCATATGCACCCCCAACTTCTGAACAAAAGAGGCATCCCTGTACCCAAACATTGGCCAAGTATGAGGTGGGGGGGGGGGGGGAGGGAGGAGCGGGTGTTTCGCACAGAAGCCCACAGCATGGAAAAGGTGGCGTAAGGATTATAAACCAAATGAATATATACCAGTAGAAGCAAATGCATTAGCAAGTGAATTAGTGAATCGAACGCCGTATGGCAATCGATCGCCTGACCTTTCTCTGTACATTCCTTAGGGTGGAGGGAGAGTGTACCCTGGCTTCAGAGGCCCGTTGAGAAAATAAATATCCCTGAAAAGCAAAACAGAAGTCGAGACACGGGCCTCTGGTCACAGGAGCCGAGAAATTCGTTTCCATATCATCAAATTAGGATAGAATTTGTCTTATTTCATTGATTGATTCTTCAAATGAAACAACCGTCAAGGGAGGAGCGTTGCGTGACTACACTAAAAACGGCTGCGTAGGAGACTATCGCTCGACCATAAGTTATTTTTTTCCTCTGGGCGTCTCGTGACGTCACGTGGAAACCATAATTACTCGATTCGCTCTGACGAAGCTAAGGGCTAACGCTCGCAACGTCAGCTTAGGCCCCGTTCAGACTAGGTGCCTGTGCCTGGTTCTCGGGAACGGGCACTGGTCTGAACATAGCTTTTTGTTGGTGCCCGCGCACAAATCTGAGCACCGTGCCCGGGCACGGGCACTACCTCCAAGGGTAGTACTTGGGCACCGTTCCCGGGCACGGGAACTTGTCTGAACACGTTTTCATGTGTTCCCACGTTTTTTCCCGTGTTTCGTTATGATGCAGTCACAAAAATGGCAGCAATATTGCGGAGTACTCAAAAAGATAAACCGGGCACTAAGCCTTCTGCACTAGTGTGAACATCCTCGGTCCAGGGCACTGGACTGCCTGGGAACGGTGCCGCGGAACGGGCACTTAGTCTGAACGGCGCCTTAGAATCCCTGTACGGTGGTCAATTTACATTATCACTGACTCCGTTGATAAAAACAATTTTTTGTGTCAGGAGGCTCCTGTTTGTGTACAGTACTACTTCCCCACTGATTCAGCACCACAGTTTCTTTAGAAACTATCCCCTTCCTACTCTCATCAGTCTTGGATTGGAATCTTGTCTTCTTCTGAGAGATGGCTGGATAATACTTGTTCGCTAACCTTTTAAAATAAAGAGAACGAAATAATTAAAATCCACAACATTTTCGGTAGCACTCTACAAGGAATCGAGAAAAAACTTCAAGGTGGTTGTTTGCTTACTTTTGAAAACCAACAGCCGTTGCGAATGTTGTACAAAAGTCACGCGCCTGTGTCCTGGGGGTGGGTGCCAGAGGTTTCATGATATCCGGCGAACGGAGAAGCGAAAACTACGTTGTTTATTTAATTTTTTTTAGCAAGGCATGTTCTTTCTTTTCATTGGTCATCTCTGTGACAAGCACGCAACTGATGAGTGCTCATGCGTGAACTCGTGAAGAATCGTTTCGTTCGTCCCTCCTCCCCTCCCCTGTCGCATCTCTGTTTTGCTCTTGCCCATATTTACAGCGGAAACGCTTGCTTCGCAGGCTGCGGTTCAGTCCTCCTCTTCAGCCTCTTTCCTCCTCCCTCAACCTTTTCGCGCTTGCTACGCGGGCCATCGCTGCGTGACGTGCAACGCTCGAGTGATAAAACGACCCCACCGTAACTTCCAGCGAGAGGATGACAACCCGCGTTCTCGTGTGGTTTAGAGTTTTCGTCTTAATTTGCTGCCTTTGCAGAGCTCTTGGCAAACCACCGCACATTGTGTTTGTTCTGGCCGACGATTACGGTTTTAATGACATTGGTTACCACAATCCTCGTATCAAAACACCGAACCTCGATAGTTTGGCAGCGAACGGAGTGCGGCTGGAAAATTACTACGTGCAACCAATTTGCACACCGACCAGAAGCCAGTTGCTTTCGGGAAGATATCAGATACACACCGGTTTACAACACGGAATAATTTGGCCATCTCAGCCGAATGCAGTGCCAAAGAATGACACCATTATTGCTAGTAAGCTGAAAGAAAGTGGATACAGTACGCATATGGTTGGAAAGTGGCACATTGGATTCTATAAAAGAGAGTTCATTCCAACTCAGCGCGGGTTTGATTCTTTCTTTGGTTATTTGACCGGCGGCGAAGATTATTATTCGCACATCAATAAGTTTGGATTTCCATCTAAGGAATACCATGATCTTAATGGTTTTGATTTGCGCAGAAATGAAGAAGTCGCTAATGAGACTGTTGGAAAGTATTCCACCTTCTTGTTTACAGATGAAGCCGTGAATATCATTTCTTCTCATAAAGGAGACAGTCCTTTGTTTTTGTTTGTAGCTTATCAAGCGGTTCATTCTCCACTGGAGGTACCTGAACAATACACTGAGCAGTACAAAGATATAAAAAACGCTGCTCGTCGAACATATGCAGGCATGGTCTCCTGTATGGACGAAGGAATCGGTAACATAACAAAAGCTCTGCAAAAACATGGTTTGTGGGAGGACACAGTTCTCTTTTTCAGTACTGATAATGGAGGGCAAATATATGCAGGTGGTAATAACTGGCCACTGCGTGGCTGGAAAGGATCCTTGTGGGAAGGAGGAATGAGAGGAGTGGGTCTCGTCTACAGTAAGCTGTTAGAAAGGCCAGGTCAGATAAGCTCCGAAATGATCCATGTTACTGACTGGTTTCCTACAATTGTACATCTGGCTGGGGGATCAGTTGATGGACTGTCTCTGGATGGTTACAATGTGTGGGAGACAATAAGCAATGGGATACCTTCACCAAGAAAGGAAATTTTGCACAATATTGACCCTATAGATGCTTATTGGGATTCTCACATTGAACCTTATAAGCACTGTAGACAAGCTGCCATAAGGGTTGGGGACTGGAAACTTTTGACTGGCTGTCCAGGAAATGGAAGTTGGATTCCCCCTCCAGAATTCTTTTTTCCTACCACGCATTCAGCAAATCTTTTTGACAACATTAACAGTACATTTCTTTTCAACATCCGTGAGGATCCAGAAGAGAGAAATGAATTGTCTAGGATTTATCCAGACATGGTGTCATTTTTAAAGAAGAGGCTCAGTGAATACAATGCCACAGCTGTACCAGTACGTTACCCTGACCCAGATCCTCAATCAAAACCAGAGTTACATGGCAATGTTTGGGCACCCTGGTTGGACAGTAATTTATAAGTCTTGCACTTCCTGGCTGGTGACTTGAGTGAAATCAGATGTACATGTAAATAATCAAAACAATCATGTCTAGTAATTTTCTGGTGTAATTTGGTAGAATATTATGATAGATTTGAGGTTGCTTTACCACATATAATTTGCATTTTTATTGAAAGCCAACTATAAAAATTAATAAAACTTGCACCATATAATTTGTAACTAATAAGTTTCACAATCGTGAAAGTTCTCAAATTGTACTTGCCTAAAGTTGCATACAATATTATTATCACTTTTACATACACCTACTCACAAGCAGCCTAAGCTTTAGATAAGAATAGAGAAAATCTCAGCACTGGAGTCACTGAAAAGGATAACTGGCCAAAATTGCATCAGATCAGCTCAAGAAGTGGACAAACAGGAAAGGATACAACACTACAATGGGCTACTTGTATATTGACTTTCTTGTGACGGAAATGGTCATAATTTCTGCCGTTTATGCCAAATCTGTTGGTTTTCCATACAAACCTTTATAATTGAAACCGTTGTAACACAACTCTGCTTGCAGTAGTGCAAAAGTGTCGTTTATCTGGTATATTTTTAGCTAGAGCTTGAGCTGCCTGTGACCTACTATATACATGTAAGTCAGGAATAATAAATCATTCCTGATTCCAAATAAGTAAAGGAAACCGGAAGATCCTTAACACAAATTATTGTTCTAAGGATCTTGTCATGTCCCATACTTATTTATACCTGTAGTGTAATGCTCAAGAATGTTCTAAAAGATGCTGCATCATGCTTAGTCATCCTTGACAATTATAAATAGAATATTCTGAAATGGGAAGCCTACTGTACCTATGTGATTATTATAAGCAGAGCTTGCAACAAGGTAATTGTTGGTAATTGTAATTGTAGTTGTAATAATTATTGTAACAAAGTAATTCTTGTAACATTACTAAACTGGTATGTTGTTAGATAGGGACATCAAAAATTACTGGTGGCGTTTCTGTGGTTTTATGCCACTTTGTTTTTGTTTGTGAGATCTCAAACAACACTAGCACATGGTAGTCTCCTCACACAGCCATTAGTTTTGTAGTCACACAACGATCCTCCTGGAAATACTACCTCTTGTTTTCTAGGGCTAGAAGTACACTTGTGTCCTGTTTTCTATTCTTTTAAGAGTCAACAGCTTGCCAGCTTGCTTAAAGAGTCAACAGCAGGCGACCCCACCCTCTAAATGAGCATAGGGACTGCTGAGCAAGCTACAAGTTTTCCTGTAATAAAATGTGCCCACTTCTGTACCACCCAGAATGCAACACACACAGAGAAGCATGTACACAAAAGCATGTTTAATATTCAGTGCTCCTTGATAGTCATTACATAATTATGCCAACTTTGATGGATGAAGCAAAGAAAATTAAGGCAAACAACTTTGGGGGTGATCTATCTTTTGTAATTGTAATTGGCTACTCCCCTCAGGGCTTTTCAGGACCAATTGGGTGAGATCGGACGTCAGCTTGTAAAGGCGCCTGTGGCTGCTGCTATCAGTCCATATTTGATCTCACCCACCCACCCAACCCATGCATAGGAAGATAGACCACCACACCGGGAACTACGTCCCCTACTCTTTTTCGACAAGTGTGTGGGTTCTTTAACGTCCCCTGCTGGCCATGTAACACTGAAGATGCAGGAGACGGGCCTACGGTTTATAGTCCTTATCTGAGAAGACTTGAATGTCTAACCATTTGAAGGTATAATTACAAGGGCAGCACATTCTCCTCAGTTATTGTAAGACCGTGAGTGTTGGTCCGGTCTGGGGCTCGAACCCTCGACCTCCCGCACAGCAGACTGGCGCCCTACCAGCTGAGCTAACCAGGCGAAACAAAAAACGAAGTGGTGTTTCACGGCAAACACAAAAAGCATGTGCTGGTGTTGTTTGGGGTCTCACATACAAAAAAACAATTTTGTCATAAAACCGCAGAAATGTCCCCCCCTCCCCTAAAAAAATAGAAACAGCGATGTTATGTAAGTCACTTACGGTAATTTTGAATTATAATGCTAACGTGAGCTTTTCCATGCTGTGTGGGTTTTTTTATTTTCATTTATTTGTTTATTACATTTGGACAGGGGGGGGGGAAGGGTTGTCCCACGGTTTGACATAAGCTTTGCTGTAGTGTTGTATTCTTTCCTCTTTCCCCTCTTCTTGAGTCGATCTCATGCGATTTCGGCGATTTATCCTTTCCGTGTCTCCTCTGCTAAGAGAGCCAAATTTCCTTGTATTTTTAGGAATACGAAGTTGCGCGGTCTGTTGCGTAAGCAGCTCTCTAATCATAAAGCACGTAAGAAACCTAAACAATCAGAAATGGGTACAGAAATTCCTGCAAACCTGCGGGATATCAGAACAAGCTTTTGGGAGCCGTTGCACAAACTGTGTTTTCCGGCGGTATGTAATTCACTGTCTGCGACGCAGGTTAGGATTTAGATCATGCTAAAATTTACAAGTTGAAGATTCGAAAACGAGGCTTGGAGGTGAAATTAGGTTGTGTTATGTAAACACTTATAAGGGCTATTATTCACACCAGTGTGTGACGTATCAATCTATTTCATTAGTAAGTTCCAGTATACCTAAAGTCTGAACTCGTCTAATCAGCCTCTGTTCCATTTTCACTGGCATCCGCATGCCTGATTCACGTAATGGGCTTGCTCATTGGCCGGCGATCCGGCTACTTTTCTTCGTTTCGTTTCGCGGATACCATGATAACAGAGTGATGCTAAAATTGAGTTTTGATGGCGTACTGTTCATGTGGGAAGGGATATGGGAATGCTGGCTTCCATTATATTTCCTTGCTTGTGGTAAGAAGCTCCAAGTCGTCCATTTATCTTGATCTTTCAGCTGCTTTTGACACAGTTGACCACAATATATCCTTCTCTCACGGCTGTCCGGGTGTTCTGGTATCTCTTGAATTGCGTTGGAATGGTTCTAATCAGATCTTTCCAATCGTACACAGTTTGTGAAGGTTGATGGCTCGTGCTCCACCCCGCGCGTCCTCGACTTCGGCGTACCTCAGGAATCTGTTCTAGGACCTATATTATACTCAATGTACCTATCACCGCTCGGCAAGATTTTGGGGGAAGAGGAAGGGGGGGAGGGAGGAGGGCGGGGAGAGGGTGGAATGGCATGGGTGGGATGGGATAGCTGGGATGGCTAAGATACAACTTCCAATTAAAAAAAAACAATTTGCTTTAGTGGTCTTTAGTATGAGGAGTAGTTATTTCGAATACCTTATGTTTGGAATGGTCGTCCAAAGGTCAGTTTCTCAGTCCACAGTTCAACCTTTTGCTTTTGCTGTACTCGAGAACGATTCCAAGAATAGAAAGTTGATATATGCTGTGAGCTATGTTAGATGAGTTTTAACTTCAAAATGCGGTTCCTGTATGCCTCTTTTCCCCTTCCCAATCTTAAATATTTGAAAGAACATCTAATACTAGAACCCTTGTCGTGTATCACTCCCCCACAGCAACCCAGTTTCTTTCGTAATGAACCCCGATTTCGATCAGAGAAAATTTTCTCTCTCGGCGATCTTGGCGATTGCAACGATCAAAGTTTTCCAATAATAAAGTATATTGTCTAATTAAAAATGTCGAGGGCGATGCGAGGCGTCCTATGAACCGAATTACAGTG
>OX419341.1:17744725-17784725 GCA_948470475.1 Galaxea fascicularis | reverse complement strand
GATTTTGATGTATAGAAACATAGAACGGCATGTGGCAAGTCACAAGAGAAGACTGGTACATTCAGGACCTTGATTTCTTCACTACAAGAAGGGGAGCGATGTGAATATCAACTTTAAACACTGAGCACGCGGCCCGATGATGTTTGCAAGGAGTTTTGTGTCCTGAGATGCTTGTGTCAACGTTTAATATTTTTTCGTCTTTGAGAATCTGAAACTCTTTTGTGTAGCTGTCTTCACGGTTGAGCAGAAAACAATAATTGCCCTGAAAGCAAGGTTGTTAGGTGATTGTTTTGTGTTCACGATCCGTGAATCTGACATGCAAGCGTCGTAAGTTAAAAGCGAATATCAATTGATAATAGTGTGGATGTCTGTTGTTTATGTAAGAAAATGAAGGAGAACCGGAATATATTAAATCGTCATCGTTTGTGTTGTTCCTCTAACTGTGGTATGCAGCAAATCTTTCCGATTCCACGAAGTTTTCCTTTGGTCAGGAATTCACACTTCGCCATTGTTTTGGAAAAGGGAGGTAGTTTTCACAGCACGATAGACCTTTTTACCGATACGGCGGCCATCTTGAATTCCGAGGAAATTATGGGATACCCAGGGGGCAGATGAGAAATAATTATAAAGAATACTGTGGCGTGATAACTTTTAACAATAATTTTTCGCTAACCTTAGAAACCACTACCAAATACCGTGGCAGAAAGATGTCACGCTTGTAATATTTGTTTTGGAATATGAGAGACAAGCAGTAAAAATTTATCCTGAAAGCTGTGTATACGATACATTTTGCAGCGATTGCCCCCTCGGCAGCCCATAATTTCTCGGTCAAAACAATGGAATCCAAGATGGCCGCCGTATCGGTAAAAAGGTCTATTGGCGGTTGATGTGAGTACGTTGTCCCGAACAATGGACATGTACACATAAAACTGAATTATGCATAGAATTGAAAACGAAATCTGTTAAATCCACACCACAATTTCCCTTTCCTTTTTCTATTCTCGATTTTCACATGACGTCATCAAAATTAAAAAATAAGGAATTATCAAGCCTTTGGAGATTTTAGTTCAGTTAGTTATTATAACAGCTGAAGACTTATCTTTTCACAAATTTTCAGTTTGACAGGGTTTTTCGTCTTGTGATATTTCTAAGCTTTTGTGTGACATTAAACTGGTGGCTGAGAAATTATGCTGTCACGTAGGTTAAAAAAGTGACTTATCCGCTGAGATTTTGCAATCTGAACAGTCCTTGAATGAGAATAAGTACTCATGTAGACGTTTGTGAGCCCTCAGAAGATGACTACAGGCTTTTTATGGCAAAACTTGATGACATATGTTTTTGTTAGCTTCTGGCCGCCATTTTTGTGCCCCTCAGAGGGACACAAACATGACGTCTCCATACAATTAAAGCCTTACAAATTTGAGTAAAACATTTCTTCGAATATCTCCCGTACCAAACATCGCAAAGACTTGAATCTTTGCGAGACTGTTTGAATATTCATCTTCTTTTATCTCTTTGATTCTTGACTTTATTCGTTGAACGGTTTGGATCATGGTGTGACAGTGAAAACCGGCAATTGAGTGTAAACCTCCAAAAATGCAACTGGCGCTGTCACTGTGCCTGGAACTTTTACTTAAAAATGACAGATTATTATATGGAATAATATAAGCACAATACCGTGACACATGGTAAATTGACTAACTTTATTTGAAATGAAAACTTGTACACATCAACCCATATTTTTTTTTTGCATGTTTGAGAAGAAGTCCAAAGTTGTGGGGGGGGGGGGACTACCAATGGGGCATGTACGGCATTTAAGTTTACACATTTTGGCAATGAAAAGAGTTTGTGATGTTGAAAACAATTTTTTTGCCCATATGTGTAGCATTGCCTCATCTTGCACTCCGAGGACTTCAAAAGCCCTTGTTGAAGAGGGTTCCAAACTTTCTGTTGTAGTTTTCCTTTCTCAACAAAAGAACAGGATAACTGAACCTTTCCTTTCTCGACAAAAGAACAGGATAACTTGGTAGTTATATATAAATAGCAAACACAATTTAAAATGGTGGAAAATATATTTGGGTGCTGTAGCCCCCCCTCCACAACATGCATGGTCCCTGCAGTAAAGTCTCTTCTGCTCTTTTGCCAGTCATTATACTCGGCATTACTATCCTTTGGAATTACATAATTATATTATTTTTGTAGTAGTACTATGATTTCATTGACTGATCGTAAACAATTTATGTCACAACCAACAGTCATTATTAAGACAACACTGAAATCACAAAGGTGAACCAAACATCCATCATTTAACACAACTCCTACAAACAGACAGACAGAGGGATGGGTGGATGGATTATTAAAATTATATTGCAGCTTGTAATTAACTGATCTAATGTTTCAGTAAATTGAGCAGAAATCCACACCAGAGTCAAATCTGTCCAGTGGTATTAGTATATTGATACTGATCTGATCAGCCAATGATGTTGCAATCTTACTGGTTGCCTTTGTGTTAAGATATACCTCTTACAAGCTGAGTTCAAGGTCAGAACTGAAAGGTACAGACCAAGTTTTTTCCCATTCACTTGTTGTCTAAGCGTGAAGCATACAGGCCATAAATCAATTGGAAAAAAAAAGGATCCATAATTTACAGTATGGGCCAAGAAAACAAGGTTAGTAAGATATTTATTACATTTGTGAGGTTAATTAAGCACACGGAAAAGGAAACTTTCAAATTCAGCGGGTCGCACAGTAGAAAATTATATGGCTAATCACTGCGCGTGTATTAACTCAAGAGATAATATTATAATAAGTGATGTTATTAGCTGCAAACTTGTCTGAAAAAGGTGACATTCTGATGAAGTATTGCATCTGCAACTTCAGAAGTTATGTGTTATATTCCTGAAACTTCGAACAAATTTATTTGGAACATATTTAGTACATCCAAACACTGTTGTATGTAACTTTTATTCCCTTGCACTGTTGCAACTAATAATTAGTTTATGGCATGATGTAAAAAACTGCATGAAACACACAAGAGTACATGTATCCAAAACACATCTTTAGAGGTTAAGCCATTTTAACTACAGGGACTGAGAGCTTTTTTACAAACATGATTTTACAACTAAACCATGATTTTATTTTAGTTTTAGTTTGCCCATAACAATTCACCCAAAAAATTAATGCTAAGCCAAGCAACAGAGTCAAACATACCGCCAGAGTTTGTCCAATGCAATCTCAGTTTTCTAGACTTATTTGGAATCTTGACAGCCCATGTGCCCAGTCAATAAAACCAACAATCAATGATCAATTTCCAATATCAATTGATAGCTTACATGTAACTGACATCGACTGGCTGCAAATTTTGTCCTGTCTCAGAGTCTACAAGCCAACAGGAATAGATGCTTAGTGCCAAATATGTAAATGCTATAATGTTGATGTTGCAGGTAATAATTTTTAACCCAGGTTGATTCTCACATCCCTTTGTCTCACAAGCCTAATTATTCAAACCAAGGTAAAAGGACAAAGGAAACTGATTTTCAACCTAGGTTAAAACATTTTTACCTGAATTTAATTTTGAACTGCAATATTGACACATTTGATTTCAAAATACTTGAAACATGAACATGATAATATTAGACTGATTTTCTCTCTCTCTTTCTTTTATAGTGTATTACAAAATCTAGCAACTTAAAACCAGGAAACTGTTTACGTTGTACAATACCCTCTTCAAAGAAAAATTGTGGCAATTGAATTTCTGCCTTAGCAAACAATGAACTTCCCAACAATAGTAGTGTAAGTTGTTGCCAAGTAATGGGAAAAAACAGCAATGTCTAAACTAATAATGACAAAATAAATAATTGTACTAAATACATAGTAAATTACATTCAGTCAATTAAGGACCAGACGATCTACAAAGGCAGCAATGATATCTCACTATCTAAATTAAGAAATACAACATGGAGTGACGAAGGGGAGAAAGACGAGCTGCCCACGATCATTAATAACTTAAAATACATTCCCCCTTCTTACTGGTGGTAAAAAGCTAAGCTTGCCAACATTTACTACAGAATGACAATGATGACACCCTTTGATGACACAGCTCATGAGCAACTACACATTACTTTAATAATAATACACTTGAAAAAATTACTCGATTGTGATTGGCTGAGAGCAGTGCAGTTCAAGTGTAACAAAGTGCAGAAAGTGTAACACCAGTGCAAATTACAACGAAGATTTCCGAAGTTAAAATGAAGACTAGAAGATTTCCGAAGACCAACCGATGTATTTCGAAGACCGCCGAATATCGTGCGAAACCTTCCGAAGATTTCCGAAGACCACACGAAGATTTCCGAAGATTTCCGAAATTACCCGAACATTACCGAAGATTTCTGAAGATTACCGAACACTTCCGGTGATCTCTGGATATTTTCGAAGCTTCTCCAAGTTTCGGAAGATCGAGGGCAGTGCCTTCTGTGTACCTCAGTAGTCAATGTATGGGCTTGAAGCTTTATGAGTAGTCTATTTTTTCAAGTGTATTATTAATAAGTAATCACATGATTTTTCTTGTGCAATTTGGAATAAATAAGCACTCGTAAATTTACTCGTGCTTATTTATTCCAAATTGCACTCGGAATCATGTGATTACCTATACTAATTGAACTGGTGTGTAGTTTCCCGAGGTGCATCCGCCTTTTATTAGGATTGTGGGCGTGAGCAGGTGGCAAACTTTTTGCGCAATTGTTATGGAGCATAATAATATTCCCCACTTTAAGATCAGGCTCCCATCCTCTTCATTTCACGCTTGTAAGATCAATTCTCGAATGGAATGTGTTACCAGCTGACATTGTTAGTTCTCCATTGTACCCAGAATTCAACAGAAGAGTGTCTGCTAATCTAACATAATAATTCAATTAAATTTTCTCGGAATCACGAGGTCATGGGTTCAATCTCCTTTGAAGTCCTGAATTTTTTTCAGGCTTCTTTACGCAATTGTAAAAATTGCAATCACTAATGCAACGATCATTCTTCATTTGAATTTTGTTCTGATACCATGTAATTGAGTGACTGCTGGCTGATCCATTGCTGCATTAGCAAATAAAAAAAATAAAAATAAATAAAAATTATTCAGCGAAACTTGACTTGACAATTTATTTTATTTAGGTGTTTTA
This sequence comes from Galaxea fascicularis, assembly GCA_948470475.1. NCBI lineage: Eukaryota > Metazoa > Cnidaria > Anthozoa > Scleractinia > Euphylliidae > Galaxea > Galaxea fascicularis. Next base: position 17,779,557 of record OX419341.1, on the reverse strand, counting down.
TTTTGTAAGTAGTAATTATTTAACCATAGACGCTCCATGTTGCGAGAAATTTCGAATTTTCTGAACTTTTGTGGGCATCTGCAGCGCTATTTTTGTCACGCCTTGCAGTTGCATTTTGGGGTATTTATTAAATTTATCATTTTTTCCTGTTTTAGTCTTGCTCATGAATCTTGCTATCTTATTGCAGTTTGAAATGGTGGTCTATTCTTTCTCTGAATAAAAAATTTCAGAAAAATGCGTTGAATATTTCTCAAGTTATTCGGCCTTGAAGTTCTCTAGGTATCATAATTGGCTAAATGGAGTGGTGATCGTGCTACTCATCTGAACAGTTTTTGTGCGACTCTCATCCAGGGGAGCAGGGATGGCACAGTGGTGAGAGCACTGATGCCTCCCACCAATGTGGCCTGGGTATGATTCCTGGGGCAACAATAGCCAGCCTAAATAAGACTCTACACAACTACCGGTAATGGAAAATGTCTACATTTTTGTTTGTTTTTATGGACATCTAGAATGTTAAATTTCTTTAAAAGGTTTAAGACTTTTTCACCTTAAACATTTTACCATGACCAGGTACAATCCAGTCTGCAATTTCCAGTACCTTTTGTCGGCTTTCTTTGTGTTTGGTAGGGCATTCGCTGAATTCTTGCCACACATTTCCATCATCTTCGTGTTCAAAAAGATCTCCACAGACAACGACTGTCCCGTACTCTGTATCTCTAACGACAACACTAACATCCTGTGGTGTGTGCCCTGGAGTACTAATAACCTTAACATTTTCCCCATCAATACAGTAGGGCGAACCTTCTTTGAAATTATCTGGTACATCGGTGTAAATATCCTCTTCCTGTAAGATATCATGTGATACCATCTGCACAGCATTGGTAAAAAGGTTTAAGTTCCCCACATGATCAACATGACCGTGCGTGCAAACAACGTAGTTTATCTCTTCAGCGCAGATACCGTGTTGCTGTAATTTTTCAACAAGGCGTTCCTTATCTCGTGGGCTTCCTGTGTCTACGAGAATTCTCTTGTCGTTTCCGGTGATTAAGGTGCAAGTACCATTCGCTCTGTATCTATTTTCAGTGTCAGTATAACCATAGCCCTCAAGCAAAACAGCAACTTCGTATAAAATCGCGGTTCGTTCTTCCGCCATCTTTGAAAATGAAAGAGAGTGAAGGACTGGTAACAACTAGCTTAATAACCGCTGATCAGGTATTTACTGGCGCACATTTAATAGTTTTTCCAAAACTTTTCAGCAAAACAAAGTTGTGTTCTGTGTTTTGCTGTTTCTTTTGATTGAAACGTGCTGTTTAACTGATGCGTATGAGACGACATGTCAGGCAGTGAGCAAGAAAGTAGAGGAGAGGCCAAAATGGTTTCAATCCCTTTGTCATCCGACGAAGAGGCAACAGTGGGTTAGTACATGTGTACAGTACTGTATGTGCACGTCCATTATGACTCAGTGACATATTAACTTTAATTCAGAGTCTGACATGTCGATGGTTGTCGATTAAATTCGATTCTGCGTACATGGAATAACAAACCACTTAGTTGCTGAGGTTTTTTGTTCATTAACTTTATTTCCGTTTGGATTTACTTTGACAAAGGTGTTCAGGGGATAAGTAGACGGCTGTTACAAGTGAGGGGTCGCAAGGCCCGAGCTGATTGCTATGACCAGAGTAACCGGCGACATGCAATCACGTAGCCGGCGGAACTCCTGCGGTCGCCGGCTAGCCTGCAGTGCAGGCGGTTTTCATCTTTCGAGTGTTTAGCCGCCATTTTGGATTTGTTGCAGACTTGGAGAATTGGGGCGAGAAAGTGCGTGGTAAACTTTTTACCTCGCCCCAACTCTCCTCTGTTTTCCTAATTCAAGATGGCGGCCTGAACAACCAATGGGAATATCCACTCGCACCCTCCAAAATCCGCCTGCACTGCAGGCTAGTCGCCAGCTTGTTTTGAAACCACTGGGTGTTTAAACTTCCATAGAAAGCAATAAAAAGTCGTGGAAGCTGTTACATGGTTTTGTTAATTTTGTGGCTGATCTTGATCTCAATTGACGGAGGCAATGGTTGTTTACCAACCAGTTTTCCCGTGGAAGTGGGAAAACCAGTTGGTAGACGGTTTGTACAAATGGTAAGAAAAAATCCCCAATGAAAAATTCTGTTCAGGATTGGTGTGTACCATTTTGCACAACCCTTACTACATAACACATGACAAGCATCAAAATTGGAATAGGGCTTGGGACTAGTGAAAATCGCGAAGGTAAACACATTTTCCATTCAGAAATTCCGTTTGGAAGTTTTGGGCTACCTTTCAAGACTTTCCAACAATTTGGGTTGGAAATTTTCCAGTTGGGAATACCAAAATAGCTTTACATGTACCATTCACATTCCAACTGAAATTTCCAAAATTTTTGGGTAAATGGTAAACAACCAATGTAAATTGACTTAGGGACTGTTCATTATTTATGATTAGAGGGGGGGGGGGGGGTGGTGGTTAAATATTTTCAAAATCAAGGGAAATGGGCGTGGGAGGTGTTTTTTTAAAGACAGTGAAAAAAAAAGTTCATGGCTCACAACATACTTGAAGGAACACAACCTCAAACAAACACTTGTTGATGCCAAAGCAAAAGGTATCAAAATGGTAAACACAAAGAGGGTGATAAAAAACAATATTCAAGGAAGTATTGCCATAGTTCTATTAGTAAATTTATTACATAAATTAGAAAAAAAAAAACATGTTAACGTCTCTCAATCATGTCATGCTCGCGTGATTTTTAAAAACTTGGCTCAAAAAGCGTGTTAGAATTACGCTATTTTACAATCAGAGCTTGTCATTCTCTGAAGGGGTACAAATAACAACAAACAATCCGTTAGAGTTAGTGATAGCGAAAAGTGAATCTCATACTGATGAAAAAGCTTCCAGTTTTACTGATTAATTATTTTAATTATTAAAGGATGGTTTTACTGTGAAAATCCAAAATCTGTGAATTCTAGAAATTTATTATGGAACGTTATTGTGACAAGTAATTAAAGCCAATCACATGCAAGAAAACAGACCACAAACAGTAATCCTATGGTAATTAGTTTGTGGCTTCGTGTCACTTCAGATTGGTTGCTGAACAATGGGAAATGTTTAACTCAAGTCAAACTCACGATCAGTTCACGGGGTTTTGGATTTGCAATGTAATGACTGTATGGGAAATAAAATGAATTGTCAAGTTTTTCATGTTTTCTAAATGTGAGCTCAGTCCGCATCACCTTTTCAAAGCAACATTAGTCAAAGCAAATTTTGTCTTTTGCTTATTTAATTTGTTCCTCAGCGCTAAATAACGTGTCTGCATTTTTGGCATACTCAATGAAAAGTTACATGTATAGAACATTTTTGAAACAATATTTAAACATTTGTGACATGATCGCACAAAAATTACTCTTGGAGAAATAATATTTTCGAAATAAAAAATGTGCAGACACCTTTTTGTTTTCCATCAAACTACTGAGGGCAAATGAACAAATTCCCTTTGAGTTTTAGCTCTTTAATTAGTGTCCCCTTCAAGTGAAAAAATTTAATTTGGACGAGAAAACAGTGCTAAGAATGTCAATCAAAACCCTTGGTAATTTTTACATTCAACCAAAAGGTTAAATCGCCATTTCTTCATAAATATTTAGTCTCTTCCATTAGAGACCACATTTCGGTCATTACTTTAACCCCAAAATCCAAATTTGAAGAAAATTGATGATTTGAAGGTATACGGTAACCTTAATCATCTTAATGTGTGAATCCACCAATCCTGCATAGTTTAAGGTGTGCAAAAATATTGTCTTACTGTGAGTACAGTACTGGAAGAATCATACTTATTGTGCAATTCAAAAAACGGGAACACTCTGATTTGATTTTGACATTTCCTATTGTGCAGCAATAGGAATGGTTTTTGGATATTCCCAGTAAGAGACCCTTCATGTACTTTTATGAGTCAAATGAATGCACAGAAGCATATGGAAGGAGGTTCATTGTACAGGGCCCAATCTTCTTTGGTCTGGGGTTAGGGCAGGATGTCAAGTTACCACAATCTTTGGTTTTTTGCTTTTTCCTTATCGTTCTATGTCCTTCCAAAGTATTCACTTTCTCTGAGAACAAAGACTGTGTCATATAAAGTGTTCCAACTTTATTTCAGGAGCAAGTGGCCATCACTTAAGACAATACAAACCCAGCCATACAGGAACAGACTCCAATACATTGCAAGGTAAACAAGTCCAGTAGTCAGTAGTTGTCACTGCTGGGTCCTCATCATTGGGACCCAGCTCACATCCTAAATCATAGCATACATGAAATAAAAACACTGAGTGTGAACAGATTCAAGCTTGACACAGATATTCATAACCCATCGGGCAGGGGTCAAATTACAGTGAAGCCTGGATGTTTCAAGTTTCTTTTTTTTACTGTACACAAGCTGATTAAATCACTACCAAGAACTTAGTTGGTACCAAGTAATGATTATAGGAGCTTATCTCGACAACCCTTGTTGCTAGGGTGGTAAAGGCCTTAATTCGAAGAATGGTCTGTTTTCTCATCATTACTCAGGCTGTTAGGATGCACTATGAATGGGAGCCCTCTGTTTCTTGTTTTCATTTTAGATGTGCCAAAAATTTCCCAGTTCACAGTGTTGCTCTTTTTTCTTTCCTTTCTATTTTTTTTTATTTTAACCGTACTTAATGACATAAATAGTGTAAAATAAAGAATCTGAATCTGAATCTGTGCATCACCACTACACCAAAGGTTATCTCTCTTCATGAGTCATGCCAATGATGTGAAATAATGTTATTTTTTTTAATTTTAACAAACACAGCTGAACAGAAGGTCAGCTCACATTTGTTTCAGGTGGTTTCATTACATGTATTTTTTTTATGTAAAAGATGTTCTGATGAGTCATTTTGGAGCTAATTTCTCCAACTACATGTATGTTTAGATCCTAAATAAAGCTATGAGCAGTGAGAAGAAATTCCACTGATAGGTGCTTCATGTAGCTTTGTATGTACCATACAATGTCCCACTGATGAGAGCAGGTTCTTGGGTCGAATACCCACGAAAAATACTCATCACAAAGGTCCAGGATAAGCTCCACTTTGACATTTCCATGGCAACACAATGGGCTCCAGGCCCTCTCCGTCCAAAGAATAAAATCAGAGTTTCTCTCAAGAAGAGCTGTTTGCTCTGTATGTTAAGTCAGTGGGTGTGAGCGAATATGGACTTAACACAGCACAAGTATAAGAAAGTATGTTAGACTCTGGAACAACAAATAAGGCATTTTTCATTTTTGGAATGTAGAGGTCTGGTAATGAGTAAGTTGCCATGGTGCCCTCATAACCACTATCACAATGTGCAGTTCTGGTAGCGCATCGACCCTGCAAAATTTTAACCCTGTAGACTTAGTATTTGCAGAGATATTCCATATTTTGTGATTTTACTTCATTTTGTGTCAACTTTATGACGTCACAAGTTGCCTAATTTGCATAAATCAAAATCTTGAATAACTCGACAACCAAGAGTGCTATCACAATAAAATAAACACCGTTCTTCATCATTTTGAAAGCTCTTTTGAACTAGGTTATGAAAAATTTGGTGTCATATACATGTACACTTAAAATAAATGAAAACTGATCTAAAAAGATTACCATTTTCCATGTTATAGCCGTCATTATAATGTAGATATTTAGATATTAATTTTTAATTAGATACCTAGGGGAGTGGGGTTGGCACAGTGGTGAGAGTGCTTGCCTTCCACCAATGTGTTCCAGGTTCAATTCTCTGACTTGAATCATAAGTGGGCTGAGTTTCATTTGATTTAATTTGATTTGAGAATAAGTAATAAATAATAATAATAATAATTATTATTATTATTATTATTATTATTATTATTATTATTATTACCATATTATTATTATATTGTTGTGCAATGTACTGATATTTGTCACCAATAGGTTGTTCTTTATAATTAATGTTGTAGATGAAGTGACAGATGAGGAGAAAGATGAAGCTGATGAAAAAAATCGCCTGATCAGTCAAGTGCTTGAACTGCAAAATACTTTGGATGGTAAGATATCATTATTTTTAGAACTTGGAGTAGTCTCCAACCTTTTAAGTCATGTGTAAGGTTTAATGTGTATTGTCATGATTTAATTTGTCATTTTTTGTAATGATTTTCTTTGTACAGTACTTGCTAAGTAGTAATTATCAAATTATTCCAGATTTGTCGCAAAGGGTTGATGCTGTGAAAGATGAAAACCTGAAGCTAAAGTCAGAAAATCAAGTAGGCATCCAAAAAAACAATTTTATTTAATAGAGGAGCAAAGGATGGTAAATGCCGACCGGTTGACTGCCGACCGGTTGGCTCAGTGGTAGAGCACCGGACTGCTGTGCGGGAGGTTGGGGGTTCAAGCCTTGGCTGGACCAACACTCATGGTCTTTAAATAACTGAGGAGAAAGTGCTACCTTTCTAATGACATCTGCAAAATAATGTTAGACTTTGTAGTCCTCTCGGATAAGGACGATAAAACCGGCGGTCCTATCTCACAACTCTTCACAAATTGACTCTGTGGGATGTAAAAGAACCACTAGGGACATAATGAACCCTGGCTGTGACCACCCCTAGTGCTGACCTAGAGGGCCATGTGTTAGAAAACTCTGATTGGGTTAACATGTCTATACCCTCTTTAAAATTAAAATATTGTATCGTAAATGCAGTAGAACATTGGTGGTGGGGAAGGGGGGGGGGGGGGGGGGAGACTAGGATAAAGTAACTGATTTTGTGAGAGGTTGGAAACTGGAAATCTCAGCATCAGAAAGTGCAGGACATAGTTATAGATTACCAAAGAAAATCTCATAGACAGCTGGGGTTGATGGTTTTAATAATTGAATAAAATGGGATGCTCAGACTGTCTAACCAGACTTCCATGCTAGTCTAACAACTTTCAATTGTTCACATTCACATTTAAGATCTCTTGATGGGAGACATGTACACGTGTATGGGTACGTTCAAGAAACCCCTAGTCTTAGTTTTGTTATTTAGTTCCCCTGTTTTCTGTTCCACACAATGCAGTCAAATTGTAAACAGGGTTAATGTCAACAAGACTTAAATTAGATGGTAAATCTAGGAAAGTAGACAACACCCAGGGGGTAACAACACCATTTTTTGGAAGTTGCAATTAATTGTATTGAATATGAAGTACCCAAGGTTGCAGTTACATTCATTTCTAGACAAAGTGTGCTTTTTGACAACCCTGTGTAAACATCAATAATATTATTTATCAATCAATCCATCCTTATTTATTATAAAGTAATACAACTTAAGTGCATGACTGAACAATCATGATTAAAATAAATTAATTATGTGGGTCAATGTTACTTTACATTCCCAGGTGCTCGGACAATACATAGAAAATCTAATGTCAGCTTCAAGTGTGTTTCAACCAGCCAACCCCGATGGCAAGAAAAGGTTTGGGCATTTGTTTTATTTTTGTGCTGTTTGAGTTCATTTTCTTTTTCTGTAGTCACCATATTGGTTTGAGACTGCAATCATGTACCATTTGAGGGTAGTGTTATTTGTTAATTTTCAATGTTCAGGTACATGTAACATTGTACTGTATGTTCTGTGTGTCTTGGGAATGACTAACAGAACAACTTTCTTTTATTAGGACTTTTTGCACAATCTGGTTTTATTAATATGCACACTGTAGAAAAAACGCATATAATCGTAGTATAAGGGCTGTTGAACAGGTCTAACCAAACATTTCCACTTGTTTTACAACTTGTCCTTGAGGCCAGTAGTTTTGCAGATACGTTTTTTGCTTGTGTTCAGTTATAATTGTAAAGGTTATGACCAGTGCCCTGTCAGTATTGGCAATTGTGCACGAACTGTACTTTGGCACTATGCTATTATTGGAAAGATTTCAGCACAGCCCCATGCATTAAACAGACATGCATCACTGTCATGCTAACCCTGTTTCAAAAACGGAGTCACAAAATGCATGTATAGTTAATGTCTGGCGTTCTGCGGAAATCTTGCCAGGACAACTGAAAAGGAAATCAGAGTCCTAGGCAGGTTGCTGGGTCTGCCAGGACTTTCTGGAATTCTGATTTCTTTTTCAGTTGTCCTTTTGTCCATTGCCCGGATAATGTACTTTGACAGTTACATTTACAGTAGGAAAATCGAAAGCCTACAGTGTATTAGATTGAATTTTAAAGTACTTTATTGACACAGGAGATTGCTTTAAAAACTATGTGTGATAGCACCTGGAATGGTTGGAATCAGGTTTGCAATGCAGATCAGTGATACACTTGCATAATTACAGTTAGTAACATAGCCTTTTTTTTCTAGACCAAGCCCTTCCAAGCCAGGAACAAAGAAAGGAGAGAAAAGATGATCTATTATCAAAGAAAAGTTTGTTGTTATATGTGTCTAGTGACATATCTCTGAAATTTCATTTGTGAATACATGTACCATAAATTAAACTGAATTACAAGAGTTTGTGGGACAACATGTTGCTACATTTCTGCTTTATTTAAGGGGTAGCTTAATAGACTCTTGCAGCTATCAACTGTTTATCATAATTGCTTAATGATCGAGGTAAGTTTTTAGGATTTGTTTACCTCCTTAGGTTTCCCAAAAAAACAATAAGGGTCCCTTGACTTTGGTGGATATGAATCGCCAGAAAGCAGACTGTTTGGTTGTTCAAAGAGTTTATGAGCTCAGGGTTATGTTGTAAAACTACCGGTATTAAACAAAGAGGTCAGTTTTTGTCCCGTCTTTTCAGGCAAAAGAAATTTGGTACTAGTTTATCATCTTTCTTTTGCTTTAATGAAGTAAAACAGTTTTGCTTTTAATCAAAGCATAAGCCTCTCTATTGGAAGGAGTTAAATGAACACGTCATTTAAATCTTTCAACTTCTCTGGAGTTGTCTTATTTAAATTTGCTACAGTTTAGAGATACTCACAAGTGACTTCAATTTGCAGTGTTCTTGTGTCTTTCTTTTGTTACCTACTTGACAGTATATAGGAATTATGGGTTCTGTCACAGAACCCATAATTTTCCTCGATTCACTCTGATGAAGGGCTAACGGTCGAAACGTCAGCTTTTAGAATCCCTGTACGGTGGTCAAGTTACATTATCAACTATGTTGATAAAACCAAATTTTTGTGCGCAACTCCCCCACCAACGCAGCACCACAGTTTCTTTAGAAACTACCCCCTTTAGCCTTGCATATGTCTGACGATGTACATCCCTAGGCACTTGTGATGTAGCCTACATAATTATCGTACCCTTTCTGCTGTTGTGTCCTGCTTCTCTTTAGCAGCCAGGTGATCATATCGATTTATATCACAGTCATGTCACCACTTGTATCAAAGTGGTCTGCTGATAGGCCATTTCCGAGTTCATGTCTGCCTCCTCTTCAAAGCGAGTGTAAGTGCGAAGTTTTTGTTATGAAAATTAGTTTTCATTCATATGTAAAGTAGAACTAATTACCATCACAAAAACTTCGCACTTAGACTCGCTTTGAAGAGGAGGCAGACATGAACTCGGAAATGGCCTATTACCTTTCTCTTTACTGAGTCGTCCCCTTGGTGTTCTAGTGACTCACTGCACCAGTCTCGCACTCTGTGATATGGCAGGGTCGTAACAAGGTGTATGGGATCTGGGATCACAAGTCATGGGATCAGGATCAGCAATTGAATTTTAGTGGGATCACGGATAAGAATTTTGGACCACAAAATGGGACCACTGACGATAAAATATACCTGGTTGTAAACCGTCCCGTTATGAGCATTGATTTTTTTTTGCATGACATCTACACTTGAGGAACATATGCATGCCACTACCTGTGTTGATGTTTTTGAAGTGGTTTTTTAACCAGTTTGTTTTTCCTTCTTTCTTTTGGACCCAGCGAAAGCTTTCTGGAATGAGCTCTGACTGGGCTATACAGGCTAAATAGGCTTTCAGTTCGGGCGGTACCTCCTTATGTAGATTTATGTTTCTGTAGGGAAAACAGATCTTAGAAAGGTGACTACATTTTTCTTAGGCAGTGACGTATGCAGATTGGCAATTTTCAAATTGTAGTTTAATTGTCCCCGAAAAATGCCTGGTTCACCCTAATTTTTTTTCCACTCCACTAACTCTTGCTATCCTTTTCGAATTCCCTCGTAATTGCAAACTGTTTTAAAATGCATTTCATTTGAAGCTGGTGATACATTGGCGCCGAGCAACAACAGGTTGCCAAGGGAAGCCAAGAAACATCCATACTTATTCGTCTCATTTCTAGCTTTACATCTCTCACACCCTCCTCAGTACTCTTGCCGACCCCAACTGTGCTGATTTCTGTATAAGTGAGATTGATGTGTCCACTCCTAGCACTTTCAGACTGACTTTCAGCCTTAGTGGTACTGTTCCTAAAGCTCCAATCGCCACTGGTACAACCTTTGCCCTCACCCCCCCAGAGGCGGAAAAGACGACTAAAATTTTGTTCAGACAAAGGGCTAGCACGTTCTGTGAGCTGCATACTATCACACTCAAAAAACACTTTTCGTCACTTTATTGGTTATTCTTTATTCGTTAACTTTATTTGTTAACTCGGTCCACTCTTCATTCTTAACTTTCAAATAATTTATCAGTAAAATTTGGTTTTCACTAGCGACGGAGGCTTTAGGTTGTGTTGGCCTGATACGTTCAGTTAAGATATATTATTATACATTGGTGTCACCAGCTCGATTTTGATTGGCTATAAGCACGCAGCTAATTCTTGCTAGCTCTGTTTCTCTTACGTCTTCGACTTCGGCTTCGGCAGATAACACAAACTTTGGCCTTGATAATTATCTCTATCATGCTCAACCTCATCCAATAATTGTTAATTATCCGGCTCCATGCAATGATGTTTTTCCAGCTGAACATACGTATTCATAAGTCTCCTAACAGGTATATTGTTCTATATTATAAAGCCTTTGGTTTTTCTTCATCGTGTTTTAATAAATATAATTGTATCATTCAGATCCTTATGAAGCATAACTGCCTTTTAAGCAAAAAGCGTCCTCTTTCTATGACACCACATAACACGGTAGTTTGATCGGTCAGTGTATCATTGCAATTGGTGTAGGCTAATCCCTATTTTAATGTTGTTATTTGATTGCAAAGTTATTAATTCTTGAAGTCACTCTTTGAACCTTTCACGTTTTTACGGCCGGACGTAGTTGCCAACATTTAAAGCCATATTCGCGACCCCTCACGAGAACTTAACAGTCAACACCCAATAGATGATGTTAAACACCATGAATGACACAGGGAACCCAATACGACTCCACTTGTCCACTGCAGATTCTATGGATTCGATTTCTTTTTCCGAGTAGGGACGATACTGCCGGAGGCCTCCGGCCGCTGGTTTCCTGCCATAAAATGTAAACTTCGTCCGTCGTCGTATCTTGGGGTGCCCGTTGGCCTCGACGTTTCCGTCCATCACCCGTACGAGGTCTTTCTTCTCTGCGTCCTGCAGCGGAATTATAGAGCTGGTAAGTCTTAATGCCATACATGTGTTTGGGAATTCGAACGGAACAGTTGAATGAAAGCTTTCTGTGGTCCAATTTATAGTGCTATACAAGCCAGTCTAACCTCCGAACGAGGCAAAAGGCTAAGAACCCGGTGGTCGCAACACTATAAAGGGAGCTAAGGTGTGGCCTTTCAAATGCAAGGTATGGATCTTACAGGGTGGGTCTAATTGTGTTACTCTATACAAGAACCTGATCTGGTGAGTGTTGGCTCACGTAGAAAGTATTTGTGACAGTACTGTCCTATGACTTCATTTTTTATATTTCACCAGTTGTAAGAAGACTTTCACTTAGAGGTCCGAGGTGTCTGCGTTTGACTACTGAAAAAAAGGAACTTTTTTTTGTTACGACTCTTCGCAATTCAGTGCAGTATACTTCTAACTTTTGAGTCTCCCCATCCTCTGAGCTTAATGAAATGCGGTGAATGTACTCGGTTTGGTCTTCAGCTTATTGACTTCCGCAATGCTGTGTCTACTTCAAGACCACACAATGCAACTTGTCTTCAGCACATGACCAATAAAACAAGAGGGGTGCATTAGACTCACTAATTCTCTCACATTGCAATCGTCCGACTCAGTTTGCACTGCAGGAAGTTCCATGCCTCTCTTAATTTTGCTTTTGATCTCAAATGAAACACCAGCATACTCTACCAGTGAAGCAAACACGTACAAGAAACACAGGATAAGAAACCACTCAATAGACTTAACGTAGGACACCTTGGGAAGTGAGGCCCGTGCACTGTTGGTAAGCGTTGTTAGGGTCAAGACTGTAGTGATCCCGAGGCCTATACGTGCTAAAAGATGGAAAACATGGAAATCGTAAAATAAAAGACAACAAAAAGAACAACGTCAGACAGAAAGAAAAGGATCTCTTCAGTGGAGTTCACAGTCTTGCTCCGTTATCTCAGAATGAGAATTGGACTCATCTAGTGAGACTTGAGATCACGATGACAGCTTATTCCGAGAGAATTATTTCCATGACTTATTCCATTTGATTGCCATAAAACCCATTAATGTTGCTGTTGTTGTTTTAGACAGCCAATGAAAGGTAAAATCAGTGCAGGGCAGGGCATTCTGCAGGATTTGCAATGTATAGATAGATGTCTGCTTTAACACGATTTTATGAGTCATAATTATCACCTTTTTGTATGTCAATGAGGCTGTATTTATCTTGTTCCAAGCAAAAATGGGTCTGATTTTAGACTGTGGACACCGAAATGAGATTGAATGCACTTGTATAATAAGCGCGTGGTTTTGTTTCCTCTCCATATGCGCCTTATGCTGGCTTATTCAGTCAAAACAACCGGCTAGAGAGATTGGCAGAGGGTTCAAGAGTTTAGATTCAAGGAACCGGGGTTGTGTTTTGAAGCACCTGACTCTCATCGTTTCTTTTCCAGCTAACCTGGCGTAGAGCTGTGATTAATCCAGAATGAAATCCAGCTTAGCATCACAATCAAGTAGGCAGGAATATAGGTCTGGATTAGGAAGAAGCCAATGCTGCGCTCAAACTGGAACCACACTATCAGTCTTGAATAGGCCCCTAAAGTAGGTAAAAACATCATGACGTACACTTTATCGTTTGAGTTACACTAAAGGCAAAGTTGGTCAAACCGAGCGGCGAAAGACTAACAAACTACACAACTGCGATAGGATTTACAACTGTGGGGAATTTGGGCAAAGACACGGACGCGGCTTTTAAAGCCGATGCGTGTCTGCAACTGCTTTCTCATTCTCGTAGGGATGTAAGAAGTATTAGACTATCGGAGGCTGGGCTACCCATCGGAAACATTATGATGGGTCTTCTAAATGTTCGTTGGTACTCCCTATACAATCGATCGTGGACAAATAATTTCTATAAGGCCCCCCAAAGGGTTCTATCTGTGTGCAACTGCTCCAGTATTTTTTTTTGTTAACAGACACTGTAGTGAAAGGGCGCGCGCAGCGAAAGTCATCTGAGGCCCGATTAACATTGTTTGTTAAGGTCAAAAAGTTCGCTGGGAACGGAGAAAAAAGAAATCAAACAAAAAAGGGTCTCCCTTGCAAATACTCATAGAAGGGATTGCTAAGCATTATAATGTCCTTGAACCAACGACATGTTGTCCCGCAGCTTGAAAACGTTTGGCCGGACTCTAGGACCAAGGTGGCATCGCAATGATCACCGAGTAACCACAGCCTATATCATTCACGATACCCACAGTGCGCCTCCATTTGGAAGAGATTTAATTTGCCACATTGCATGCACAGAGTAGTTCGAGTATGTTCCGAAAGAAACCAGAAGTAAAGGAATTTAAAAAATTAATACAGAGCTTTTAAGATACTTGGTTTAGATATGTCCTATGAAGGTTCGTTGTGTACCTTACCTGAAGTAAAATTGGCGAACGTGGATTCAGTCCAGTATCTTGTGAGTATGAACTGAGGTATCTCTAACTCTTCAGAGACAACAACTTCCTTGTTTCCTTTGTTCTTGTTCCAATAGAATAGAAGCTCTTTGTCTTCGTAGCTGACTGAGAATAACCATAGGGAGAGATGGGTGTGGTTTTAATTCACGTGGATGATACGTACAGGTAACTTACGTTGATTAGATTATTGCTTCGAGCGGTGTCTGTTTATAGCTGGGTCATTTTTGTGGACAAATGTGTGTCACGTGCTGTGTGCTTTCTTAACGGTATTAACGGAGGGTCATTTACTGGTCTGGTTGGCAAATGTAAAATCTGCACAGAGTGTGTAGTTGTCCTTAAGCCGTCTCCCTGATTTGAATATCCTGCCGTATCTTTTTCTTACACAAGCTGCTTAAAGTTTATGGTTGGAAAGAGTGGAGCTCCTTCAAGAAAACCGATCCAAATCTGTGGAGCTAACGAAAAGAGGCTGTCTTGGGCAAAACTGCTCAAGAAACAGAAGCAGTACTGTAGTCTTAAACAGTCATCCTCAAATATATGTACCTCAATAATATCACTAAAGTAACTGCTCCCTCCCTCGCCCTACTTCCTGTTCAATACTGAACTTGGGAAGGTATTGGGGGTACGTTTTTTTGGAAAGCTTGGAAAAAGCAGGTTGAAATGGCCCATTGTCTGTCGACCAACCCGATACAAGCGACAGCTTTCGGAGAAGAACAGGTAGCTACGGTTATTTAAATTTTATCTCAGACAGTGTAACTCACAACTCTCAAACGCCAGACTACAAACTTGTTTGTCCAGTGGATAGTTATGAAGGCGCATAGGACATGAAGCAGTCAGGGATAGTCTAAGGGAAAAATCAGAACAAAAAAATCCTGTAAAAGAATGCATGCTCAGATTCCAGTGACGAACATAGCTATACTTTCCGAGTACTGCAAAAATCCTGACGATTTTCGTCTCCAACAATGTCTTTGCAACTCAAATTCACCATCTCTGCCATGACCCGCTATGCTTGCATAACTGGAGCGATGTCCTGTTCCAGACAAAATCAAGTTCAAAGGACAGCCAAGTCCTTTTGACAGCCTTCAATCACATCTAATTTGGAATGCTTCCGAGTACAAATAACTGCTGCTATAGTATGTTCTTGACATAGCTAATCCAATCTCTCACAATCTTGAATCTGAACTTTTAACTTTATCTTGAATCGTTAGATGAATATACAAGTATAGATACATACCTATATTTACATGTTTAATAATATTGGTTAAAAAGTAAAAGTATATTTAAAATAGAGTCTATTAATAAAACTAGCTTTAAAACCTTCCGTATTAACACAGGGTAGTACGCTATACCAGAACCAATGCTCCTCTCGCCCTTTCCTGGAACATTGCTAACGATTTTAAGTGCTAAAATTGCGAAAATTGGTATCCCCAGTAGAGATTACTATTCTTATTACTGTAACTCTATGTGACGCGGGTCACCAAAACAAAACAATAGAGAAACAACGAACGCTACACAAACACTCCTTCCCACAAACGCACAACACACGACCATGAAACTTCTAAGATAAAACAAATGAATGATTTAATTTAAAAATAGAAGGGAAACTCTTAATATTACAGAGAAAAGTAATTCCTAAAACTAACCTTACTTAAATGAATATCTATTCCTGCAGTACTTAACTTAAACGATAATACTAAATTTACTAATCACTTAACTCTTACGTTTACAATTATTTACAGTTCACTGTTCAGTTCCTTTTGAGTTCCTTGACTCTCCAACTCCACAAACCCAAAACCGACTCCACAAACCAAAACCAATTCTACAAACAAACCTCCTTCTCTCCGGTTCAAACCAAGCTCCGCGTGTTCCCCGCTTTTATCTTCTTCGGAGTAAACGTTCAATTCCCACACAGCACGTAGACTTTCAGCACTTAGCTTCTTCGCTCAACCGCCGGCACTGACAAATGAGTTTCATCAACTGAGAATACTTGGTCGGCGCCTGCCAATGACTCTTGGCAGTGATCTCTCAATCCGTCTATCGTTTTGTCTCTACTTGCTCTCTCCTTGTTTCGTTCTCGTTTTCCTTCTTCTTTCTAGTAACCGTCTGTTCGCCACTCCTTCTCTCACAACTGACAACTGACCACTCCACCACTAAACTTACATTTATATATAGGCATACTGTTAGCAATTAACACTTTACATACATACGCGGTACCTTACAATCCTATGTTATTAACACTCTAATGATAACAACGCTTTACTAAATTAACACTTAAGAACAATAAACTTACAAGGTTTTAATTACAGACTAAGTTACAATACATCTCTAATTACAAACCGCACTACAACGTTGAATTAACACTAGATAATTAACACTAGGACGATACGAAATACTGAGATTGAAAAACTGAAGCAAAAAGCTAAATTAAAACATGACAAAATAGAAAATGTCGTGACACTCTACTGACAACCACTGCCCAATTGAAGAGTAGCGTACCTCATGCTATGAAACACCTTTCCATTGGGCCACAGTCTGACCACTTCATTTTCCTTTGTCAAGTCGTGCTTGATCCCAGACTTCTCATTTACGAAGTAAATGTCAGGTATCCACATGTGCTGAACCATCTTAGCGTTGAGTGCAAGCCGCTTGCTATATCCTGAGTTATTATACGCCAGACGCTCGTCTTTCCAATACATGCGGAAAAAAAAGCTGGCCCGAAACTCCTGTTAATAGAAAGGAAGAAAACTTAAAAGGCAGTACTGACACATAAGCAGATCGCTAACGGATTTACACTAGATTTATCCAGTGTTTCTGTCGTAGGTACTTTCCGTACTTAAACAATGAAATAATTGTCTTTATATTATGGTATTGAGCATTAAGGCCATTCAAGATTTTGAGGCGGCTGCTCATGAACAGACTTGTGTTGGCGAACAGTTGGGGTCGACATGGGAAGATTAATTTAATATTATCTATCCACTCTAAGTTAAGCCTTTAACTGATCTGATTCAACTAGTGTGTCCTAAAAACTGTCCACCAACGACGAAGGATAGTTTCTGCGAGGACAAATACTCACAAATACTCACCATGTTCGCCTCGCTGATATAGCCAAGGTCTAAAATGAACATGTCTGTTGAAACTGTTATAGGTTCTCCTAGAATCATATAATAAAGAGATTACGCCAGAATATGTCAGAATGGCGAATGATTGTTCATCTAAGCACAAGCTGGCCTGTAGTGTTCCACAGGGATCTGCGTTAGGACCGATTTTGTACTCTATGTACAGGGCCCCGATTGCAGATGTCATCAACTGTCACAGTATGGGGTTTCACTTCTATGCGGATGACACGCAGATATATATGTCATTCAACCCTGCAGATGCTTTACAGTCCTAATCATAAATTGAGAGGTACATTAAAGAGGGGGAAGGAACAGGGGAGTAAATCTCCGTTCTCCCTACTTTCTGAGCCAATTTCTCCCTCCTCCCTACTCATCCAGGTCCATCCAGTTCAATTCTCCCTAATCCCAACTTTTTGGGGCCATTTCTCCCTCCTCCCTATTCTGTTCCTCCCCCCTCATTCAAGATGTCCAGCAATGGATGGTTGTGAACAAGCTTAAGCTCATTGGGGATAAGACGGAGCTCCTTGTCCTGACTGCACCCCATCATCCTCGACCTCCATTAGATTCAATCCTGATCGGAGCTGAAATTATTAAAGCTAGCAAATCTGCCAAGAACTTTGGTGTTTGGCTTGATAGCGTGCTTTCTATGGATGTACAAATAAATAGTGTGGCATTTTTGCAAAGCGAGTGACACTCGAAAGCTTGAAAGACTACAAGAAAGAGGACTTAGGGCGGTTTTCAAGGATAATAATTCTAGTTATGGACAATTATTGGAGAAGGCGGATCTGCCCACACTACTAAATAGTCGCTTACAGGATCTGTGCATCCTTATGTATAAAGTAAAGCATAAACTGTGCCCTGCATATATAAGTAACATCTTTAAAGAACCAAATAGTAATTACAATTTGAGGCAAGCAGATTTCTCTATACCCAGGTATGAGACAGTCACCTACGGCAAGCACTCTATTAGATATCTACGGCCTAGGCTATGGATAAAACTAGTACCCAAGAGTATCAGGGACGTCACAACCCTAATGTCGTTTAAAAGCAAGATTCGCCAACTCAATATAAGTGAACTTATCTGTCTGTAAAACTGCATTTTTCCACCTTCGTAACATAGCTAAAATTAGAAAGTTCCTTTCGTACCGTCGGTGTGAAATACTTATTCATGCTTTTATTTCGTCGAGGTTGGATGAATGTAACATACTTTTATCTGGCCTACAACAATTACAAATTAATAGACTGCAACATGTACAAAATTCAGCTGCCTGCCTGCTAACAGCAGCCACCAGCAGATATGAACAAGTTACACCCGTACTTAGAAGGTTACATTGGCTGCCTGTGTCCGCCTGTATTGACTTGAAGATACTTCTTCTTGTTTTGAAAGTACTTAATGGTCCGGGTCCTCTGTATCTTAGTGAACTGTTAAAACCGTACATTCCTAATAGAAACCTAAGATCTTCTACGAAAAAAAACTCTTAATTGTACCTAAATGCAATCTTAAAACATATTGATATAAAAGCGTTCTCTCATAGAGCTCCCACACTGTGGAACGCCCTGCAGGACGATATTAGGTAACTGGAACTCCTACAAACATTTAAGTCTAAACTTAAAACCCATCTCTTTAGACAGTTGTAGTTTTCGTTTTCATTGATTTTTACTAGTTTTTTAATTCATTATCCAATTGATTTTATATTCATATTACCATTATTCTAAAGCGCCGCTGGATCTTTGAGAAGCGCTGCGCTATATAAGCTATGTATTATTATTATTATTATTATTATTATTATTATTATTATTACAAATAATATTATTACAGATAATGACTTGATAATGAACTAGCGAGATTTTAGGATTAGACTGTTTAATATTCTTCACATTTTAACTATGTTTTATCCGTATCCGCCAATTAATAGAATTTAATAGGATTTAGATTGAACATTTTTATATAACAAACATGCATTTTGATCTGTTCGATAGTTGTATTTTTTATAACTCCACACAATTATTTGTTTGTTTCCTTTTTTAATCATAGCATACACAGTGTTCAGAAAGTTCATTTCCGCGGTACACTTACAAGCAACCTCATTTGTATATAAAAACCTTAGCAGTTTTAATTAATTTAATTTAATTTACTGCGATGATCACTCTTCACTTGCATCTACAACCGCAGTACAAATATGAATTATTTCATATATATACTTCACATCACTTCACTGAGCGGGAAAGTATGAACTCAATAAATTGACCTCGCTCCCAATGTGTGGCTTCATAGCTCAGTTGGTAGAGCATCGCACCGGTATCGCGGAGGTCACGGGTTCGAATCCCGTTGAAGCCCTGATTTTTTCAGGCTTCTTCTTTCCAGTTGCTTAAATTGGAAAATTTACTGCGATGATCACTCTTCACTTGCATCTACAACCGCAGTACAAATATGAATTATTTCATATATATACTTCACATCACTTCACTGAGCGGGAAAGTATGAACTCAATAAATTGACCTCGCTCCCAATGTGTGGCTTCATAGCTCAGTTGGTAGAGCATCGCACCGGTATCGCGGAGGTCACGGGTTCGAATCCCGTTGAAGCCCTGATTTTTTCAGGCTTCTTCTTTCCAGTTGCTTAAATTGGAAAATTTACTGCGATGATCACTCTTCACTTGCATCTACAACCGCAGTACAAATATGAATTATTTCATATATATACTTCACATCACTTCACTGAGCGGGAAAGTATGAACTCAATAAATTGACCTCGCTCCCAATGTGTGGCTTCATAGCTCAGTTGGTAGAGCATCGCACCGGTATCGCGGAGGTCACGGGTTCGAATCCCGTTGAAGCCCTGATTTTTTCAGGCTTCTTCTTTCCAGTTGCTTAAATTGGAAAATTTACTGCGATGATCACTCTTCACTTGCATCTACAACCGCAGTACAAATATGAATTATTTCATATATATACTTCACATCACTTCACTGAGCGGGAAAGTATGAACTCAATAAATTGACCTCGCTCCCAATGTGTGGCTTCATAGCTCAGTTGGTAGAGCATCGCACCGGTATCGCGGAGGTCACGGGTTCGAATCCCGTTGAAGCCCTGATTTTTTCAGGCTTCTTCTTTCCAGTTGCTTAAATTGGAAAATTTACTGCGATGATCACTCTTCACTTGCATCTACAACCGCAGTACAAATATGAATTATTTCATATATATACTTCACATCACTTCACTGAGCGGGAAAGTATGAACTCAATAAATTGACCTCGCTCCCAATGTGTGGCTTCATAGCTCAGTTGGTAGAGCATCGCACCGGTATCGCGGAGGTCACGGGTTCGAATCCCGTTGAAGCCCTGATTTTTTCAGGCTTCTTCTTTCCAGTTGCTTAAATTGGAAAATTTACTGCGATGATCACTCTTCACTTGCATCTACAACCGCAGTACAAATATGAATTATTTCATATATATACTTCACATCACTTCACTGAGCGGGAAAGTATGAACTCAATAAATTGACCTCGCTCCCAATGTGTGGCTTCATAGCTCAGTTGGTAGAGCATCGCACCGGTATCGCGGAGGTCACGGGTTCGAATCCCGTTGAAGCCCTGATTTTTTTCAGGCTTCTTCTTTCCAGTTGCTTAAATTGGAAAATTTACTGCGATGATCACTCTTCACTTGCATCTACAACCGCAGTACAAATATGAATTATTTCATATATATACTTCACATCACTTCACTGAGCGGGAAAGTATGAACTCAATAAATTGACCTCGCTCCCAATGTGTGGCTTCATAGCTCAGTTGGTAGAGCATCGCACCGGTATCGCGGAGGTCACGGGTTCGAATCCCGTTGAAGCCCTGATTTTTTCAGGCTTCTTCTTTCCAGTTGCTTAAATTGGAAAATTTACTGCGATGATCACTCTTCACTTGCAGTTTTAAACATTGATGTAATTATTTATTGCTGTTCAGTATCTAACAAAATTTTTATTTTTATAAAAAATTGTTATTATTATTATTATTATTATTATTATTATTATTATTATTATTATTATTACCAAATGATACTTGACCATGCCCGTTATAGAAAAGGCAAAATATAGCGTTCGTTTAACTGTCGATATTTAAACACACCCATATGCTAAGCCATTTTAATAACCAGTCCTTCTTGTCATGTCATTTCAGGCTGTCTTTGCAGGTGCCAATGACCCATAGGTCTAAAAGTTCTCGTTTTGATCGGTCTAGAGGAGTTGCGATTAAAGTGTAGTTGCACGAATGACGTCATGAGTCAAACAAAATAGAAAAATAAACTGTCCTGTATCTTGTCAGTCATATATACTAAATGTCATATCAGTCAGCCATCATGTGTCATTCACATCGTGTGCATCATGTTATCATTTCAATACACCATTTTGCTAGTGATCAGTTCCGAGTGAATTGTGGGTAGATCCAGTCCTTTGTGGGGGCAACCGGCCATTTAAAGACGTAATTTGAAGTTATAATTTTGACCGTTTGCCCTCACAAAGGACTGGTTCTACCCATAATTCACTTGGAACTGATCATTAGCAAACTGGTGTATTCAATCCGTGCAATATCGTGATGTTCCATTCACTTTGATATTAGAGGCATGTATATAACATTCCTATTTTCCAGTGTCACTGATTTGTATGGGCAATCTCATCACGCGTGAAATTGATGGTTAATCCTTAATTTTACGAGGAAACATACGATTACTTGTTGATCACTAAAAGGGTAAAATTAATGGAGTCGTGCATGCGGTTTATTCGTTTCTCACTGGAAGCCCGCTTAATGCGAGTACAAACTTCAATCAAATCTATCGAACCAATCGATGCAATGAGATTTAACCAAAGTCTCTGAAAAGTCCTGGTGTGCGTTTCTCGAAACCCCGGAAACTTTTCGGGTCTATTTCGGGTGCCACAGTTTCCTTCATATCTTAAAAACGAAGACGTTTCCGGGTTATGAAATTTTGCAACAAATTTGCCCTTTCGTATCTTGAAATCATAGTAAAAGGCCAGCTTTTTAGAATAGAAGGATCGCAGTTTTTGAAATGGCTTTTCGGAACCGAAAGGTTTACGGGACTTTCGAGAAACGGGCCCCTGGCCAGAAAAATTTCATTTCAACTGAATCACGTTGGCCATTGTAAAGTTTGCAATCGACCCTCTTCATTACTAAAAATGCCATTGAATAAGAAAAAAAATGCCCGCTGTCTCAGGCAATCAGCTTTCACTAATTTTGCCCTTCAGTGATGAGTTATTGGAAGCACAGACAGGTTGACCAATATACATGTCACTTGAATGTATGAATGTGAAAAACAATAAGAATTGTAAAACGCAAATGTATCACCAGCCAGCAGATACCACATACGTACGTCCTATCTTTGGTCTTAATCTACTGTCAGACTTGTTCTGGATCTGGTTTAATATCTTCGCTAGGAGAGTTTCTGCAGTCTCATTATCTGCTTCTTTTGTGTTATCGTTTGACAGTTTTGTTGCACTGCATGAAAAGAAAATGAAAATAAATGAATTAAGGTATCTTCAAGATATGAATAGGTGAGATTTCAAACAAAATTTTCAAGGACCAACTAAGATACGCTGAACAGTACTGGATATTTAAATGCATGCCTCTGGGCAACCAAGAAGAACTTTGGCTCTGAAGAATAAACAGTAAGTGAACGCAAAGCCATAATATGGAGGTCACTGTAGGAGGTTACCTAAACGTTTTACCTGGATGTGTGACTTGTTTTTGTGGCCTCTGTCGAAGACGTTGCATTAGGATCTTGCGATGCCTTGGAATCGCCAGCCACTAAGCAAACCAGCAGTGTGAAAATTGCCAGATTCAGTGACCCAAGCATTTGCGTTTTACATCCAAAGGAATTCCTAGAAAGGAAAGATTAATGGTGCTTTTCATGCTGCCCTCAGACAAAACAAGGTACAGACAAATTGCATTGACTCTGGAAATGCATGAGTATCTGTCTTGTGGGGGATTACTGTCCCGCCCACGGAGAGAACTGGAGATAAACACCGATTCAAAAATAGAAAACTACCCATGACTAAGATATGGCAATTGAAATCGCGGAACAAACACTGACATCTCTAATTAAATCAATTTTTTAAAGCCTTTTAGGTTGTTTTTTTTTTACTTACGTTAGATGTTTAATTACTGGAACTGATATCGAGACTATCCCTTCAACATTTATGAAAATTTTATGAGTTTACCTTTCAAACATGAAAGTGACCTTCACTAAACTCATTTTCGAAGTACGGAGACGTCAGTTACCGTTGCACGTCACGCTGGACGCGATAAATGTCATCCGTTTTTTATCCTTTGCATTAAATCTTCTCCATCAAGGGTTTTGCTCCCTCTAAATAAAAGCTATACAGCCGATTGAAATTTGTTGTAATGGCTGAAAATAATTCATGCCGCAAATTCGGTGTACATGTAGCCATGCTGATAGAACTCGTATTTCCGTAGAAAGCGGTAGTGAACGTTGCGTGTTTGTAGCTTATATGTTGCCTTATTGTTTAGCTTTTGACTTATATCGCTCATTTGCATGGTTAAGGTAAAATACAAAACCACTTCGCGCACTCTGCGTAGCCTATGTCCCTATGCTATCTTCTAACATTTTTGGAATATTTTTCTCGATTATACAGTTCTATATTCACCCTTTCTTGGTGTAATTAGAAAACATTTCTAATTTAAATTTAAAAAAATTATGCAATTCTATAAACAGGATCTTACCCTCTTATAAATGACAAATGAACTCGAAAATCATGGGAGTTTTTAATTGTAGAGAGTCAACACTCGTATTGAAATAGGATATACAATTAAAACTTAAGAAATAGGACCACTTTTTTTGGGCCGAAAGTAAAAAGATCCTGAAATTCTACCTGAGAAGCGACAGTGTTTATAAAAGGCAGAAAAGATAAATGAACGTCATCCTTCTCAGGGAAGCTCATATAGAAAATTAACGGCGGTTCTTCATGCAATACTTACGATTTCGATCGCTGTCAAACAAAAACTGAACTCACAAGCTGGTAGTAGCGCGATTTTTGTCAGCCCGGCTTCATCGAGCGGGAACTCTGCAAACTAGTCTTTAACAATTACTCGGCTCTTTCAATTTCGTTCGCCCGGCTTAATTGAAAAAAATAAAATATATTTCGTCTCTCTTTACCACTATTTAATCCATGTTTGACCCAACTAGACTCTTGCTGTGCACACCCAATGTGAAAAATACTTAGTAGTCTCCTTTGTATTCGTGGTTTTAAACAATGTAAAGATGAAGAGGTGTTTACAATATGCTCATCGATTTTGTTTTTACGTGCATCGGTGGTTGTCAACCTTTTTGTGATGCGACGTCGGTAAAAGATAAATATTTCGATCATGACTTCTTTCAAGACCAGCACTCGAGTTGTTTGCATTTATGTCTGTCAGAATTAAGTGATGTATTGCCAGAGATCGTACATTTGACGTAAGTCTCGGTATAATGGGAAAAAATGCCCCAAAAGATAAGTCTTCTTGCTTCACATCAGAGGTAGAAAGAAACGAAAACAACTGAGATCAAAAGTTTTGTTTCAAGTGAAATCAGCAACAATTTAAGATGTTTGAATTTGTCCTCCGAGAAAACCTTACAAGACTATCCCGATGAAGAACACCAAAACACAGAGATGATTTGATATTATTATTAATTCATAGAAAACCTAGATCGAAGGAAAATAGCGGTAACTAAAGCACGTTGCTTGTGGCGATTTATTTTAAGATATACCTTGCTTAAAATAAAACAGCTAAGCTCTCAAACTCTGTAACCCGGTTGCCGTCATCAAGTTTCAATTAATGCTGAACACAATTATTTTAGATTTTTGAGTCGTTTCTGTTTTATTATACAAATGAAGCAGACAGGGCATGCCAGAATTTACGCCGAATAATTACAGATTCAATTTGAATTAGGCATGCGGCATTACTTTATCCATTAAGCCGATTGTAAGACAAGCCCTGTGCTAAATATTTTGACAGTTTGGCAATGAGTGTGATTTAAAATTCTACCATTATTTCAGCTGCAGGAAAAGAAAAAAAACTTCGAGCCATCTGACCGCATCTGAAAAGGAAAGTGTTTCGTCTACGAACGTATTGAGGAATGAAGACCAGATTTAACAGCTTCGATTCACGACTGAAGGTGCAAGGTAATTTTTTTCCACGACAGAAAAAAATAAACAGACGTTGAGGAATCACGATGTTTTTCTGAGGTCAAAGGTTTAATTCACTTTCATATCTTAAATCGACGATTTCCTTAAGAAATGAGAAATGATGGTTTTCACGGAATCAAAATATTGTGCGAAGAACTCTCTTGGAAAACATCGCGGCTTACAATATGGACGTATGCATAGTCCTCGAAGGAAGCAGTCTTCGAAATAAATCACTGAATCTACTTACTTTTGTTAAGGTTGACTGTAATTTAGGGTTTTGAACGGTTCGCACGTTAGGTTACTTCAAGTCCACATTCACAAAATAAATCCTGACAATGAAGAAATCGCTGTCATGTCTGTGAAATCCAAATGAACTCCTCAAATTTGTTATGTCTAAACAGTGGAAACGTCCCACCCTTGTGGTACATTTATTGCGTGGTTCTGCCAATAAAACTGGACTGAGTAGTTGCAATGCACTTTTCGGTGACGCCTTTTATGTGATTGTTAATTTCTGTTGGATCGGTAAAATGCTAGTTTGTGGATTCAAGACAACGTCAGCGAATCACTTTGCAGAATCAAGTGGGCTTCCCACAAGGTTATTAATGGTTTCGAAATGCACGGGTGTCCAAGACTGATATTTTTTAAAACAAAAGTTGGGTCAGTAAGTACTTTAGCACACCCTTGCCAGTTCGAACTAAGGCAAACATGCAACGAATAGCAACCAGGAACTGAAAAGCTGTGCTCGGCTTCTAGAGACTACACCTGTTTTGCTGAAATAAAGCGCCATGAAGTGATTTACAGTAAAAGATTTCTCGAACATTTAAATACTTCTCACTGAAAACCAAACGATTTAGCTTGAATTATTTTACCCCTATCTGACCAGTTTGTTATTATTGCGAATATTGCCTTTAGCTAGAGGACATATTTTTTTCATCTCGGTTTAGCTAATAGATTTTAAGTTTTATTTTATTTGAATTATTAACAAAGACAAGCCTACCTCCCTTGAAGTAAGTGACAGAAAGAACCATTACCTTGAAAACTCGACATTCTCAGACGGCGACTAAACAGAGGAAATTATAGGGAATGAAAGTTTTGGTATTATTGTGATATCGACTAAAAAGAAAAACTTCACGGTGTAAAACTTGCTGAAACTACTCGTTCATTTTGTAGAATAAATTTGTATACATATTTTCAAGACCATTAAATACAGTCCGAAGGAGTTTTTCAGTATATTAAAACAAATGTATGCAGTAACCAGAATTCTGAGAAAAACGTTTTTCGTCCATTTTGGACACTCATCTAGCCTACCTTTTGACTTTGAAGACATTTTTTCTGTGGCTTTAGAACAACTGATGCCAACCGTGTTAAATTTTAAAGCATATCGCTTTATTTATCCAATCACCATCGAAAACAATTCAATCCGATAGCCCGCAAGTTAGATATGTTCACTTGGACAGGCCGAACATATCAGTAAAAAATACGAACACACGCAAAGTCAAATGAGTTGTAGACGTCTTGTAATATGAATGACAAAACGTCAGGGATAATTTAACAACCTATCCCTCTCCCTCCCCCCCCCCCCCCTCCACCCCTTTCCCCTCCGCTCCTTCTCGGCAATTGTCTGAAAGGTTCTCTCCAATCGTCAAACAAATTCATCTCAAAATCTGATTTTGTGTCCAATTTAGAAATTCTGGGTCATCTTTCTCTGTATGGACGAACGCATTGTTCTTTTTGCACTCCTAGCACCATTAGACAGCTTTGAACCCTAATAAATGATGATGAGGATGATGATGATGATGATGATGACGACGACGACAACGATTGTGGTGGTGGCGATGGCGGTGGTGGTAAAAGTAATGATGATGACAGAGATGATATTGGTGGTGTCAGGGAGCCCAACGCTACTGGTGGTGTGCGCGCGGCGGTTAAGATAATGATAGTTCGAAGTAAATACTTGCAGTGGCGCCAAACGCAAGGAATTTTGTTATAATCTTAGAAGGCAAATCCTATAGGTACCCATTGGAGAGCTCGTGGACTGTTAGTCATCACTTGTGATAATTAAGTCACAGTAATTACTGTATGCGGCTTTCGTCCTGTAGATAGCATTTCACCCAACGCGCTGCGCTTTATAGTTTGATCACACAAGGTGATTTCGACCAACAAGATCGACCCGCGCTGCAATTGCACGGTGAATTTAACTGGAAATAAGGTCAAATATTTTAATTTCGATGACATCATGTTACGTGTTCAACGTGTCAATCTGAACAAACGCCATCTTGAATCCGACAGAATCCAGACTTCTTCAGAGCCGTCAACCACGATTCAAATTGCAAATAACAGAGAAATAAGGGGCACAGAGATAAATGACGATCTGTGTCGTGAAAAGGAAAAAAATCTAAAACATGCCTGTCAAAATGTTGTCATATGAGCGATTTTACGTCAGACAAAAGTGCTGCTAAGTAAATCTTAAAATTAACGAAATTTGTATGGCATTTGCATTAATACTAAAATTTTTAGAAGTTACTGGCGTCTTCTGCACTTCCCTAAGGCTCAACCAAGAATCAGCCCATCAGTCTATCAATAATTCAAATCTTGCACTGTTCTATGTACGATATGGGCTGTGCGATATGCGCTGCGCCTTTACCAACTAGGCTGGAAATGCACTGAGACGACTCAGTGGCTTGTGTGAGATAACGTAATGCAAGGACTAAAATGCCTCTGAATAACAAAGCTATATCACACGTTTTATTTATCGCATCTTGACTTAACTTAGCCTGTCTACAGTGTGCAAGTTATTTAAGGTTAATAAACTGCCTATCTTTTTCATTACTCCGTCCGGAAATCCGTGTATAAAAGGAGCTGCTACAGGCTTCAAATTTAACGATATTATTTGTCAGTTCGAAATCGCAAAAATACTACTTACCTCCACAAAGATGTCTTAGACGCTAATATTTCAGAAAATCTCCTCGTTACCGCAAAAAACCGTTCGTTTCTACAGCTTCCATTCGTGTTGTGAATTGCAAATCAAAGTCAATGATTCTGAAGCAGGTGAGAGGAAGACAAAGCTCCCTCACAGGGAGACTTTCAAGTCATCAGCGAATGATCCTATACATTAACATATCTTCTTTATCTACGTTGGTCGCGGCATTTGTTTATAAACTGCCCCCACTAAGATTATTGTATAGAAATATCATTTCAATTATTAATTGATTTCATAGAGGTGATTTGTGGTTTAAAATTGTTAAATGTACTTGTGCTTCAATCAGCCACCTCAGCCAATCAAAAGTCTTTGCGTGATAGTTGTAAACCCTAATTAAAAATGCAATTTCCCAAAAAGAAGACAGGAAATGTATAGCAGTCACTTGTTCTTATACAAAATCCAACATAGTTCAAAATGGGAGTTGAAACGTCGATAAGTCAGAACCCAACGGATCGTTTGTGGTGATTCAGAGAGTCAAACTCTTCTCTTGGAGGGGCAATAATGAATTTCAAGTGCAAAAAAGGCCCGCTGTATTTTTGTAATTAAAGCCGACAAAAGTTCGGAAATTCGGATATTTTTTCTTTTTCAGTACGAAACAGATAAAGAGAACACAGTATTTTTGGATTTACCTTACATACATACATTTATTCCTGTCTTTCAGTCAATATGTTACATTTTTTACAAACGAAAAGACAAAGCTACTTTGATGTTGTCGTTGGCCCAGGAAAGTAGAACAGAATGGGATGAGATTAAATTCTTATGTGTCACCTGAATTGTACCAGACACGACTTCATTATAGTTTAGAAGTTAAAAAGAAGCTAAGAGAGCACATAATAAAAGACTGTTTTTCAATGCCGTAGCGGCCATTTTATCTTCTCAACGTTTCATAAAGTAAACTTTGGAATTTTTCATTTAATTAAACTGTTCTGTTTTCTTTTTGAGCTGACCACAGCTCTATGTTAAAATCTTAACCCTTTATCTAGCAACTTTCGTGCCCACAAAATCCAAAACGATTTAACTGATATTTTTGCGGTGGATGAAAATTGTGTGATGCCGATAGGGGGTTCTGAATTCTTAAAAGGGACCAGACATTCATGCAGATTAAATTTTGGTGGGAAACGGCGATGAAAAAGTATAACTGACGACAATGATCACCTGAAAGATAAGGCAGAGAAGACATGGAAGAACTCAGTATGATAAGAGCTACAGCTTTTAAAGCTTTTTGAGCTAGCCAATGCAGATCAAAGTGATAGTGTGAAAGTCAAGCCGACCCGACTGTAATTTGGGCTGGCAAAAGCTTGTCCTATGTTGAGTCTCTTAAAACTTAGAAAAAAAATACACTTCAGCTGATTGTTATTAACTGACATAACTAGTCACTCACACTGTCAAACTTCATTCAACACGTCTTTCTTCGTCTCGCCCTGCTTTTGCTTCTTCTTCTCCTGCTTCTTTCAGTCTGGTTCTTTGTTTCCTTCTTCCTCTTCACCTTCTTCAAAACGGTTACTTGCCAAAATATTACACTGATAATTAATAAATCGTTCGGCAAAATTTCAAAAAACCCTTAAACCATTCCGTATCATAAGTTTACTTTTAGCTACACCAGTTAGCATCTCTCATTGTAGTAGTTGGGATATTACGCAATGAAAACGTTGGGGCTAACATGAGTGTGGTGCAGACATACCTTGACGACGGCAACAGGGCTTAGCTACTGCCTGGTTGCAAAAACAGTGGCCTTCTAACACTAAGACAGGTTGACCATTACATAGATGTAAAGCCCGGGCTAGACGAGCAAACGTTTTTGTACAAAATCTTGTATAAAAAACATGTTTCACCGTTTCAGGTTTAGCCACCCTTATCAACAAAACATGCACAAGTATTTAAAAAGAAACCAACTTAAAACACATAACGTCGAAATTTTAGCTATAATCGACGAAAACTAAGGCATTCTGTTTTCTCCCTTTAGTATCTGGTCGAACATGATCGAACACTGTTTGCCCATTTAGCACTGAACGCTTTGTTGCGGAAAGCACAAACACAATGTGTTCGACGAAAATGGTTGATCGTTTAGCCAGGGCTTAAGAAAAAGGTCTTTCTGAAACACCATCAGTATAAACGGAACACTCAACATAACAGTCCAGCTTTAAAAGTGCCAGAATACGACGAGGACGCACGAATGACGTCTTAACATAAGACCTTTTTCTCTCTGTTTTTTTTTTTTTTTTTTCTAAAATGGCGGAAAGTTTTGATAATGTAGACGACATTTTACCAGATGAACGAAGACGTAGAAAAAAGACTTGCCGAGGCTACAAACAAAGTCCAAAACCTAAACTCGAGCAGTCTCAGTATAGTTGTAATAGATCACAGAAGACGTCAAACTGTGGTAAGAACAACCATAACACACTAGGCCATCGTCTCGTGCGTATGCCAATTTTTTGTTCTTACCACATTTTGATGTCATTTTTGATCTCTTACTGAACTGACGCACGTCGACATGGAATCTAGTTGTTAATCAGACCATCCCTCTCTCTTGTTGGTCGTGGATGCGTCGTAGGTTGCCAAAACAAGAAAAGGAAAGGCAGAAATTGAAAAAAGCAGGTGCCAGCAAATTGCTGGACGAGTAATCAAAGGTAGTATCGATTGCATCTTCTTTCGGTGCTGTAGTTTTTCTGTGCTGAATCACTTTCTGAAGCCAGAATGCTTAAAGACGTTGCTGTGAGTAAAGGCCCGTTTAAACGGTTTCAACATTTGACCAACATTCGTTCAACAAAAGTTGAACGGATGTTGGTCAAATGTTAATTGGGTGCAAAAATAAAATTGTGCAGAGGCCCGTTCAAACGGTTCCAACATTGTGCTAACTCCTTCACCGTTTACGCAAACGATAGACGCCATACTGACTTTTGCGGCCTGATGTGAGCATGCGTGTATTCTCGCTACAATTGATGAACAGAAGTGTTCAAACGGCTTCAACACCATTCAACATTTTCAAGAACAAAGGAAAAGTTGAATTTATTTTGAATGGATGTTTGAACCGGTTCTGAAACTTGACTCAACACGCTTTCAACAAACTTTCAACATTTTTTGCGCTATCAACAATGTTAAGACCACCTGTTCAAACGTACCCAACATTTGGTTCAACAAAGTGTTAAAGGCATGTTTAAGCAAATGTTGAAACCGTTTAACGGGCCTTCGTATTTCAAGTCTTTTGCCATTTTATAAACTCGAGGATAAGTCAAGGAAACGGACGAAATGCTGAAATTGAAAGCCTTCTGGTTTAACAAGAGTTCATCGTTTATCAATTTTATATAAAATGTACGAAGAAACAAGACATTTGAGGGCTGTCTGTCGCGGTTTGTAATAAACTTCGCTAAAATAATTAGTTTGGAATGTTTATGGGCGAACCGGCAGTGAACGCACTATCCGCTAAGAAGGGGCTGGTCACTCAATGAGCGGGGGATGCATCTGATCTGCGCTGAAGTCCTACATGGGGGAAATTCAAGAATTTAGACATAGATTGATGCTACAGATCCACGAAACCCTCCGAGGAAGTTGAGGATGTGTTTCTTAAGTCTTGTTTTCTCACAATAGGCCATTGTTTTGATATGCTAGAAAACAATACTTAGGATAAATCTTAACTTATGAGGGCTTCGGGAAACTTGCCACTAGTTTGAAAATTGATGAGCGTAACTAAAAAGGTCGAAACAAGACTGGCGACGATCACAAATGATTATCTGAAGCTCGCAAACTAGTTGTGGTCGTTCGCCGTCGTTTTCGTAGTAAGATAAGGATTCTAACAGGAGACTACCGTGAAAAACAATTCACTGATTTAGTGGATTGAGATGAAGTCAAGTACTACGTGAAGTCAGTGGCTCTAACATCTTTACGAATCCTCCTAGAGTTGTGCACGCGCAGACGCCCCCTTTTCCTGTCCATGAAATTACTACTTGCGTGAGCCGATGGCCTCATCCTCATTATGATGGCCATGACCGAGCCATTTTTCATTGTTTTTTCCTGAAGATTCTTTCTCAGTGTCTTTCAAGATGTTGGTTGCCGGAGATGTTATTTAAGTAGAGGAGAATATCCCCTGTGGTCCTTTTCAAAAATAAAAAATGTCTTCCGAGATCGTCTCTCTCATATAATTAAACTGCATTCGTCTTCTCACGATAAAACATCAATATATCCATGGATTTGATTACGTCTATCCTGAGTTCAACCGCGTTTGGCTACAAGCGCTCGATATGATCGAGTGGAACTATCAGATTACGTATCAACAGCCACGATTCTACTTCAGAGGAAACCCTCTGCCAGTCGACCGAAACCATCGCCTAATGAAGATCAAAAGCGGGCGCGGTCAAATAGTCCGCGAAAATGCGAAATATAATGCTAGACAGACGATCAACATTGAAGCCATCATACCAACTACGCGACATTTTCTTTTCATTTCTTGGAACACTAAGCGAAGCAGTTAAAGTTTCAATGGTGACCAATAAGCTTAGCAGGCATCCATCATGAAGTTGAGCCCACTGTGTTCATAGTGGTCAGAACTTAGAGAATACAATATTCTGAATACAGTATTGCACTGATGCTTGTATCATAGTTTCGCGAGATCTCAAATACAACGCCAAGGTTACATGCACCGCCCACGCTTTTAACACATTGTATTTATAAGTAAGCGCTTTACTTTAAGTGAGCTGATTCTATGTGTGAGACACATATACAGTCGCTGATATTAATACTTGTCCTTTTTTTCTCAAATTTCATTTTCCTGCGCATTTGTAATTGGCTTTTAGTTTTTCAGTTCGATTCCCTGATCTTTGCGTTTCTGTTATGTCTTAAATATTTTGAAACATTGCTCTATTATATTTTTCCTTTGGCCTGGTTCGCTCTCATAATTAATTTTTAAAGTTATTAGTCAATGCCAAAAAGTGGAAATATGGTCAGCTCGTTTAATATCGAAGCGCTAAGTAAGGGTGGCAGCATCACTTGGAGACAGCTATAAATTGACCGTCGGTTTTTAGTCTTTTTGATCGGTAAGTGACTCACTGGCGTCTCATAATTGCAAATCACCAGGAATTCCTAATTATTTGCTAAGTCACTGAGGAATAAAACTTTCACTTTTCAAGAGCAGAATAAACTCTGTTTTTCACACTGCTGTAACAATATTCATGATTGAGTTGGGATATTCACAAAATATGATATGTTTGTCGTGCTCACCTAATTAAAATATCTTGAAAATTGATTTGGTTTCGCTTTGCAGGCCGTAAGATATGCAAATTTTAGAATAGTTTTTGAATACGCACGTGCCGAAGAAGAGACTCATGCATGCCTCGTTTGTTTCTTTGTTGTCAAGAGGTTGTGAGCGAAATCGGTAATGTGCTTATTATAGTTCTCGGCTTTCTCTTGCCTAAAAGCTTTTTTTTTATTATTGCCATTAAATTAACAATCGAAAATCAACCGAGATGTAATTTCAAGCCAAAGCTGTCCAGGATAAGAGTTTCGAACGTGCGCCAAATTATTAGCTTCTGAAGTAAGAAAGATCTGATCACATTCATTGAAGGACTCTTTGCTTGAATTCAATTATATCTGCCAGTGGCTTTTTTGAGCCCCTCGCAAGTGTCTTGTCTCCCCTTGGTGCAGGTGGAAACCAAGAATTTAACCAATCAGAGACTGGCTAGACTTTGTGGTCAGCGGTGTCTTAAGTCATTTCTCCGATTAATTTGTAAACAGTGGAGACAGTTGTGCTTTTCTCCTGTGAAAATGTTGGAGGAGTTTGCAGAACTGCTGGCGTAAATCAAGGAACTAGCATTCGGATATCGAAGACACATTTCAGCGGTGCAGATTGCTTTCGTTCACGTCCAAGATGTGAAATTTTAAGCGGTCATGTTCGTATTTTGCTGCAGCAGTGGGGGTCCACTTTCTACTCGCTTTTGCTCCACCAATGGCCTCAGGTAGTGATGATTCAGAATCCAGTAGCAGAGTTTTATCTTCGCTGCTTTCAAGCGGCAATCAGTTATCCCCCGAATGGAAAGCACTCACAACAGCAGATCAAAGGATCTACTTTGTAAAGTAAGTGAAATCAAACCAGTGTTATCCAGATTTCGTTTGCTTGCTTCAAAGGTTTGAGAAAAGTCCGCGAGCATACGGTAAGCATAACTTAAGCTTAAATTTACATCATTACTCCGGTGCATTATATATGTTCAATTAGATCGCAGTTCAATGTGTTTTGCAGCGCTTCGACTCTAATTAACTCGTGTTTTTTTATGTTCAAATTCACGATTTGGATCGTTCCGACCTGAAACGTGTCGGTTCCCCCCGTACAAGTCTTTATTTTGGATTGCTTGCGGAAATTAATTTTTGTTTACAGGGAGGGTTCGCCTTTATTTTCGCTCGTCTACACTATCCGTCGAACAGACAGCCGTAATTTCCCAACTGGGTTTGTTTTATAGCACGAACACTTGATCGCGCCAATCCACAAAAACCTTGTTTCTATGATTTCAATGCAATGTCAGTTTGCATCGTTCCGAATTGACAAGTTGTTACTCCCTCTAATTTCATATTCAGCCAGCGAACTAGG
>OX419341.1:17704725-17732225 GCA_948470475.1 Galaxea fascicularis | reverse complement strand
TGTACCCTTATTGTATTGTACACCCACCCCTTGATAAGAGAGGCTATCGGCCAAGCTTCAATGCTGACTTTTGGCCTTAACCTACGATTTGTCAT
This sequence comes from Galaxea fascicularis, assembly GCA_948470475.1. Lineage (NCBI taxonomy): Eukaryota > Metazoa > Cnidaria > Anthozoa > Scleractinia > Euphylliidae > Galaxea > Galaxea fascicularis. The sequence goes on along the minus strand of OX419341.1, from coordinate 17,732,130 downwards.
AATGTGTGTTCTCAAGTACTGTCCTCCGTCGTTCAAAAATGACTTCTCTTCAATTTAAATATGATGGGGTGCACCACCAAAGCTTCAAGAATGAGGAGTCGTTTACTGCTGTAACAGGTGGACACGCCGGCATTCCTCTTATTCCATAACACGGGGCCGGAAAAATTCAAAGTCTGACGCGGGTTTTCAGTCACCGTCCAATGGCAGTACTCACGCGCGCTTGTCAACCATATATAGAAGTTACGCTAAAACCACAGTGACTCGGGGCCTGATAAACACGCCAGTTTTTTTTTCTCTTAGGTTACCAACAGGGTAGTAGAGTGTTTCTATGGGATGGACCTGAAGTATGACCTGGCAATCAAGCTGGCTGCCTTTCAAATCCAGCAAAAGGCTGTTGAAGCAGCTGCCGGACGTCCTGTCAAAATTTCAGTACGGCAGGCCGAGAAGGAATTCGGAGGCCTCGGGAAGTTTGTTTCGGCAGATCTTTTGCACAGTATGAGAGAAAAGGAGTTGCGAAAAGTCCTTGATCAGCAAATAAAACAGAACGAGAATCTCGCTCCACCAGGCGAGAGACACATGAACTCTTTACAGTGTAAAATACATTATTTAAATCTTTCAATGGAGATATTCTCTTACGGTGGTAGATACTTTGATGCCATACTTGTCGATAATGGCAACGAAGGACCAAGTTTGAAAAAGGTTTGTTAACTTCAGTAGAAATCCAATCTCTATCGTCTGTAAGTAGTCGGATGTCTAGTGAAAACAAGGAAGTGAAAGGCGCTGCCCTTTATTCGGAATGTGAACATTATGCTCTTCTAAAAAAAATGTTAGTGGTTGTGGGTTTAAAAAGAGTTGCAGGATTTTAACCTGAAAACAGAAAACAGCATAGGAAAAGCGAGTGGCGTTTCATAGCTTTTATTTGACTTTGTCTCTTATGGGTGAGACACGTTATATGTATTTGAAGTTTGATCAGGAATTATTGCTTATTTGTCTTGAAATTTCATGCCAAAATTTAGTTACTTTTTGACGGAATTTCTTTTGTTTTGATTCTAACTGCAAAATATTTTTTCGCAAAAAAATCTTTGCACCTGTCTGAAACGCCTTGTGACTTTTTTTCCTTTTTTGCCAAAAAAAAAATGAGCATCATTTGTTTCATGACCGAGTCAGAAGGGACGTGGTTCTATTCCTTATTTGACGTCGTAAACTGATTTACATTGCATTAACTCTTTGAATTAGATTGTGACGTTAAGATGGACTCACGCCTCTTCTGACTCGATCGTGAAACTGGTGCTTAGTTTTACATAAGTTTAGAAGCCTATAAAAAGCAGAATTTAGTGGAAAAAAAAAAGAGCCGCGATGAGTTTCGAACAAGTGCAAAGGTTGTTTTAGCGAAAAATATTTTGGGGTTAGGGGCACTTTAACATCGTTCATTCTCGCTCCAAAACAGATAAAGAAACAACATATCACTGTGCTTGTCAGTCTCAAGTATGGAGTGAGCCAAGTAGTCAGAGGAAAGGTTAACGTAGTAAGTACATGTAATCTTACTGTTTCTTATATACGTTACCGAAGTAAGCCTTACGTTCATTGCCATTCCTTTAACCCTAACGATAAGATTCGTGCTGTTACCGGAGTTTGTAATCATTGCATGCATCCAAACTGATACAGTAACAGGTACTCCTTTAAGCGGTTACTTTTAATACGAAACACCGGAATTTTTACCATGAACAATTAAAACCCTGTAAATATGACCGTCGCGCTTAAAATGGAATCGTATTAAGTATTAAATGGACTTCTGGCATTTTTGAAAGATACTGAACGACCAACTGTTCGTGCAAAAGAATGCCTCACTCCCGTGGAGTTACGAGATTTTTTTGTCTTTCGTTATTATTTGTAGTGGTGCCAACTAGCTGAGTTTCACGAGATCACAGGCTTCAGGATTTCTCGTCATGAAGATAACAAGCGACTTCTACGTGTCCGACTGCAAGAAGGACAGGTATAACGGAAACAGACAGACAGCCATGCAGGAAGGCAATCGAGTCGTCAGTAAATCTGTCAGTCGGACGTCCCAGGTTGTCACGTTTGCTATTGAGCTTGTGGTTGTTTTTCCTCTTCCAAGAGTTATTGCTTGACGTACGGTTATTCATTTTTATTTGCACCTTGGTCAAGTTTGTTCAGTTAGGATAAGTCAATTTGCTAGTCAGTCATGCAGTCACCCCGCCCGTCTGTACATCGCTTAGTCAGTCAGTCAGGCAATCTGTCCGCCGGTCCATGAATGGGGGTTTCCAGCCTTTCTTTAAACCAAATCCCAGTCCCAGTATTAAAACTGAAAAGAAATCCCAGAGCAGGTTATTTAACGTTACGTCCAGTTTTAAAACGCAATTCTGTGTTTCATTGCTCTTTTTGGAACTATTTTTGCCGAGTAATAGGTATGAATGCTTATTGTTTTCGTGAATGTTTCCATGGTATGTTGCATTGAGTGCAGTTCTGGTTTGTTTAGAATTTTTTCCATGAAAACCCTTCCATACCTTTTTTTAGAGTTACTGAAGTCAGAAAATGCCCAACTATTACTGTCTTTATAACGACAGAAGTGTTTCCCATTCCCATTTTGGTGTCTTTAACTCCTAGACTTAATGACCCTAATCCCATTTTCCCAGTCTAAAATCAGGCAAATCCGAGTTAACATTTTACCCTTCCGGACCCTAATGAATCAGTCAGTCGATTGGTATGTCGGGCGGTCAGGGGGTCGACTGATGCCTGGTCGGTTATCAGTAACGCAAACAACCATTGATAAATCAACTGCTATTAACAGTCTATAATTCTGGAAATAACTGATGAAGTTGTTGGTGGCATGGCAGTGCTGACCTCCACAGCACAGTGCCAATTATTAACTTACAAGTAGGGAAATAGATACAATTGTAATCTCTCCTTGCAGAACATTCAATTAATTTGTTCCTACCTGGACTGCGTGGACATAATCGCACTGATCACTGGATATTACAAAGTTTATGTGGACAACACAAGCAACACTCCACTACCTGTGGAGAATGATGAGAAATGGCCCTTCTCGTTCCGAGGGGAGCCGCCAGAAAATGACGGTAGGTGCCAGGAGGTTGTGCACGTTTAATACAATTAGTTTTCCTGTCTTGGGCGCCGATTTTATGAGCCGAATTCATTAAACCGTAGTGGCTCAGTTTTTGGGAATCTTGATCAGAGAAAGTTATCAGAATTTTGCTCGCGATTGTAATTGCCTTTTTTGAACCAACCCATCTAACTTACCAACCATTTCTTACGAGTTGATTCCGTCTTATTCCAAATTAATATATCGGTAAGTCGATCCGTCCATCTCCTCTTAAAGTGTTGAGGGATAGGAAACAAAGATCTTCAAATGTGAAAAATATGACATAAAATCGAAGCGAACTCATACCATACCATGCCATGGACTTTTTATTGTGTAAATTGACACTGTTCCGTATGTTCCCTTGTTTTAGCACCAGACTTCTACTCAACGCATCACGTGATTCCAGATGTATGGTCATACCCTTCTCACTTTCAATCTGCAAAGCCCGAGAAGCAAGAGCAAGAATACAGCACGAAGCCTTTAAACGGAAACAGGAACGTGTTCATTGACTTGTCGAGAGCGCCTCCAAGGTTTCAAGAAGGTGTCATTTCAGAGGAATCCAACGAGGAACATGCGGAGAACGCTCATGATCAGGCTTCTTTGGGCGAAACAGATGAGGCTCCCAGCCAGCAATTTGATTCGCTAGAGCCACTGTTATCACAAGATGAGGAGGATCCACTCAAAGAGGCCTCCTCATTTTTGTATGACGTTACAGAAGACTCCGATAGTAGAAACATGGGAATTCTGACTGGTACTTTTAAAAGCAGAGAAAGTGCTGTTCAACTTGAGGAGTCAGTTACCTCACTTAGACAACATGAAGCATCCCCCAAAACCTCTGGGGAACAAGAGTTAGGAATGGAGTCCGCAAAAACCGCAGTGGCGGACAAATTGAAGGACGATAGAAGTGATTTGATTTCAGAACTGCTCTCAGCAGAGGAAGTTGAGCCACAGGCAGTTGAGGAAGATGTTGGAAATGAAGACAGGTACAGTTTGGTTTCGTTTGATGAGATTGACAGTTGCCTAGAAGTAGCAGTGGACTTCGAAGAGCAGAAGAATTGCACGAGTGGTGTTGTTGAGGATCGAAACGAGAGTGATTTTGTGTTCGAAGTTCCTGGCCAGGTGTCTCCTGAGAATACCTCCAATGGATTCAAACAGGCAACGGAAGAGGTAGACACAGAATTCTCTGTTGTTAGGGATGCGTTTGGTCACCCTGACCTTGCGCACAACACCATTGGCGACGAAAGTAGGATCTCTCTCTTAGGCGAAGGCACTAATGGTATTCAAAAAGCATTCCCTGGTGGGCTATCCAATTTTCATTTAGCTTTACAGCGAGATTCCCTAATGGGCACAGATTCTTATCGGGATCAAACCACAGGGCCATCTGATACCGATGTGAAGTTTGATGAAAGTAAACTCGATGACAGGGGGATGGACGTGGTACATCATCTTGAAAGGCGAGTTGCATCAGAAGGATCTGGTGATCAAGAGATCTTATCATCTGCTTTAGAGCTGTGTGAAAATCCTAATGGTGATTTTTCAAATGTAGAATGCAATAACAGTAACTCCTCTGATGCATTTGATGATGCTATTGATGCTGTAGGAAGCCATATGGTTTCTTTGGGGTTTGACGACAGTAGTGACACCGATTCTGTATCGGAATTGTCAGAGGGAGAAGAATCACTTTGCTCCACGTTTCCAGAGTACTTTCAACGAAGTAGTCACTTAAAGTATTCTGGCAACAATAAAGGGATACTCGTATTTACTGAAGAGGTTCAAAATGATGCAGAAGGTTTACAATCCACCGAAGGCTGTCAAAGTATTACTCTTGTGAGTCTGAAGGATTTCCAGACTAAAGACGAACAAACGAGAGTTTCGCCTGCGGTGTCGTTAGACCACAGTCTTACTCAAGAGGGGGTTTTCACTGTTAACGATTTAGAAGAACTATCTACAGCTTCTTCAGAAAGTTTTGAATTTACTTATGAAGTCAACACTGAACTGGAAAGTAAAATGTTGAATGAGGATTTGGACGATGACTCTGTGAAACAAATTAAGGAAGAAAGCATCCAGGAAATTCATGAAAATGAAAGTGACGAAAATGATTTCCCCCGGAGTATTTCTTCTGTGTCGTACTCTTTTTGTTCTAACGACGAACATAACGTTTTGCCGGATACTGAAACAAGCTTGAATGCTAAAGGGTGGAAGATAAACGAGCCTATGCCATCTAGCTGCGATGACCACACTATCACGCCCTCGCCATACGATGAAACTGATTTTTGTGAAAATACGCTGCTTTCTAATAAGGAAAATGCAAGCGAGAAACCAAATGGGATGCCAGAAATAAGATTCGAAAGAGAGGAAAGTCTTGAAGCTTCTTCAAGACATTTTTCACAAACGGAAGAGACGTTTCTTCAAGATTTTCAATTTCTGAACGATTTAGGAAATGAAATACCCCAATGGAAACATCTAGATAGAAGTTACTCCCCTACTGACTGGATTATACCCTCTCCGCCAACGCCTACACCAGAGCTCCGAGAAGATGACCTTCAGATCGTTTCTCCTCCTCCTATTTGTGAAGCAGCAAGTGAAGTTGAATTCGATGAAGACCTAAACGACTTAATCGTACCATCTCCTCCCTCTTTGGCAGAAACCACGCAGAACATTTCAAATATCAGGATTGTGTCTCCACCACCACCGGTAGACTTCAATCACAATGAAATAGACGTTGTTGGGTATGATTTTGATGATATAAGGTTTCTTTCCTTAACGGACGATCATAAACTTGCCCACTGCAATGTTGTCTCACCGAGAGCAGATTCTAAATCAAATATTACGGAGGACAGGAAAATTCAGGCTAAAAAACTAACGAACCATGCTTCTTCTATGTCGAAAAGAGAAGACTGTAACAGTAATCAACTAATCGCACACCAAGAGAGTTGTAATAGTCATCTTCCGGGATGTTCCTTTCTCCGCTCTTGGGATTCAAGTACAAAAAGTCAGCCTTTTGGTAGGAACACGTACGCGTTGAGCAACTTGACGAACGTTGAAAACGTCAACTTGCCTGCTTCATCTTCTAAAAACGATTTCAACAATAAGTCAAACCAACAGCCCCAACTGACTTGTGCAAGCTCCAGCGCCAATCAAGCAGAGGTCGCTGTTATGGGCTGCACAAAGATCGTTTTGAAACAAAAGCCTCCCATTCCTCCAAAACCGCGTTTTTCACAGACTGTAGCAAGTGAAGGCGTTGCAGAAGCAAGAGATGCAACACTGTGCAAGGGTATTGATTCTTCCTCAAACTTCCATCCAAAAAATATTGTTGAATCAAATAGTAAGAAGGTCTCTTTAGAAACACTGCAGAAAGGGTTCAGTGCAGTGTCGGCCGAGGATGACACGTCTATGTTGGGATCCCGACTTCGGAAAGAAAACACCTTTAAGGAATCAAGCAGTAGATCAGAATCCATGGTGGTTGTCCGAACCGAAGACCAGTGTGTAGGAACACCAAAAACACACTCGCCAGAGGTAGTAGAGCCAGGGATGAACCAAAATTGGAACTTTATTACCATTGCTTCAGGGCGAAAAACATCAGCAAGGTTAGAGTCGTCTTGCCCAGAGACACCAATGGAAAATAGGGAAGGGAAACGTTCGTTTTCTCAATCGGAAGACCCTCCCCTGCCTTCAGCCGCTGCAGGGCATGATTCAAGCAAACGCGAGATAAACACACAACATTATAGAAGTTTATTGGGCAGAAGTGTCTCATTTTCTTACAGATCGGCTTATGTTCCAGTACCATACGTACCTACTCGGCCCCACGCTCAAACCTTAACTACTACACACCCTTCGATGGAGGATGATCAGGAATTTGTACGTGACGCTAACCCTTTGTCTTCCTTAGAGCATTCGATGGGCACATTGCGCGGACTAAAACCTCGTTCTACGTCGTCTCCATCTTCCCCTAAATCTAGGTCCAGCTTACCAAGACAAGAATTTTCTATTCTACGAATGCCTGCACTGAAGAAAACATCAGTTTCTCCTCCTGATTCAAATGAAGACCAACCCATTAATCCCTGTGCTCTCCTAGAGACCTCGACCCCACGTCTCACCGACTCTTCAGTTCTCAACCCTGATCCTATGGATTTCCATGACACTGTTGAGTTTGATGAAAACACCTTGAAAAACGTAGCTCGACCCTCTGCCTCACCTCCTTTACCCGACAGTTCCCCTCCGCCTTTACCTCCAACGTCACCCCCTAAAACAATCCCTAGGTTTGACGAGGATGAGTTTGACTTTGATGAATCACTATTTGATACTGAGCAAGATTCTTCTCAAAGTGGCATTCATGGACAAACCACTTTCGCAATTCCCTCTTCTGCGAAGGACTTAAAAAGCAGACGATCTTTAGCGTCCTTTTGTCATAAACGAGACGGTTCAAACGATGCGATGTCAGTAGCCCAGAGTAAACTTGGTCACAGTACCTCTTTATATAGATCTCTTACTCTAACGACCTCTTCTCGAGGCTTAACCCACCGGTCGTTCAGTGATTTTTCACGATCTCATGGTTTCGCCTCTGACACAGAACGTCCAAGCTTGCGTCGTGGCATGCCTTCTAGATCAGTTGACACAAGCAATATAGAAAAGCTACTCTCTTTGGATGGAGTTGAACCTAAACATCTGGGAACAAAGCTTGCGGGCGCTTGCGAAAAAAGTCTGTCAAAATTGGAGGAATTTAGGAACAGACTTGAAGCGCACTTGGCCGGAAGCTCACGGAGAGTAGAACTGCCAAGCGAAACGAATAACGTCCTGTTAGTTCTCCAAAACAATGCAAGGTTCCTGGCGTGTGATGTCAAAGTTATCTCTTCGAGTATGAAACGTGGAGAGGCTCAAGTCGCTGCAGCCGTCCGAGCCTCTTTGGATTCTATGGAAGAGCTGGTAAAGTCTTGTGAGAAAGCCAGAAAAATACCGAGCGAAAACTCTAGTAACAATGTTTGTGCTCTGGTTTCCATAGTTACTGAGGTACTAGACCAATACCGAGATGTCATTGCCACCATTAAGGCCACAATCACTGGAGACCCAAATAGCGCAGAGGTGGAATTAGCCGAGAAGGCTAACGCCGTGACAACTACAATTGCAACATTGATAAGAACGCTAAGGAAGTACTAGTTACTCAACTTGAAAATGCATTTTATAAATTTATTTTAGTCTATTTATTTTTTTAATTATTTAATTTATCTGAACCATTCGTTTTTAGAAGAGTAAATAAGGCTAACGTTGAATGGCTTTTCGGTGGCTCTCGCAGAAAACGAGTTTTTACTGCCATGCATTCGGAATTTGTCAGAATTCGAATTTGAATTTGTCTGCATATGACTTTTGTTTAAGATATCATTATCGGGCACGTATGTTTCGAGATTTTTATGTATATATACAGCATTTTTTTCTAAATTTAACGACGTTGTAAGCAACAATAATCAACATTCTTTTATCACTGCTGCAACTGATTCCGTCGAAGAAACGTCATCTCTGTTTCTAGAGCCTGATTAACCCCATCTCGTGGGTAGTTTCAAATTGAAATGTTTAAATCAGGGACATCCTAGAAGTTTTTGTTTTTTATAAAAGCAAGGAAATAAAACCAATTAGTGGAAGTTTCAAACTCGAGTAGTATTAAGTACAGACTGATCCAGCTCTTGCATACGATTTACACAGGATGTAATTGTAAAAGTTGTTCTGATTCGGATGCCCGACTTTGTTATAAGGTAGAAATTTATGATGTTTAGCGCCCAATTATTTCCTACATTGAAGAGATGAAACCTCATCCAAACACACTTTGAGCTGCTGATGTCATGCATGTAAATACTTTACGTCAAGACAGCAAACACGGCTTGGCCAAGTCTTCCATAGACTTGCTTATTAATAAGTTTTAATATTAACCCCTCAAAATGATGGTTGAAAATATTAGAAGAATATTTATTGAAGGGTACATTGATATAATTTTATTCACTTGGAAACAATCAACAGTAATACTTGTAAAGGATGCTGTCTGTGACCATATTTGTTGCATTTATTTTGGAATCCAAATTTGCAATTATATAATCTTGTCGTTGGAGGACATCAAATGAAATAAATTGAATGACGTATTACAATTGTGTCTATCGATCTTTAACTCGGTAGCTATCTTCCAATGGCTATGCAGTTAAGAATAAGGTGGTTCATAAGGATTTTTAAAATAAAATGAATAGAAATATTGCAATTTAGACTGACCTGCAGGTATATCGTGGCAGGCCAGTCTATTGAAACTGGCAACTATATTACATAACAGGATTGAAAAAAAAAAGATAGGTGTATTTGTGCGAGATTGAACAAGAAAAAGAGCTTGGGATACTAAGATACTAAAGGTATTTGCAATTTTGTCTTCCCTAATGATTCTTTTAGATCAAAAATTACTTTACCGATTTCAATGTAACTATCTTCAGTTTTCAAAATGTCAAATAGTACTCTTTTTATTTATTTCTTGAAGCTATTTTTTGGCAACTTTTTTATTCTTTCAGGTATCCCATTCCACACTTTTGCTCCAACACGTGAAAAAGAGTATTTTTGTAGGTCGATTCTAGAATTTTTGATAAAAACGTTTTGAGAGGTTGATGAGCGGGCAGCATATTTGTGTATGCTAGAAGTTGTACAGAAATGATTTAGCATATTTTACGGTGCTTGTTTTGCATGTATATCGTACGTTAAGTTTGCGACCGCTTGTACATAAAGAAAACGTAAGGATAAAACGTTAGTCTTGACAGATAAAGGGTTAGCGTGCTTATTTCTGTCCACAAAGTGAATTAAGCTTAGGGCGCGCTTCTGAAGAATAGTGAGTTTATTTAGATGTCTTTTAGAGGCGTGGTCCCAGGAATAAGTCCATAGGAAAGATAAGGTGTTATGAGAGCACTATAAATATTTACAATTATTTGGTGATCAAAAGCAGCAAGAGATCTCATTCCGTTCTGAGGGAGACCATAACACATTCATGATAAAAATGGACCAAAAAGGCTGTTATGCTGTTAACAAAGCCTTGTGGCGTCAAATGCGTTGTATTTGTTGTTTCTTTTTGCCTGTGTAAAGGAGTTAACTGATTTGGGTTGTTATTTACTTCACATGAAGCAAGCTCTACATTCAACGCGTGAATCAGCCTCGCCCTCATATTTATGATACATTGTCTTTGATTTTCTATTTCCGAGTTGTTCGTGCGAGGGTGATTTTCACACGCTCAATCCTTCGATCCCTTTTAAACACTTTGTAAATCCGCTGGCTAGTGTATAGTACTTGGCACCCATTGCTTTTTGCATAAAAAAGTTTGATTTGGTAACCAAACAATGCTTATTTATCTACCAGGAATTCGGGTTATGTTTGCTTTAATGAAATTGTTATATGCAGAGCACGCAAAAGATGTACGTTCAGCGGTCAGTGGGTTAAAATTCTGGGGAAAAAAAAGGAACTGAGTTATTTGTTTATCACAACAGGCTCAAGGTGGCTTCGACATTCTCACCATTTGATAATTGCTGTGCACGAGCTCACGCCGAATGTGCGATCGTGAGAGCTCGACTTCTGATGTTATTTGAAGAGCTACTTCGAGCAGTGCAGGTCAGAAATTGAAACTGAATGAAGAAGCAACATTTACACTTTTATTAATATCTCCCATATCACATTATATTGCCTGTAGAAAAGCCAAAAAAAATCTATGTAGCATGAACACAATTATCCGGCAGCATCCATTTCGCCAATCTTCATAAAAATAACCAAATAAATTTAACTAGCAACTCCTGTACAGCTCTTCCATCGTGACTCACTAAAATGCGCTAATTAATCTTAACGGCGGCGCAGTTCTTGCTCGTTTGTTCATCGGTGAAACAAAGATGTCATGTTTTTAAACACAATATGTTATTTAAGAGAATCTTACAGGGTAGTAACTAGGTATATGTTTCGTCAGTGATCCCATTTTTTGGCCCAAATTCTGATCCCTTTTCCCACTAAAATTTCATTTGATCCCGATCCCACCACTTTTGATCCCAGATCTGTTATCCCATATACCTCGTTACGACCCTGATCTTAATTGCATCATTTGGGGAGATTTTATTATTTGCACATTTCAGATATTTACATTTAGAGAACTATTTTTGAATTTCAATGGTATTTCGTTGAATTTTGTTGCCTTATCAACTCTCAACTAACTGCCTACGAAAACTAATTAAAGAACAAAGAGGCGGAAACACCATTTCCGAGATAATATCACTCGTATTCACACCCTCTACCGTCCTTCTTCTTTCACTTTGTCAGGTCAGCCACTTCCGGTTGAGCATTTTTTTTAGCAATCGCTCTCGTTATCCACTAGTTCCAAGTGATCAAGCTTTTTGCCATAATCTAGAGAATCGTCGCAACTTTTTTCATTGGCTTGGACATTTGCATTCTCATCGCAACGAGCCTTTTCTATATCATCACCACCATCTTCACATTCTTCCTTATCTCCGTGATCTTTCAAAGTCTTTTCTGCGTCACCGTATCTTTCACTGTCACCATGGCAATTTGCATCTTTGTCCTGTAAGGCCTGTTTGGCATCCGCTTTAGCCTCATTAAAGTCGTCATCTTTGCCATGGCAATATGCATCCTCATCTTGCAAGGCCTTTTCTGCATCCTCATCTTCTAAGGTTTTTTCTACATCCTGGTTAGCATCGTTGCCGTCCTCATCGTTGCCATGGTAATTAGCATCCCGATCTTGAAAGGCCTTTTCTCCATAACTGTCAGCCTCATTGCATTCCTCATCGTCATGACAGTTTGCATCCTGATCTTGTAAGGCCCTTGCTGCATCCTCATCTTCCAAGGCCTTTTCTGCATCCTCGTTAGCATTGCTGCCGTCCACATCGTTGCCGTGGAAATTAGCATCCCGATCTTGAAAGGCCTTTTCTTCATAACTGACAGCACCATTGTATTCCTCGTCGTCATGACAATTTGCATCCTGATCTTGTAAGGCTTTTGCATCCTGGTCTTCTAAGGCCTTTTCTGCATCACTGTTAGCAGCATTGCATTCCTCGTCGTCATGAAAATTTCCGTCCTGATCTTGTAAGTCCTTTGCTGCATCACTGCCAGTATCATTGCATTCCTCGCCGTTTTCATAATAATCACCATGCTTCTCGTGCATGATTTTTTCGGCAGCATTAAATTCAGTACCATTGCATCCATTACGGTACACAGTATTTGCTTCATTGTAGTTTCCATCGACAACACCATGGTTGATGATATCTGTGTGGTTTTCAGTACTGGGACTTTTGACGACACAAGTGCACAATCGCACGACCCTTTCATTTTGTGGGCAAAGTGGCCTGCAGTGGTCTGCCATCGGTACTCCGCTGCTATTCTTTATGCTACGAAAAGCTTTTAACTGTCAAATGAAAACGGAATAGGTTAGCGAGACAGACATATGTTATCAAAAGCTTAATGCTAGCACAAACCATAACCATACAAATCAATGACCGACGACGATACTCGGTAGCAGCAGCTAATATCGATGCCTGGTAACGGACGACGTGGACGACGCAAAGTAGCCGGATAGTGATAACGATGACGATGACAATGATAATGAGGTGATTTTATATTATGGTAATGACCAAGAACTTTCGGTAGGTGGTACAAATACCTTCGCCTCTGTTTTTAACTTGTTGTCATTTCAGCGGACCGTACGCAAGATTGAAGTACTAATGGTTTTCTTTGTTAAAGAGCAGCCCCAATATGGGTGTCACTTACTAACCTGTTCCTCCGAAATGCGCATGACGTTCTGTGATACCACCCATGTGACATTTTCGGTGAGCGGAGGAGTGGTAAGGGATCCCTGATAAGTCCAGTATGTTGTCATATCTGCATAGAGAACAAACAAAACGTTCAGCCCGAAATTGCAAGTTGTAAAGGTACATTTTTTTATTATTTTTTTTTAACTACAGTGAGTTCAGAGTAGAGCACGCAAACTAACAAGGAAGCGAAGAATATTGAAATCCGACTAACCTCTGATAAACTCATTCGGGTCGATTACTGATTTTACTTCTAGAGAAAAGCAACCCTAAAATAAAAAGTAACAATATGGTTATCCGCAGCATACATGTATACGTACTTTTAGAAAGTACTAGGCAGCAATAATTCATTTTTTGTTTTGTTTTGTGAAAGCTCTTTGTAAATGCCCTATCATGAGTTACTCTAGTAATTTTTGAGAAGTGTACTTGTCCTAATAAGACTTAAGAAAGCAAGGCGCAAATTGGGTGAAGTCGATATTGTTTTACAAACAGATTTGATTATCAGTTCTTATGGGATATCAGCAACAAAAGCCGACTTACATCACTAATTGGCTGCACCTTTGCAACTTGTTACTACAAGAAGTTATGCTATCGCTCCTTTTCATTTTTTTGTTGTCATCTTTTTTAAAAGCACAGGGAGTTAACCGTTTCACAAACAGAAAGCCAACACAATTTAGGCTTTTATAATTTAACTGACAACCTCTGGAATGTTAATACCATCTTTGCAAATCATAAAACAGTGAAGACATTGAATACACATGAAATAAAGACTATAATGTTGCGCTGAATACTGCTTATGTCTAGCATGTCTCCCCCAACAAAAAAAAAAAAAACAGAAAAAAAGAAAAAAACTCGGAATCAAAAATTTCATGTTAAAAAAAAATCCTTCGATCACCCCCACCATGTCTATTTCTGATCAGAGACCTTGAAGACGAAACGAATGGCATGGTAACAATTTTAGCACATGTAGTGGCTTATAAAAACATGTCGGCCCAATCAGGCCGGGAATGTTCAAATACTGCATGTGCAATGATGATTTATGATTCTTGATCACTTTGTATAACTGGTGCCGAGTTATCAGTAAATGATGGATACCAGTGCAATGCCTGTTACCTGCCACATTCGACTGCCATCGATCGATCGATCAATCGATATATACGTTTTCAGACAAAGACAGACTTTACTGATTGGCCATTCGGGCCTGTTACATTTATCTTTACCTTTTTTTCATCGCGTGACAGCAACTCGATGATCGGCCTCAAACCTTCATCATCTTCCTCCGATATCTTTTAAGTAAATTGTTACGTACACATGTTAACCACTCCTTTCCCAGAATCATGAATATTCAGCAATGTTTTGCCGGGGTCATACAGCCTTTTAGTTTCTGATCCCATGACTTGTGCTTCCCAAATTAAGCACAGCACATTAAACATAGAACTTTGTGAGTGCAAACCAGTACAGGGCTCAACAAGGTGACTCGAATTCTCTTTTTTTTTGTTAATTTTCTGTAACAAGGGTATAAAGACATTTGTTTTACAAAGCCACCATCTTTGTTCTCAGAAAGCCTTCCAGCTAGCGTTAAATGACGAAATACTATAGTGATAAACGATACGACAATGGAATTGGCTGTTGCTGTAGAGTCTGTGATTTCATGTTTCGCAGTGGGCGCATTTGCCACCCTCAAGGTATAAATCACATTTACGTACCGGGCCAGCATAGATCACGGCTGCTAAAATGTAAAGGAAGTTTAATTTATAGCAGAAGTCTTCATTGAGTACACGCTAGAAAACAAAACTATATATTCCATATTTTCTTCTTTTGGTGGAGGCTTTCATTGTATACAGCAAGGGAAGCCTTATTCTCACGGCATACATAATTGACTCGTCGAGCGGAAAAGGCTAAAGTTCTCTCATGCGTCATATTGTACCTGCACATCTATAGCATGATGCATTGCCACCTTCGTTTCAAATATGCAGTTCAACGGAATTCGGAAGTGTCCCTCCCACCTTCTCTTGCGGTGGTCGACGTTGCACCCTACATTTGACGCAAATCTTGCCCTAGCAGTCGCGGGTATCCTCCTGTAACTTCCCTTGATATATAGGGCAATACTGTGCGGTGAGAACGTTTTACTATTTATAGTCATGGTTATGCATGACACAAAGTGAATTGATTACAGGGATAGTGATTTCCATCATAATCATTCAAAGCTCTCTATAACAATCATCAATACCTGATAGAGAACTGCTATGGTACAAAGTCCATTTTCGCCGACTATTGCCTCGCCAATGTTTTTGTAAAGATCCTTGTTCCAGTGAATAAGCTGAACCTGTTGAAGTAAATTGATCGTGTGTAAAACATAAAAGACGATCCAATGACACATAGATTACCATGATTATGCTGACACAAAGGTATACGTTTATCGTAAGGAGGTTATAGCATGATGTGCTTTCCAATGTACGTCACTGCAAAGCCACGTAGAAGAGCGCTCAGCACAATATACCATTTTGCTAATGTTCAGTTCCATGTGGATTGTGGATAAGCCTTTTGGGGGCAAACGGCCATTTCAAGACGTAATTTGAAATTATAATTTTGACCGTTTGTCCCCACAATGGACTGGACCCAGCCACAATTCACGTGGAACTGGTCATTAACAAAATGGTGGTTTAGAGCATTGTTCTCAGATCAAACTCTACATGATCTGTTACCTCCAGAGGATATTTCTGTCCATCAATAGAGTGTTCAGATCCGGTTTCTTTATCACTTCCCCAGTGGAATCGGATGACTGCGAGTTGATATTTGTCGGGTAAAGGGCCACCTGTCACAGCTATAAGGAGAAAGCCTCAAGATAAAACTTTTAACAAACTCACGGGTCTTCATTCTAAACGTAAAGTACAGTCCTTCGTACGAGTGTTCTTACTACGTGAAGACTTCTTGTTCAGTGCGCATTCTCAGCTTATCCGGCGCAACCTCTAACAGAGGATATATGTAGTGTTACCCTAAATAAAGTTTAATACGTAAATTACAACTGATTTGGCGATGAACATGAGAAAAATATGCATAAAATAGGCTTAGTATAGGCGTACAATGCTGCAAACATTTCCGTTGATAACTTAGTTAATAGTAACAATTTAACAGCCGAGCCGAGGAAGCTACCGTGTGCTAAACTTGTTTTCACTGATGTGCTTGGCAAGTCAATACTCTTTGAAAACAACTTGATGACCACTATGGCTGTTATATTACATTTTTCTTCGAAATATTTGGTGGAAATATTCTTGATTGCCTTTGCTTTCAATTTAGTTATTAATTATAAATGGCCATCACTCGAAGTTTATGATGGGTGATGCTTGACTTCAAAATTGATTTTAAATTTAAAAAAAAAGAAAAGAAAAAGAAAAAAATGTATGATACTTGAGTGCCCACTGAAAAGAGAATGCAAATCAAGTCTTTTAACGTAAAAAGTTTACTATGGTGGAAAAAACTAGTTTGTTTCGCATGGCACGGGTTGAAATCAAATATATTACTACGGACAATGGGAGAAGTGAAACCAATATAGCTTCTCAATGCATTAGTGCCGAGTTAAATATAGCATTCCTCATAAACTCCCAACATATGGTTACGGCCTTTGCAAAAGTCCGTTTGTTTTATCTGCCAAAATGTTCAATTTCCGGCTTTGAAACTGTTTTCTGTTCCCTTGAAGGAAGTAATTATAGGTGTGAAAATAATTATTCATGTAGAACGGATCGAATCAATATATCTCTGTATTGTCCTGTGTGTGTATGAACCAAACGGTAGTTGTTGAAGATCTGCGCTGTCTCAAGCATACGTAATAGTATGGGTTTTATAATACAATTTCAAAAATAATAGACATACACGTCGACGAATAACACTCCAACTGCTTGGCTAATTGACTACGGTGCGATCGGCTGTAGATAGCCGCTTTGCATAGTACATCACAGTGCATGCAAAATTCTATTCAAGAGAATTGGTTTGACTTAAAGGAGACACATAATTTCAGTATTCTGCGTTTCCGGTAAATGTTGTGAACCGTTTGACTACCGCTCTTTGTCTTAAAATTAAAACTAGAATAATTGAAGAAAAAAAAACACACAAAACAAACGTCAAGTTTTGCTAGCATGATTGCATTTGTCCCAGTTTACCTGAATTATTCCTTGTCACAGTCACTTGTAGATTCCTACCATCATTGGTGATAGTACTATTATGGACGTTCGTGTATTGGAACTGTATTGGACCCACATTTTCTCCAACCTCCACCTGTGCTGTATCAATGTCGATCGGAGATTGCAAGTTGCCTTTGGCGATCTTATAGCGTTCGTGCCAGGTTTGAGGACCTAACGTAATATATACAATACTTCATCTTCACACACTGAAATGTCAAATCATTTTTATAACACGAGTATGTTTATGTCGCTGACACGCAACTCAAAATGCGTATTTTTCCAAATCAAACGTGCTTGAAATTATCAAGGATACAAATACAAAAATATACTTTTCAGGTTTTCTAAAAACGCCGATTTATTGTTGCCGACAAAACTGGAAAAAGGTTTGCACGGATAATCAAAAACCTGTTAGATCAAGAACCTGTATCAAGAAAAGCTGGTCGACGTATTCAGTGTTTCGCCCGGACGATCGCTTCTGGTCTAAATGCGGTGGGTTTTGAAATTCAAAACACTGAGACATAATTCACCCACAGCAACTCTTGCTGTGAGTTCCGGTTGGATATTCCGCCTCAAATTTAACACAAAGAAAACCGAGAGCTAAAAATTCAACGACTTAGAAAGAAGAGGCCTACAAAAAATAAAATAAACCTACAGGAAATAATTTCCTCTTGTTTTACTATTATTTAAATAAAAACTAATAAAAGGACAATCTTCTCTTAAAAACCCTAGTTTTTGGTTGGAGAAAAAAAAAGCAAACACAAAACAAAAACAGGTCAAAGTTTTGCGCACGAGAATTGCAAAGTTAAAATCAATAAACGATTAGACTCGACGATAATTTAAGGCATGGCCCTTGAAATGCATAAATATATATTTCACTGTTGGAATGAATCGCGAAAAGTACGTTTTCGTCGATCGAAGCTAAGTTCTTCGCACGGAATCGCCGTTGAAGGCTGACTAGCGAAAATCAGCGAGTCACCGTGTATGGAATTTGAACCTAAAAATCGAAGATACAGCAAAATCGAAACGCCAGTGTTGCTACTTACCCAAGCCATTATCCGTATAACTCCAAGAAGAACTGTTTGTCATCGTTTCAAAGTCAAGGAGTTCGAGGAACAGTGAAGGAACTTCCAGTCAGTTCTTAGAGTAGGCGAGCAAATGTTTTCTCGCAGCGGGAATCAAGTTGTCTCTTCCCTCTTCGTTCAATGTTCGCACGCTTTGAATTAATTAGAGTCTATCTTTAGCGGCAAGAGCTGAGAAACACTCTAGTGACACAACGTGACCAATTTGACCAATAGCCACTGTGAAGCTTACGGAAATTGATGTAAACAATACTTGAGAAGTCATTATGAATTTATCATCATTTTTGTCTGATGGTTTTTGCAGTGGTCAGATGCATTCTCAGGCCATTACCTTAAATATGCAAATGAGTTACACCAACATGAAATGTTTTGAGGAGAAAACATTGGTGTCAATTCTCTCAGCTATCGAAAAATCTCATCACTAACAATAAAAATATTTAATGGACGAGAAAAAGATAATTCTCAGTGGAATATTCATGAGTCGAGTCTGCTTAAAAAGAATTTGATACTGGTTTCGCGCGATTATTTCTTTTTTTCAATTTCCGACAGTCAGTCTGGGAGTAATTAATCAAAAATGCCATTTTGTCTCCCACGAAAGAAAACCGTGAACCTCAACCGCCTCAATGAATATCGAAGTTACGATCCTTGGGTCTGAGACGAACGGCAGCATAAACCATCAACTTGAAAGGATATGAAGTTCAATGCGAAGAAAATGAATTGTTACAATATTATTGTGCCAATATCAACGCACCTGAGTGAACCTCAAAGATAATGAAGTCACGGCAATTGCCCAGTTTACAGTGCACTCAACAAAACTACTCAATTCTGATTGGTCGAGAGCCGCATAATTAAACCAAATTTAGGGGCGGATCCAGGATATTTTTTTTTGGAGGGGATGCACCACTAAGGATTGGCGTACTGACTGGTGACCGGATGTAAAGAAGGGCTAATGCTCCAAACTTCATCGTGCCATACTACGATTTTTACGCCGTTTAACAAAAATTCTTCAACCTCGTCTCTTAATTGCTCTACTTCAACACCAATAAACAGAATACCAGTTATATTAGAAAGCCGCAGGTCATCTCAGGAGGGGGGGGGCACGCACCCCCTGCACCCTCCCCCTAGACCCGCCCCTGAAATTGTACACCGTGGGAGTCCCTACCAAACGTGGTAAATTTGAACTTTTTGGCTGGTGAAATTGGATAGTAAGGCACATAAAATTGATTTTTTTTGGCATAATTAAGCTGAATATAAGATAAATTACAAATTGCGCGACCAACGTATCGTATAATTCGTGATTCATTAGTATCCAGGATTTTGATAGTTTTCAAACTGCAGTCGCCTAAAGTTTCCTGTAATCTAGTTTTGAGAACTTGCAAAACCGTTCATACTTATTACTCAAGAAAAAACTAAAATGTATTAGGGGAAAAAGGTAGGCTATTTTAGATTTGACAGAGTCCTGACAGAGTATTGTAATAGCAATTCGTGAATTTTGATTTTACAGGAAAAGAACCAATCCAAATTTATCACTTGGTTTTGAATTTTTACATCAGAATCAGCAAATTTGTGGATGTAAAAGCTGGTTTACATAGTGACATAAGCATAATCATTAAGTATAAACATATGCATGAGTATACGAAGTGTAAACCGTGAGTAACATAAGGAATAAGCATAAGCATGAGAAAAAGGATTTTTTTTTCATTTTCTTATGCTTATGCCCACGCTTATGCCGTGTTAAACAAGCGTGTAACCGGGCGTAACATAAGCATAAGCACAAGTAACAGTACAAATAGCTGCAGCGTTATGCTTATGCTGGCTCCTTTTGCAGATACCGGAGCACAAACAAATGACGTAAAACAAAAGACAGAACACAAGATAACGCCAAATAAAGACTAATCCCAAGTAAACAAAAGACAAAGTTTTCCGGTACCTGCAGAAAGACCCCTTATTCTCATGTCACTGTGTAAACCAGCCTTAAAGACACTTCTCGTGAAGTGCGCTAGGGAGTAGTGATAAACTCATGATGGCCACCTTGAAGGGTTCAATTGGCCATTTCCGTCTTCAGAATTCGCCCGTAAGAACCTTACAAAAGTAATAACAAACCTCCCACGTCAAGCAGTCGTCAATTAAGTCTTTATTTTTTAAATTATTAACATGCTAAGTGTAAATGTTCGACACTGCCGTAAAATTTACACTTCTTGTGAAATTTTAATATTTACTTGCAAGCAGATAAAATTGGCTATGTCACCTTTCTCGGAGTGTATAGGTTCCTTCAGTGACACAGTCCCAGTCCTTTAAGAATTTTAACCTGAACAAATGAATTCATAGTTCAACTGGATGCAATCTCTTTCGCGCTCAAAGTGGAGTTTGACAGCTGAGTCAAAATAGAACGCACTTATGTTAATACTGAAATATTTATGACTGGGAACCTTTATTTTAAAAACAGTATCTTTTTCAGTTTCCCATTTTTACAGTCTTGACATTTACCAGGGAACACATCATTTGTAGCTTTCAGAATCTCTTGAACCAAAACAGACAGATACGGCAGATGAACCAGGAAAACAGCGTTGTAAACGAAACCAAAACTGAATCCGCTCTCCCAGAAAACGGAGGGAGTGAAAAAAAAAAGGAATGGCGAACAAAAGTTAGAGTAAGAGTTGTGGAGCTTGTGATGAGTAGGAAGCCTGGGGAAGAATCGTTTTTGTGAATGGGTCAGGTGTGTTGTCTAATTTTTGACCTTCTTTGTCTGCACCGATACTTTGAAGACAAGAGAGACTACAACAATTTAAATGCACAAACAAAAAGAATTAACTAATTTAAGCTCGTTAGGTAATCAGTAGATTTTAACATAATGTGAAAGCTGGTGGTAGATTTTCACTCCCGTTTTCTCGTTGAACTTTCACAGGGGGAGTATCCAATATAACAATGTTTCTAGAATCTTTTAAGCTCATTGACCGAATTTAAGCAGGTTTTTAATGCTTCTTTTGGTGCGCTTAGGTGTAAGTAAAGTCGTAAAATGAAACAGCAGGTGATAAAACACTAAAATTTGTCACTGCTTTTTGAAGCACCAAATCCTTCCTTCCCGACCATAATGCTTGACTTGCTGCTCACTCATAAACATGTCATCATAGCAACAGCCTGCTTCCCTAAGACAAGTCCCTGGGTTTACGAATGGTGCCTTGAGATCAGACTTGCACAGCTGACGACTTCCAGAGAGGACATCACAACCGGGCGCTATAGAGAAAGGGTCGTTGCTATTCAGTAAGGTAATCAAGACAATTTACAGCTGAGACAGCAGACAGACACTGACAGACTGACAGCGAAACAGACTGACTGATGGATGCATGGACGGACGGACGGACCGACTAAACGGCTGACCGTCTGACCGACAGACAGACTGAGTCACTGACTCACTGACCCAGTGATTGATTGATTGATTGATTGATAAATTCCAGATAGTCGGATAGTTGATGGCTAAATACACAAAGTTTACCACAGTAAATAATAAACCACTTTGAGTTATAATTGTACTTAGTCGTGTAATACGCTCGAAAAACATCGCGAGGATCTTCAAATGAAATATTTTGATGCGTTTATAGATTAAATGAATAGCTGTTCTTGCAGTTGTCAACGGTTTGACATGCAAACGAGGCGATAGGGTCACTTCTTTGTGTTGACCCTGTCGCCTCATTTGTTTGCCTTTTTAAACAAGATAATATTTGACCGCACAGTAAACTACAGTAACAGCTATTGATGATGTCAACTATTCCAATTATCTTTCTTTTCAAGGCGGGGACGGTAAAGGGGTGGGTAGTCTACAAATGAAGGGTTGTCATTGCTAACATAAGGGCATTTTTGACATTTTTGACTGTCGTATGCCATTTGCGTGCAGCGTTTCCTACTGACGTCATACGAAAAACAAGTAAAAAGCAAAAGAATCATCCTTTTTTAACATGCCTAAAAATCGTAGGGCAAAGCTCGCTTTGGAGAGGACTGGGTTAATCTGGAACTGAGAGTGTCGCAATAGCTATTCCGGGATTGTTTGGGCAAGCAATCAGGCAAACAAACACGGCGGGAAATGTTCCTTTGCTGTTATTAGGCTTTCGGTATTTTCTTCGTAGCCGGTTGGCGTCCCCACAAACAATTGCACAGTCGCCTGCGCGGCCATTCTTTACCAGCCTATCATTTTTCCCAAAATTGGCTGCGGTCAAATTAGCACAACAAAAGAGAGGGTCAAGATTTTCTGGCTTGATTAACACAACACGCCTTGTACTGTAAACTGACTGCCAGTTCTTCCAATGCGCCAATTTTGTACAACCTACATCAGCGTAAAGAATAGGAGTTGAAACTTCACACTACCTGGTGGTTGTCTGGGTTTCACGTTATCCGGTGCTTCTTTCTCTTTATCCATACTCACGTGTGAAGGTGGCGCATAATGCGCCGTTACGTACGTTCCATCGTTTGGCTTGATGTTAAGACCGCAGCCAAGCCGCGTCTCGCCTTTCCACACCACTGCTTGAAAGTGTCCAATCACACCAGCACCTCGACCAGTTTGGTAATTGTACCCATTCTTGATCTCTGAATACCAGCTTCTTACTGCTCCTGGTATGGCGGCCTCCATCTTGTCCATTCCTTCCCAGCCCCAGCCTTTCCAGGAGATGCTCTCTGTGAATTTATCCGTCCACTCAGAATGGTGCATGTCGCCTGCCTGAGCTTGCCTGTCCGTCCAATCCTGTGCAGATTTAGCAAGCTCTGGGTCGCATTCCATTGGCGGAGAACCGTGCAGATCTCGATAATAGTTGTGCATGTTTAGGCACAGTAGCTGGCATTCTGGTCCGCAAGCTAGCATCAGAAAAAGTCAATTTAACCATGGTTAAATGAACTAAGTTATCACCAACAATTTGCAATATACCAGTTTGAAAATTAACCAAGTCAAGAAACAACTTCAAGTGTTGTTACAAGAAATAAATGCGATCGAAATTTTAATCAAATTTTTGGACGTTTAAAAGTCTGATAGTATTACACTGCCGGGGAAAGGTATAAAGTAAATTATCCTTTCACCTCCCACATGTTCCTAGCCACGACTTTGTCAATTTGTCTAGCTGCTTAATCACTTTGTTTGCTGTACTTGCAAGCAGGGTAATTTGTAGCATAATTATTTCCATGGCCGGTCACGCATGGATCAAAGTTACACTTGTAAGCTGCATGAATGTCACTTACTTAACCCTTCGCCACATAAGGGCCCTCCTGCGGTCGCTAAAAATCGTGAAAACAACAAAAATTCGTAAAGAAAAATTCACCTCTACTTACACTTGGTAATCCAGAAAGCGCTTTTAACTCGGTGTGGAGGAAAGAAGGGAGGGAGGAAGAGAGGGACAAGAAGGGAGGGATGAAGGGAGGGAGGGATGGAGGGAGGGAGGGAGGAATGGAGGGAGGGGGGAGGGGAGGAGGGAGGGAGGGAGGGAGGGAGGGAAGGATGGATGAGATAAATTAACTGATTGGCTGTATAGCTGAGATGCACCGATCTAACCCTTAAACAGTACACTATTTTCTTGTGCTTATTAGAAGCAAAAACAAGTTTGACGAAAGTTGTGTGATAGTAGAGACTTGCAGGGTGACAGGTAGTGATATTTCACATAGAAAGAGAGAAAAAATATAAAAGCCATTACCATGGCGTCGTTTTTTACGAAGATTTTATGGGAGAAATCTTTCATTCAATGAATATCTTGGATTTGCCTGCTACCATACAACTAGGCAAAATGTGGCGCCGACAATCAACAACTGAAACCGGCGCTCAAGCAAGAGGAAAACTTCAAGCGTCCGGTATTAAAATCTGACAAGATCTACAAAAAAACGGTACGTGCTTTACAGTTATAAAAATTGCATGCAAAATATAATGATTAAGACTGGAATTTCTCAGTAAACTACTACGAAAATAGCTTTAAAAAGCTTAAAACCAAGACAGCAAACGACGTACGGATGTACTTGTGCTCTTTTTAGTGTTTTTTGAAACCATGTTGTTCTTAAAAGAGACCAGTTCGTCATCTGTATAGGTAACAATGGTTTGGTTTTCCGGTATAAATGCTTGACTCTTTTCGGCATGGATACCTGTTTGGTTTTCTTTCGCGACGCTTGTTTGGTTTTCCGCGGCAACAACTGTCGTTTGGCGTTCTTCCCTCGTCTCTGCCATTTTGTTTTTTTCTTCAATGCGTCAGTTTTCTCGTACTTTTGAGTGTGAGTGGTTTCCTCATATTTTCTAAAAATTTAGATTTCAATTCGAAATTTGGCAGACGTTCATTTTCTGTAAATTCATCCATTTCCACTGAGTTGATATTTTTGTAGCACGAGTTGCATATTTGTTTTCACGACAGCAACAATTTCTACTCGCGACTCACGTCAGCAATATCCCTTCATGCACAAGTGCAATTCCACGCTAAATACCCTCTCTTCGATAGCCAATCAGACCGCGAGTTTACCTTTAGCTATGCGATTCTACCTGATAGTGTTGGTGTTGGGCTGGTTGGTATTGTACTTCCGGCGGAAGAAGGTTCGGTTGAACCGGTTGGTTCTGTGCTTGCCATTGAAGGAAGTTCTGTTGGACTGGTCGACGAAGGTTCCATTGTAGATCCAGTTGAAGAGGGGCTTGAGGTTGGAGAGCCCATGGAAGAAGTAGGTGATTCTATTATAAAAAATAATAATCTATAGTTTCTTTGAAGGTTGACTATAGGATCCTTCTTTGCCTGGTCCTGTTCAGATGTTCTTTGGTACAATGCAATGTGCCTACGCCTACGGACAGAATATATTATACTTGGTGTCCTAATAAGAGCAACGGCTGGATGTATTTTTTGGGCGAAATACAGTACTTTTTCTTTCCCCTCTAAATAATGAACTGCAACAGCAAACGTCCCGGAAAAAGAAATTTAATTGGGTTAGCGAGCAGACACAAACCAGCGCGGCGTTTGGTTGGTTCAGCGAACAACTGCTAAGCATTTCCAGCTAAAAAAAGATGGCTAACAGTTCTTTTTTTCTGTTCCACATATGGGTGTTCATCGACGAGTCCCTGTGTTTTAAGGTAGTGGTGGATGAAACACACACGGAAGGCATTTTTCAACATGAAAAAATCCTCTCTCTATTAACGAAAAACAAAAACAAATAGTACACGCAAAATGCTTACGGCCCCCTTTCTTTTTAAAGCACCATACACGCCCAGATGGATTGTAATACCACATGTTGGATTCACTCATGAACATATCGTCATAGCAACAGCCCTTCCCAATGCAGTCCTCGGGTTTTACAAATGGAGCTTTGAGCGCTGGACTACAAGGCTCCCGCTCAGATGACCGCTGATCACAACCTTGTTCTATGGAAACAGAAAATTAAATAAACGTTAACTATAGGGCGTGCAATTGCTCCTGTATGTTACTATGATCGTGTTGCGTATCAGTACATCATTTAACTCGAACGGCTAACATCAGAAACTAGTAAGATAGCTTTTAAGTCTTCAAAGCAAACGACTGCAAGACGCTCCGAAGTGGTAACGTTTTGGCGTTGTAGTGAGTATTCAAGGTCAGCACGGGTACTTTAATTTGTGTCCCCCAGGCCAAACAGAGTTATTCCTGTGGCCACACCATTAGTTTTCCAAAATAACGCAAGTTTATTACGCAAGTTCATCACGCAAGTTGTAAAGTCGGACCTATTCTGTCTCCACACACCTGGCTGCTTTCTTGGTTTGATGTTATCTGGTGCCTGTTTCTTTTTATCCATACTGACGTGTGACGCTGGTGCGTAATGAGCGGTTACAAATGTCCCTGCCTTTGCACCGGCTGCTTTGATATTCAGTCCACATCCCAGCCGCTCTTCTCCCTTCCAAGTGACCGCTTGGAAGTGCCCAATAGCCTGACCATTCCCCTCTCCGGCTTCGTAGTTGTAGTCAAACTTTATTTCTGAATACCAACTCCTAACTGCACCTGGTATTGCTCCTTCCATTTTATCCATCCCTTCCCAACCCCATCCTTTCCAGGATATACTCTCCGTGAATTCACCCGTCCACTTCGAGTGGTACATCCTTCCGTCGGCTGCTTGCTGGTCCGTCCATTCCTGCGCAGATCTGGCCAGCTCTGGGTCACACGAAAGTGGCGGAGAATCGTGGAGTGCTCTGTAATAATTGTGCATCTTCAGGCATTCGAGCTGGCATTTTTGATCACAGGCTGTTATAACAACAAAACGACTTAGTGTAAAATGAAAACAGAATACCATAGAAGATACGTTTTTTTTAATAAATAAATATGACAAGTGATAATAGTCATCATCCACGTATGTATCACGGGAACATATGAACCCAAAATTGACCAAGGCCTGCTCCCAACGCCAGTTATAGCTTAATTGGCTGGAGCAGAAATTAACCCAAATATCGTATGCATTTTCTATGGTCATTGAAGGGTCACCAAGGTGAGGGTATACAATTGCCGTAATTTAAGGATTAGCAAGTAGTAACTGCCCCTAATCTTTAATGAATAAACCTGAAGAATATTGAAATGAACGTATAAAAAAGACTAATTCGCGAGAAGAATAAAGGAAGGTGAAAAGAGCATTAGAGTGACGTCACAAAAACACGAACGGTACCAATCAACAACGATTTCATATGTAGTTAAAAAAAAGAAAAGAAAAGAAACAGGCCGGCAAATCCCGAATCATAGCAAGAAAACTTTCTTTCTTACTCAGGCCTCCACCACAGTCTCCTACATCCATCCAAGACTTGTCACCTTCTCCATATACTTTGTCGTCAAAGGACTCAACACCTGCGACAGAAAAGTAAGAGGGCAACAAGTAAACACCAAAATATGTCAGACTTTCGGTGATGAAAACTTTCAGTTCCAAGAATTGAACAAAGCTATAAATTTTAGGCATTAAAAGAGTTAAACATGAGGCTCTGCAGATTTAAGAAACATCAGTTAAAGGATTTCTCACCTTTTTCAAAGTTTATGGAAAATGAGAGTGACACAAGGATAAAGTTTACTGCCCTCATTTTCCTGATAAGTGGCTCACTTGCTAGAAATGAAGATGAGACCGTCCAGAGCCCACCTGCAATTAAAAAAAAATAAATTCTTGACTCGACGGATACAAGGTTGTCAAGTCAACCCGTCCGAATAAATAAGAAAGAAAATTAAAGGTGCTGGAAAGCTCCCCGCCATCTTGTATAAGTAAAAACCCAATGAAAC
>OX419341.1:17689725-17697225 GCA_948470475.1 Galaxea fascicularis | reverse complement strand
GGGCATTGCCTTCTTAATACCTCAGTAGTCAATGTATGGTCCAAGGCTTTTTCTATTTCCACATGGGATGGGAAAAATCCCACGTAGACATTTTGGAGGCACACTCCTTTCATTTCATATGGGAGGCAGGATGGCCGAGTGGTTAAGGGCGCTGGATTTCAATGCGGTGACCCGGGTTCAAATCCCGCTCTGACCACTAGCTGGTGTTGTTCTGGGTAAGTGCCCGGTTCAACTCCTCGGTCATCCTTGTAAATAGCCAACTGGTCTGCCTCCCGCCAGTTGGGATTCTTATCCTGTTACGTTTATTTGAATTATTTGTTTCATGTATTTGCTCGGCCCCACTAGCCTTTGTGCTAAATAAACTGCCGAGGGTAATCTTTCATTAATTAATAATTTCATTGGTACAGAGAATGTGTTCCCTTGGGACGTTTTGCCTTTACTGGCGATTTGATTGGCTTGGGTTATATATATATGAGCGAATTTGCCAAAAGGTGACCCCTAAAGTTTTCGCTTGAACACGGGCGCAGCCCGTGTTCAAGCCATTGTGGCCGCCCAAAATTGAGGGGGCTTGCCGTCAAGGCCTGCTTTGCCAAACAGCCTAGGGATAGTTCTAACAGTGGGTGGGTGAGTTTCAGTTTTCTGTCAAAAGCACAGGGCAGGGGGGGTTGCTGCTTTGAGACTTTGACTGCAGTTAGAGTCTGTAGCCCCATTAAGTGAGTCTTTACAGTGTAGGATGCCTTGGCAATTTTGCCTGGTCTAGTGTAGGCCTGAATGATCAATTTGCTTTTGATTACCAATTAGAGTGAACCCACAGTGTGCAGTGGGTGGGTGATTGGCAGTTGTTTGACCAAAGCACAGGGGTGGGGAGAGGGTTGACTTTGTGCTTTGTGACGGCAGCGGAATTCGCTTGTTTTCACAATTTCTGCAGGCACTTTTTGACAAATTCAGTTATATATATACGTGTAACCGTTAAAACAGTGCTCAATACACTTTTAAGTGTAGAGCTTTGGATAAGAGGAAGATATAACGAAGAGACAAGGTTCTCTGTTACTCCGAGTTTCGTGCTCACGCACTCATCAGACAACTTCTGGACAAATCAACACTGGACAACTTCGGGAGAAATTGAAAAACTGTAATTGCCCTGAGCGGGATTTGAACCCACGTCCCCCTGATCGCTAGTTGGGTGTGATGACCACTACACTATCAGGACATTGTCTTCAGCAAAAGCATAGGTTAATAATTCAACTTTTGCTGTTGATTGTGCTCATTTTGTTCCGTGAAAATTCAACACGAGTTTACCGATCCTGTCACCGACTGCACTTTTCTGCGTCGTCTCTGATTTTTTTCGGCGGGACCAAATTTTCATTCTCAGACAAAGAACTTTCTTCTCCTGAATCTGACTATTCCCACCGTGACCCCATCTTAGATAGCTAACTTCAGTCTACGCATGCTCAATACATTAACATAATGTATCAATTAGATTCGACACGGCAGAAATTCGACGTTTGAATCGGTGTCGCATTTTTGTCGGATAATGCGACAAGGCCAGTCGAACGTGCGGCAGAAATGCGGCAGCCGATTCAGACGTCGAATTTCTGCCGAATTTAATTCGTTGAATTGAATTCGACACGGCAGAAATGCTACGTATGAACCGGGCCTAAGCTTAATAACTCTGAAGACGTCAAGTACTTAAGTTTATGTCAAAACCGACCAAGAACCAGTCGAAAAAAACAAAGAAAGATTAGCAAATAACTGTTTTATAGATTTGGCAGTTTTACAAAGTGTTACGCTTCTGGTTTGTGGCACCTATTTACAATAGTACTCTGAGGAAAAACCTTTTTACAACAATGTTTAAATTATAAGCTCAAGCTTGTGGTAAATTTTATTTGGATCTATTTTTTAAATTGAGGGGAAATTAAAATGTAATTTGCTGTAAGAATGGGTCCAACACAGAAATCTTGAAAACCTTCTTCAAAAACAAACTGACGATAAACAAACCAAATTTGAGAGTAGGCTTAACTTCTTGCCGAGCCATACAAAAGTTGGGCGCATAAACAAAGACAACGCTTATCTGGTCAAAAAAAATACCTTCTCCAATCGTCGAAAAGGCTACATCGGGCCACTGCGTAAATCGCACATCCTTCGTCTTTAGTCATACTCAAAGCACGGCGGGAAAATTTATGTGTTGTCGAATGCAGTCGCGGCGCGAATACAATCGCTTTCACAGCGCTTTAGATACATCCAAAAAGCCGTCCATCAAGCCTTGATATAATTCTTCCCAGAGTGGCCAGTTAAAAATATTTTCACAGTCTAACACATCTTTAGGTGACCTAGTCGAAGTGGCGGAGGGAGAGTCGAGTCGAACAAGGTATCGCACAGCGCTGACGTGGACGTCGTTAATCCACTGACTTGATCTAAAGTTTTATGCTGCGGACTAGAAATTTTCCATTACTTACTTGAATTTGACGGCAAATCTCCCATTTTGGCGACCATTTCAGCTTTTCACCACAGCTCTTTCACCACACAAATCTTTCACAGTCTAACACATCTTCAGGTGACCTAGTCGAAGTGGCGGAACGAGAGAGAACGAGGTATCTCACAGCGTTCATGTGCTCGTTAATCACCTGACTTGGTCTAAGGTTTTATGAGACAGGATCAACCAAATTTCAAAATCATTTCATCGTTTTGAATGTAGTTAAGCTTCGGACTAGAAATTTCCCATTACTTTGTTAAACTTGACCGCAAATACCACTTTCACCACAGCTACAGCGCTGTCGCAAGCAGACCATCGCTTCGTTTCAGAAGGTCGATTCACTTTCTGTGATTGGTTAAACAAAATGACGTGTGAATCGCGAGGTGTGGAGAATCTGCGATTTGATGACAAACATAGCGGGCAATGTCTTCCTTCGTAATTTTAACCAAAGAAAAAAATTGCAACTAACTTTTGTTTTGGTAGCCGCTTCAGTACACGTCTATTATTGCTATTTCTGTATAGAGTTCTAAAGTGATGACGTCACAAAAATATTTTTTTTGAAATTATGGGATGTGATGCCATATTCTTATAGAGCATGCTAAAAGACGTCCTCATCCCAAAAATTAGCTCCGAATCGCAATTCCCAGTAGAGATATAAGGGATCAAAGTTTGATGGCATTCCATACAAACCCTTCAAAATTTGTTTCTGTTCCTTCAGTTTAGAACAGACTCAAAATCAATCCTTCATATTTCAGCTGGAAATTACAATTAAGAGCTACGTTTTGGCAAGGAACCTTTTAAAATGATACTCCATTCGAAAATGTCGTCCAATCCCATAATTTCACAGATTTAAGTTTTTGTGACGTCACACTTTAGTACTCTATTGTAACCGTTTTCTCCATTTTTAATTTGCTTCAGTGTTGCCCCTGAAGAAGGTTAGTCGTGTCTCGCCATAATATATGGCATTAAAAGTTACCCTTTTCGGCCATCATTTTGTTTCTTTGCGTTATATCTACCTTTTTATGGGATATATTATTATTTAACAATTATTCGCCGAAGGTGAGGTGAATATTGTGGAATAATCCCCGAGACGAAGTCTAGGGGATTATTCCACAATACTCACCAAGCCTGAGGCGAATAATTGTTTTAGTATAATTTCAGAGCTGAACAACAGAGAATAACGGACTAAAACATAAAAACAGGGACCTAATTGTTCGTTTGTATACACCTATGCATCTATTTAGTCTTAACAAAAACTATGTAAGCTTAACATCGATTGTGAATCAGTTTACTTATCGGGTCTGGCAGTAAAACAATCAAGCAAAACACTACAAAAAAAAATTATTCCAGTACCTTTGCTTTATCGCTGTTGACTCCATCCACAGGTGTTATCATTGTCTCAAAATGAGTAGCTTTAGTTTGGAGAAAAACAGATTTCGGTCAATCGGTCCGACCTTCTGGCAATCAACATAAGTCACGTAGCCACTGCGTTTACGACTCTTAACTGCCTTGAACGCGAGTTCTTCAAAGGATTTTTGGTCCAAGGATGACAGTAGTCATTGTGGAAATTCTCCATCCTTTCAAATATCTTGGGCTTAGAGTGATAACTTCCGAATAGATGAAAAATTCATTCACCAACTGCCGCCATGTTTACGTGCCGAGATGGCAAAGGTGGCGAGCTCAGTAGCCAGGCCTCAAAAATGTTATATTCACCGCGTAGCGCGGTGAATATAACGTCATATAAGGAATCGCTGAACCAATCAGATTGCTGGAAACTCTTTGTTCAGCTCTGAAATTATACTAAATATTGTTATTTCCGGTTTCACTTGTAATAATAGAGAGATTAAGCATGACGTTTACGGCCAACGGCAAACGGGAAACGGCAGGCTCCTGTTCATCATAAAAGCGTCAAAATTATCTCGTAACTTTGAGAAGTTGCTTCATATCTGGAGCTAACAGGACAGAAATGAGCTAATATCAAGCAGGGTTCTTACATTTTTGGCAAAACCCTAATTTCACTCCGACGTTTGAGCCTTCAAGGGTAAAAATATAGAGAATTATACAAAAGTTGCGGAAAAGAAAGGTCCGTAAAGAACTTGCTCAAGAAAAGTGTTCCAAAATCTTCAAGAATATTCAAGCTGGTCGTCAACTGCAAAGCCACTCTTGTTCAATTTTTGCAACGAGCTATTGTTTTTTCAACTGTTTCAATGGTCCAGAAGTGGTAGAAATATCGGTAAAGGGAAAGTGAGAGCAAGGTTATTGAATGAACCAGGCAGACTCAGTATGATTCACCAAAACATGTTTACAAAAGTCCGGTTCACCGAATGACACATTTCACCTCTGTCGAGATATAGAGAAAGAGCCTGGGCCTAGTTCTCGAAGACATTTTATGAATTTCTGCTTTGCACAACCAGGCAAGTTCTCATGTGCAGTTGATTCATTTCTTAAACTAACGTATGCAGTTTTTAAGGATTCTCTAAAAGATATCAATGATTTTTTTCAAGCTGTGTTAGATACATGTATAGAATTAGAAAACTGATGTACACATATAGATATGGCTGTGATTCGAGAACCTGTTTGCGCTCATTTCAGGCAACATTGCAAATAATTTGCTCCGGTCGGAGAAAACCGAAAAAACAATGAAACTAGTGCTTCCGCAGTCCCGCGTTCCCGGAGTCGGAGAAAAACGAAAAAACATCGCAGTGAAGCTAGTATTCTGTATTTATTTATTTATTTAGTTTCAGTCTCAATATTTTTGTTCTGCCATTGACAGTTTACATTCTAGTTTTTTACTCCTTTTCTTAAGGCAGTCCTTTAAATAAGCAAAAGAGCTTCCTGGACTGCCTGCTAAATGTATGATAATATGTACTTATTGACTGAGTGGGAGGGCCGGACGGTCATGGCGCACGGACCTCGCTGCGCTCGGTCCGTACCAGCCATGACCTCGAGCCAAATATTTTCCCGTCCGGCCCGACTTAACTCAGTCAATAAGCATTTTATCATATGACCTCCTTAGACTCTTTATGAGCGCGTAAAAGATGAAGTTATTACAAAAAAGCGAATAATTTGCACATAAAATTGATCTAATATGTTGTTTGTATTTGCTTTCTGGTTGTAAAATAAACTTACATAGATAGAAGCGACGAAATCTTCTAAAATCGTTTCGCGCGAGGCCGTACGTGTTCCTAACAGGGCCGCACGGCTTTTTCCGGCCCTGCTCGCGCTCAATGCGTACGGCCCTCATATAGCTTTGGAATGAAAGCGCGCGCGGGGCCGTACGGGTCATATGATAATTATATGTAATTTAGTACTATAATTTATAAAAGCAAATAAAATGAACTGAACTGAACTGAAGTGCTCTCGCACTCCCTTATTCCTGAACACGAAGAAGAATGAAAAGACAGAGCAATGAAATTACTACAGCAGTCTAGCACTCCCAAAGTTAAATAGGAATGAAAGTGAAGCTATTGGTGTTTGCGACCTGTTCCAAATCTTTTGGTTTTACCTCAGTTTTTGAAATCGGCTAAATACTGTTCAAGAAAATTCCGTCCAGACGGAAGGCCAAACAGGTCGCAAACAAACATTTGTTTGCAATTCCCGAGGATGTCCGCTTTCAAAACTATAACTGTTATCATCACTGCAAATACTTCCAGCGCATCCCACGTGAACGCTACTCGGCGTCTATAATTTTAAGTGTGTTATTAATAAGTAATCACATTATTTTTCTCGTGCAATTTGGAATAAATAAGCACTTGTAAATTTCTTTGCAATATGTGGTCTTTGAAAAAATTTACTCATGCTTATTTATTCCAAATTGTACTCGACATCATGTGATTACCTATCCAAATAAATGAAAATTACTTTCGACACCAAGCTAAAAACTGCTCTAATTTGGAGCACATTTTGCGATTAATAACGAGGACGTTTTAGAATTTGAGGGCCTCCTATTAAAAGCACAGTTCAATACACAGTTACCTTTCAAGGGCACTCGGGTCATCGGCCTTCGGCCTTCTGAGCGAGCAAGTAACGAATAACGTCCCTCGGACAGCGAGGCTTAGAGAAATAAATGTTAAAACTAATGGAGCTTTCAGGATCCACTACCACGGTCATTTTATTCCAGGCCAAAAGAGCCACAGAGGGCAACCAAAGAGCTAAGAAAGACATGCACTAAAAGTGTAAAAGTGCAGCAATAACAGAGAAAACTAACTTCAAAATTTATGATCATTTTAATAAATTTTCGGATATATGCACACAGGAATAAAACAAATGGAATGGAAGGAAAAAATCTAGTCAATTAAACAGTGGCAAGACTCGAGAACCAAGATGTGTTTTTCCGTGGTCTCGATCAATTAAGTTCTTTTCCTTTTCTCCAGCCTGAGAAATCGGTTTGTTATTTCACCTTCTCAGGTATGAGAATTTGGTGCGCGTACAAAAGAAAACGGAAAAATCGAAAAAAAAAATTGAGAGAAATGGATGTCTTGAGTACTAATTAATGTGCTGAAAAAAAAAAAAACATTTTACAAGCCACGATAACTATCAATCACAGCAGTACAACTTTCTTCATATTCATTTTGTTTTAGCACTCCGTCCCTTTGCCGTTTTTAGCAGCCAGAAGCAGCACCAAAACATTAACACATCTTTTCAATTGAGGATGGAGGATGGTGATCGCTTACATGTTTTGATTGGGTTTCAGTACATAACGGTGGTCAAAAAACTTCTCCAAAAAAAAGTTCTGTATTCAACATGTACTCAGAATTAGGCTGGTCAAAGGTTTTTTTTTTTTTCTGTTAGTGTTAATATAACCTGGGAATGCAACGTATTCAGTTTTAAGCCCATCCGAACCACATACAACCGATCCTAAATACAGAGGCCAGAGGCCAGAATTCTTCCTCCCCGTCTCGGTCACTCCAAGACATCACCGTATTTGTTTTTCCTGGGTGGCGCACCTACACAAAGACGGAAGATGGTGTAAAAATGTTGGACAGAAACGAAGGGTAAAGATAGCAATGATAAGTAAATGGTATTCC
>OX419341.1:17662225-17684725 GCA_948470475.1 Galaxea fascicularis | reverse complement strand
TGTGACAAAGGTAGTCACAGTAACAACAAGGGCCAAGTCTCCAAGTACCCATTTAAATATCATGACAACCTTGAGGTTTTAAAACGACTTAACCAGTGGTTATCGCTAACCAAGCTTCGAGCAACTCGGCCTAGAATAGTACTTAAGGGTGCTTACCATTAGTCAGAACTGGCCGGCCAGGCCAGTCCATTTGTAAAGAAAAAAATCCACTTTTAATAAGAACTGTCCAAACAGATCAGTTTATTTCTACATAGTATGCATAGCAGGAATGTTTGTTTAGCAAAAATTCTCGGAAGAAGCCTATTTCATTTTCAAAATGACCGGTCTGGCTGGCCAGTTCTGACAAATGGAAAGCGCCCAAGTTAATACAATTACAAAGAACTAAGTGAGAATCCAACACTTGAACCCTTAAACTTAACGAACCTGTTCCGACCTGCTGGAACCGGATGAAGACAAGCCTGGAGGCGTCCATCGTTCACGATGCTTCTTTCTGAGCTCGGCATAACTCGTGTATTTGTCCTCTTTGGCCTTCTCAACATCGAAATAAAGGCTTGGTGGTGGAGGGGCTTCTTGGCTGGACTCGACGGAAGAAGGAGCAGTGACATTAGAAGGATTGTAGTCCTGTGCAGGAGGCTCACTAAACCGGTTAGTGGACCTAGATGTTCCTGTTATAAACGTGTTTACATGAAAATCAGTTTCCAGTTTTATCGGTCGCGGAGAAGTCGTGAATAAAGTAGCGCAGTCTATAAATTGGACCTCCCCTAAAAGCTGTGCGCCTATTAGTCACTTTCCACGATAGTGCACGCTATAGAATACTTGCAAAATGTTACGTTGTACAAATAAGGAAGTATATACGTGAAAGAAATAAGAGAAAATCGTAAATATAACCTGTGTTGTTTTTCACCTTGGCTTAGTATGAAAGGGTGAGAACCACGTTATGTTATGGGAGGTCGTTTGTTGGTGAAAAGTAAACCTGCTGATAGAAATACCACACTGGTTTGATTTTGTTTTTTTGTTTTTTTATCACAGGTGTGCACAACACAACGAAGCAGAGATATGAAGGTGAGAAAGAATACAGAAAAGAACTTGAGCGTATGACGGTAAATTTCTGTTTCTTTTTTCTTACTTTAACGTCGCTCATAAAATAATAGATCCTGGATGGTTCCTCAGCCTTTTTCATGTTAAACGAATTGAGATAATCGCTTAAGAGTTAGAAAATCGAGAAGTAAGGTGATATTTTGAAATGACGTTTTCGTTGCCATCGCCGTCGTCGCTGCTAAAGTTCCCGAATATCAGCGGAAGGAAAACGCGAAGGGTTCGTAGGAGATGGCAAAAATACAGCCGCATCTCAAGTAGAGAACGATGAAAGGCGACAGTATTCGCATACAACATTCCTACGAAGCACGCACACTGCTCACTTCGCATGATGGATCACTCGCGAGTTCCCTACAGAGGAGCTTGCTCGCACACTTTTTCTTTTCTTTTCTTTTCCCCTTATTCTTTCACACCTCACCTCCCATATTTAGGTTGAGCTGCTTATCTAGGAATACAACTTATTCGCACTTGCGTTATTTCAGCTACAGTCACCTGAATACAAACCTTGGAAATCTACGTCTTGCTGTTCATAACCAACATTTGCTGTTTGCCACTGTCCTTGGTACGATCCTCGATTTCCAGACCTAACGCAACACGTGTAATTCAAAATGTCAATATTCCAGCACACTTTGAATTACCGACAATCTACGACATGAAAAATTAACTGTTAAGTGGTAAACGTTCGCATTGAAAAGTACCCTTTCCTAACATAAAACAACCTGTTATATTAACTATACTCATTAAAACAGAATTAGCTGCGAGGATTTTAGCTTTGGGTTTCAGCTGTCTCGATTAAAAGAGATTCTGCTTCTGGGCTCTGTCTCCCGAGATGATTTTATGCCAGCGTGGGTAATGAAAAATCCTGTTATTTTTTGGTAAGCAACTACTCTGCTACAGTGGCTGCCAATTCGCTGCACAGGTTACATATACTTACCTCTGCCTTGCTCTAACTTGATCAGCGAGCCTCGAATTCTCCAACTTCATGATCTTTTCCAGACAGGCATTTTGATAAGAAGCTATCCCCGTGATGAATCCAAAACCAAAAATTCCTAGAAGAACAAATTACACGTATAAGATAAAAACTGAAAGCAACATAATCATTTATAACTTGTCTTTATCACGTACCACGACCTTACAGCTGTACAGCTGTACAGCACATTCTCTTTTCCACCTACATGCCTGTACTTAACTGCACTTTCCTTATTTCCGAAGCAATCAAATATCAGTGTCAGTTTGAAGTTTGCGTTGCTGAGGTAGAGGTAAAAAATTGTGCTTTTAGCATTCATAAAGGCGACAATGCGTGTTACTGACACAAGTTCCCCTCCTACGAATTCATGAACAATAATGGCAATGATGATGATAATGATGACGATGACGATGATGATGATGTAGACCATAACCATGACGATCAAAATGAGAAAAACTTAAAGTTTGGAGTTGAAAATATATCTTCCTCATTTATTCATTTTTTTTTTTTTGCTATAATTTCAGGAACAACACGTCCAAATTTAAACTCACAGTAAGGGCTGTATTAATAACTTAAGTGGTTGGATACTTTCAATCTTGTGGCTTCAGTTTGTGTGGTTACCATGAAAAAAGTGGTATCTTCAATATTGCTGGTTGCACTTCACACACGAGTTAAGAGGACTACAGTACCGCCCAAATGTAAGTTACCACCTCTCGTCTCGTTTCTCGCGAGACGCGTCTCGTTTCTCGCGAGACGAGTCTCGTTTCTCTCGATACGAGTCTCGTTTCTCGCGAGAGTCATTGAACCGATTAGTATGGAATATATTACTCGCGAGAAGTCGTTGTACTATCTATTGTATCAGAGATTTCTGTTTGCATTGTGTTGTCAAATCCGTTAAGTCGAAATTATTAACAGAAAGTTTGTTAGTTTTTAGCTTCAGCGTACTGAATTTGCAACGCCTCCGAACGTCGGTCTAATGCGTAAACAATTATCTTCTGGATGAATGTCGCCGCGTTTTATAAGCGAACGTCACGATCATCTCGCTTCATCTCATTTTTAATCGAAATCATAAACCAAGCTACTTGATTTCCCACTCAACAAATCCGCTCAGCACTAGCGACCTTCGGCTCGCGCGGCTCGCAGAATTGGCGCTTATTAATGTTATCGCTTTGATATCTATTTTTTTTGCCGACTTTACAGCGCCGGCAGCGACGTTGTTTGGACAATTTTTCTTTGGTTATAATTAATTGTGTTGCCAATTAATTGGCTTGGAGAAAGCAGTAAGAAAGAAAACTAACAGAAAAATAAGTCGAGATAAATTGTTTCCATGTATTCTCGACATGCACGTGCATGTTCGAGCGGCGATCGCGCATATCTTATGCCGTACAAGTAAACGATGCATTTTCATGAAATACACGTTTTTTCGATTTACACAGACAAAACACTTTTTTACTATTATTTTGGTTTAAGGCAAATCATTTTTAGTTTGGTACACAATAAAGTCAGTTGTTGAACTGTAAAACATTTCAACACGGGCTTGCGAACATTAGTTTGCGTACGGTGAAGCCGCTCGCTAGCTACTTGAATCTGTTAACTTAAGTGAGTATGTGCACAGTTACCACTGAGGACGGGAAATACATAAATAAATATGTTATTCACCAACTGGGAAGTCCATATACTGTAGGATAAAACAGTGCCCAAGGTCTTCAGTACTCAAGGCCGTGGGCACAGTTTCATTTTCCAAAAGACAAGAAATATAATGATAAAAAAATAAAACAAAAATGACATTTATTTACCCTTGGTGATTTATTTAACACAAAGGCTAATGTAGCCTCCCATACAGTCTCTTTTAGGAGACTTGTATTACCTCTTCCCCAGCTGTGGAGAGAAGGTAATATGAGTCCCCTAAAAGCAACTGCATAGGAGGCTATTTCAACAAGTGACTGGCACAATATTTTGTAACCGGGTGATTTCATGATATACCTGTGTAGTAAATTCCAGGAAATCTTTTTGCATAGGGTATGGGAACACCTTGCAATAAGACAAAACAGTCATGTCAACAGATATACAATACTAGAAGAAAATAATTTACTGTGAGAATCCAAAAACCATGAATGCTAGAAACGTTTATGGAATGTTATTGTGTTTCAAGTAAAAAGCCAATCACGCACAAGAAAACTAAAACGCAAACAGTAACGGTAATAAGTTTGCAGTTTTGTGTCACTTCTGATTGGTTGCTGCACAATGGGAAATGTCAAAATTAAATCAAAGTGTTCATGGTTTTTGAATTTGCACAGTAAAGTGTACTTAAAAGGATAAAGACTAGGTACAACACCAGCATCAGTCAGAGTTCACCACTAAATTCCCCTCTTGAAGTCTGGTTGCATCAGGCAACAGAGTTAGTATGATAGT
The DNA here is from genome assembly GCA_948470475.1 of Galaxea fascicularis. Taxonomy (NCBI): domain Eukaryota; kingdom Metazoa; phylum Cnidaria; class Anthozoa; order Scleractinia; family Euphylliidae; genus Galaxea; species Galaxea fascicularis. The sequence continues at coordinate 17,680,251 of OX419341.1, read as the reverse complement.
TTGTAAGGTAAGTAACAAAAACCCTATCATGTGTATTGCTTCTGAGCTGCATGACATACAGTGCCTATTGTAATGCTGAAAAGCAGTAAACAGCTGTTAATTATTAATTGTTTCGAGTAATATCTTGGTAATAGTGATGTACTTCAGCTGAAACTTCAATGCTCAAGACAGCTGGTTCCATAGGTCATTAACCACCATAAAGATAACAGTAACCACAACAACAACAACATTATTATCCACTGTATGCTTCTACACTGCCATTAGCACCAGACAGATTGCTGCATGATGTCTACAGTTTTGTCATGATCTTTGTGTATCCATACAATGAGCCAGTGATGTTGGTACAATGCATAATTCACCGCTTAAACATTAATAGTTTTAGCTTTAATGGTTGACAATAATTATGCTGAAGAAAACTTTGATACTGCAGGACCACAGCACTGGCTTGGGTAACACCATTTCCATGTACATGAAACCAACAGCAATATTATTTGGCATGGACTGTGTATGTCAAACAGACAGGCAACAGATGAGGCATGTACTCTTTCCAAACTCCAGAATTTTTTTTAGCAGTAATTAGCAAAGATAAGACAAAACAACATTTTTAATTGCTTAATTAACATTATTTTCCATTATATTGTATATTTTCCTTATGTCTATTTTCCATATTGCCCATACCATATTTTATGGCTTGTCTCAGTATAACAACACCTAGAGCTCCCAATGGGACACCTGCAAAAGCGATAAACTGGCATGAATAAGGATGGATAAGGGTAGTTGGTGTAATGATTACCAAGCAGAGGCAAAGTTGTGCAAGTAACAAAGTAACAACCCATTTTCATATGGATCCCTGTTAAATCCTCACCCCCCCCCCCCCCAACCCCTTTCCTTAATATTAGTTTCAAACAAAACCTGGCGCCTACTCTACATTGTACCTCTGCAGCATATTATTCCGTCATGAGCAACTGACTACATGTATCACATAATTCCTGCATTCGACATGCAATGGTGGCTTGGGCCACTGAGACAATAACCTGAACTGAGGAGATATGTCCAGAAATGCCTGCTAATGAGATTCATGCTCTTTATGATAGACATCACAAAGTGTCTCCTAGCCCTAATCCTCACCATAAAGCAGGCAATTCTGTCAAAGATGAAAACATATGGAAATTACAATTAATTGTGTGTAATGTGAAGTACCCAAGGTCCCAGTTAGTTGCATTTCTGGACATAAGTGGAACTGAGGCAATTACTGGTCACACAGACAGCATGTTAAACAAACTGTCAAAGGAAAACGATGAATTTGATTGAAATTAACAATAAGATCTAAAGCTATAGACAAAGGTGACTTGAAAGTCACATAAGTTTAAATAACTTAACTTTTTTCATATGATTTCTGTCCAAACTAGCATACATTGCTTTACAAGCATTACACGTACATGTACTTCCATGCAGCATGATTTGCACACAGCCCAATACATTAATTATACCTGCATTTTGTGACTAAAACTATATTTGTTTTTGGAACAGGATTAGTATGATGGTGATGCATGTATAATTAATGTGTGGGGATTATGGAAATCTTTCCCTTCCATGCTGTTTATCAACAACAACTGTTAAGCATAGAAAGAGTGGAATAGAAAAAAAATGCATACAGATGTAACCCTGGTGTGATTAATCGATTACAATCAATCATTGGAAATCCCCATCCAATCGATCAACCCAAACAATCAGTTAATTGATTTTCAATATCTAACAAATAATTGCTGTCGACTGTCATCGATCGCCATCGATTGTTATCAACTCAACTCAACTCAACTCAACTCAATTTATTTCAATAAATTCAATTAATTCGATTAATGATTATCGATTTCATTTATTAATTACGCCAGGATGTAACTAATCATTCTATGCAGCTGCGCGGAAATGCAACCTTGGCCTGCCGTGCGATCAGGCTCTATTTTTGTTTCGATGGCAAACCTTCCCGGCGCTCCGAGATAAGAAGATGTAACACTGAAGATAAAATTGGGCCTGATCACAGGTTAACCCTATTCAGTAATTCATTCTTTGGCATATCATTATTTTAGCTAATCACCTTAGTTTCAGGCTTCACCTCGAATTTTCTATAAGCTTAACCTTATTATAAAAATGTAAACGTACCCCTGAAGTAAACGCTATTTATCCTGCATTCTCTCAGGACAGCCTTTTCTTCATCTGTCAGCTAAGAAAAAGTGAAGATATTGACTCACTCATGGACATGCGGAGAATTTCATTGCCGTTTTGTTAATTACCTCGACTAGCGTCACTCCTGCTTGTGGTGCGTCCGCCATTTTGAATCGTCACTAATCTGGATATACCATAACTACAATATACGATATACCACTGTTTTATGTTAGTTACCGCTGGTCAAGATCTCATGCTCGTGTTTATCATTGTCAATGACAAGCAGAGGACAAGCAGATCGAGTGCCTCAGATTGTGAACACATGGCCTAGTTTTATCTTCTCGCTAGTTTTACACTCGTTTAAGTTAAATACGAGGATGAATAGCGACAAAAGAACACTTTGGATCATTATCAGAGAAGGAGAAGGTAAGCTTATAGCATATATTGCCGAGGGACTAGACAGTACACAGTAGCATTAAACTTATTGTCATGCACATTTATTTAGTCCAATACTTGATTTGTGTAGCTTGAAACAAACAACAAGGTGTTCTACGCTCTGTTTCCTTCACCTCATAGAAGTCTCCGATTTGAGGCAGTTCCAGTTTTACGCTGAAGAAAACGGTGATGAAGACAAAGCAAGTTCCAAAGACAAATTTTTAGAGGTGATACATGTAGCTGTATTTATTTCGTGTGGTTTTGTTTGTCCGGCTTCGAACCTAATATCGTAGCCCGGAATATGCGGAAAGTAGCCGGGAAATTTCCAACCGCTTTTGTAAGGTGTTGTGACGTACATGTATTGGACGTTCCGAAATTCAAAAGGGAACTGGGGCGAGTTTCAAATTTTGAAGTAATCGAGAAATTGACACCATCACATGAAAGATAACATTGAGATTGGTCATTTGACCAAAATTTGATTCTTTTAGGTTGAACAGAGACCAAGTTAGGGACCTTGAAACATAGCTCAAAATCCATAGAAATGTCTCTAATTTTGTGACAGCATCCCCCAAAACCATACAAATATAATGGTTTTCGGGGAGACAGCCTCAAAATTAGAGACGTTTGTATGGATTTTGAGCTATGTTTTGGAACGGCCAATTGACCAGTAACCAGCGATTCACAGTGAGATCATTAATTTGGATTTATTTAAATTGAAGGGCTGAGAGCATAACCAACCTATGTCGAATTTAAGGTCGTTTTTCGATTTTGCTCGGATTAGTCATTCTTTGGTTGATACGGTTGTAGTTTGATTACTGCAATCAACTGTGTGATAACTTCAATGATTGATTGCTGGATTTCTTTTAGACTCTTGCTGAACAGCTAGGTTTGTCAGTTTCCAACTTGGGAAATGTCCTTAAGGTATGCTTCTAATGGAAAACACTAAAATTAATGTATTACACGTGTACTGATATTCCCTGTGAAATTAAATTAAGTCATAAGCATCCTTAGGCTTTTTTTTTCACCTTTTTTTTTCTTAACTTAATACATTTGGATGAGTGACTGGTCCTGAGAATGATTGTTTGTGGTGGTGTTGACTGATGTTTTGACAACCTGAGTGGAAGTCATCATCAGAGTCAAGTGAATCTTGAGGGTACTTTGTGGCTTTAAACCTAACTATTCAACAATGTCATGATATTATCAGCCATTGAGCAGCATCCTCCGTGAAGGTAATCTTCAAAGAAAAAGATGTATGATGACCTACATTGATTTACAATTTGTAAGCAGTGAAGAAAGAAAACAATAATAACACAGCTTAACTGACTGGTGACCAATAACACCATGCACTCATTGACTAATCAGGTGAATAGCCAGATAAGCTATACCATCTACTGACATTTCACTCTGCTCATTGAAAAATCATTCAGTGTTTTCACCTCAAATTTTGCTTGACATCAAGTCAGAATAAGTATGACTCCTTGGTTCAGACTAGCGATGATTTTATTATGTTTTCTGTTCTTTTGCTGTGCCCAGATTTGACATAGTGTCATAGTGACATAGTGGGGAGTTTGAATAAATTGCCATACTCGAGTCTGATAAATACATGTCTTGCTCACAGGTCTCACAGGGCTGCAGAAACTTGACCACAGTAAAAACTAACAATGCTTGAGGAGCAAATTAATGGATACTGTTCATCTTTAAGAACAACTTCTCTTCAAGTGCTTTTCTTGGAAAATTTCTTATGAAATGATACTGGTGATATTCTGTTTTGATTGTTTTTGTTTATTTAATTGGAGTTGAGGAATGGAAGAGGATCACTTATACCTTTAAGCAGGCAAACTCCAGAGAATACTATAACAAGGTTTGTTTATCTGCCATGGTTTTCACTTAACATATGTAAAGTCAAGGTCTCTTTACATGTATCTTTTTCTGTCATAAAAACTGCCTAGTAAATTGTACAATGCATAAATCTGCCCGTGAACCTTCCTTTCATCAGGTCTCTTTGCAGGGGGAGCAAGGTTGGCGCAGTGGTGAGAGCGCTCGCCTTCCACTAATGTGTCCCAGGTTCGATTCCCGGACTCGGCGTCATAAGTGGGCTGAGTTTGTTGGTTCTCTTAACTCTGCTCTGAGAGGTTTTTCTCAGGGTACTCCAGTTTTCCCCTTTCCTCAAAAACCAACATTTGGTTTGATTTGATTTTTGATTTCCCTCTTTAAATAAAGCCTATTATTATTATTATTATTATTATTATTATTATTATTATTATTACATAGTAGTAGGTGACTTTCCCAGTGGTAAGAACCTTTCTCTGGTATACATAGCATGGTAGGTTTGATCCATATGCCATGTTAAACACTTCATCTTTTCTATTGTTAATGTATAACTATTTCCATTTTCATTCAAACAGCCCCTATATTCTGGAAGTGTGCAAGCGTCACTCCTCTGGTAAGAAGTACATGCACTCTTTACTGATGGCTAACATCAGTTTCCAGCACTTAAGAACACTTTTAGTTTGAGAGAAATGAGTTTAAGAAATGCCTGAATCATTAGCAAACAAGTCACAAAACTTGTTTTGACAAAATAGATTACTTTTAAAGCAACACCCCTAATTTTAGCTTTAAGTGACAATAACCAAAATGTACAGTGTAGCAAGCCCCACTTTTTATTACTGGAAAATAATTAGCATAACAAATACAACTTTTTGGCAAAGTTAGAACAAAACCCTGTTGGAGTAGATTCAGAGCTACTTGTACCTTACATTTAAACTATCTTGACAGCCCTATTACATGTACAATGTATAATAAAAGAAACATGAGAGAATGAGATGAATATTATTATGAGACCTCAATTGTGAATTTAATTAAAAAAATGTGGTGCTCAGTTGCTCATTGAAGAGCAGTGAGGCATTCAAAATGAGGCATTTTTTATTGAGAGGGTGGCTGACTCATCGAAAAATTGAACCAAATTGGTATCCATGGTTAGCTAAAGGCAAAACAGAAAAGACCACAGCATTTTCCATGTTTTCTCATTATTTTATTCAATTTTCAACACTAAACGTTCAAGTCTATTTTCCCTTGCAAATTTTATGGGTACATGCCACTTGAAACTCCCTACCCAACCTGTAGGACAATCAACAACCAAGTCATAAAGTCAAGGGAAAAAAAACAAATCTTGTTGAGCTCAGAGGAGATATTTAGTTGTCAGTGATAGTTTGTGAAATCAAAACATCTGTTACCATGGAATCTTTAAATTAATAAGGGAGTTCCAAAGTACAAAATACTTGTAAAGTTATATTTAGCCAACCTATCAAGCCTGTTATCTGTAAGGAAGAGAAATTACACTGTACCCAGAGTAAACAGAACACAGCACACGCACTGCATCAAGCAAAGGAAAATTTGAATACTCAAGGCAAAGCTGCCACGTTTTCAATGTACGTGTGTAAGAGCATGCAATAATGATGCCATGCATATAAATTATGCGTAGTAAGGATGCACCATGTACAGCTGTAATTGTGTGAGACAACCTTAAAATGTGAGTTTATGCTATACTGATGGCTATTATTTTATACATGCATGTAGTGAAACCTAGTCCAAGGCAACTTGTTCCAAGTTACAATGAGACTTATCAGAGGAAACTGCATTTGTTCGGCAAAAGGGTGAGTTTGACACTTACATGTAGTCATGGTCAGGTAGAAAATATTAGAGAAAGGAGTTGGCAAAAATACTGGAGACTATCCTCATTTGGGCAGCCAGTTGTTTTGATGCCTCCTTCTTACCAAAATTTAATAGTGTATGGTTGGTTATAATATTCAGCTCGTGTGTACATGTAAGTTAACGTATGTACATGTACACATACATACATATTTTTATTTACCCTTAGGTTTAAATAAGTTTGGTTTGACCTCTAGCAACTAAACTGCTAATCTACAGCGGTACCAAAGATGTTAGAGATAAAATGAAATCCAAAACTATTTACAAAAATATAACATAGAAAGAAAGTAGTCACAAGATGTAGCATAACCTACAAGAATAACTACTTAATAACCGAGAGTGAGGTCGTTATGGGAAAATCTCAAACTGAGGCCTTGCTATCACTCGGTCAATACAGCTAGGCCGAGGTTTGAGATTTTCCCGTAACGACCGAACGGTCGAGGTTATTAAGTTGTTTATTGTATGGCTAACATAACAGTTTTAAGGGAAAAAAATTAGTTCAAGCACAAGTCGTTGCTTCACGGTAATCTATTCATTATTTTTTCCAAACTTAGGTCAAACGTTTCACTAACAGTTTTCCTGGTCGTGTTTTCAGTTTTTTGCTCTAGAGGCACCAATTTTCAATGTAAATAAAACAAATGTGGCTTTTGGATGACTTTTTATTGTTTTTGTTCCTAATTTGCATCATCCGTAATCGGCCCGTGGGCATTACGGGAGAATAATGCCCTAGCGCTTCGCTTCGCTTAGCCAATCAGAGCGCGCTTTATATCGTATACAAACACTAGCCATATAATAAATAACTATAATAGATGAAAATTAACTAAAACTGGAGCCTGAGGCTTGATAACAGGCAGGCAATGTGTGAATAGGGATCTTAAAATATCATATTGTTCCAAGGAACGGTCGCTAAGTTAACAGCTGTATGTTACCGATTTGAAACCAAACCAAATTGTATTAGATTTATCGGTAGGTACTTGCAGCTTATTAACATATCTCAGGTTTTTTTACATTGTCCCGTAACCTGTACAGAATAAGAATAATGATACTCAAGTGGATTTACTGTTGATTGGATTGAAAACGATAATTAGCATGTTCTGAATATGCCGGTCGATCATTAAGGCTCAGTAGCCAATTCGATCATTAAGAGTCTTAGTATCAGAGGACTGGTCACTGTATAAACAATGAGGTGTTCGTTCATGCAACCTATTCAGTTTAATGATAATAATATTATAATAATAAGTCTCAAACCGTATCCAGTTTCTTACTATCAGACTTCCAACAGTGATGTCATAATGAGGAGCAGTAATTGAAGAAAGGCATTATGAACGAATTACATATAAAGACAAAGTTTGGTTTTAAAAGATAATATGTTGTTTGGTCTACAAAGAACTTCTAGCTGCTTTCTAACTATCTTGCTGATTTTCATAATGACTTGTGTTTTCCAAAAAATTTGCATGTGGCATGTACATTGAGCCTTTTTCGTCAGCCATCAAAGAACACATTTTACATTGTGCATGTACATCATTTACAGTAGCATAGAAGAACACTTTATTTACCACCATCGTTAAATGATAATTGCTGTGGATATAATATTTGATGATTGGAAAAGGAAAACTGATTTTTTGTTATTCAACCATATTATAATTATTGCAAAGCATTATAATTATCTGTTATTCTAGAAACAACAACCCTAAACCAGTATTTAAATGTTGGCAAGTGTTAAGTCAGTTGTTCAGCTAGAGTATAAAGTTGCAAAAGAGAACAATAAGTTGAATGCACATTTTTTAAAATGGGAGAAAATTATTTCGAAGGAGAAAGTGCTTAATGTTATTTGGATCATGCATAAAACTAGTTTTTTATTGTTAGTGTGAGTGTCTTTGTTTCGAACCGTGGCTGTGTTGCGTGTGTTTTGTGTTGTGAGATAGTCTTGCTCATTTGTCAGATGAATGCGTTTTAAAACATTTCGCACCATTGTAACTATATATATTTTGCTCTGTACTGTTACCAAGAAAAAAAGTAATAAAATACAAAAAAAATCATTAAATGATAATTTCTGTTGATACACGTACCTGTATAATACTATCGCTACGATGACAGATCGAGCAGAGTTGTAACTGTTTTGAGGGAGAAAATGAACTTGTGTGTGTGCTTCATGTTAAACTTCTTTTTCCTTGTCCACCATGCTCTGACCAATGATGATGAAAATGGTGGACATACTCAACTTACATGTGCTCATTACAGTACCAAACTTTTGTTGATTGTTCTTTATAAATTTCATCGTACAGATAAGCAAACTAGAAGAAACTATGCCAAAATTGTCCCACTTAAGAGATGCAAAACTCAATGCGGTGAGTATTCCTACTATTTTCATGTTAAATTGAGACACACCGTAGAGGTTAAATGGGGGAGCTCTGAAAGTTGGATATGTATAATGGGTTCTTTTCACAAACAATCTTTAAAATTGATGGCAAGTTGATGATAATTATGGTTTGCGTTCTGTACACTGTATACGGAGGAGTTACATTGTAACTGTACAAACAACCTGATATCGCTGAAGCGTTTCCCCAGTCATGTACAGTGCGCAGCATCTCTGTAGAAACAAACGTCGGTCTCGAGTTGCACCCCGTGTCACCATTTTACCTCGTTTAACCTTTCCTCGTTTGTCCTTGTATAAACAGGAAGTGAGAGGCTTGGAAGAAAGATTAAAATTTCTGAACTCAAAACTTAAGGTATGAATACAATCCAAAGCATTGGTGACTACACCTGTTAACGAAACAATGTAAGGGCGGTGACAGGTCGCCTACTTAACTGGTTAAACCCGTTTGCCACAGCATAACACAACTATCAGAATGACGCCTCCTTGGTTGGTATTTTATTACATCGCAGAGGTGTGCAAAGTCAATGTTTGGCCAACATTTTCCTGGTTAACATTACTGGAAAGACAGGATTTGTGCCCTCCTCCCCACCCCCCAAACTCAACCACCACCCAGCCGGTAAAGAGAGAGGGAGATAAAGTTCGTAGTTTTTGTGTGGCTTACACGAAGTGTGTAACCACATTATGGGACGTTCGGATTTATTTACTTGTCCACGAGAGTCGAGCGCCTGTCACGTGGTCTAGTAAGCTACACATGTACGCATTGCGGACCTACTTTAATTTTTTTTGTTGAAGGAAGCAACATGGCTGGGCACAGGCTCGAAATGTCGACCTTTAACAGAAGCCACTTTTTGTGACCGCTTAACTAACCATTAGGCCTTCCAGTTTAATTATGTGGTGATCATTGCTGATAGACTTTAATTATCTTCCTTTGTATCCAGGAGGCAGACTCTAGACAATGGAAAGGAATGTTTACCAAACATCCTTTGTGGTGAACTGTTCAGAGGAAAAGCCATAGATGCTTGTGTGTGCAGAAGACTGAAAAGAAAAAAATCGATTTGTATTTATGTTATGTGGCCTAAACTGCTAAACGCGCGCATTGGTGAAGAAGAGTTGCTAATTTGTGAAATAAAAAGAAAGGTAATGCCGTTGATCTTGTCGTCTTCAAGTTCCAAGAGGGAAATTTTTATTACAGTTATTTTTTCAAAATTATTTCGACTGTATTTTTTTTTCTCATACTTTGAGTCACTTAGAGACGGTGTAGTCGTTGAAAGTCCAATTCCCTTGTTATTTCCCCTGCGCGCAATTCTCATCGCGTTTGACCGCCTGTTTTAAACTTATAAAAATGTCGAGCATACATTTCTGTAGGAAAAACTAACGATTTCTGTGTTGTACAGCCAAAGAGCGCACTCATTTAAGCGGTTAATGAAATCAGTGTTGCAAATATTGCAAAGTGCTGTAGATAGTGCAAAGTAGAAATTGAGGTTAAGGAGAATATAAACGTCGCGTAAGGTAACGTAAGTTCCTAATTTAAGGGAGCATTTTTTCCTTTGCTACGTTTTTCGCATTTTTGGTTTATTTGTTTGTTTATTTGTTGTTGTTGTTGTTTCGTTTTCTTTTGTAATTTACTCAACTCAACCTTATGTACAGCAAAACTGTAAAAAGATAAAATTAATAATAAGTAGTTTATCAAAAGGTAACCTACTCTGTACGTGTTAGCAGAATGAAAACCATATCGGACCCAGGAAATTAGATCACGAAGAAAGTTAACAAAATAAAAAAAAATTAATCAAATGTGGACATATTCAGTTTAGTTTTGACTGTACGCATAAAATAAAGACAAAAAACTGTGTAAAGAAAATGGCCATATCTTTCCATTTTTGCGAGTAAAACTTGGAAATAGATAAGAGAGAGGGGTATTTTTTGTCCGAAATCATGGCATAAGAATATCCCACTTAACTTTGAAAAGGGTTTAAAAAAAAAACAACGACAGGATGAATTACAATTTGCAAATAGTACGTGCAATAAAAGTTAGGCAATAATATTTTAGTTTCATAATAAGTTCAGTTATTGGCACCTCCTTCCTCGTATCTGTAAATCTTAGTCAAAATCTCTTCCCGATCAATGCTAAACCGTGCAAAAAGAAAAAAAACGCTAACCCTTGCAGTTAAAAGAAGTGAACATTTCGATTGAGGGGCCGGGGATTGTGTTAAATCCGTTTGTGCTGTGGTTAGATTTCAGAAGGACCTCTCGGAAATGGTGGACTTCGACAGTACACTTTTGAAAGGCATGAAATGCAAATATATTCATCAACTTTAATATCCATCAACAATAACAGCTTTGTTTTCCATACAAACGAAAACTCAGTTACACGGACGGACGGACGTTCAATGTGGGCCTGTTTGGTGTTTTCGATTTCTCTATGACTCAGAGCTACAAAATCATCACCTCGTCGATATTTTAAGTTGTAATTCCTTGCCACTTAATATGAGAAAAGATTTTAATATAGTTATGTAAATTATATAGGTTGGAATAATTATAACAAGTTCTATTAATTAAAAGTGGGAAAGACATCCTTAAAATCATGTATTTTTTGGCTGAAACGCACACAAGCTCTTTTTGTGTAAATACTGTGATGTTTGAGGAAAAATATTACCTTTGTTCTTGCGAGCAGGTGTTCCACTAGATTCAAATTTCAATCATTGTTCAACATCTCATTCGCTTCCTTGTTATAATAGCTACTAGCTCTCCCTGCAGGCAGTTTTAATTATGATTGCTTGATCTCAACCATCCTTCTTAGGCGATCCGAACTAGCTCTTGAGGTTCGTTGACATCTATTTGCACTTAAATTTGATCAAAGAGTTAAGACGTTGCTCATTTTTATCTTTTTTTGATAACCATTTTTACCGTTTTGCATCCAAAAATCTACAGTTGGGTAGTTAAATATGCCGGGAGGTGGGAGGTAGCGAAAAGGTAGGTTGGGCTTTTGTCGTACAATATATTAGGAAAAAACCAAAAAGCTACCTTTACTGTGATAACGTTTACAATTACCCATGCCAGTTACATTTCTCCGTTTTTGCTTTTTTTTTAATTTGGTGCTCCGATTCCGTTATTCTTCGAAAATTCTTGACACAAAGCTATAATTTTACAGAGAAAGGAATCAAATTATTTCGAGTTCAAACTGTGTTCATAAATCTATGTCAATTAAATCTGTTTTATTTTGTAATTTAATAGCATGGATACCGGAAAAAGGTTCGATGCCTTTTTTTGGCCTCCTTTTCTTTTAGCAATTTAGGCATTTCTCTTAATAACATATGAACAACAAAACATGAACAGTGTGCAGTGTAGTGCTACCTCTGAAGTTTGAGCTGTTGTTTGCATTTACAGTTTAGTGAAATCATCTTTTTATTTAGATGAACGCCATAAAGATCACCTGTGTGACATCGTTGTTTGGTATTCTACGACTACATGTGAGCGAAGGTCAGTATTTTTTTGGATCATTTTTTCGTTGCCAGTTAGTTCTTCCTCGATGAGCAAAGTTTCTTTTGGGAGGAAGAATTGTGGCCTTTATATGACGTGGACAAAAGTTGATATTTATGGACGTCCTATTTGGTTGACTTTGACATCGATGCCGGATACTGGCGTGTTTTTTTTGATGCAGTAACTGGCCTTTAGCCTTCAATCTCTTCTGTTTTCTTCCCACTACCTTCCACATATTGTTAAAGAATTTTCAACCTTAGAACGTAAACAGCTCGCATGTTACAGTTCTTGTTTTATTAGCCTGCGTGGCAGGCGTAAAAGAGGAGCTGGTGGGGAGCGAGAAAACGAGAGAAAAATGGCGGGGAGCTGGGGAGGAGAAGGGAAAAGGAACGCCTGCACACAAAACCCCCATTTTCGGATTTCGGTTCCTTCTGCAGGTGCCAGAGCACAAGCAAAAGTAAAACAAAAAAACAAAAGACAGGACACAAAAGAATGCCAAATAAAGAGTAATCCCAAGATGCTTTCCGGTACCTGCAGAAAGACCCCTGATTTCTGCCTCCTCCTGCGGACTCAAAATTTTGACAATAGGTCGCATGGGAATTGAACTGGTCAAAAGAAACTTGCTGTTGTGAGTGTTACTGAGCCGATTTGAACTTGGTCACAACTTGCGAATTTAGGTTGAAGTCGAAACAAGAGACGAAAAGATGTTTTAGCTGTTTAATTTTACTCACGGGATACGGTAAAAGCATCATTTACCTAATCTTTGTTCGTGCCAAGGAATTTGCATATTTGTAAAGAGGGGTTTGAATTAACCAAAATGTGTGGGTGTATGGGGATTCAAATTACGTGGTCTTACGTGCAGGCGTTCCTTTTCCCTTCTCCTCCCCAGCCCCCCGCCATTTTTATCCCGTTTTTTCGCTCCCCACCTCCTCACCTTACACCGCCACGCAGGCTATTTTGTGTTTTAAGAACGTCTAATATTGGAGTTGAGGCTCGACGTTCTAATTTTTTTTCGCGATTTAGCCTGAAAACGGTCTTAATAACTGTTGGTAAATTCAGCTTTACAAAATGCATTAAACAGGGGTTCACAATTCGACATAAAGTCACTACACCAGTTTGCAGTCAGTTTAAATATATCGGGACTGATGAAGCTATTCTTTTATCTTTTTTAACTTTTAAGGCTTTGGACTGCACTTGAATGAATCAGATGAATACAATCTGCGTCGCGAGCTGTTGGAAAATATGGACGTCATGGTTCGCCCTGTCAAGTCACCTAAAGAAGCTGTCAATGTGTCGTTTTCTTTGATTGTCAGGTCGTTAAGTGACTTGGTAAGTAAGCAATGCTGGTAATATTTAAGCCCCGTGCAAACGCTCGCAACATGTTGGACCCAACAATGTTGCGTCTTGTTGGCCAGCAATGTTGCGAGGGTTTGCAAGGGGCTTTCAAGGGGCTTTTTTCCAAACAAATCTACCTGCAGTTTGCAAACCAAGTACCTTACAAGTAACATGCATGGTTAACAGGCAATAAGAGACTGATTGTCGTCAATTATATAATAAATTCATCCCAAATTTTACTCACATTCACGTAACTAATGTTTTGCGGTCCTTTTTTTCAGGATAACAAGCGGCAAATGCTTATTACAAGTATGTGGATTTCCCAGGTCAGCCTCTGATGACAGACAGCCATTTTTAATCGCCCTGTATTCATTGTTTCCCTTAAAGATCTCAGTCTAGATACAAAAACGTCCATCGAAGGCGTCTTAATAATAAGACCAAAAACATTTTTTTTTAAATCTGCCATCTTTAAAGTCGTTCAGAATCTCGCTGAAAGAAATGCGAAATCCCTATTTACCCTTGTAAGGCTGCACATTTTGCTCGCACTGACCTTGAACATTCATTACTAAACTTAGCTCCTTGACACCCTAAAACAATTTCGAATAGGATTTAATGTTTCATGTTACCGGATCATTCCATGAAATTCAAGACGGAGGTTTCAAGATGGCGGCGTAGTCAGAACTAATGACGTAATTGCCATGTTGCACGACACCACCCACTCACTTTTGGGACAATTTTTGACGTGCATCTTACCTGGGCCAGCTGGAATTTTCCTCACACGAAAAAGGAAGATAAAAAAGGGTTAATGCATTCTGTTTTTCCTTGTTTGTCAGAAATGGTATAATCCCTTTCTCGAGTGGGACAAAGACAAGTATGGGGGCATTGACCGTATCCAAGTCAGTCCCAAGGAGATATGGGTTCCTGATACTATCTTGTACAACAAGTACGTTCAACCCCTCATACACTAAATGTAGAATGTTACCCGTAACACAGCTACCCACCTAATATAGGACAGCAGTTTAGCCTCATACATTTACATAGTTACTGTCAGAAATAGATTTCGTTACTCTTTAGATTTCGTTACTCGCACGTGATTTGTACTCTTGTTTAGTTATCCAATCGGAGCACGATGTCTTGATTGACATCTGATGTCGGATTTTTACTTCGCACATGTTGTGGTAGACTTGGAAGGAAAATCTGTGAGAAAGTCAGTCGGTAATCTGTTGAGAAAATCGGTTGGAAAATCTCTAAATCTGAACATCAAGAATAAAGTCTTGTGGAAGTCTAGTGGTATCTTTTTCCTCTTTATCATATACAACCACTGACCATCTGAGTCTTAATTCCATTGCCATTTTAACTACCATGCGTGACCGTTCCCACCCTCATTGACAATATAATTAATACTGCCTCCAATCCGTCCTCACATCTTTTACCATTGTCTTCTTCACACTGTCGTAGTGACTATCACTATCATTGCCACTCTCGCCTTCAGTGTCCATCCATCCTTACGTTTCACGGTCATTTAAGCTATTAAATCCTCAACATCAAATTTCTCCTTGTCATATCAACGCCGACGCTTTATAAAGAGTGGTCACGAGAATTAAGGACAGAATTACATGAGATTAGTTTGCTTAACCTTTTAACATCTTCTCCCCACTACTTCCATGGGAAATGTGTTGGGGCAACAAGTGAGAATTTAAATTTTGATCTCAGGGTTAAAAGGGTTATCACCAGGGGCGTAGCTACCTGTATGCACGGTACGCATGTGCGTACCTGAAAAAATAAAAAATTAAAGAAAAGAAATTTTAAAAAAATGCATAAAAAAGCAAATAAATTAAAGATAACTATTTGCTTTTATCCATTTAACTCTGATTGCTTTTGTTATTGTTGTTGTTGTTGTTTTTAATCAGTGATGTTGCTAAATTGAAAGAGCATCGCACCGGTATCGCGGAGGTCACGGTTCGAATCCCGTTGAAGCCCTGATTTTTTCAGGCTTCTTCTTTCCAGTTGCTTAAATTGGAAAATTTACTGCGATGATCACTCTTCACTTGCATCTACAACCGCAGTACAAATATGAATTATTTCATATATACTTCACTGTGCGGGAAAAATATGAACTCAATAAATTGACCTCGCTCCCAATGTGAGGCTTCATAGCTCAGTTGGTAGAGCATCGCACCGGTATCGCGGAGGTCACGGGTTCGAATCCCGTTGAAGCCCTGATTTTTTCAGGCTTCTTCTTTCCAGTTGCTTAAATTGGAAAATTTACTGCGATGATCACTCTTCACTTGCATCTACAACCGCAGTACAAATATGAATTATTTCATATATACTTCACAATTTCTTTATTGTTTTCTGGGCATTTGCCACTCCATCATAATATTTAAGTACCTGTAGCGCTAACAAATGTCCCAAGAGGGCGCATTGCTTACAAGTTTTCTATCTAGTTACTGCAACCTTTACTTCAATCTCTGATAGTGGCGATAACAAGGTCTTCCAAGCAGGCCATACTGAACTCTTCAAGACATGGGTTGTACTGCAGAGCAATGGAATATGCACGTGGGATTCGCCTGCAAATGTAGAGAGCGAATGTGACATCGATATTGGTTCATTTCCTTTTGACCGGCAGAACTGTTCATTCGTGTTTGGTTCCGCGACATATCGAAGCGAGGCACTAGCCATTCTTTCAATACCACCCAAGGGACATGCAATTATTGAGTCAGGTAAGAACCACTTAAACTTAATTAATTGGCTAACGAATAGCAAAAAATGCTTGTACCAATGGTCCCAGTAACTTCATTATAGATATTTCGAAATATATTAAAGTATTCAAATCTGGAACTTTTGATGGTCTTCTGATGATATTCATCAACTCGGACACCTATTTCCTTTTCGAAACACACATGACGAAATATGAGACATCCTTTGTAAAGAAAACCTTTACATGAATCTACATGAACTAAAACGCTGCAAGAGTGTGTCGATGGATAAATATGGTAAAGAAAATTTCACTGAGGTTTTCACATGAACTAAAACGCTGCAAGAGTGTGTCGATGGATAAATATGGTAAAGAAAATTTCACTGAGGTTTTCATTTCTATGCTGATGATACCCAGTTGTACTTGTCTTTCGATTCCAAGAGTGGTGCAGCTGAGGCATCAGCAGTTGCTCAGATTGAAGTTTGCGCTGGCGAAATTGACAACTGGATGTCAGCAAACAACACGTTCCAGAACCTAGTGCGATATTCCAAAGTGGAAAATTCAGCTAAAAAGGCCCGGTTTTTGGTTATTTTTATCCGAAATTCTGTCGAAATTCAGCTGAATAATGACTTTTTTTACCCACCAGCTCTTTCTCGGTAGAAAATCGACGTTACCCTGACGAAACAGGCGAATTTGTAATCGTACAAACCTGGCCTACTTTTGCTGTTTTCAGATGTATCGGCAAGATGTAGGGCATACAGTTACTCTTCAGCTGATTTCATTCACCTGAAATCATACATTGAGTACGTGTTTTTAGACAGCAGGCCTTTTTTCCGTCACAAAAACTACTATTGTAATGTAAATAGGATAACGAAGGGTCAAAACCTGTGAGTTAAAGAAAACAACTAACCCAATTCAAAGTACGGCTAAAAAGTTGCTTTGGAAAATTTTGAAACCACTTCAAAGCTGGTAAAAATGCTTCGGAAATTTCTGAAACCATTTTTAAGTATAGCTGGAAAGCAGCTTCGGAAATCTCTGAAACCCCTTCAAAGTTATCTGGAAGAAATGCTTCGGAAATTTCTGAAACCATTTTAAAGTATGCCTTAAAATTTGCTTCGGTAATTTCTGAAACCACCTCAAAGTTAGATAGAAAAAATGTTTCAGTTTCTAAAACCATTTCAACGTATAGCAGAAAAGTTGCTGCGGAAATTTCTGAAACAATCATAATATGTGGCTACAAAATAGGCTTCGAAAATTTCTGAAGCCACTTCAAAAGATGGTTCAGAAATTTCTGACACTACTTTTAAATATAGCTGGAAAGGTGCTTCGGAAATTTCTGAAACCAGTACTTCAAAGTTACTAGTTAGTTCGATGGAAAAAAAAATGCTTCAAAAAAGTCTGAAACCATTTCAAAGTGTAGCTCAAATTTCTGAAACAATTTCAAAATATGGCTGAAAAGTTACTTTGCAAATTTTTAAACCATTTCAAAGTAGTGCTAAAAAGTGTCAAAACATGTACGTTGGGCTTCAGTTCACCGTGAAATCACTACTCAATGTTACAATACACTTGTATTTCGAAAATGATGGCTGCTGTCACGGGTAGTTATTCATTGTTACGGCAAAACAAAAAATCAGCAATTCTCGTGCACTCTATAAGTTCCCAGTTGACGTTTCCCGTTGTTGTCCCGTTTAAAATTGACAGAAGCACGCAAGCTACTGGCAGCTAGTCTTCCCAAGTGCTTCTATCTTGCAGTAACCATGGCTGCCATCTTGTTCGCCAAGCTTCCTCTCAAGGACTGTATTGGAGTCTTGAATACTGAGTCTTGAATTTATC
>OX419341.1:17647225-17657225 GCA_948470475.1 Galaxea fascicularis | reverse complement strand
ATTAATTTGTTTTTTTTTTACCACAAACAATTGAAACCGCTATATACATACTGTAGTAATGCAGTCAGTAACGCGGTTTGTAAATGAGTTTTATATACTCGTTAACGAGTTGTAATTACGTAAGACATTGTCTGCGATAACCCAGCTCTTAAAGTATGGAACAAAGTGCCAGTGCATCTAAGAAAATTTATAGGTCCTCCCATTCCGATTATTCCCCGCTAAAAGATGATTTTATTTTGTTACTTTTACTACTACTTACATTGTAGCGATGTCCACCATCATTGCCCCAAAAACGACACACTCCACTTTCTTTGCCCAAGTAATGCATGCGAGAGTGACGTGTGAACTTGTGTCTCTGTAACCAATCAGAATCAGTTATACTTTGACGTTAATGTCATTTCCGCGTGAGAGGTCATCCAATGACTAATTAAGATAAAATTTTATGTAAAACGTTTAATCATTCTAATTAGCAATTCATAAAGAGTCAAAACAAGAACCAAAACATTAAAATGCAATGAAGTCAACAGGCCTACTTCATGTAAACCTTTTGTAGAATGACTCAGTCACCCACACATTTAGCGATCGATCTTGCTGTCACGCTGACGATATTTGCGTCCAACCAAGCCCTTTAGCAAGACTTCCTCGCAGCTCTCCAAACTTGAGTCCTTGTTTAGCCTCGCAATTTGTCATTCCTTATTTTGGCTGCTTTCCCTTGGCACTTTTCAACCAATTACGTTTAAAAACAGAAAATGATAAATCTTGGCGAGAGAAAGAGCAAGGGGACTCCACAAATAAAGCGAAAATAATATAATATAACAACTATAGCGAAAATATAAAAAACAACGAAAATAGTTTCCTGCAAAAATCCGTCTTTACATTTGTTCCTCCGTTTCTGTGACTTGTAGCAATAGTTAAAAGATAGTCCAACGTTCTATATACACTCGCGTCGAGTTGAGTTTCAATAAAGACACTGATAAAACAGGCGCCTATTTCTAGCACATGGTGTGATAAATATAAATTTTCAGGACGGGATATTGCTGGTGGAGGTTGATTGGTTTAGTCAGATTTTTGGGTGTCATGTGTGAGGCGTGCCAGTGCCATGCTGAATTCCGATGACGGGAAGTGAAACATGACAATTGTTGTTCGAAGTCACGAGGAATGTCCCGCGGTTAGGTCGAGAAGATTATCAGGAAGAAATTGCAAATTGGGTAGTTATGAATATAACTCGTGGGGATTCCGTTCTACCGAAATCCGTTTCTTTACAACAGAACGATAATCTGTTTACAAATGACGCTCTTCAAACGGGAAATCTAAGAAATACGTCGCGAAGGATAGATTTTTATATTTCGAAGCGGGGAATTGGAAATAGGAGTAGTTGAAAAGCAAATGTAATGGACTTGGCAATAACTTTGTAAAAGGGAGGACCTCAAATGAACTGAATTTGAAATTAAAAAAAGTCAAGTGCGACTATTTTTGGCATAAGAGTCGTGAATATGATAAATGCAAATTGAACGCAATGGCCCACTTGACTTTGGAAAAGAGTAAGAGTCTGGGAACGAATCCAAACGCAATTGAAGACAAATCAGATTGATCTTAATGGTTTCTCACATAAAAGGGTATCTAAAAGTTTTTAGTAAAAGTAAGTTTGAGCATGGAAAGAAAGGAAACCCCCTACAAATATCCCTATTTCAGCGAGTACGTCCGCTCTTCCATACAAAGTCTCTAGTTTTCGCGATTTTCATAAGTCTTTTAGCTTCTTTTAATCAGCTCCTATTCAACTGACAGTGTTGTCAACTACATAGAAAAACCACTAGAGCTGGTAAGCTGTTAACTGTCACTGATAAAAGCTACTAAAGAAGTTACTTTTTTTCGATACATGGTTAAGGCTGCTGCTGTTGTTGTTGTTGTTGTTCTTTTTACCTCCAGCCTAATCATCAGGTATCATACATTCACAAACACTCAAACTTTTCGTGTCAGTTTTAAGTGAGTTTCATTAAGGTACTTCTGTCACCGTTAGTCACAGTTCAAGTGTACTATACACGTTTGAGTTTATTGATTGCTCATTTGATATTGTGATCTCTCTTATAGAGAGATCCGGCACGATATCAAAAGGGATCTGCGTCTAACAACGTGTACGTTTGTATTGCACATTTTAACATAGCAGAAGATATGTCAGCTTTCTCTCTGAAACTCATCAACCAAGGCTTCGACTATCGAGGAAAGGCAGCGTTGACTTGCCGGCATATCCATATGGAATTTACGCATCATGTTACAAACGCTGTATTATCATTAATAATAATAATTAGTTAATTAATTAATAGTAGTAGTAGTAGTAGTAGTAGTAGTAGTAGTGGTGGTGGTGGTGGTGGTGGTGGTGGTAGTGATAGTGGTAGTGGTAGTGGTGGTGGTGGTAGTGGTAGTGGTAGTGGTAGTGGTGGTGGTGGTGGTGGTGGTGGTGGTGGTAGTAGTAGTGGTAGTGGTAGTGGTGGTGGTAGTGGTAGTGGTAGTGGTGGTAGTGGTGGTGGTAGTGGCAGTGGTAGTGGTGGTAGTGGTGGTGGTAGTGGTGGTGGTGGTGGTGGTAGGGGTAGTGGTAGTGGTAGTGGTAGTGGTAGTGGTAGTGGTAGTGGTAGTGGTGGTGGTGGTGGTGGTGGTGATAGTGGTAGTGGTAGTAATATAATAATAATAATAATAATAAATGACAATTTTTGTAGCGCCCTATCCAAAAACTCTAAGGCGCTTTGCAATCAAGGTAAAAAGTTAAAAATAATAATCAAACATAATCATTCATTAAAATAACGCTTAAAAAGATAAGTTTTAAGATTCCGCTTAAAGGCGTTAAGATCTACGTTACATTTTATGGTCTCAAGAATGTCATTCCATAGCTTAGGTGCAGAAACAGAAAAAGCGCGATCACCAAAAGATTTTAACTTAGAACGAGGAATCACTAACAAGTTCCTACTCGATGATCGTAAAGACCTAGTAGGTTTATAAATTTCTAACAAGCCACTAATATAAATAGGACATAAATTGAAGGGCTGAGAGCATAACCAGCCTATGTCGGATTTTGGTCGGTTTTTTTCTTTTTCTCGTCCAAATGAGCTGAACTTTTGCATGTGGTCTCTCATTTAATAGAAAACTACAGTCCAGCACTTTTTCCCGCTGGTTTCCCTTCGTATTTGAGTAAAAACGGATGGAAAAAACTCGGCGGCGCTCTTTCAGATCTTGTGTTCATCGAGAAACAAAAGAAACCTTTTGTTTTCTTGACCAATGAAATCAGTAAAGCAACACGCGTAGCCGCAACTCGTTTGTAAAGATTAAAATTAGCAAGTTTTCTCACCGTTTCTTCGGTCGCGCAAGTGGTAAAGAACAAGCCGTACAAGTCAGTGGTGTTACTTGAATACGACGCACAAACCTGCGGAAAAAAGTGCTGGGCTGGGCTGTAGTTTTCTATTAACCCATTGACTACCAGTCGTTTTTACGTTTTCGGACTGATTTTCCACCCACAAACGTCAACGATCCATAGGATTTCGTGACTCCTTATTTGAAACTACCGTGGAAAGTAGTGCTGTTGCAAAGAACCGGAGGCTCAAGGTTTCTGTAAACGTCATTCAAGATCGGCCCAAGTTCGGTTTGCTTGCGAGTTTTGCTAAGTTTACAGCCATTTTTCATCTTTAGCCGGCTACCTGATGAGCATCATTAAGCGTGACGGTAGGTAAGAGTCCACTTTCTCAAAGAATCGAGGAAGGCGATGTACTTTGTTGTCGAATTTGGCTTGTTAGTCGACGAACTGGGAAATTGACCGGTCAGAGACTTAGTACCTTTAAGACTCGACTATTGATGAATTTCTCGACCAACCGCCGCATATTTCGGAACTTGCGAGCACTGAAGATCACCACAAGCACGAATTTTTGGCGGTAGGTCCGAGTGGCTGTAGACTTAGTTTATATGTGAAAGAATTGGGGAAGGGAACGGGCGCTGTCAAAAATTCTCGTTATTTCCCAGCATGCAATGCGGTTGAGATGTTGAAAATGGCGGGAAGGCTCGAATACACTGGAACAAAAGCCTGTATCTACGCTCAGGAGAAGAATATGAACAAAAGAGTCATTTCTAAGCTAGAACAAGGAGTTAATTTTGCTACGATGGTTGAAGTTTGATTTTTCGACAATGATTTCTTTGAAAAACAAAGGCAAAACGAGGCATTTTTGTGGCTTCTCTCTGACGTTAAAAACGGTCATTACCTCAAAAGGCCGTATTTGGTAAAAATCGCTACATTTCTTGCGTTTATTGGATATCCGAATTTAAAGGACATTCCATCTGACAGACCACTTGCAAAAATTCAGCTCATTTGGGTACATATATATGTTGTGCCGAGTAGCACTATAAACACAAGTGGTGAAACAGAGAATTAACTCTTACCCTTACTTTCTCTTCGCCGCGATTCACCACGACCTTAATCGTCCCCGACTTTCTCTGTCCGACCTCGTAGCTTAGTCGGCAGAGCAACGGTAGATCTAATCCGGAGGTCGTGGGTTCGATTCCCACCGAGGTCATTTTTTCTTTGCCTCGTGTGGTTCCCTGATACCCTTTACTAGGGCTAACGCCCAGTGGGTTTTTCATGGGTTTCTCTAGCACTTTAATTTACACTGCAGAGTTAATTCTCTGTTTCACCACTTGTGTTTATAGTGCTACGCAGCACAACATATATATGTACCCAAAATCCGACATAGGCTGGTTATGCTCTCAGCCCCTCAATTATTCAAAGCTTTAAAAGTTAATAACAAGATTTTAAAAATAATCCTCTGCTCCACGGGGAGCCAGTGCAGTTCCTTCAATAAAGGAGTAACGTGATCATGCTTACGACCACATAAGATCAGCCGTGCCTCACAAGTCTGGGCTAGTTGCAGTCTATGAACTAATTCGGGAGACCGTATAGCAGAGAATTACAGTTGTCTAATCCTCGCATGTAACGAAGGCGTGTACTAACGCCTTAGTACTATTAACTGTCAAAAACTTTCTAATCCGAGAAATATTCCGGATGTGAAAAAATGCAGATTTACAAATAGCAGAAACTTGAGGTTCCATATTTAACTTATTGTCGAAGATTACACCAATGTTCCTGGCCGAGTGTGAAGGCTGTATAACAGATCTACTAATCGCTGTAAAAGAAGGAAGCTGAGAAGCAGACAGGTTGCACGATCCGATGGCCAAAAGCTCAGTCTTATCATCATTAACTTTAGGTTCTTGTTCAAGGACATCCAGCATCCAGGTTGCGACATCTTGTAGGCAGGCTTCAATTCTTGTAGTAGTAACAGATGAAACCGAGTCAAACGAAAAATAAACTTGACAGTCATCCGCATAAAAATGGAAGTTCATATCATGTCTTCCTATAATGTCGCCTAGAGGAGACGTATACAATATATACAAAATTGGACCTAAAACGGGTCCCTGGGGAAGTCCAAACATCAGATTAGACTGAGAGGAGTTTGATCCGTTTATGCTAACAAATTGACTTCGCCGGGTCAGTGAGATAAGACTTGAACCATGCAAGAACTTTGCCTTTTATACCAAACCTAGTGTTAAGTCTGTGAAGTAATAAACTATGGTCGACAGTGTCAAATGCCGCAGATAGATCGAGCAGTAGTAAAACAACAGTACAACCACGATCCACAGTACGTAAGATGTCGTTCTGAACCCTCAAAAGGGCGGTCCCAGTGCTATGCGTTTTCTTGTAAACAGATTGTAATTTTTCACCGAGGTTGTTGTCATCAATATACTGAACAAGTTGTATCGTAACCGATTTCTCGATCACTTTAGAGATAAACGGAAGGTTAGAAACAGGACGGAAATTCTTAAAATCTTCAGTATTTAAATTACTCTTCTTTAACAATGGAATAATCAAGGCAGTTTTGAGCGAGTTTGGTATAAATATCCGTTATAACTGGCAGCAACCTTGGCAAAAATTTAGTTAGCACAGAAGCAGGCAGTGGATCAAGAGCACAAGTTTTAACTCTAGAGGATTTAATAAAGTTAGCTATGAGGTCAGTAGAAACACGTTGAAAAGTCGCAAATTCACAGGGCCAGGATGGAGTCGCAGCGTTATCCAAGTAAAGGTCATTCGGAGTATCCCGTATACGTCGTATCTTTTCAATAAAGAATGAATTGAACTTTTTAGCTATACCTATATCAGAACCCAAAGAGGGATAACGTACGATCGGTTCCGGTATAACAGATTATTAACTGCTTGAAATAATATTTTCTGGTCCCCTTGGTCGCTTTCAATTATTGTTGCAAAATGTTTCTCTTTTGCACATCGAATCAGGTCATTCACCACACGACAGTGTTCGGTGTATAAATGATGATTAGCTTCAGTGTTATGCGCGCGCAATCGTCTTTCCAGTTTTCTTCTCTTTGTCTTTGCAGCTTTAATTTCTTCCGTAAACCACGTCGCATTGTGGCGAAGAGTGACAGACCTTCGAACGATAGGGGCATGATTGTCGATTATAGATTGAAGAGAAGAATTGAATTGATCAACAGCTAATGAAAGGTCATCATTTAAAGGAGTTCTGATTAGCGCGGAGTCTTCCAGGTCAGAGGAGAACTTATCAATGTCGATGGCACGTAAACGTCGAAAAGATGAAATTTGATCTTGAGCAACAGGATTAGAAAAATCCAGATTACACCGGATCATAAAATGATCAGAAAGTGCAGGATCAAAGACTAGGAGATTCTTGATGAAAGATTGCTCTTCTCTAGTAATAACGAGGTCAAATGTATGGCCATTCTTATGCGTAGAACCGTTGACGTGCTGGCGAAGGTTGAATGATTGAAGAAAACCAGTAAATCGCCGACCAGCATTATTTTGAGAATCGACATGAAGGTTGAAGTCACCAACAATCAGCAAGTAGCCTGATGCTGTAACTACATGGGCAAGATAGTTAGCAAACTCATCGAAAAACAGTGACACATCGGATGAAGGGGGACGGTACAAGACGATTAAACGGACAAAAGTACTTCGTAGCCCTGAGTTCCAGCTCAAGATGTTCGAAAGAGCAGTACTGAGGACTCATGTGATTGAATTTTGGCCTTGATATTATTCTTGAGAACAATGCCATTCCCGCCGCCAGTGGTATGTAATCGAGGTACATGGTGACAAGCATATCCGTCTGGACAAATGTCACGGATATAATACAAATCCGAGTCACCGCCACGAAGCCACGTCTCTGACAGGGCAAATAGATCGAGAATTTAAAAGGCAAAAATTCAAAGGTACAACGGTCGATAACTTAGACAGAGATGGATCCGGACAAATACAAATTAAGTTGTTCACAGTTTTGTAACGTTGAAGTGGCATTTTGAATATTTAATGAAACACGGTAATGGCGGCGACCAGAACAAATCAAAGAAATCCTAAGACCATTTCCCGTTGATTTTTGTTTTTTCGACCTTCCAGCACGTTTCCCCCGGTATCTCAAAAGATCCATGGCTTTTAACTTCCTCAGAAGTGCAGGCGAACAGCAGTGCTTACTCCGATGACGAAGAAACAGTAGTTGATTCCTCTCGTATGATATGCAGGAAAATTGATAATGCTTCTGATGTCCCTGGTCAAGTCCACGAACATTGTAAGAACTTGTAGTAGAATGGGTCGTATCATTTAACAAAGAACAACAAGGACCAGGATTTCTTTCAACGTCAACAAAGATGGTTAGATCAGTGGAAGGCGGTAAGAGGCACTCGAGGTAAATAAAATGTAACCTCGGCATCCAACAGAAGACTGGCTGTAAAGGAATTTCCTTAGCAGTACCAACATGGTGAAATAAACTTAAAAAACCCGAAAACATCAGCGAAATTAGACACAAAATTCGTGGCCGCCATTTTGGCGCGCATCTCATAATCATGATGTGATAGTGGTAGTGGTGGCGGTGGTGGTAGCGGTAGTGGTAGTGGTAGTGATAGTGAAGTGGTAGTGATAGTGGTAGTGATAGCGGTGGTAGCGGTAGTGGTAGTGGTAGTGGTAGTGATAGTGAAGTGGTAGTGATAGTGGTAGTGGTAGTGGTAGTGATAGTGGTAGTGGTGGTGGTGGTAGTAGTGGTAGTGGTAGTGATAGTGGTGGTGGTGGCGGTGGTTCTAGTGGTAGTGATAGTGGTAGTGATAGTGAAGTGGTAGTGGTAGTGGTAATGGTAGTGGTAGTGGTAGTGGTAATGGTAGTGGTAGTGGTAGTGGTAGTGATAGTGAAGTGGTAGTGATAGTGGTAGTGGTAGTGATAGTGGTAGTGGTAGTGGTAGTGGTAGTGGTAGTGGTAGTGGTAGTGAAGTGGTAGTGGTAGTGGTAGTGGTAGTGGTAGTGGTAGTGGTAGTAATAGTGGTAGTGGTAGTGGTAGTGATAGTGAAGTGGTAGTGATAGTGAAGTGGTAGTGATAGTGGTAGTGGTAGTGATAGTGGTAGTGGTAGTGGTAGTGGTAGTGGTAGTGGTAGTGGTAGTGGTAGTGGTAGTGAAGTGGTAGTGATAGTGAAGTGGTAGTGGTAGTGGTAGTGAAGTGGTAGTGATAGTGAAGTGGTAGTGATAGTGAAGTGGTAGTGGTAGTGGTAGTGGTAGTGAAGTGGTAGTGAAGTGGTAGTGGTAGTGATAGTGGTAGTGGTAGTGGTAGTGGTAGTGAAGTGGTAGTGGTAGTGGTAGTGATAGTGGTAGTGGTAGTGGTAGTGATAGTGAAGTGGTAGTGATAGTGAAGTGGTAGTGATAGTGGTAGTGGTAGTCGTAGTGATAGTGGTAGTGGTAGTGGTAGTGGTAGTGAAGTGGTAGTGGTAGTGGTAGTGGTAGTGGTAGTGATAGTGGTAGTGATAGTGAAGTGGTAGTGGTAGAGGTAGTGGTAGTGAAGTGGTAGTGGTAGTGGTAGTGAAGTGGTAGTGGTAGTGGTAGTGATAGTGGTAGTGGTAGTGAAGTGGTAGTGGTAGTGGTAGTGATAGTGGTAGTGGTAGTGGTAGTGGTAGTGAAGTGGTAGTGGTAGTGGTAAAGAAGTGGTAGTGGTAGTGGTAGTGAAGTGGTAGTGATAGTGGTAGTGATAGTGAAGTGGTAGTGATAGTGGTAGTGGTAGTGATAGTGGTAGTGGTAGTGATAGTGGTAGTGATAGTGGTAGTGGTAGTGGTAGTGGTAGTGATAGTGGTAGTGGTAGTGGTAGTGGTAGTGGTAGTGGTAGTGGTAGTGGTAGTGGTAGTGATAGTGAAGTGGTAGTGGTAGTGGTAGTGGTAGTGATAGTGGTAGTGGTAGTGGTAGTGGTAGTGATAGTGGTAGTGGTAGTGGTAGTGGTAGTGGTAGTGGTAGTGAAGTGGTAGTGATAGTGAAGTGGTAGTGATAGTGAAGTAGTAGTGGTAGTGGTAGTGGTAGTGAAGTGGTAGTGAAGTGGTAGTGGTAGTGGTAGTGATAGTGGTAGTGGTAGTGGTAGTGGTAGTGGTAGTGAAGTGGTAGTGGTAGTGGTAGTGATAGTGGTAGTGGTAGTGGTAGTGGTACTGATAGTGAAGTGGTAGTGATAGTGAAGTGGTAGTGATAGTGGTAGTGGTAGTGGTAGTGATAGTGGTAGTGGTAGTGGTAGTGGTAGTGAAGTGGTAGTGGTAGTGGTAGTGGTAGTGATAGTGGTAGTGATAGTGAAGTGGTAGTGGTAGTGGTAGTGGTAGTGAAGTGGTAGTGGTAGTGGTAGTGAAGTGGTAGTGGTAGTGGTAGTGATAGTGGTAGTGGTAGTGAAGTGGTAGTGGTAGTGGTAGTGATAGTGGTAGTGGTAGTGGTAGTGGTAGTGAAGTAGTAGTGGTAGTGGTAAAGAAGTGGTAGTGGTAGTGGTAGTGAAGTGGTAGTGATAGTGGTAGTGAAGTGGTAGTGATAGTGAAGTGGTAGTGGTAGTGGTAGTGAAGTGGTAGTGATAGTGAAGTGGTAGTGGTAGTAATAGTGGTAGTGGTAGTGGTAGTGGTAGTGATAGTGGTAGTGGTAGTGGTAGTGGTAGTGATAGTGAAGTGGT
>OX419341.1:17632225-17639725 GCA_948470475.1 Galaxea fascicularis | reverse complement strand
TTTAATAGAATAGCTCAATCGTTTTAAAGGATACAACTTGACTAACAGATTCATTGGTGATAATGAAGTTTTCATTCCACTTCAAAATGATATAATGATAAACACATAGATATTGCTCTCGCCAATTAGTCTCTCATAAACTACAACGAAGGACTCGTTAATGCAGTTTTCGTTTATAATTAGCTGGATACATTTCGTTTTTATTTGTAACACCAAGTATTGTACTTGGAGGCTTCGTTCCTCGCTGAATAATAACCATGAATTCCTTTGCTGCTTCCGCAGCCTGATCTTGCCACCTGCATTGGAAAGAGAACCTTTCTATCTGCTAGCCATCCATAGCTGAAAGAAATAAATGGAATCAGTAATCATAATTGAATTGCAAATAAAGGATAGACCTTGTGATATTGTATCCTTCATAGTTTTCCCAAGGCAGGGATTGGCGTCAGGTCATGCCGAATACTATACGTACTAAGCGCAACTTGGAGAATGTCAGCACGAATATAGTGGTTAAATCGGTTTCAATGAAAATGAGATAGTCACTTCGCGTACATGTAGTAGCGTATAAACTAAGTGAGATTATACTACATAGACGTTTTGGATTGCTTTAACGATTCTTTCGCTTTCACCCCCGGAGTTGCCTATAATTGTGTGATTTGGTTCACTTGAATTATGGACTGAAAAGTGCAACCTCCAAAACAACAAGCTAGGCACGAAACTGAATTACATAGATGAAGGAATAATATAAATTTGACAAGAAGAGACATAAGACGCACGCGCATCTTTCTAGACCAGCCTGCCAGGCTTCATAAAACTGGTTGTACGTCGCTAATTTTGCTCCCAGAAGTTCACAAAATAGTTTGGCGTTGTTAAAGTTGAGTTTATATGAGGAAACCGCTTGGCCATGGAAAACTCCTTTAACAGCACTGGAGAACCAAATGGCACTCTGATCTGAAAAGAGAAAGGTAGCAAGTGAATTGACGTATATAAGTTTCTCTTAATTCAAACTGAACGTCTTTTAATTGATCTCCATCAACGAAAATCCCCTGCTTTTTCTGTCCTTTCTGACAGACTGCAAACCTCTGAAGAATTAAGATAGATTGGAAAGGGGGATATTGAACACGGGTCGAACAGCTATTAAAAGCATAGTACAGCAGACACTTGGCTGATCAGACAGTACAGGATACAGAATGTTAGGCTTCAGAAAATTAACCTACCAACATTGCACAAGTTGTCAATATATGGCAGGACAGTAGGTGCTGACTTGCAGTGACAGAAAAATTCGCCCAAATTCGGGCCCTCAGAGCAAGTTCCACCATAACTACACGGACTGCTATCGCAGGGGCGAATGCTGTAGAGAGACTAAAATACATGAAATCGTTCACATGAAATTCATGTTTTTATTTGATAGACGGGTGAGATTTGATATTATTGATTTCGAGAAACAAACTGCAACCCAAATTTTTAAAAGTATTTATAATAAATTTTCGTCTGATATTGGTTTTTTTGTTTCTGTATCTGTTTCTGTATCAGTGCAAGGCAAACTCCATAAAAGCGTTATACGCAGTATCTGATGCAAGTGACGAAGAAATGAAAAGTTATGTATAACCATACTGAAGAAGACTTTCGTACGGCCGTAGCATTGTTCCTTGACGGGAGAAGGGAGTGGGGTTAACCGCCGTCTTGTTTCGATATATATCTACGTAGCATTTATGTTCACCTTTGTAATTTCTGCATTCCTTTGTTGTCATTTACATTTATGTTACGACTTTTCCTTGTGTATAAACAAAAAGAATTGATCTTCAATTTTTGAAATCTTAAAGTTTGGTAGCACAAATGAGTAGAGTATATAGCTTCCACAAATTTATTTATTTATTTATTTATGGCTACTTACGAACACAAACACATTGATTTTCCGTTCAATAATAGCCGCTTTTTATTCTTTTTCAGTCCTGAGGCAACAACGGGAAGAAACAATAACTAACCTTCAGTGTGGTTCCGTAATAATCATAAGTGGGCATGTCTTGTATTTTTAGAGGCTCAAAATGCCTCTCTGAGTTAAGTATTTGACACGAATGAAAACCATTATCATTGCTCTTCTCGAAGTTAAAGGACAGGCAGGCTAAAGGGCCATACTCCAAGCACAGAAAGGAACAATCTATGATATCTGTAACTTTCTTCACTGCTGTCACATTGCCAACCAATGACTTGCCTTCCAGAATATAAAATTATCTCTCTTGTATGGTGTAACGCAGACCCAGTCCAAAGAATGGCACCATTATGAACCAGCTTGCCACAGCAACGACTGACACAGCCTGCGGCATGTCGCTAGAAGGTTTCGAGTTCAGCGCAGTACACCAATACTACAACGAAATCAAGGCAAAAAAAAAAGGCAGTGATCAGAAAGAAGCAGAACGGGCATTATGTGGAAAAGGAGGATTTTGATGAACTATTATTTCCTTCTGCAAGGTTTCTTTTAGCTATGTGTACACCAAATACCACACACAGCAGTAGGTCAATATTATGTTGAGACGGAGATCTGCGTGCGGAAGGCGCGTGGGAGGAGGGTCCCCTATACCAGTTTTGAAAATGCATTCACGTAAAAATATTGAGACTGTTCACGCGTCACGGATAATTCCCAAACTTCGTTCACGTTCACGATAAAATCAAATATCGCAATCACGAATGAACAAATAAACCTTAATCACGTTTCACGAGAAAAAAAATAGTCCCAATCACGTTTCACGAAAAAAGTATAGGGGACCCTCTGGGAGGAACACCATGGATAAGAAAATATAGTAACTTTTCGATGCAACAAGAAATGACCGTCATTGTACGATCGTACGTCCACCTTTCCATGTACGCGAAAGCGAAATGTCACAATCGAGGAGATTGCAGCCCGAGTGTTTCGGTGGAGAAAATAAAATAAGAACTGCACATAACAAGAGAGGTAACTCATATTCTTTTATCGTTATTGGTATATTTTAAATGCCCTCGGATAGGCCTAGACACAAATATCACGCAGAATCGCCAAAATATCTTTCCGGAAATTCCCAAATGTTTTTCTTAATATCTCGAAAAAAATTCTAAATATCTCGAAAATATCTGGCTTAATTTTCATAAATATTACGGTGATAACTTCAAAAAGTAGCCTGTCATCTGAAAAGGAAACCGACTTTCCACTATTTCATCGGTTACCTGTAGCATGGGCACTACTGGATGGGTCTGTGCGTGATTCCACTTCACGACGTTCAGGTTCAGGTTCAAGAGGGTACGTCATCTGGAACTGCATTCACTCAATTTGACCTTTCACTTTCAGCATCCGCCATTTTGTTGAACAAGCAAACGCTTAGACACGCATGGCATATATATAAATCTGATTACTGCAGGCCCATATGGGGAATTTTTTTTTTTGAATTTCTGTTAATGGCTGCCCCGATTAGCATTGAAATAGCTTTCTTTCTCAATTTTGCTAGGACAAAAAAAAGATTTTAATAATTTTTCCTTCAAAAATTCTAAATATCCCAATTTTTTCTAAATACTGTATCATGAGATTTTCTAAATATCTATAAATCTTCTAAATATCTCAAATATCCGGATATTTGTGTCTAAGCCTACCCTCGGACCAGTATTTCGCGTCTTGCCAGGGAAGTGAAAATTCACTTTCCGTCGATGGCGTCATCATGTTTGAAGCAAGGTTGCTCGCAACTAATCGCGAGCCCAGCGCGTACACAAGTAAATTTCAAAACACGTTATGTGAAAATTTGTTACTTTAAAGTGATTTTCACTGATTTCACAACATAGTAATGAAAACAGAAAGAAGGGTGGAAGGCAAACAACCAGATAAAGAACAACGGCAATAAAATAAGATAAACGAACTATGGAACAAAGGAAAAAGCGGGAAAAGTGAGACATGAAAAAAGTCTGCCGAGAGAAAAAAGCGTTATATTTTCTTTAGAGATCTTTTATCTTTAAGCGGTCCTCGTCGGTAGTAAAGGGTGTTGGCTTCCAGGTGAAAATGTGATCCACTGAATCACCTCGCTAGACAACGAGCGCGTAATTATAAAGAAAGCAAAAATCGACAGATTTGTCAAAGGCGCCTCATGCCAGGACGTTCGTTTGTCGAGACGTTCTTGCCGGAGACAGAAATAGTGTATTGCGGCCACTATACTATACTATACTATACTATATTATACTATACTATACTAACCAACTAGTGAACTAATGCAAATTCTGCATTTTTAATTGGCTACGCTACTAGAGGAAAATTGCTGGTTTGCATGTGACGTCACGGCGGCCATGTTGGTGCACAAAAACAAAGGAATGGCGGCCATGTTGGTGCACAAGGCTAACCCTCTGGGAATTGAACTCTATTTTAATGCAAATACTTTCTCTTGTTCCAATGAACCAATATAGCCACTGGCCACGTGACTGAAAACAAAGAATTAGTGACAGTCCTCGATTAGCAATCGAGCGTGACGCTTTCTTTCGTTTTATTCCCCAATAAATATTTCTTCAACTTGCATTTGTTAACTTTATTATTGCCTTTTCTGTCCGACTAGTTGGGTGATACTAAAACAATTAGACCCTTCGCCCTCAAGGGCCACGGGAGAACGGAGTGGGCTTAACTCTACAGTCTTAGAAAGAGTTCACAAAACTCCTTGACAGGTACAGTTTAATGGAAAGCAAACCTGGAAAAGTTTAAATCGTCAAAATGGCTTTAGAATGACTTTAGAACGACTCAGCTGTCACAAAGACTTCAGAATAACACAAGCGCAGACTAAGGTAAACATTTTCCGGAGAAAAGTCGTACTATACACGAATTTAAGAGCACAGGTTCTTTTAGTGGAAACCTTCTCATCCATGACTGATTGTATGTGGAATTTTATTAGAATCTCAAACATCTTCCCGAGAAAAGTCGTACTATACACGAATTTAAAAGCTGGCTATCAAACTATACCAAGAATTTTGAAATAAAATGAATTGTCGATATTTTCACGACCTCTAAATGCGAGCTTGCGAATAACCTTTTCAAAGCTGCAAGTCAAAACGAATTTTGTCTTTCGCCATTTTTATTTGTTCCTCAGTTTATGGATCCATAGCACTAAAAATATTGTCTGCGTTTGCCATACTCATTTACAGTGACACGTTATAGTACATTTTCGAAATAGTATTTACAAAATGGGAAGTCATCCTACAAAAAATCGCTTTTTGAGAAAAAAATATTTCGAAATAAAAAATTCGCATGGCAAACAGACAAATTCCCTTTCAGTTTTAGCTCTTTAAAGTGTTCCCTTAAAGTAAAAAAATTGATTCTAGAAAACAGCGCTAAGAATGTCGGTCAAACGGGTAATTCTTACTTCCGGCCAAAATGTAAAACCGCCATTCTCCGCCAATATTTCATTTTTCAACATTTTTTTAACATTAGAGATCCCATTTCCATCATTACTTTAACCGAAAAATCCAAATTTGAAGAAAATTGCCGATCTGAAGGTACACGGTAACCTTAATATAACCGAGTAACGGTGGAAATATTAATAATCTAGTCTGTCAGTGACCTGGGATTTTAAAAAAACGATGGTCTTGCATTTAAACGTCCCAGAAAGTGACAAGGAAACAGTAGAGTGGTAGGAGGCTTTATTTGGCTAGATTATTAATATTTCCACCGTTACTCGGTTCGTTGGAATTCTAGGTTTTTAACGGTCAATTTTTCTGTATCAAGTCTTGATGACACACACCACGATTTGGCTGCCTGTGGTTCTTGTTGTCAATTGATATGGGCTCGAGGATTTCGGTCTGTGTGCCTAAGGTCGCCTCTTCAACTGATATTGAATTGAAACAAACAGAAAATAAAACCATTAGCTTTAACAACTTTAGCGAAAAACGATCACAGTCTCAAGAATGTGACAAATTCGGTGGCAATCGCGTTCCCGTACCTCTACTCGACGCTGTAAAGCTAATGGAAAACAATGAATTCAGTTTCCTCAACAGTGGCCCACAACTTGTAAGACGTCGGCCCAACGTTTTCCACGCTTCAGGTATCATCCCAAGTTTTTGTGATTGTTGTATTGCTGTTATAGTTTCCCTTTTCTCCTCGACCGTGATTCCTTTTTTTAGTGAATGATAGTGTAAACGACATATAAAGCTTACTCGATAAGCAGTTTGTGCTTTTAGAGTAGATTCACTCCAAAATATTGTTTGTCTATTCAAAATATGGCCCAAATGTCTCAGAACAATTTCAGCTTTTGGACTGCGTAGCAAATCATCGACTCGCCTAGTATGTTATGCATGGTCGTGAACAACACAAGTAGATTTTGATTTTTTTTTTTTTGCACTGATATTGCGTAAGAATGTAGCAGAACTGAGAAGACAATATTATTAAAATGTTTCAGAGAATATTGCTTCGCAGATAATGCAATTATAAAATCCGAAGATTCTGCTCGTTTGTCATATTAAAATACATCATTTCACTTTTTTTCTGATGGGATTAAAATTTTGCCTCAGAAAAGAAGAAAAAGGAAAATGGGTCATTTTTACCTGTAAATGTTTCACCGATCGTTGTAACGGTCACAGTGTCCTCGAGGAGAAAACGTTTGTCTGGTGTTGAATTAGAGATTATGCTAGCAGCTAAGAGAACGGAGAACCATAAAAAATTTAACAACGTTTTTACAATTGACTTAGCACCCCGCTTACATGTACTTGAATTCCTAATCAAAGAATTTACGGATATTCTAATTTCTTTGAGGGACGGTGTCGGGAAAATTGAAAACAACTTCTTTGTTTAAAGTTCGCAATCATTCTCCAAGTGAGATCATTATGTTTGTGAAGTTTCTAGCGCCATCTCATGCATGCGTTTCACCAGAAGGCTACAAACAAAACAATGGACGAAGGCTCTTCTCTAAACAATCAAGATGTGTCTCCTTGTCTTTTTGGTTTCCCACAAATCGCTTTAAATTTAACTGCAAGTTTCCACTCATTAACAATCACAGCCACCCATATACCAAATGAGCCAAGGTTACAAATGCTTGATGACAATTAGCGAATGTTAAAACTATAATAGAGTCGAAATCAAAGCGTTAAGTGTTAAGCCTTATGTAATACTCATAACTTGATTTATCTTATCTCTTTACTTATGAAATGCTCATAACTAGATTTACTCTCTAAGCTCTCCTACACACTACCCGCCCTGATTAGCTTTAGCTATTTGCGGGCTAGCGTTATTTTTGTATTTATTTGTTAAAATCCTAAAAAACTTAAACTTGAACTTGAGCATGAACTTGTTAAATTAGCATATATATGTCTGGTTTGTTCTCTTCTTATTCCTTTTTTACCAGTGCGTCCTCTCTGTTGGAATACGGTCTAATCGGAATTAATTCTCAAGTCAGGAAATTCAGAAAACGCAAATCCGAATGAGATAAACCTGCTTATAAGTGTTGTTAGTATAATTTCAGAGTTTAAGAGCGAGTTTTCATTCGTACTATGACGTTATATTCACCGCGCTAG
>OX419341.1:17619725-17624725 GCA_948470475.1 Galaxea fascicularis | reverse complement strand
GCAGAGCCTTTGCGGACAAATAGTTCAGAAACGCAATCGGGTACAAGGCTATGTTTGACTTTGTACATAAGTACTGTGATATCCTGAAGCCGTCTATTATATAAAGAGGGTATATCAGCACGCTTTAGGAGTTCTTCATAAGTAGCAGAGTGGGATTTGTATATTACCCTTAGGGCTCGTTCTTGTATTCGTTCTAACTTTGTATTGTCCGATGATTTGCAAAAATGCCAAGTTAGATGACAGTAAGTTAAATATGGCAGTATCAAAGATTTATACAGTAGTAGCTTGGCCTTGCAGGGTATTAGGTTCCGAAGACGCGAGAGTACTCCAACTTTCTGGCCTGCCTTAATACATACTTTGCTGATATGCTCGGTGAAGTTGAGATTTTCATCTATATGAACTCCGAGTAGTTTGATTAATTCTGTGTTTGCAATATCAAGATCGTTTATACTCAGCGTTTTGTCGATCTTGTCTTTATCGAGTTTTCGTGGATTAATGTTTAGAGACTGGAACTTGTCTTGATTGGCCATTAGAAAATTATTCGAATACCATGACAGTGCTTGCTGGCCCTGTGTTTTCATTCTGCATCGTATTGTTTCATGTTCCCTTCCTTTGACGTACATTTGATGGTCATCAGCGTACATTGTTAGATTTGCGTCTTTAACATGAGCTGACATATCATTTTGGTATATGTTCCATAGTGAGGGACCAAAAGACGATCCTTCAGGGCACCCCCGTTCCATCTTTATCCAGTCACTAGTAACGTCACACATTTTTACTCGGTTTAATCTATCCGCGAAAAAAGATCGCATAAGGTTAAGTGATCGCCCTCCAAATCCATAAGCCTCTAGTTTCTTTATCATCAAAGAATGGCTGAGAGAATCAAAGGCCTTACTCATATCGGTAGATAACACTGATACCAGTTGTTTACTGTCAACAGCCCGTTTCCACTCCTCGATCAGCATAAGCAAGGTTGTTTCACAACTATGTCTTTTCCTGTAGGCTGTCATTCTGTAGTACAGAGTTGACAAAAAACCGAGGCAATTTATATTGCTGTACAAACGCACATAACAAGACTTTAAGGGACAAGATCTCAAAAGCTCAATTCCAAAGGTATTTTGGCTGACAACAGGCAAGTTGTAGAATTTCTGGAAGGTATCATAATTAGACCATCCAGCACTCCTCACAGAGGTATCTGTGCTACCTTAGCAGAGGGGGTAGAAGCTGACCTTGCGCTATGAACACTAAACAGTGAGACTAATGTTAATGCCAGATTTGCTTAGAACGTGTTTGATCCAGTTGCTAAATGTATCTGCTGAGACTGGCTTATTTGGTTTCTTGTAACTTAAAAGCAGCTGATATGCACCCAGTCTAGAGGCAGTACTACTTCCATCTCTTAATGTAGGGTTGGTGCTGCTTTTTTGTACTCTTTCGCCACGAACCCATGACCAGGGCTGAATTCTGCTCTGATAGTCCCTGGTTCTCGAGTTGCTCCCGGATACATGACACAGGAGCAGTACTAGCTTCGGGTGCAGTGGATGAACTAAGTCTGGTTGACTTGCCTGAAATATCAGCTCCTTTATCCTAGGCAATTCCAGAGGGTTTTGAATTATCATTCTCATGAGTTTCGGCACCATGGTTGGGTTGGCCACTTGGGTACTAGTATGAGAACTGTGGCCTCCTCCACCTGAATTTCCTGAAGAGCTAATGCTATATGAGACTGGAAGGAGGGAAGGCATAAAATAAATATGATTCCCATGATAACGTAAATGCTTCGATTGCTTGTTCACAAAAGCCTGAAGGTCAGGTTGGTATGCCACAAATGGCTCCACTTTGTAGTTCAACCTTGAAGCAAAAAGGTCAATGGTAGGTTTGACACCTAATTTGGCTATTACATCACAGTACACCCTTTGGTTTAGAGCCCACTCTGTTCCCATGATTGTGTTTCCGGATTCTTTATCAGCAAGAACATTCAACCTTCCTGGGATGTGGGCTGTAGATAGCCATATATTATGATCAATACACCAGTCCCATATTAGGCGGGCTAAATTATTACAGAGTGGGGAGTGACTTGAGCCCATCTGTGCAAGTGTTGTGACAGTTGTAGTGTTATCAATCATCACCCTAACATGTTTGCCTTCAGGGTGTGCACGGAAGCCTTTTAAGGCAAAATGCACAGCTACCATCTCAAGGTAATTGATGTGATGGAGAGCTTCCCTTGGGCTCCAAGCACCCGTAGATGTAGTGCTCCCAGCACGGCTGTCCATCCATAAGACGATGCATCTGTGAATATAGTAATCTCTGGTTGACCACGTTGAACAACATTAATTATATGCACTGAGCACTGAGTCTCACCACCATTTAATGCCAGCTAATGGAGCGTCTGTAAGCTGCATGCACATATCAAAGTTCCCCTTAGCATGCTGTAAAGCACTGGTTTTATCCATATCAATATAAAGTGTGAAGGGCCATACATGACAGCTGGGAAGCTGTTCTGCGTCAGGTAATTTTTCATTTCTATCGAATCAAGAACAAAACCCAGATAGGTGATTCTCTGTGACGGCACAAGTACAGATTTTAAGGGGTGGGTAACAAACCCCAATGAATCAAACAATTTTATGGTGGCTATGACACTAATGACACAGCACTGAAGTCATCGCCTTGAAGGTATGAATCATCTATATAAGAGAAAGATAAGTGACCATTCTGCCGTAAAGTAGCATAAACTGGTTTTAACAGTTTTGCAAACTTTCGTGGGCAGAACGCCAGCCCATTGGGAAAGCATGTAAATTTGTAAAACTGACCCATCCATTCAAACTTCAGGTGTTTTTGGTCACAATAGGCAATTGGCACTGAGTAATAGGCATCTTTTAGGTCAACTGAGGCCATACAGCAGTTTGGCC
This sequence comes from Galaxea fascicularis, assembly GCA_948470475.1. NCBI lineage: Eukaryota > Metazoa > Cnidaria > Anthozoa > Scleractinia > Euphylliidae > Galaxea > Galaxea fascicularis. The sequence goes on along the minus strand of OX419341.1, from coordinate 17,621,822 downwards.
TCATCATGTTTATGGCTGACCTCAAGGTGTCCATTTTAAAATGTTGATATTCAACATGTACGTTAAGTCGTTTCAGATTGAGGATTAGCCGAAAGATCATCCTTTTTGGGTCTGATAAAAATAGGAGAGATAAACTCTTCTTCCTGTTGCCCTATGGCTACAATGACACCTTTCTGTAGAAGAGTTTCAATTCCAGTCCTAATGGCATCCATTTCAGACTGTTTAACAGACTGTGATGGAGGTTCCTTTTAAAAAGGTATAGATTGAAAATCGACATGTAGGCCCTCGACCATAGACAATATCTCCTGGTCAGAAGTAATTAATTTCCAATTGTCTACATAATCAACCAGTTACCAGCTTTGTAGCAGTCTACTCTCGATGTAAAATAACTTGGAAGAGCAGGGATAAACGATACAAAACTATTTATATCTACCTGGCCAAGGAAATTGTTCAGTCAACAGTTTGCACTGCTTCGTTTTCCCCACTGTCTTTTCTGGCTGTAATGGGGTTTCTTTCTCCTGTGTCCTAAATAAGGCTTTCCATATTTGTTGTTATTGCCAGGTTTGTCGTGAAAACGGCGGCTAGAAACACCGGCCGCAAGGTTGCTTATTTTGTTCAAAGCCTTGATACTGTTGAGTTGGGACTGGCGTTCATCTCCAAATAATTTCTCAGTGATTGGAATGTGGGGTGAACACAAAGCGCTATATTCCTTGTTTGAAGAAAGACCTGGTTAAATCACGACGGTGCTAGGACAAACTTTGATTACTGTGACCCAACAGTGCAATAGCATCTGTACTGAAGGTCAAAAGTTCCTCCAGATTGAAGGTGATATTGGAGTTTTTCGAGTCAGCGAGTGTGGCCATAATTTTGCTGGCTGAGCCAATCAAAATAGCCCCAACTTTCGTGACTGGCTTCTGAATGGCCGTTACGCTGAGATCCCTCCGTTTAGCCTGATGAGTGAGCTTGTCCCAAATTTCAGGGTTCACTGTTGATACAGCGACCTTGTCACAGTTTGATGGCCGGCCATATTTGTCAGGTTTCTCATAGTACTTTCCGTCCCCAAGTTCAGCTGAGAAACGTTTGCTGACAAATTCTGCCAGTTTGGCGGTTACAGCCTCAGAAATCTTTTCTTCGGCATCATAATCCTGACTAATGTTGCCTAAGAAGCTTGTCGAGGGGTCTTCGACCTCGCTTAATTTTTCGGTGGCGCCGGCTCTTGCAGAGCACGAGTGGCCTGAAGCAATGCGCCAGAATCTGCCTAGTCGGCCGATTCATCTCCAGACGCCTCATCGCTGAGCTCCTCGCGACAAGCAGTCGTGGTTTTTTGTCTTTTAGCATTTGAAGGTGACGCCGTGTCAGCATGCGTTCTCTTCAGTGCATTTCCCATTGAGGAAATGTTTCCCGTCATTGTCGCCATGGTCTGATTCATGTTGAATTCTTGGTCTTTTCGGTGTTTTCTAATGCGTTGGTCGATGCCGTGTCGTCTCTTTAAAGGGCGTCTTCATCTTTGTCTTGTTTCGTGGGCACGGTCGAATAAAAGGACCGAAAACTGCAGAGCTCGCCAGATAAACTTAACCTCCCGTATATCACACACAAATTAATCTCCCAGGTTCGCGCACTCTCTCTCACGTGACTCCGAAACGACCAATGACCAATGATAAAGTCGAATTCCCGAGTCGTATACAAGGAAGAGCCAACTAAGTTGAACAGGAGCCACGTACCTCTCAGTAACCTCTTATTTCATTGGTTCTTATAAACACGTAGCTCCAGGGCTAGGGTCTATTGTTTCCGTTGTTTGTTTATTGTTTTCTAAGCCTATCCTGTGAGCTGTTCCGAGAGCTGCGTGACGCCTCAAGTTGAATGTTAGCTCAAGGTGTCCTTGTTTGATGTATGAGGCTGAAAAACTCAATTTCCCTTTTTCTTCTTTTGTTTTATTTTCTTTTTGGAAAAAGTAAAAGGAGTATAACCATTTTTACACTCTTTGCTACTAAAGCCTTTCTTATATATACTACTGAATAGTATTTAAGACCGGCCATTGATAGCTGTATCCGTTTCACATTGCAGTTGCTAGGTGCAGTGTCACCAAGAATCTTGGCC
>OX419341.1:17602225-17614725 GCA_948470475.1 Galaxea fascicularis | reverse complement strand
AATATTGAGGAAATAATTGTGGAGCTCCGCTTTTAGGCTTGCCTAAATATATATATTATCAGTTTATATCCTCGGCCCCGCTTGGTAAGTTTGACATTTGAAAATTCTCGCAAAGAATTGAACAACAACTCCTTGCCAAAATTAAACACGATTTTTAACAGCTGCAGTATTCGAAATGCCAGCAATATGTTGTTCCTCGCAGCAATTCTCGTTGTTAGTTAAAAAATCACAGACAGTAAAAACTTCGTCTTTAATTTAATGTTTATTGACAAATGTTTTTCTGAAACGGATTTGTTTGTCTGTTGTCATTGCCAATCAAATGTTATCATTAACAGTGATGTAAAAAATAATACCGCCCACGACTTGTAGTCAACGTTTGTAGTTTCCAATACTTGTAGTTGATCGAAGTCAAGAATAAAACCATTCTCAACTATTTGCAGTTGATCACCTGAGCTGATTCATGGCTTATCGTGCGGCAGTCACTTTTCACAACGAAAAGTTAGTCATTTTCGCTCAATGTTTTTCGGTGTTGCCGACGGCAGTTTTTTTTTTTATCGGCTTTACTCCTATAGATCACAAAAATGACGCCATAAAATAGTCAAAACAAGGCGAACAAAGTGCTGTTCTTCTTTTTTAGGTGATGTCGAAGAGTACCCACTTTAGGGTTTTACCATTTTGTTTTGTTGTAGAATATTTCAGTTTGTTGAGGCTAAAATGTCAACGATACATGTTATAAATTGTGACTCAGCCAAAGCACATAACCGGTTGTGATGTTGCCGGGATTTAAAAGGGAGACACTAGCCAGGACTGTTAATCTATAGTTTAGAGATTTACACCATTTGCACTAAAATGTAATCGGATGTAATTAAACTGTGATGAAGCAAAACCGTTTATGCCCATAGTCGTGTAGTCTCTTGATCCAACGTGACAAAGGCCGATGATAAATCGAAAATGTACGTTAGCACATGTTTGAATGGTGGCTGTGGTTCTGCAGCAAAACAGTAAAAAAAAAACTATAATCACAATACAGAAGTCCTTACTAGAGTCCTGGCTCGAGTCCTGGCATTGATTCTATTTTACCAGTAAATGTCATACAATAAGGAAAGAACTGTGGAGCTCCGCTTTTAGGCTTGCCTAAATATATATATTAACCGTAAGCAGATAGATAGAAAGATACTTTATTAAAAATACATTGCAGCTCGGAGAGCTGAATTGCGTATTCTACATTCTATAATAGAAATTTACAAAAATTTATAATATCTAAAATCTAATAATGGTAATGATGATAAAATCTAGTAATACAAAAAATTATAATGATAGTATCTAAAACCTATTCACCAGAGAGCACGAGGCCATAATAAAACTGTTTTTGGCTCTATTGGTCTTACACCTCGGTTCGTTAAAAGTGCGCGTGTACCTTAAATTATATTCGCACTCGTGTAGGGGCGGCAAAAGCTTCGAGCCACTGTCATTACAAATACTTTCAAAAGTACGCCTACAAATATCATTGTGATGCTTCGAATTCGCTACGGTTGGGAGATTCACTAGCGCTAATGCGTGCTGGTACTCAATGCCAGGGCAGATGATTCGCATCACCCTCTTCTGAACGCGCTCTAATTCAAAAGACAAAGCGTGATGCGTTCACTTCTTGGCGCCGACATTCTACGCTAAAGAACTGTTAGCGCGAGGTATTCAATTCTTTGCGCATTTACATTGTACGCTTAAAAACCGTGAGTAGGTCAGGTTGAAGTATTTGTTCGTGGTGCCTCAATATGTGTTGTTGGACAAGTCTTCTAAGTCTTCTTTCTCTCTAATGTTACGTTTCTTGATGTAGATCCACTTACCAAACGTTTTCAATTCGTTTTTATTTTTGTTTAAACAGGAAGAGAAATTTAAGAATGAGACAAATAAGGAAGGTCAGTATTCTCGATAAGATCACACAAAAAATCAAAATTTATCGGGTAAATATTGCATACATTATGTTATGTAATCTACCTGTTTTATTCCTAGACACAAATGGGGACACCAACAAACTGTCGCGCGCATCACGGAAGACGGACACAGGCCAGATCGTCCGTGTTCTCGAAAATAAATGCTGTGCAGACAAATGTCTTATGGGAATTTCTGCTTTTGTGGTTGAGGAAGGGGAGACGATTTTACTGGCAGAAAAGCCTATCAGAGAGGCGGGTCTTTTTGACAAACGCCATTAAAAACACTTCCGGCAAAAGAGAAGCCGGAAGGGGCCCATCGAGAAAACCCTTTCTCGTCAACTGAGTGCCTTGTTGCACCAAAGCATGGTGACACAATATATGGTATATCCCTGGCGAGGTATGTATGGTTTCCACTTAAAAGCAGTTAAAGCATGGTCGTTATTATTACACCAAAACAGCTATTCACCCGTAGCCCTTGCGGGCTACAGGTCTAATTGTTAATTGGCGTATACCGTTAAAAAAGAAATTGTGAGTCATTTCAAACAATTAACAAACATAACATAATATGAATCCACTCTTTACTTTTGATATTTACAGTAAAGTAGATTCAGTAAGTGTGCGGTTTGTGTGCAGTTAAAGGAGAAACTACTGTGCCCTCGGACGTCCGCAGAAAACAGAAGTAAGCTAGGGCTAATGAGGAAAATTCATCTCACTCAACAGCTGTAAGTAAACTATGACTGTGTTAAAAACTAAGTCCTCGACTGTTATGGCATAAATGAGTTGTACATAACAAAGGATGTATTCGGAATTTGATTTCTCTACGTTGATGAGTGAAATCTTCACTGATCGCTGAATGGAAAACGGACAAAAGCCGAAACAATTGTCTGCAAATAATAACTATTTGGTAGCTGGCGGTATATTGATATATTCAAAGTTATTGTGAAGCTGATAGTTTTTCAAAGAAGCTCATTCACGTGTTTTGTGCTTGTTGATTGATCTACAGAGTGGAAAGGAACAAATACTACAAGCACGGTGCAAAGGCAAAAGCCCACCCTGAGAAATACTTGTCAGTTATTATTGACGGGATGGACCAGGGCAAACACAAGCTGCCTCATCTCGCAATAAACACAAACTTAAGGTAAATTATTTTTTTATCAAAAGAATTGGTTAATATATATATTTAGGCAAACCAAAAGCGGAGCTCCACAGTTCTTTCCTTATTGTATGGCATTTACCAGTAAAATAAAATCAATGCCAGGACTCGAGCCAGGACTCTAGTAAGGACTTCTGTATTGTGATTATACTTTTTACTGTTTTGCTACAGAGCCACAGCCACCATTCAAACATGTGCTAACGTACATTTTCGATTTATCATCGGCCTTTGCCACGTTGGATCAAGGGACTACATGACCATGAGCATAAACGATTTTGCTTCATCACAGTTTAATTACATCCGATTACATTTCAATACAAATACAGTCAACTCTCTCATAGCGACCACTTCTCGTAAGCGACCACCTCCCGTAAGCGACCACTTCGTAAACACCCGTTTTGTCTTTCAGTTAAATACTGTTCCCAGAGCTCTCTCGTAAGCGACCACCACTCAAATTTCTAAAGCGACCGCGACCACTTTTTAGGCCAGAAATTTGACATATTCCTTTGTTTTCTGTTTCTGGTAAGCGACCACCCAACATAATCATGTATGTGAATGATGCATATGAAAGAAATCATATGTGAACTGCGGATATGAAATCAAATGAAGAATGATCGTTGCAGTTATGATCGCAATTTTACAATAGACCTTTTTAGCTTGTCGATTTTGTTTTCCCAATGTAGACCATGTGATCTTCCTAAGGGAATTTGCTTTTTGTCTTTTCATAAATTATGCGCACATATGCACGTGAATATGGCGAAATTTCAAAGAAACAGTTCTCTAGAGTAACATCACGTGGTCTACAATGGGAAAACAAAATCTACAAGCTAAAAAGGTCTATTGCGTAAAGAAGTCTGAAAAAAATTCAGGACTTCAACGGAGTTTGAACCCGTGACCTCGCGATTCCGGTGCGATGCTGTACCATGTATGATCGTTAGTAAATCACTACTCAGAAGTGACAAAAGTTCAATTTGTAATGACACTAACCCGTTGTTTTCCTAGGTTTTGTTCGGTTTAAATTTCAGGTGATTTTCATTAACATGAGACACATTGACAAGTACTGTACACTCCACTCTACTTTTCCCGAAACTTGTTGCATGTGAAAAAAATCAAATAAATTAGTTTGTATTTGCCTAATTTTAGCTGATTAGGTAATATGTTTATTTAATTAATTGATCAATCCAGTGTTAGACTTATTTTGTTGATCTTTCTCGTAAGCGACCACCTCCCGTAAGCGACCACTTTGTCGCGCACCAAGGGCGGTCGCTTACGAGAGAGTTGACTGTAGCGTAAATCTCTAAACTATAGCATAACATTCCCAGTGTCTCACTTTTAAATCCAATATCACAACCGGTTATGTACTTTGGCTAAGTCACAAATTTTCTAACATGTATCGTTGACATTTTAACCTCAACAAACCGAAATATAATTCCACAACAAAACAAAATGGTAAAACCCCAAAGTGGGCCATGGGTACTCCTTGACATCACCCAAAAAAGAAGAAAAGACGATAGAAAACTGCCGTCTGTGTCCTTTTTACATTAGCACTGAAAAACATTAAGCGAAAATGACTTTAACTTTTCGTTTTGAAAAGTGACTGCCGCACGATAAACCATGAATCAACTCAGGTGATCAACTGCAAATGGTTGAGAATGGTTTTATTCTGGACTTCGATCAACTAAAAATATTGGAAACTACAAACGTTGACTACAAGTCGTGGGCGGTATTATTTTTTACATCACTGTTAATGATAACATTTGATTGGCAATGACAACAGACAAATAAAAACGGTTCAGAAAAACATTTGTCAGCCGTAAACATTGAATTTTTTACTGCAATTAGCCTTTTAAGTCTGTGATTTTTTTTAACTAACAACGAGAATTGCTGTGAGGAACAACATGTTGCTGGCATTTCGAATGCTGGAGCTGTTAAAAATCGTGTTTACTTTTGGTAAGGAGTTGTCCCTCTTTGCGAGAGTTTTCCAAATGTCAACCTGGCTCTTGAAAGGTTTGAGAGAGAGAGGTTTATTAAAATAAAATGAATAACAATATTACAATTTAGACTGACCTGCAGGTAGCATAGCTAATCGTGGCAGGCCAGTCTATTGAAAACAAAAGCAATTATATATTACGGTACAGGATTACAAGGAAAAACAGAAGTATATTGTGCGGGATTGAACAAAAAAAAAGAAAAAAGAAATATTAAGATACTAAAGGTACTTGCAACATTGTGTCTTCTCTTACTAATGATTCTTGAGATCAGATATTATTTTGTCTATTTCAGTGTAACTATCTTCAGTTTTCAAGATGTCAAATAGTAGTCTATTCATTTCTTTCCCGTTCCACACTTTAGCTCCAACACGTGAAAAAGAATATTTTTGTAGGTCGATTCTAGAATTTTTGATAAAAAAGTTCTGAGAGGTTGACGAGCGGGTAGCATATTTGTGTATGTCAGAAGTTCTACAAAAAAAGATTTAGAATATTTGCCGGTGATTGTTTTGCATTTTTATCGTACCTTCGGTTTGAGACCGCTTGGACATAAAGAAAACTTAAGGGTAGAACGTTAGTTTTGACAAATAAAGGGATAGCGTGCTCATTTCTGTCTGCAAAATGAATCAAGCGTAGGGCCCGCTTCTACAGAATGGTGAGTTTATTTAGATGTGTTTTAGAGGCGTGGCCCCATAGGAGTCCATAGGAGAGATAAGGTGTTATAAGAACATTATAAATATTTATAAGAACACAAAGTGGTATATGATGTCTTAGTTTACTTAACATTCCAACAGTTTTGCTTATTTTGGTTATAACAGAATCGATATGGTTTTTCCAGGAAAGGTTTTCATCGATAAGGACGCCTAAGTACTTAATACAGTCTTTGTATTCAAGGTTTACATTTTTGTTTGAACCATAATCAAATATACAAATTTGGAGAATATTTTGAATTTTCTTTTGGTAGGGTCGGAAATAGTCTCCTTCGCAGTCTTTTTTTGGCTGCGAAGGAGACTAGGTCGGAAAATGACATAGTTAGATTTCTTAGTGTATAATGTTAATTTATTAGAAGTTAGCCAATTGTTAAGTTTTCCAATCTCGTTGTTTACAGTCACTTCTAATGTTTTCAGGTTTTTATCAGCGAATGTAATGTTTGTGTCATCGGCGAAAAGAAAGAACTTCAATTTGCTAGAGCAATTATGGATATCATTTACATAAAGTAGAAAAAGAAGGGGCCCTAATACAGAGCCCTGTGGTACGCCGCATGTGCATAGGCACTTTTCCGAGATGTGGGAGCTTGTTTGGGTTGTTTGGGTGCGATTAGTCAGATAGGATCCAAACAAGTCATTCATAATTCCTCGAAAACCGTAATGATTAAGTTTATCAAGTAGAATTTTATGGTTAACAGTATCAAAAGCTTTCTTTAGGTCAATAAAGATCCCACAAGTAATCAAGCGTCGATCCATATTTGACTGAATAGCTTCAACTATATCGATGATAGCATGATGGGTGGAGTGCCCTTTGCGAAAGCCATACTGCGAGGGATATAGAACGAAATGCTCTTCAATGAAGCTAACCATCTGATTGTACATTATTTTCTCGAAGATTTTATTAAAGTTAGAAAGTAAAGATATAGGTCTATAGTTTAAGGCATCCGTCTCATCGTCGGATTTGAATAACGCAGTTGTTTTTGATAATTTTAGTTTAGAAGGATAAGCCCCTAATGAGATGGAGATGTTAAAGATTTCCGCTAAGATAGGGGAAAAGATGTTGCTTGCACATTTCATGAGCTGCGCGGGGCACGAGTAAAGCCCGTGCGATTTATTATTAGAGAGCGATAAAATTTCAAACTTAACCTCATTTGGTGAAACGGGCTGAAAAAGAAAGGAAGAATCAGGTGATTTGGATTTAGCCAGATAGTCCACATAATTACTACGTGAGTTGCAAAGTGATCGTTCAGGATGTTAGGTATTCTTGAGGGATTATGTGTAACAAGGTTATTATCACGTGGGTCTTTTAGTGCCGTTATAGTGTGAGACTTTCTTTTGCGGTTTGTGAGAAGCTTATTTATTGCTTGCCACGTTTTCTTCATGTTGTTTATGTTTGCAAGGAAGTAATTAGCATAATATTTTTGTTTACTAAGACATGTGAGGGTGGTTATCCTATTTCTGTAGTATGTATATTGAGTGGAGTCACCCATAACGTATAGTTTGTTTTTCACCTTAATCGAGGTTTTGAGTCCTTTGGTAATCCAAGGTTTAGCAAATTGCTTAATTTTACGTTTTGATAGATTTTTAATAGGAGCATGTTTGTTAACAATGTTATTGATAGGTTTAAAGAAGGTTGAAAATAGATGATCAATATTGTTAGATTTTGTTAATAGTATGTTTTCCCAGTCGACAGCGGAAAGATCACTGTTGAAGCTTTCTGAAGAGAAATGTGAGAAATCACGTTTGCGAATTGTTTTCTTTATATTGGACTTCTCTTTTGCAGAAGACAGAATGCAAAATTGTGAAAAGTGGTCAGAAACGTCAGTAATAATATTTCCGCTCAATAAAACCTGTTCAGGATTGTTGACAAAAATATTATCGATTAGCGTTGCCGTTGTTCTATGAACTCGGGTTCGTTTATCAATAGTTGGAATGAGATAATTACCTTGGAGGGCCGTTAGAAAGTCGTGACTATGATGGGATGTTGGTGTTTTGAAAAGACACAAGGTGAAGTCACCTAGAAGGCAAACTCGCTTTCCTGTTGAGTTTAGTCTTTCTAAAGTATCATTTAAGTAGTTAAGGAAAAGATCTGGCGAGTTATGTTGGCGATAAATAATACCGCAAATAATGTTTTTTTGTTTGAGGAATGAAAATTCAACCCACAGTGCCTGAAAAGCTTCAGTTGACTTATTTTCGAGTACGGTGTAACTTAGCGTGTCATCTATGAAAAGGCCCACTCCCCCGGAGACCAGAGGTGTTGGCACTTGTTCAAAATTGTAGCCTGGGATTTGGAAATTACACAAGTGCTCATTTGACTTGGTAATTTTGGTTTCTGTTATGCCAATAACATTGAAATGAAAATCTAATTCGTCTAGATAATGGTCTACTAAATTATCGAGATTTTTGTTCAGACTTACAATATTATTATGGAAAAATGAAAGACTTGATTCTTTTTTATTTAGAGAAAAGCTAGAGCCACTCCTTAAAGCTGTGAGGGAAAAAATGATCGGCATTGGACACGCGGAAATTCTAAATTACTCTTGTTCCTGACAAAGCGGAGCCGAGGATTTAAACCGTCCGAACTTCGCTTGGCTTTTCTTCAACCAATTTTGTGCATCAAAATGAGCGACAGCAGAGAAAACGAAGAGTTTTAGGATCCAAGATGAAATATTGGATAGAAAACATTTGAAAAAAAAAACAGCATTTTTTAGTCCAAACCAATAGGCCATATTCGTATTCACGGTATTGAACTGGATCTAGCATGAAGTGGAGGCTCTTGCGGGGGAATCTTTTCATATGGAAATGTATTCCCCCCGCAAGAGCCTCCACTTCATGCTAGATCCAGTTCAATACCGAGAATACGAATATGGCCTATTTGAGATAAAAGCGTGAAAACAACAAAACGTAAAAAAACAAAAAACGATACCAATGTTTCTTCGGTGTTTCTCGTACAAATTGGGAAAATACGACAGGTAACAACCATAACTCGTAAGTATATATGTTGTGCCGCGTAGCACTATAAACACATACAAGTGGTGGAACAGAGAATTAACTCTGAAGTGTAAATTAAAGTGCTACGAGAAACCCATGAGAAACCGTAGCACTTTAATTTACACTTCATAGTAAATTCCGTAGCACTTTAATTTACACTTCAGAGTTAATTTAGCCTGCAAACAGGCTCGCCGTATGGGTTATTCCGAGATTTGCTTTCTAATGTCGCGCAGTCAAAAGCTAGGGGATTGGGGCGGGTGGGAGAGAGGAGAGCCTGCAATGGTCCTTGTACGATTTGAGTATTTACGTTCAGATTCTGAACGTAAATTGCTGATTGGCCAGTTCGACTTGACACATGTCAAATAAGTGAACAGAGGTATTTCAGTAAATTCGACATGGCGACCGTGAATGCGGATTGAAGCTATCTCGTCTTTGAATTTAAGATCTTCAAAGCGAATTGATCTGAAGAAAGAGCAATAGCTGGCAATTAAGAGAGGATGTACTAACCGTGTTGACTACAAGCATTGGAAAAAGCTTTGTGTTTCAAGTTTTCGCTGTGGTGAAATCGCTGGACTCCTCGAGAACAACACTGCAGATCAGATGGAAGAAGATGCGAATTCTCTGAGGATTGAAAGCAGTGGAACTCGAAAGCTCAGACGTGTTTGGAAACCTCCCTCAGTTGCCTGATTTTTTACTTGCCTTGGCCGAAGCGGTGTGCCCTCGACCCACGAATGCAGGCGTTCCATAGCGGCAAATACACTTCATTTTTCTTCACAATGAGTTTGTTCGAGAACGTTGCAAGCTCGTCAACGTCTCTGCATTTCAAAATGCATGTAGTGTCAAACTCTTTGTTTACAGTCATAACTGGTGCGATAAGCCCGCATAGCTTTGTGTACAATAAAAGCATTTGCGGCTGCTTTCCCCCTCTTAAGCGCCCGATTCTTTATTAGGCAAATTGTAGCTTTATCTTCAGGTGTTCTAATCATCACATCCCCATTCGAAGACAAAACTAAGACTTTGACGCTTGCGGTGTTGTCCAGAAGGTCGTCGATATTGAGATGTGCCAGGAGATTCGAATCGGATAATTGTGCTCCACTCTGACAAGGTTGATCGTTTTCCTTGCCAAGGAAGATTCAAAAACTACATTTTGAAATCCCTCTCTGGTACAAGGTTTGAAAACGTTCACAAAAGACCCCAGAAAGCCTTATTTTGTCCTCAATGAACACTTGCAAATTCTGCAAAATTCGTCAACCGATTTGACGCTTTGTGGTTTCCTTCCAGTTTTGCGTCTATATGTTTCGTTGGAGTTTCTGGATCCGAGTTCATAACAAAACAACTTACGCGTAAACAAGCGGACGTGTCGCAGAAAAGTTTTTTGACAGCCGCCTTGACCCTAAAGGTCATTTCCGGTTCGTTCTGATTGGTTCATTTCACTTTGATAATTTGACAGGATCAGTCAAGCGGAAAAGGGGGCAGAACTCAAATCTTACAAAGACCATTGCAGGCTCTCCCTTCTCTTGCCCGCCCCAATCCCCGATCTTTGACCGCGTGCCATTTAGAGCAAGTCGACACGACCATCTCTCGGAATACCCAAATTGAGAGCCTGTTTGCAGGCTAGAGTTAATTCTCTGTTCCACCACTTGTATGTGTTTATAGTGCTACGCGGCACAAAATATATATGTACCCTCACTTTCTCTTCGCCGCGATTCACCACCTTAATCTTCCCCGACTTTCTCTGTCCGACCTCGTAGCTTAGTCGGCAGAGCAACTGTATATCTAATCTGGAGGTCGTGGGTTCGATTCCCACCGAGGTCATAAGAATTTTTTCCTTGCCTCGTGTGGTTCCCTGATACCCTTTACTAGGGCTAACGCCCAGTGGGTTTCTCATGGGTTTCTCGTAGCACTTTAATTTACACTTCAGAGTTAATTCTCTGTTCCACCACTTATAACTCGTAAATAACCTAGGCAAATCCCTAGTCCGAGTGTTTTTGACATAAGTGTCCGTATCAAAGACAAAACAGGAGTAGCAACCTGCGCGGGATGCGGACAGTTTAGGTCAGTAAATAATCACTCCGAACGGAGGGACAACATATTGCTGGCATTTCCAATGCTGCAACTGTTAAAAATCGCGTGTACTTTTGGCAAGGAGTTGTTGTTCTAGCCCTTTGCGAGACTTTTCCAAATGTCAAACTTATCAAGCGGGGCCGAGGTTAGAAACCGTCCGGACTTCGCTTGACTTTTCTTCAACAAATTTTGTGCCCTATAATATGAGCGACAACAGGAAAAAACGAAACGTTTTAGTATCCAAGATGAAATAGTGGATAGAAATCATTTGGAAAAAACAAGAGTCCAAACCAATTTGAGATGGAAGCGTGAAAACAACAAAACGTAAGAAACAAAAAACTGATGCGAATGCCTCTTCTTCGGAAAAAATAAGAAAAGCAACAAACCAAGACAAATCCTTGTTCAATTTTCTTGGCATAAATCTCCATATCAAAGACAAAACAGGAGTACTAACCTGCGCACAGTTTAAGTTAGTCAACAATCACTCCGAACGCAGAGCTTAAGCCGAGGCCGTCATTTCACACATAAGTAGGTCTTATTACTTCTCATGCCTATCAAGGAAGCTTCTTCAATTAAGGATTTTAGAGGCAAAACTGGCGTCCAGTTTAATACACAGCAAGGTCCGAAGACAGCGCATACTTACTGAAACCTTGCCAGACCACACGATCTTTTCTCTTCATGCAAACTTTTGCAGGCAAACACGAGGAAGCTGAAACTCCCTGACACTTGGTAATGTTTCTACAGCTTGGCAAGAGACGCTCTCTTTTTCGCTGTTCGTCACTATAATTTCGTCTCTTTTCTCGAGCTTTTTGTCGTTCTTTCTCCCGTTGCTCGTCGGTACGATTCAGCCTGTTTGCTCGTGTTCTTTCTCCCGCTGTTTGTCACTGATACTCTGCCTGTTTACTCGTGCCCTTTCTTGTTCTTTCTCCCGCTGTTTGTCCTGATACTCAGCCAACGAATAGATAAAACTAACTTTGTTTTAAAACTGTCTTCAAAATTTGTCCATGCAATTTCCCGCCGGCCACAAAAACGCGGGTTGAGAACTGCGTGTATGGGCCAATGATCTGTTCAAAAACAGTCCATATGGAAGCGCGCTTATATGGGAGCTTGCACACGAAAAGGTTAACTGGAGTGTCACATTTCTCTTTGGCGTATATCGAGGGGGTGGACGGTCGTACGTACGTACGTAAGTACGGACGTACGGTGACGTCATGACCAAATTTTCTCGGATCGATGGGTTACCATATTTTGTTATCAATGGTGCTCCGCGCGGCGCTATCACTTCTTGCAGGCTCTTTCAGTAATTGTGGAGGTATCAGGTCATGGCCGCAAAATTTACGCGTATTCATTTCTAACAAAAACCTCTCCACTTGTTTTGAGTTAGTAAATTCAAAATCGAAATTAGGTATCATGTTAATGATTAATAGAATGGTTAATTAGTATGGACTGGATGCTTGGATGCGTACTAAAATCAGTTCCAGAGTCCTCTTCATTTATTTCTGCTGCTGCATCAGCAATATGAACAAAATAGCTGTTGAAAATATTCGCTATCTCATTTTTGTCTTTGATAGATGCTCCGTTTTCTTCTAGTGAGATGTCGTTTGCTTGCCTTGATTTCTTTGACTGAAGAAAGGGACGATAAGTGCTCCAAAACTCATTCGGATTC
>OX419341.1:17564725-17597225 GCA_948470475.1 Galaxea fascicularis | reverse complement strand
AGACCCCAAAGATTTAGTATGATCCACTCTCTTGATCGTTTTCTCATCAATACTGATATCGATCTCCTCACATTGGGCATTCAATCTCTGCCTAGATCCAATTATTATTCGCTCAGTTTTGGCCGCATTCAAACTTAATCTGTTGGCTCTCAGCCAACAGGTAAGATTGTTAAGCTCAGAGGTTATTGCTCGTTTAAGATCGGCTACAATTTTTGCGGATACGGTTATACTGGTGACATCAGCAAACATTGGCAGTTGGGAGATCGTTAATATACATTAAAAAAGCAAGGGACCCAGGATGCCGCCCTCCGGTACGCCACAACTAACAGTGCTAACAATTGATGGATTGCCATTGGCATTACATCTTTGGGTCCGGTCACTTAGGTACGACTGAAACCAGTACCAAATTGTGTCGAAAGCTTTTTAAGGTCAATGAAGGCTACTCGGTTTAGGAAACCGTTGTCGATGTTTAGTCTGGGCTTGCGCCTCGCGTGGGTCACATGTTCCGTTCGCACTGATAACCCCTTCGGTCTCAATTCAGTTAGTTATTATCTATTTATTATTGTAATTTATTGTCTTATTTTATTATAATGACCAATAAAGCTGGAAGAACAAATGAATGTAAGGAAAATCACAGTAACAATTTTCAATACGTTCCTTGAGGTCCCATGTTTGAACAGTACAACAATCTTCGGAGTAAAGACTCTTCAAGAGAAAAAATTTCCATCAAATTATGACGTTAGTTTTCTACATGGTGATAAATATTAATTTATTACTCTAGTGATATTGTCAAATTGAATGCAAGAAATATGCGATTCAAAGGCAAGGAACCATCTCCAAAACTAAGGAAACCAGGATAACCAGCAAAATGGAATATCAGCTCAAGTTTTTCATGTCCGATTATGTATGAATAAACTTTAATTTTCCCTTTGTTTTTCAAAACCCAAGTGAGTTGACTTTTTACAGCATGAACCTATTTTGTACGCTACAAATGTACTGAGTATTGAAGACCGGTCCTTTTACAGGTGCACCCATTTCACATTGTAATTGTCAGGTGTCAGTAATACCACGGCTCTTGGCTCTCTGTGGTTCTCTTTGACTAACAACAACTTATTCTGAAACGTATGACCTTTAACCTAATTTGCCATACCTATAATGCTCTGAATTACAGTCGAAGCTCCCATAACGGACGACAGAGGAAAGTGGCCATTGTAGAGAGGTGGCTGTTATGGGAAGGTAGGGGTAGAATGTGACACCTGTTTCTTTGGGGGAAGACATCTTTATCTTAAAAGAGATGCTTATTACAGCGTATAAATACGTAAAACAATGAAAATATGAACGAATAAAACAAAACTCAAAAGAAGAGGAACGTTAACAAAGCAAAACGAGGTAAAAGAAAGTGATGTCTTCGTCAGTTATATCAGATCCCCCTAGTAAGCCCACAGTCTGCCTTTCCTCCAGTCAACATGACCATTTACTATACATTTCCGTTGATTAACTGGCTGCTGTAGAGAGGTTTCTTTGGCAGTTGAGACACGCTTTAGTGGTTGTTACCGTTGTGGAGAGGTGGCCGTTGTACAGAGATTAAAGTAGGAGGGAAGGTAGGGACCGTCCGTCGGGACGAAAATAAATAGCCGTTGTACAGAGGTGGCCGTTAGAGGAGGTTCGGCTGTATTTATATAGTTCTTGTGCCACCGTGTATTAATATAGCCTTACTTTAAAATCTTTCTAATTTCTTTTCAATGGAAGTGTAAGAAACTTTAGGAACTCGCCCGTCAGAAGCGAAGTGCAGCATCAAATCCGCTATGGAAACGAATTGAAATGTGTTTTAGAAGCCTATGGGTGTAATGGGAATATAAAACCAATTATGGTTTCCTTTTTCTCTTTTTCAAAGAAACAGTAGTTTGTATCGAGGTTGATAAAGCCTTGACTAATATAAACCTCAGAATTTTACGGCTTATAACACCAAGCGTTTGCCTTTCGGTTCTTTTCTGCTGGTGTAGAGGATCCCAGAATGCCAATGCTACCTCCACATGATAGATTGTCAGACTGTTTGGCATAGCGAAAAGTACCGTCTGCCAGCCAACCATATCTAGTGAAGACGAAAACATTCAATCAACCAATCAATCAATCAATCAATCAATTTCCGCTTCTCAATCTCAGTGTTTAACTTTAAATGTTCTTTGAGAAGCGATATTTAGTTAGAAATCTTAAGGAAGAAAAGAAAGGCACTAGCCTACGTTGGAGAAAAATTACAGGGAGCTTCGAGCGGTGCGATTCCTGTTTAAAACGACAAATATTGCACCGTCTTTTTCTCCACCGCCACTGCTACGTATTAGTCTGGTAAACCGATCAACCCTACCTGCATTGCTGAAGGCCAGTACTCTGCGAGGCAACGTGAAGCTGATGGTATGTGGCCAGTGATGCCCCGTGAAGGTTGCAAAATCGCTCAGCGTCGTAATAATTGAGGTTGGAAAAACCATCAACTTTCCCAAAATGAACGTTTGCAACACCAGGAGCGAAATCCACGCCGGGTAATTCTAGAGGGGAATAGGACAAATACGCTTGAGAAATCTGTTTTATCTGCTGAGCTTTCCAGGTCGTTCAGCGACTAAAATTAATAGCACAATTCTCCAAAAGCACTGTTTTTAGAATTGAAATATGCCGAGAAGCTTGCTGATTCAATCATGAGCAGATATAACAATTCATTGTTTGGTGCAAAATCAGACAGAGAGTATCGCGGTAGAAAAAAGAACAACCTTGGCTGACATTGACGCAGAAACTTACGAGGCCTTTTCGCTAAGATAAAGATCAACAGCTCATCCTCTCAAATAGCAAACTCATCTAAGAGAGACGGAGAAGAACCCCTTTCTACTGAACCAGCAATACGTTGTTCATGCATTCAAATGTAACTTGTGCGATTCAACTCATGTCAAGGACTTACGCGCCGACATCTGTTTCCAAGTGTTAG
Source organism: Galaxea fascicularis (assembly GCA_948470475.1). Classification (NCBI taxonomy): domain Eukaryota; kingdom Metazoa; phylum Cnidaria; class Anthozoa; order Scleractinia; family Euphylliidae; genus Galaxea; species Galaxea fascicularis. Next base: position 17,594,254 of record OX419341.1, on the reverse strand, counting down.
TGTAACACAAGTACCCAGATGTTGGTAAACATCTTCCATAAATTCACAACCTGAACCAACTAAATATTCAAGATCAATTAACATCCTGAACAAATACCGGAAGAAGTTTGAATACTTAATTTATGACACGAAAATAGAACATCCTTATTCGTACCAGCGGTCTCCATGCATTTGTGCAGAACTGTTTATTTAGCTGACATTACAGGTACTATTTTATTTTATTTTTTTATTCTTAAAATGCTATTGACATCAAATTCAGACCATTTGAAGTACTGTTTAAAAAACGAGCAGCAGTGTTTCATCGGCTTCAAAAACTTTTGTGGTAGATCTATTCATTTGTAGAATAATCGTTGGGTTTTTTGTTATTTTTCGGGATAGAATCGGCTGTAAAATTTAGCCGTGTCTATATATTCATTCCAAAGTGAGATAAATTATTTCCCTTCGACCTGGTTACCAAGTGCAATCTCTAACGACATTTTCTCAACTGGCTTCACAGCAAAGTTGATTTGCGCCGCACAAGTAACTGGGGCGGATTTAGGGGGGTTCGGGGGGTTCGATCGAACCCCCTAAATTAAAACACCTAACGTCAAAAACTTAAATATAAAATAGATACAAGTAAATATTAAATAACAAAGCGAATTCTCTGCTGTTCAATGTAGCTAAAACGTTTTCTGATCAAAATAATTATTTGAATATTTTGGTTCGCTGCGAATGTGGTTCTTTTCAGAATTGTCTATTTTCTCATGCTTCTGCAAAGTATCGCGTAAAAAAGTTTTAACTGTAGAATACTTTTATCATAGTTTGATCCGAAGTACTTGGCGTGCCCTAACTTTTTATCTTTTTTGCGCAGCTTTGTTATATTTTAATGCAAAAATATTGGAATGTTAACTTGAAAAAATGAGATTTCAACAAACTGACTTTGCCTGAAGTCACTGTAAACTCTTGTCAGAAATCGATTTCTTGTTCATGATCCACCGATTGATATCAAGGAATTAGCTTGGGAACTCTCTTTAAGAACGACGGGACTAAAGTACAGGTCAAAGCCAAAAAACAGGTCATTGGTCCTTTTATTTGCAAACAAACGATAAAATAGCAAATCGACAATAGCTTGAAAACACACACACTACACAACCTACTCCGGAAGGGGTGTAACCACCAGGCTGAGATGGCTAAATCAATGCACTTTTTCTGTTATTTTTGAGCTTTCCAACGGATACTAGTACATTTTGTGATTTATCCATTTTGCGTTCGGTCAAGCTGCAGTATTGAATATTTACACCTCAAATTTTCACCCGGGTGGATCGTGAAAATGATAAGCGCCCTCGATAAACCATCGACCCGAGTGAAGACAACAAGAGAAGAAACTTGTTTTTTTAAGATCCATTAAAAATTTATTGAAGGCACATAGTCATACACGATGAAAAAGCCCATCAAGTGCATGTGCATATCTCAAAATCTGATAGAAAGTTGTCACTGAAAGCTGACAGCATTTGAACGAAGTTCTAAAACTTTTTAACGCTTCACCGAAAAAGTTTTAGATCTACTTCCAAATACGTTAAACAACATTCGCCGCCTACCTTGACTACTTCTCAGTTTTTTTTGTTTTTTTTTTAACCGGTGAGAATCAGTATTTGGATGTTAAGACCCAGCAGCGAAATGGATTGACTAGCTTTGCTATTTTATAGTGTACGAGTTTGCGAAAGAAAATCTGGGGTGGTTTGGCAATGTTTTAATCATGCAAGCGCTGTCTTCGGACGTTGCTGTGTAACTGGATGATGTATTGCCGCTAATAATCCTTAATTGAAGAAGCTTCCTTGGTAGACTCAAAACTGCTTGTGTTTTTTCCAAATGTTTTCTATCCAGTATTTCTTCGTTTTCCCTGCTATCGCTCCTTTTTGGACACAAAATTGGCTGAAGAGAAGCCAAGCGAAGTGTGGACGGTATATCATAGTCACCTCCGCCTGTTAAGTTTACAAGAGCCGGATTGACATATGAAAAAACTCTCGCAAATAGTGAACACGATTTTTAACAGCTGCAGCATTGGATCAAATGCGAGCAATATGTTGTCCCTCACAGCAATGCTAGTTGTTAGTTTTGTTTAATGTTTCCGACTGACAAATGCTTTTGAGAAATCCATTTGTTTGTCTGTTGTTAGTGCTAATCAGATTTCAAAACTAATACCACCCACGACTTGTAGTCAAGGTTTTTATCATCTCTCAGTTAGTACGCGCGCTGTGATTGGTCAATTTTGCGGGCCGTATTCTCCTGCACGGCCCGCTAAATTTGAAAGATTCCTTTCCTACGCGCCCGACTAACCTCAGAGATGTAATAAATATCTTACTGACCTCGTTCTCTCGGTCCGTATTGTAAGTTACGGATCTTCGGTTTTTCCCGTTGATTTATAGTCCGCGCGCTTCCACGTACAGGGTGAAATAAGGCGTTTCCGTGAATCGGAAATAAAGCGGATACCGGCCTGACAGCAAGAGTTTCCGTTACGTTTCCGCGCTGGGGATACGACGGGAAACGTGTAAGAGAAAAATACTCGCTATTTTTCGCGTTGCCGCCATGTTTCCGTTATCTGAAACGTGAACTGCTGTTTCCACCATGTTTCCGCAAAACAGAAAACAACGGAAACCCTCTGCGAAATCATTTTTCCTTTGAGTAAGATTTTCATTACTACACAGTTTACTGGGTCTCCTTTGAGGAGGAAGAGAAACGCTCTGGCCAAATTAATAACTTACCGTACCTTGGAAAAGGGATGAGTGGAAGTAATTATTGAATATCATGTGATTGAAAATTCTTTATATTATTTTCAAACGTATATGGAAAGCAGTTGGACGACCATCTGTTGGTAAGTCGGCGACCTCTCCGACGTCATGCATTGTCGGCTGAAGTTGAGCGGACCTTTTGTGGTACGGTTTAAGACGGTTAAAGTGCACAATTAGTCTCATCTTTCGTCTCTTCTGCAAGGGAGCCACTTCCTGACACTGTATTATGTAGGTGACATCCGATACGACCTTGACTACTCTCCATGGTCCGGATCAGGGATGATAGAATTTCCAGTGCAGCCACCGGGGGGCAGCCTTCTCCTCTAGGCAGACCAGATCACCCTTTTTGTACGGTCCTGAGCTCCACTTGCAGCGTGCGTCATAGACATCTTTCTGGTGACGGAGATTGGCTCCTACATTTTTCTCCACTCGATCTTGTACCCCTTTGAGGATTTCACACTGTTTCTTCACAAATTACGGATAATCAGGGGATTGTTCTGACGGAGGCTCCTCTCTCATTGCATCAATGGGCAACCTCAGCTCAACCTGACCCTGGTCACTAAGCACTCCAGGAGGGCAACCTAAGCGGCATATAAAGTTGCCCATGACAGCTTGCGCTGCAGTCTCGGCCTCCTGATTAGGTAAGGTATACGCCTTGGGCCACTTTGTGTACATGTCCACCACAACAGCAACGAACTTGTTTCCTCTGTTGAATGTCAATCTGAATCCTCGCTAGGGGATAGCCAGTCATAATGGATTGCATGAATGCCCTCGGTCGAGGAATTGCTCCGTTCCTGGAACCACACGTGTGACATGTTTGACAGTACAGCCTGGCTCGATATCCACAGTATGGCCAAAATAGTAAAAGCGTTTCCCCACATTGTCTGTAGTCTTACGTGTCCACACTGATCATGTAGCTCCAGCAGCAAATCTCCCTTCAAATGCTGTGGGACGCACAACTGTAGATTCTCGCGTCTTGTCTTCTCGTCAAACCATCGCCGGTACAACAAGTCATTTTTTTCAGAAGCTAAGACGACTTGAGCAATCCAAGGACTGGTGGATTGTTCTATCACATCTCCCTCAAGTAGCCTTTGCGTCTCGTCGCTTATGTACTTCTCTTGTTCTGGTGAAAAGCGGCGCAGGGGAAGTCTTGAAGGGGTGCAGAGCCAGTGTTAATTCGCAGTTGCGCCTTAGTGCAGTGGCCAATGTCACGTGGCCCTCTCGATACCGCTTTAGAATGCTTGGTCAAGATTTTTCATACGCAAAGCTTCCAATCCTCTGTTAGCTGGTCATTGTCCATGGGGACTAGCTTTCTCATCTCCTCAATTGCATCCCAACTCAGCTCGGTTTCGACTGACACTGCGTTGCAATTCAATGGTCTATCGCTGTCAGCAAAGGCGGTTTCTACCCTGTAACTGCGTTCTGTGGGCATTGCTTGGCCCCTCTCCACCGATGGACAGAACTCCCCCACATTTATATCTTTGTAGATGGTAACCGGTCGGCCGGAATAATTGTAGAAACGGAGTGGGACCGATTCATTATTGACCAAGGATAGCGAACTGGGCACCGCAATCGGAAACCGTTCAAAGAACCTGTCCATGGGTTCTAGGATCCCATGAATTTCTTCAAAATTCGCCCCCTTAACTTGGCAAACAAGATCAACCTTCTGATCTGGGTGTACGGTAACAGTTTCTAGCAGTGACACCCTGTGCACCTCCCAACGAGATTCGCCTCTCAGTTTTACCTGTGTGTTTCCAGTGTGAAGGGTTCCTCTGCTAAAGTCAACAACGCACCCGTTGTTCTGCAAAAAGTCCATCCCAAGTGGGGAACTCTGCTTTAGGTTGTCGCAGACATAAAACAGCTGTTTAGCTTTTGTCCCTTCGAGAGTGGTGTCTAGTCCCACAGTTCCCAGGATATTGAGTTGTGAGCCCTCAGCACCCATAATCTTGGATGCGACCTTCCCCAGGGAGTTGTTTAAGCCAATACATTTGAATACTTCCTTGTTCAAAATACAGATCGGGCTACCACAATCCACCACTGCACTCACAGGGACCCCTTTGATCTTGCAGTTGAGTAAGAACACTTTAGGTTGGATGGAGCTAATGCGTATTACTGGTACTTGGTCTCCGGGAGGGGAGCGACATACGTTTACGATCTGTCCCCCGCCCTGCGGAAATTTCCCTGCAGGCGGTTCCTCTAGAAATGATACATAGACCCACATGACATCCTACCCCTGCCATTGGTTTGTGTGAATTGAGGAGGTCTGTAGTTCCCTTGAAAACTACTTGAAGGGATTGCATTAACCACTGCTTCAGCTGCTGCTTTTGATGTAGCTGATGCAATCATAGTTGAAAGCTCCGGGGCCCATCCTGGTAGGGGTTAATTAAACACTTGGTGAGTTTCTCCCCCATGGGTTGACACTTCGTTTACAACCCTTTCTCTCATTTTGATTGCTCTACGTTCCAAGGCTTCAAGCTCAAGAGCTTCTGAAAGGGCTTTATCTAATGTCAAGGGCTTAGAGCGAATCACATTCTTTGCAAGTGTGGCCCCAAGTGCATCAGTGAAATGATCTATACAAGCTTGCTCTAAGCTAGCTGGGCTCAAGGTCGTCGGGTAAGACTCTCCGCAAAGGCGTTTAATATCAGTGCTCAAATCCAACAAAGTTTCTCCCACCTTTCTTCGTCGCGCCTTGAGGGTAGCCTTAGCGGCTTGGGGAACCTGGCGCATTCCCATTTTTTTCACGTAGGGCCTTGGCCATGTGCTAGTTCTTGTCGTCCGACTAGAGTTGGGAAATAACTACCTTCATTTAAAAAATCAGTTGATTTGCTCTTTCTTCTTCATTCCAATCGTTCGTCCTCGCACAGACTTCAAACCTGGAAGTCCCTGTCGTTGCCACTACCAGAAAAATTTTCGGGTTTCACTCTAGTCAATTTCGCCGACTGTCCCTTAGAAGGCAACTATTTGCTTTCCATCTCCGACACCTTCTCCAACGCTTTCTTCGCCGATTCCCTCGTTTTGTCCTTCTCACTGATTAGCGTGGACTTCCTTTCCTTCAGCTCGCCGAGCTGGTGGACGACTCGTTTGTGCTCTTTCTCCAGGGTTTCATGGTTTCAAGTTGCGTTCGCCAGCTTCAACTGCTTGGTTAACCGCTCGATAACATCCACCAGCATTTCGCTCGAGGCCATTTCGTTAAATCCCACCGCTGCCACTAGTGTAACGTTTAGTAGACTCTCTTTATTACAACTGAGGATGGCAACACTACAAGTAGCCAACAATAACAACGACTCTACAAGATGACCGACTCTTTTCACACGTGTCTCGTTTCCTCCCTAAAGTCTTGGGACGAGAATAGCTTTGTCTTCTTGGAAAATTTTAATTCTAGCTTAAACATTACTTGTTGTAACGATATCGCTGTTATCTGTACTATTAGTCTTTTACTTCCGGTCCACGTAAGTCACCACTACCATGGCAACGGAACTTTAGTTAGAAGCCATGCTTTCCGGTGTTGAATTGTATTCTGATCATTGGACGAGTGGATTAACAGCTGTGTAAGTCCCCTATGTCTGTTTCTCAGTTCTTCCTAAGAACAACGTTACACTTGTTTAGAAGTACATGTAGTTTGTTGTTTATGTTGTTGCTGCTGTCTTTTTTGCCCAAAGTTATGATTCCTGCATGCCTTGCAAGAAAAACCCCGCTACCAATCATACCAGAACTTACTTCCTTGCCCGCTGTTAATAAATGTCCTTTTAAATCAAAGTATTATCATCTTCGGCAATCATGGCCAACGGTATCCCTCTCTTGAAGTACAAGCATACTTTACACGGTACAGTGCCCTTCTCAGATTTCTCTCCCCACACCCTTATTCAAGTGTCCTTACATGCAGTACCAGTAAGTTACAGTAAACCAACCAACATCTTACTATTTTGTTTATCAGGAGGAAAGGAGCATTACTGTGGAAGCTTTTGAGTATGGCATGGGAAAAGGCAACTGGCACCATGGTTGCAACCCCAGCTTTGATAAGCCAGGTGCAGTACGTCAGACTGGAACAAAGATCTTAATCACACAATAAAGATGACAGAAAGTCTTAACACTGGAGGAAAATCTTCTTGAGGGCGTCTTACTTGTAATTATACTGTTGACAAAAGCTTCCTACTGTACAAATCTTTTAATAACTACGCAAAAATCAATATCTCTAAAACCTTAACTTGTGTTATATTAGACTGCTGCAGCTGTATGTTAAATTACGTTGAGGACAAAGGCCAACTTAGGTCCTAGTTTATTCCAATTTTGCTTATACTGTTCAGTGTGACATAGGAATTACTAATCATGCAGCCAGCTGTTGCTTAATACTTTTGGTCTGAGCAGGAGGGTGGCACACCTTATACTGTTCAGTGTAACAAGCAGTGATTGCCCCCTTATTTTCTTCGTTTTTGGAAAAAAATATTCGTTTTGGTTCTTGATATAATTTTAATTGACGCAAGTATCTGGCCGCTTGTCTTTGAGTTGGCTGCACCAAAGCTCTGATTAAGATTTTTCAGTTTGGAAGGGCTGTAAAAGGACAAAAGGCTTGTTTGATAATGTCGCCATTATGGCCTTACAAAAGTAATTTGTATTTGAATTGGGAACTATAGAAATAATAAGAATGTTTCCTCAGTTTTCCGCGAAACAAACCCTTAGCTCTTAATCTGTGGTCTATTGTAGGCCTTAGTAAGTAGTATTGTAGGACACATGCAGTATACTTCAGTTGTATTTTGAATCGATGATTGTCCCATTCAAACGCACTTTTAATTTATAGAAAGTTCTGTTATGGAATGTCGTGTTTACAGTTTTTTTTTTGGTGATTATTATGCGAGAGAAGTTTTGTAAGGTTTACTTAGATACCGGTAGTGCAAATAAAATGTAATCCACTTGAAATGAAGGTGTACATGTGAAAGGTCTAATTCCCACAGGCATGCCTTAAAAACGAGATAAATTCAATTTGAACTTTAAGAACTGTACAACGTAATTGCAGGTTTCGTCTTGATCTGTGCCAAGCCACGTCAAGTTTCCGCTCTGGTTGTTCTTTAGAAACTCCGTGTCATCTACATGTATTCTGGAGGGATTTTATAAAATTAAATATGTGGTCCCACCAGTGAAGGGATCCCGTGATGGCCCGTCTCAACGTCCACAATTTCCGAAACGTCTCATATAATGCCTACCAAGTATCAGGGAAAATAAACTTATCCAATTACAAACTATCCCCAATGCAAGAGCCCTAACTACAAAGTAAAGTAGAGACATCGACCAACCTGATCCCGAAATACGTTTAAGTTTCCGCATTTCCGAAAGTTGGGAAATCCTGCGGAAAATTGTGTGTCCAACGGATTTACGAGCTGCGGAAACGTGATGGCCTCTACAAAATCCGTTTCTCGTAAACCTTGCGGATACACGAGTTTAAGGAATATGTTTAAGGAATGCACATTATGAGGCTTGTGTTTCCCGCAACGTTTTCTTGAATATCCGTTTGCGGATGTTCACGTGTCAGTTAAGTAACCGTTAAGAGACCTGAAACGTAAACGCCTTATTTCACCCCGTGTTCGCGCTTAGGCCATAAACCAAAGTGAAAAATCTCGGTCCTAACTTACAGTACGGACCTCGAACTTGGTTAGTAAGAGGTATGTAGTTTTCAATATTTGTAATTGATCGAATTCCAACCTTACTCCTCCGATCCTCTCCACCTTACTTCTCAACCGCGATTCTAGTTTGCAGTTGATCACCTGGCAGTGATTTGATTCATCAGTGGCTTATGGTTGATCAATCTGTCGCAGTCACTTTTCTCAACGAAAATTAAAGTCGATTTCGCTCAACGTTTTTCCATGTTATTGTAAAAAGGACATCGACGGCAGTTTTCTATCGTATTTATGCATGGTTAAATTCTACGTGTTACCATGTCCCCTCCCCGCGGGCACACCCCTGGGGATTTGCAAGATTTTTCGAGAGAGACATTTCCCCTCCCCTGGAACACCTCATAAACCACAAATACTCCATTTTGCGAGAAAAATGGCATAACAATGTAAATTTCAAACAATAGTAAAAACATTCAGACATTTTGTGAAAAATGTACACGCTTTTCTAGAGGTTTTGAACAAAGGATACTACCTGTTCACGGTTATATAATAAAAATATGAACACTGTCTTTGAAAAAGAAAACTGACGAAAAAACTGTGACTGCACTAGTTGACAGAATGAAACCGCAAGTTTTCGATCAAATTACTTTTTAAAGTCAGCTTCTGAATCAAATTAATACTTTTTATAGAGCATCAAAATTTCTGGCCTTTTACAGTTTAAATCAACTGCCATTTTTTCAACCAGAGGACTAAGCAAAATATTAAACTCTGTGCACCTGTATTTCGTATTCTCCACTCCCGCGGTTCAGCACCATCTTGAACCGAGAATTAGAAGAATTAGAAGTAGCCAAGAACAACGAGGAGATATTTTCAAATTGCCCGTCCCCTACCCCCGGGACCGCTTCAAGCAGTTCGCCTCCCCCGGGATCTAAGGACTGGACTTGTCTCGGGGTTGCCCGGGGGGGAGGCGGTTACAGCTTAAATTGAACCATGCATTACTCTTATAGATCACGAAAATGACACTACAAAACGGCCAAAAAACAAGGCAAACGAAGTACCTTTCTCATAGCTTTTCTTCTTCAGTACTTCAAACTCGATAAAACAGCTTTCCTTTCAACCCAACGTTTGATCGTCATTTGATATCGATATACTGAACTTTCAGGCGATCGGGCGAGATTACAGGCTTCTTACTACAACTTTACTGAAGGAGCGTGAAGTAGGGTGTATAAGTCATAAGTTCAGTTTCGTAGGTTTCGTAATCAATCTTGCGGTACGGGTGCGACGGGCTGTAACGCTGCTTTTATCGGTGGTGTCGAAGAGTACCCACTTTGGCGTTTTATCATTTTGTTTTGTTGCGGAATACTTTCGTTTGATAGGTTAAAATGTCACCAATACATGTTAGAAAAATTGTGACTCAGCCAAAGCACATTGGATGTTGGATTTAAAAGTGGGACACTGGGACTGTTAATCTAGTTTCGGTAATTTACATCATTCTTTTAGTCAAAAATGCTCTAAAGGACAACTTCCAAAGATTGCTAAACCATTTGTATTAATGTAATCAGATGTACTTAACCTGTCATTGATGAAGCAAAAGGTTATTAATCGTTTATGCCTATAATCATGTAGTCCCTGAGCCACAAAGGCCGATGATATTTCGAAAATGTACGTTTACACTTGATTGAATGGTGGGTATGGCTCTGCACCAAAACAGTTTACAACCACAATACAGAAGTCCTTCTTGGAGTCCTGGGGCCCGTTTCTAGAAAGTCCCGAACATTTTTCGGGCCCGAAAAGTCGTTTCTAAAACTGCGATCCTCTTTCTTTAAAACACCTGGTCTTTTACTATTATTTCAAGATACGAAAGGGAAAATTTGTTGCAAATTTAATACCTGAAAAGGTCTTCATTTTTATACGTAGAAAGTTAATGACAAAAGAGGTGACATATTATATACTAACAAATAAATCTAAGAGATCTCATAGTAAATCTAGAATAAATGTTTTAAGATTATATGTCATGCGGGCCTACCAATGTTACACTTATCGTCGATGTATGGTCGGAGGCTCATAGCTGGTTTGCACTGGCAGGAAAATTTTCCCACTTCTGGACCGTCGATGCAAGTTCCACCAAAACTACAGGGACTGCTGGCGCATGGGTAAAGGTTAACCAGAAACTAAGACGAATCATAATAAACAAGTCAAACTCCAACTGATTACTATGTGCTAGGTTGATTCATTTATCCTATTTGCAACTGTCTTAACGAGACCAAGCTTGAAGGAAAGGGAACTGAAAAACTAAATAAAGGGCGTGTAAAGTAATTTAACTGTGTATTTATTATTCAACTTTATTTCCAGTTGGATTTTAGAGTAGCATATTGAGTGAGAGAATCGCCTACACGCACTCAAACAACACAATTAAGAATCCCAACCGGCGGGGGGCAGACCAGTTGGGTATTTACAAGGATGACCGAGACTGAGTTGAACCAGGCACTTGCAGTGGAATCAGGCACTAACTTGGGTAAGTGTCCGATTTGTTTGGCGAGTTTTGAGCGAACGCATATGTAATCCTTGTTTTCCGATCCCTACGTTCTTCTATTTTGTTTTCTATCCTATGAATGAAATGTTTACCTTTGTGTAATGTAATATGTTCTTTCTCCGGAGTTGCCGCACTGTAGGAATTGTAAGTTTCGTATTTATTTTTACTTTATTTGCCTTGAAGTTCTTTTTCTTTATTTCTTGTTCGTGTATTTACTGTTTGCGTAGCAATGAGCCGTGGAGTGCATTGTATATTCATCGTAACATTAAAAGTCGCTTTCCAAACTTGTACAAAATTGCAATTGAAATAATTTCTTCCAGCCTCAATTTTCAGTTATTTTGTTTTCTTAAACTCATGTAACACCTGGTAACACGATCATCTGAAGTTCACAGGTTTGTCAGAGTTGAAATGTGGTGTGAAGTGAAGTTAGATGACTTGGAAATCTACAAATCAACTTTATGTACCGGTCAATCAAGCTTCAACATCCCCTTCGGGCAGACCTCGGATATTTGAATTTTTTAAGGTTGAATAATTCAAATTCCCGCAACCCCATATTTGTGTTCCAATACCCTACATTGGTGGTGCTGCGTTCCACTGAACTGCGACGATTTATTGTCAAACTTGTAAAAAAGCTGACTGCAAATGCTATCTTCGAATAACTTCATTGTCACATAAGAGATGTTGTTCATCAACAGTATTTTTTTTTTTCTTACACTGCTCGGTGACCAATGGCATGGCTATTCTTGAAAGCTCAACAGACATCAACGCCCGGTAAAGCCAGCTTGACTCATTGAGAGTAAAATTCTATTTTAATCTAGGATCATTAATATTAAGCGCCTTTATTTTTCAGACATACCTTTGTAAATACTGCAAAACTCTTGCAGTCTTTTCTTTGTGAGCCATTCGCTCGCAACAACAATATATTTTCTTTGAGATTCCCCTATCTCGCGAAAGCACGCGCATTGGCATCGGCGATCTGGGCGCCTCAAGTTCAATTTCTCCTCCTCTGTCGGGGAAAAGCCAAATTCCCTGCTCTCCTGGGACATAAAATACTTAACAGCCTGGTGTATGCCCAGGTGATGTTGAAGCTTCGATTTCACCGGTATATTAGCTTGGATGAATGGAGGCATTTAAATATGTAGTTTGTACAAACTCCGACCAGACCGACGTTTGCTATGCCTAGCCAGTACAATGGTGTGAGCAGATGGGAGAAAAGGAGTGGAATATTCTCGTATTTAACGCACCATTCTCGTTTCCGTCTCCATGTTTACTTTCAGCGCCGACGCCATTTCCAAATTCAAACTTAAAATCCATAAACTATGTGTTATATTTCAGTTACGATCTACTTACTTCTTCACTGGTCCCGTAGTAATCATGCGAGGGTCTTTCTTGTATTTTGTGAGGCTCAAAATACTTCTCTGAGTTGCATAATTCACACGAAAGAAAACCATCGTCGCTGCTTTTTGCGAAGTTAAAGGACAGGCAGGCTGAAGGACCGTACTCCAAGCACAGGAACGAGCAGTCTAGGACGTCTTCTACTTTCCTTACCGCTGTTACATTCCCAATAAACCGCTTGCCTTTCAGAGTATAAAATTTTCTCTTTTTAATAGTGTGGTGTAGACCGATACCAAAACCCAGGCAGAATATGAGCCAGATGGCCATTACCAAGACCAACTTAGAAGAAGGCCGCGCCATTTCGTAGCGTTCGTTCAGAGTATACCTTGACACACCCATACACATACTTTATACATGCCCTGGAAATGCCTTTAAATGGAAAACTACTCATCCGCAGGAAGAAAGAAAATTCTAGATGATGAATTTTTTATTATTGTAGCGCGTTATTTTTGTTAGCGTCTGACACCGGCTGCGTTCACCGAATTGTTTAACTACATGACTTGAAAGAGTCGCAATTATGCTTCGAGCAAACAACTTTTACAAAACAAATCTTTTAGAGCCAACGACAGTCACAGCCCCTACTGCCTCTAAAGGCTCAAATTTGAGTGTGCCCAGAGTCGAAAATTGCTGAAATTCACGACGGCTCGCTACTCGAAGAGCACATTTCCATTCCCATGTTCTGTGGTCTTTCAGAGGTGTAAAACGTGTGTTAATTTTAAAATGTTTGAATTAATAAAGGCTTACAAAAATTAGTGCACTAACACCTGTTTGATCGATGTTTGAAAACATATAAAAATATCTTGCACTTTTTATCTTACTTTCCCACGGCGACCTTATACTTTCGGTGCATTCCCGAATGTGAGACATGTGGGCAAACATTTTTTGCCCCGAAATGCGATGGACCGTTTTTATAAAAACTGCCTCTTTATGATGTCGGTATATGAATAAATCATATATGAACTGCGGAAATCAAATGAAGGATGATCCTCGCAGGTGTGATCGCGATTTCTGCAATTGCGTAAAGAAACTTAAAACAAAATTCAGGACTTCCACGGAGTTTGAGCCCGTGACCTATCGATGCCGGTGTAATGCTCTAACCAACTGAGTTATGAAGCCGCTGCCGTTGGGAGCTGGTCGATTGTGGGTTATATGTTCCCTTGAAAAAGATGAATGTTAATAGTGCATATAAAAATCATAGAGCCGTTTTCCTAAGACCTTGGAAGACAGTTATTTTCTCATCCCCTAATAGAAAACAGGATCAAAATAGGGCTTCATTCGTTTCCCACCAAAGGGAAACCCTTATTGGACAACGCGCTGTTCGATTGCCCAATCGTATTGCTGTGTACTGAGTGACGTCAAACTAAATATTGATCGATTTCCAGAGAGTTCTCGGGCGTTAGATCGTACTGTGGAGTTGTGTTAAGTGGGATTTGATTCAGAGACATGTTGTCTCTTCTTGCAAATCTGTGGCTTTTCACGATATTCTATTCATTAAACACGAAAGGAAAAGTAATCCAGTATGTGTGCCTCGTGTTTCAACTATGAGTGCCAACTAGAGAGATGGAGAGCTCGATTCGATTGCGTTGAACGGAGGTCACATCTGGCGTTGGGCGAGATAATAGCGGTAACGTCAACCTGTACCTGAAGTTTGGTACTGCAACTGCTCAGTTCTCAATTTAATGGTGTACGCGGAATTTCAGAATCAGATGGAAATTGATCGCAACAGGCGCGTGGTCTACGATTTGTCACAAGGATCTTGATTCAAACGTGATGCATACTACCCTAGAACTATGGCAAGCCTGTCTTTGTGACCCTGTGTTAGCACCACTGATTCGAGGCGTGTTTCCAAGTGACAAATTACCTGTCATCAACACCTACCCAGCCAGTCTCATTGCAAACACGGACCCTCACGACAAACCCGGAACACACTGGGTGGCCATGTACTTTGAATCACCACACGAAAGTGAATTCTTTGACAGTTACGGATATCCTCCCGAGACATACAACATGGATACTTTCATTCTGAGGCAAGCCACGTACTACAACGACAAACCACTGCAGGGATTAGACTCAGATGTTTGTGGAGACTATTGTTTGTTTTATTTACTTCATCGAGCACGAAATGTGGACATGAACACCATTCAATCTAAATTTAAGCGATATGATTCACAGTGGAACGATGCACAAGTTGCAAAGAGTGTACACACTTATTTTCATTCGATGACCAAAATTAAAAATGAAACGTTCCTTCAAAGTGAACAGCAAGGTTGTAAGTCGTTGCAGTGTTGTCGGAAACAATAAATAAAATAAAAGTTGAAAAAAAGTTATGTATAGGTGTGTAAAAATGAAACGTCCCTTCAAAGTGAACAACAAGGTTGTAAGTCGTTTCAGTGTTGTCGGAAGCAATCGATAAAATAAAATTGAAAAAAACAAGTTATATATAGGTGTGGGTCTATGTCTATTTAAACGATAACGGCCCTTTCGTGCCTTTAGAAGTCCATTTGAGTTTCCCTGCGACAACATGTCTCAATTCAAATGGTCGAGCAGTATAATTATAGCCGGCCCAAGCCAATGTGGCAAAACAACCTTTACGCGGCAACTACTTCGACATGCGGATTGTTTATTTGAACGCCCCATTCGCAAGATCCTAGTACACGAGTAAGACTTTTGGTTTTGTGAGACCATTGCTTCTAGAATTTATATTGTACATTATATTTACTTCATAGATGACTGTGAAGAAATTAGGAAGAAAAATACCCTGTTAAATTTGTGTAAAGTGAGAACTACTGTAGATTAATCACGTGACACTTTGTTGACGTTGGCGATCTTCTGGCTCTCCATTTCCATGAAAAAAAATTTCTCCCAGTAAGCTGATAAATTTACAATATGTCAGACGCGCCTGGTAGTATTTTGCAGACGGTGTAAAGCACATTTGGTAAATGCGAGTGCCCAGAGTGGTCAAAAATCTCCAAAATTAACGAAGTTGCCCGAGCGTCCTTAACAACTGTATCATCTAGTACCGGAGTACCGGTGACAGTTGAGCAGGTACTTTTGCTGGGGAATAAAAACTCCCAGACACAACTGGAGAGGAAGCGACTGTTAGCAACAGCACGGCAAGCGGGTTCGTAGCTGCCTATAGGCAGTTCAATTTTTTTAATTAAAGTAGTTGATTTCTTATTGTTGAGACCGACCCTATTTCTTGTAGCAAATGCAAACTTTAGGAGAACACTTTTATCTTTGAAAATATGTATATGCTGCATTTCACTTTTACGCTTGCAAGGTTTGAGTGATGTTTTTATTTAATGTAAAAACTTGGCTGACCACCTATCCGCTTGAATGTGTTAGATAGCAAAAGTTCGGTATACTCCCCAACACCCTCCCTATGTAGGGGGAAACTGTAGCAATAGAGAGGTTTAGCAATGACAACGGCGATGACAACGAAAACGTCATTTTAAAATATTACTTCTCGTTTCTGTATCTCTTTCGCGATCATTGATTTGTTTAACTTGGAAAATGCTGGCAGTAGTAGGTAGGCTTACCAGGGTCTGTTTTGACAAGTGATTCTGATTGGCTGAGCCTTAGCAACAGGAGTTTGATAGATGGTTGCTAGGGGATAACCGGAAGTGACGTCATCGGATAGTCCTAGCAACGGGGAGTTGATTGAAGGGGTTGCTAGAGGGTTTGACCGGAAGTGACGTCATTGGGTTGAAAAACAAATTTGGAGAGCGAAAGCGGACGACCTGGGACCAAGTTCTACCGCTGAGCTGATTCCTCGTGTGTGGTAGGGATTAGGGTTAGCTTGGATGGGAGGGAAAAGAGGACACTGGTGGGAGAGAACGCGGCGCATGCGTACAAAGGACAGAGACAATTGAAACGAAAAAAAGTGTTGTATTTACAAGAAAAGCTAGTATTTATAAGCGGGAACGTGTGGTGGGACCGAGTGCCCTACCGTCCCTGGGAAAAAAGAAAACTGTTCGTCATGAAGGGGTCTGGGTCTGGGTCTCTTCAGGCTCCTCGGTCTCCTCGCCTTCTCCCCTCTCGCTCTCCTCAGTCTCTGCCTCCCTCTCCTCGTCCTCCCTCTTTCTTTTTTGACCTTCGGCGGATGAGGAGTGCATAGCAGTCTCGAACTCTTGTGGGGATAATCCTAAGGCCATGACGAAATCCAGCACCCAATGAGAGTGGCATTGTTTGAAGGTGTAACCAGCCGCCATGCCTAGTTTGACGCGTTCGAGCAGGTAGTCTTCGTCGGAGGCGAAGTCGTCGCGTTTGAGGTCAATGTAGTAGAAGCGATGAGCCATGTTGGGTGAACGAGAATGTTTTTGTGAGTGGGAGGCTGCAAGAGAGAGTGTCTCTTTCATTGGTCCTCGTTAGAATCGCTCTCGTAACCAAAGGGGTACGTGAGGTACGTGTGTGGATCGAGGGCTCGTTTGGAGTACACGAGCTGGTACTGTTTGACGAGACGACGTGTGAAGAGCGAATAGGTCTTGACCTCGCGTTGAATGGCGTGGGATTGGCGGATGGGGATGGAACGCGGCGTGGCCAAAGGACGTTGCAGTTCGGCAAGGAGATTGGCGCGCATGACCTCGTAGTTGAGTTGCGCGGATCCCTCGCTGTTTAAGGAGAACCCCTTGACTTTGCAGCAGACTTTACCGCGAGCGGTCTGGTACCCGTAATTTTTAGGATCGCCACTGCAGAATTCCACAATATGATCGCCAGCATCCAGTTCATCGGTAAACTCGCCCAAATGATCACCCAACAGGAGGGGCTGTTCGTGTGGGCGTTGGGTGAAAAGCACCGAGTCCGTGTCGTAGTAGAGCACCCGTTCCCGTAGTACATCGAGAGCATCGTACAGTTTGAGACGCGCCCAACAGGTGGTGAAACACGCAACGAAAATGTTCAAGTTGAGTGCAACGGGAATGTCTTCGGTTTGCGTGGTGTGATGGACTTCCACGCGGTGCTCGGACAGGACGCTGACGTAACGCACGTCGCACTGGTAACTGTCGAGGAATTCAACAACAACAACAACAACAACTTTATTGACCCTTACACTTAAGAACATTGAAATTTACATGAAATAAAAACTAAAACTAAAAGGGTCTTGGCTTCCTAAAATAACTAGAAAGTTAACAAGGCTAGGAAGCCAAATTACATAGAATAAATTACAATATTAGGGTCGAAAGAACACACACACACACACAAAATTAAACTATAGATAACTATAAATAAACGAAATTTACAAGTCATGGGGAAAAAGACAAATATATTAGAAATGAAATCCTGAGTATGATAAATAAAAAATTAAATGTAGAGCAACAAATAAATCAGAAATAACTGGGGAGAAATTCGTTACTCAGGAAAAACAGAAACCAAAGTAACATTAATACTGGCACAGCAATTCATTTTTTAATTTTGTTTTAAATTTACTGAAAGGAGTTGACTTTATATCTTTCCCAAGAGAGTTCCATACCTTTGGTCCTTGAAAGCGAATATTAAATATTCCATAGTTTGTTCTAGCTCGAGGCAGGTAATAAGATTGATTTGCTTCACTACGTGTATTGTAATTATGGATACTAAGTACTGAATTGAAGAAGCTATCAAAATTTGAAGGTAATTACCTGTTATGAAATTTATGCATAAAAAGTGCAATATGAAATGTAACAAGATCAGAGAGCTTCATAATTGCTAATAATCTAAACAGTGGAATTGAATGTTCATCAAATGAGGAAAAAGTCATGATTCGCACTGCTTTGGCTGAAGTGTAGTTGAGTATGTATTACCCCAGATAATTATACCATAAGTCAGAAATGGGTATATTAAAGAGTAATAGAGATTAGTAAGAATATCAATATTAACATAATGGCGAAGCTTAGACAAGATCCCTACACTTCTTTTAATTTTCTTTACAATGCATGCAATTTGAGGTTTCCAGGATAAATTTGAATCAATTAAAATTCCTAGGTATTTAATACAGGAATCCTGTTGCAACTGTTTCCCATTTAAAGTTAGGTGGAAGTTGGATGTTACTTTTCTTTGAGGAGGATAAAAAATTACAAAACTGGTTTTTTCTATATTAAGAGAAAGTTTATTTGCACAAAGCCAGGAATTAACATTAGAGAGTTCATCATTAATACTTGCCTGTAGAGAGGTGAGGTTTTTATGTTTGCAGAATAAATTACTGTCATCAGCAAATAAATGGAAATCAAGAACTTTAGAGCAATGGTGAAAGTCATTAATATATAACAGAAAAAGAATTGGTCCAAGGACTGACCCCTGAGGAACGCCGCATGAAATATTGACAGAGGTAGAAGTTACACCATTTACAGTGACTGTTTGCAAACGATTTGCAAGATATGAACTAAACCACTGATTTGCAATCCCACGTATGCCATAGAACTCCAGTTTTTTTGACAATACCTCATGATTTATGGTATCAAATGCCTTACTGAAATCTAAGAATATACCACAAGAAAAATCCCTCTCATCAATTGCCCTTTGAATTTTATCAACAATACTAAGAATAGCATGATCAGTGGAATGCTTAGCCCTAAAACCAAATTGGTTATCAAAAAAACACTTTTTTCTTTTCAAGGAAATCAACTAATCTATTGCACATAAGCTTTTCAAGCAATTTATTGAAAATAGACAGCAACGAGATTGGACGATAATTGGATAGGCAGGTCTGGGATCCCTTTTTATAGACTGGAATTACATTTGCTAATTTTAAGTTGTCTGGCACTATACCAGTCTCAAAGGAAGCATTGAACAAAACCTCTAGAGGCTTGGATACAACAGTTTTCAGAATTTTGAGAATAGTGACAGGTATACTAAAAGGACCAGTGGCTTTGCTAGATTTCAGTTTAGTATTCAGATTCAATTTCCTCTGCTGTTGTAGGTGAAATAAAAAAACTATTACAGAGAGGAGTTTTTAAATACTCTAAAGGTGACATGTCAACATTTGGTATTGAGCAAGCAAGGTCCTTGCCAATATTAGCAAAAAAAATTATTGAACATATCAGCAATCATATGACAATCAGTTATGACATTATTATTTGAATTCGGAGAAGTCCTGTGGGTCGACGAATTCTTTGACTTCTCGGTGGTCCAAACGTTGACCGAACTTGCCCCACATGCTGTTGAGCATGAGTTTGGCCAAAGCGCGCATCCCTGGGTTGTGAGCAATGTTCTCGGGATCCAAGCGGATACCCTCGGCAGTCTCGTTGTCGGTGACGTACTGTTGTTTTACTGCCTCGGACATATCGGCACGGGGCCAATCGCTGGCTTCCACCTTGAGTTTGAGCCAGGTGTCGACGTAGGGTGTTAGAGAAATGCCACACCTCGTGCATGGATTGGAGGACGGACCCCTTGGCCACAGCGCGTTCCAATTCGGGCGTGCACCACGTACCGGTGAGTTGACGTTGATCGTCGGTGTGAGAGCACCGGTGACTCATGTCGTGCAGAGGGAGGCCGACATTTTCTTGGGCGCAGGTTCGGCACAGCGGAAAGGTCAACTTTCTCTCTTGGGTGAAGGGAAGCACCGGATGAAAGAGGTGACGAGGAGGTAGAATGTTGACTTAGAGGATCTACGGATGACCCACGGGGTACTGGCACCGCTTGTTGACCCATGGGTACAGGCTGGTATAATCGTAGTAGCGGATGGTTTCGTCCGCTTCAGGATCGATCCTGTGGTACAGACGGGTGGCATTGATCCGTCTTCCCTTGAAATCGAGATGGGCCACAAAGTATTGGACGTCGGGATCTTCGGTTTTGCGTTGCGTCCACTGACACTCCCAGATGGTCACAACCGTGTACCCCAAGGCGCGCAACTCAGCTTCCCGTTTCGAGGTCAGCTCGTGGACATCTGCCATACTGCGATGGAGGAGGCGGGTGTGATTCTCTCCACGCTGACGATGGCGGGTCGGACACCCGTGCCAGAAACACCCGTAAAATTCGTAAATGGTGCGGGTGTCACCGTCATACCCGTCTGCAGTTTACCGGGTGTTGGGGATACGGTATTACCCCGCGTTGCATGCGTGCTGGAGACGCTGCTTGTGCAGGGGATGATCGAGGTGAACGGCATCCGGGTACGCCAAGACCATTATGTCGTACTGGTCTTGTTCCTCCGGGGTGAGGGCATTCCAGGCGGATTGGCGGAGCCCGTGTTCGACCCACATTAACCATTTCATGGCTGCGAGAGAATGACGGGTGGTACGTCGCCAACCGTGCAGGGGCTCGGAGGCGATAGTGTCGGGAATCATGCGATTCATCCGCAAGTCACGGTTGCAGGCCGAGGCGATGGTCGGGTGGTCAAAGGGGCTAAATCCGGTCTTGGTCTCAAAGTCCTCCTTGAATTGGAGACATCCCGCTATGAGTAAGGCCACGTCCGATTTGCAATACAGTTTGAGTTCGTGTTGGAAATCGAACTCGGGTTGATCGCGCAACCGTTCGGCATACCATGCCTCGAAGTCCCGACGCCCTTTGACGGACATACTCTCGGGTAGGTAATCCTCCATGGGTGGCAAAGGTCCCACGTACGCCTGGTTCTCGGGGGTATTGAATTTGTAGGAAAAGTACCTCTTGGCCAGTTCCGTCGGTCCGAAGGTCTTGGGAAAGGCGGAAAGAGGCATCTGGAAGAAGGACATGGAATCGATTAAACGAATTTTGTCCATGTCCAACTGAAGGATCTTGCCCCCATTCCGCAACTGGTCGATCTGCTGACACCGCCGGTGGTATGCGTCCACGATGGGGTAACCGTCATACCCTTGAAAATTGTGTGCGAGGACGACGATGCGGGAGGTGGTGTCGGTGATCTGACTTTCGAGTCAGCCGGGGAACACGTGGACGGGTGGATCCATTGCCCCGGTACCGTCACCCTCCTCGCTGTCACTATCACTGTCACTGTCCGAAGAAGAGGACAAAGCATCAGCATTCCCCTGGGCTTGACGCGCGCGACGGGCACGACGGCGATGTTGACGCCTTTGACGACGTTTGCGGCGTCGTTTTTCAGCAGGGGACTCTTCTTTCTGCAGGTAACGTTGGTGGTGTTCAATGTCCACGTACAAACCGCAGGCAGGGCAAGTGAAGTAACCGCAACGATGTTTGGCCCGTTCCTTATCGCCTCACAAGAGGGTGAGACAAGTGCCGTACTTGCGATAGGAATCGCAAGCCGATGGTTTGTTGCGAGAAACGGCTTGCTGCTGTTCGGTCATGGTCCGGTGGTTGGTGAGGTACGTGGGACCGTGGAACCATCGATGGCAAGCGTCGCAGCCTACTGAGGACGGATGCTGTTCATCGCGTCGGTCGAGACGCGCCTTATGGTCCGGGCACCCTTCCTGGAAACACTTGCGGCACAAATTAGCATTGTCGCTGCAATGGTGGCGTTCCAAGTTGTTAACCCCCTTGAGACACGTACCGCAGAAATAGGAACGCCCGAGGAATCCCGGCAAGGACATGATGGCATCGTAATGTCCATCCCAGTACAGGAGAGCCAGAGGTGTGGGACTCGTGCCGTACTTGAAGCAGGCATAGGCACGATCGGCGTCCACGACGACTAGGTGGTAGTCGCGCAGGGACGGATGAGCCATGAATTGGCGCAGTTCCGCAGGTCCGCAAGGTCCGAGTGGTACCCCCGCTGCCACGTGAAGTTGAATGGCTTCATTGGGTTGGAGCGTGCGCCCGCGTCGAAATGACTACCATTGGGGATGACGGTCTGCCTTGGTCTTGGAGGTCACGAGGGCTCGAGCGCAACAAATACCACCGTCTTCGCCTTTGACTTCGATGATGGTGCGTTTCATTTCCCGCAACCGTTTGATGGGTCGATTCCCAGGAACGTAGCGTTTGTCGTTACTGCTGCTGGGAGGTTGTCGGATCACGTGCACGACATCCAGTTGAAAGGAATCGTCGACCTCGAACCCCTCGTTGCTATTCAAGAGAGCCGCCACGTGTCCAAGGATGCCCTGCGTCCGAGCTACATGGTTATGCCATTCTCCAGCCGTGGGTCCGCGGTACGAGTAAGCGTTAGGGAGACGCTGTGACGACTTGTGAATGTAAATCCGATCCCTGTCGTCGATGGTATCGGAATTCAACAGGACCTCGAGGGCGGATCGCAAGGCCAGGGTCAGAGCATCGGTCAACCGCTGATGTTGGGCGAATTCTCCCTCCTGGGTCACACGCACATGGTGAACCCGCTCGGTGACGCCGAAGGCACGACTACGTCGCGTGTGCACGGGATCGAGATGAAACACGAATCGACCGTGTGCAGCGGTATCGTCGGTTACTCCACCACCTCCCTCTTGGTAGGGTGAAGACGGTAGGGCATCCTCATCGTTCACGTGCTGGTTTGAAAGAAAGAAAAAGAAATGACGTCAATGATCATGTGACGGTAGCATGGAAAAAAATCGTTTGGGTGTGGCAGAGACTTATCATCAACTTTGTGGGCTTCCATGGCTTGCACGAGTTGGTAGTCATCCATGGCTTGGACGAGTTCCTCGTCAGTGATTCCATCGTCGAACATGGAAGAAGAAGACATCGTGACAAGCGAGTGAAAATGAGTGTTGCGTGGAGGGTATCCTCTCTTTTATAGACGTACGTCGGCAGCCTCGTTTTCAATCGGATCGAAACGTCCCGTGATCTTGTGTGCGTGTACACTGATTGGTCATCTTGTTTTGCGTGCACACGATTGGTCGAGGGTTCGGATGGAAAACACCCCAGACAATGACGTGGCGTGTGACGATTGGTTGGGGTCCTTTCCCAGTGCGACCGGTGGGATTGTGGTCACGTGTCCCATCCACGAGTTTCCGTTGCACCACAACGTCTCTCAGCGCAGATGGGCGTACGTGCAATGTCTCGAAGAAGGATGTCCCTTCTAGTATGCCGAAGACGACGCCATTTCCTTGACCATGGAATGGCGATTCCAAGTTTGCGACGATGTGAAAGAAGGTCCGTTCACTTGTTTATGCGACAAACCCTACAAGATCGTCCTTTGCAAGAACAGTGCCAGAGGCAACAGGGGTCGTCTGTTCTTGACTTGCAAACAGACCCCACAGTGTCGCTTTTTTCAATGGGCAGATACCCCGAGAGATTGCAAAGCCATTCGAGCTCATCACGAAGTGAATGGAAATACCTACAGCAGGGAGAACACAGCACGGAGGAAACGCGCTGCCTTCCGGTATGCTCCTCGACCACCACTTCCCAAGAGACCCAGACATGACCCACGTGCAGAGGGATGCCGGAGAGCTACCTTGTCCTATTGGGTCGACCGCGATTGGGTGAATCGCGACGGATCCTTTTCACCCGATTGAAAAACATTTTTCTTTCGCATTGTAGAAAGAAAGCGTGTGATGTCAATAAAACTCATTTGAACCATGTGTAGCGTGTGGGTATGGCAGGCGCGTTGGGGCATGACCCGATGGTTGTGCAAAAAGTACGTGGGTACCCATCCCATTCCCTCCCCCGAAGAGGACGACGAGGCCGAACCCTTACCTCATTTGGGTGGGTATTGCGTGTGGCTACCATTTCCGGTTCCTGTTGCATCATGTGATTCCCCAGGGGAATTGCACGTGCTTTGTAGTTTTTTTGGTGAAAGAAAATTGTCGCATCCAACAGTTTTTTAACGTACAGTTTTAATGTACAGTCCTTTGAAGTACAAGTAAAGCGAATTTTCAAAGTTTAGGATTGTCTAGTTCGTTGGGGAACTAACATTGCGTGTTTGTGGTGTGGTTGGTTCGCACTTACGGGGCACCGCAAGCTTTCGTCCATTGGCGAATCGTGTATAAAGTCCAGGAGGAACGCATTCCCTCCATCACACGGTTGTTGATGTCGTGGGCATGGCAAAGTCCACGAGCCGCGAGGTACACTGATCCGACGGCTCCGGGAGCTTTGGGCGGGGTCGTGCGCTACGCTCGTGCACGTGGATTGACGGTCCCCGACGCTCGACGCCTTGGAAAAAGAGTTGTCATACACGTTACACAAACCACCACGACGACGGGTGCAGACGTTACCCGTACTCGTGTTCAACGAAGACGAACAATGGGTGGTGGATCAAGTGGAAATGCAGACCACGGCCAAATGGAATCCTGGGAAGCGGTACCTGTTGACCGTGGTAGACGTCTTGTCAAAGTACGCCTGGGTTCAACCCTTGAAGAACAAGACGGGAGCCAGTGTGGTGAAAGCGTTTCAAAAGATCGTCAAAGACAGTGGACGTCAACCTCAACAATTGCAAACGGACAAAGGCGAGGAATTTTACAATGCCACGGTACAACGGTGGTTGAAACAACGAGGCATTCATCATTTTTCCACCGAAGGAGATGCCAAAGCGGCCGTGGTCGAACGTTTCAATCGCACGTTGAAAAGTCGCATGTATCGGTACTTCACGGCAGCCAATACGATGAAGTACCTGGACGTCTTACCCGACTTGGTTCGCGCGTACAACGACGAACCCCATCGAAGTATCGGAATGGCCCCGCACGACGTGACCGCGGACAACGAAGGGGACGCGTGGCATCGATTGTACGGAAAACGAATGGCCCTGGCGAAGAAGAGAAAGGAACGACCCGCCTTCCGAACAGGCGATCACGTGCGATTGAGCAAACGGGTGCGAACCTTCAAAAAAGGGTACTTTCCCCAATGGACGGAGGAAGTGTTCGTCATTGCACGCGTGGTGCTGGGAGCAGTGACGACCTACAAAGTCGAGGAAATGGACGAAACGCCCTTGCGAGGAACCTTTTACCGAGAAGATCTGCAAAAAGTCACCGTGAACGACGAGACCTTTTTTGCGGGTGGAAAAAGTACAAGCGCGGTGCAGTGCTCGTCAGATAGAAAGGGTGGCCCGCCAAATACGATAGTTGGATTCCCACCCAGTCATGAGCCACAACAACAGCCAAGACGAAAGCCGTTACGTGACCTTACCCAGCGATGGTGGAGGGACTCAATTCGATGCAACCAACAAGAACAACGATTACAAAGTGCAGATGCCCTACACGTTTCGTTGCGACGGTCCCGGATGGGAAGTGGGGTTGAGCAGTTTGTCTCTACCCGTGGAAGACGTGGTTAGATACGCCATGAAATTCATTTTTCCTTCGGGCACGAAGTTGATTCGAATGGATTTTCACACGAAATCGAGCGGTGAACTCGTTCAACGTCTGACGGACTACGTGACGATCGACGAAGTGATGGAAAGCAAGGAAGTGAAAGACGGTGCTTCCTTCGTGCGTCGCATGATCAATCTCTTGCAACATAAAGTGGGAGAGGCTCTCGTGGCATCCAATACCGTTCGCGACGATTGGTACGATAAAACCACGAACGAACAATACATGTTCGACGTGAAATGGACGAGTCCTACCTCGGTGTTGTGGGATGCTAGCAAGACTGGAAAAGGGGATGCCAAACTATGGATTCGCATCCTGGAACCCATGGCCAAACATTTGAGGATCGTCCAATACGATACAACCAACAAGAAGAGTCTTCGCTTGATCCCTTGGTTCTCTCCCTTGTCGGAGGGTCTGACCAGCGGAGGAAGAGGGATCGGGTTCATGTCCGAATTGACGGAGGACAACGTGAAATACGTGCGGTTCACCAATCAAGCTTCGTGGGAATGGCTGGATTTGAATGGAGGTTGAATTGGTTCGAGGACATCGTGGGGACGGCTTCTCGATCAATACGCGTGTACAGCAATGTCGGAGAAAGCATGATCGTGGGCAATCAAGTCACCGATCTGTTACGAGAAGTGGAAGTTCACGGCAATGGTAATGGCACGGTCTACTTCGAACCGAAGCACGTGCAATATTTACCGGTGCGTCAACCCCAATTCGACGTGATGGAAATTCAAGTCTCCACCCTGGATCGGACGGACGTTTGGCCAAATTGGGGACGGGTACCACCAACTTAACCTTGCATTTTCGTCACCGAGAGGTATAAGAGAAAGGAAAAAACACCATCCCGATCAGTTCTTTTCCCCATGCCCGGAAGAGGGAAGACTCGACGACGACCACGCACCACTTTGAAACCGGGGTATCGGTGGAAGCATTACGTGGGTGCCAACGGTCCCTTTCGACGGCAAGTGCGCGAGACGTACCATTCCAAAAAATACGCTCCGGGAAAACTCGAACGTTTGCATAGAGAATTCAATCGACGTGTCAGGCAGGGACGGGACCCTTGGACGTGAAAACCATAAAAAGGTAACCACCGGGAAGAGGCAAACAGTTTCATCATGGGCGAAGGGAGTCTAAGACGATACACTCCCACTCAAACTGGAAGCGGTCTGGTGTACATAGGCATACACGGGCATACATGGACATACACTGGTATACATAGGCGTACACAATAATACAGAGCATGCACGGCCATACCTGGCGATATACTGGCGTGCATGGTAATACATGGGCATGCACGGGCATACATGACGTGACACTGGTGTATATAGGCGTACACGATAATACGTCAAACTTCACATGTGCCAGACCTAATGCAAATGAGAAAAATCTATTGTTTTCCCTCATTTGCATTAGATTCGGCACATGTGAACCGTTTGAACCGGGCCTTATTGATTAATTATCCAAGGATAGAATGTTTTCGCGACAGAATTGCGTGAACCCAGTTTACGTTAAATTCCAGACTTAAACATTTCCGATGTCGCTACCGGTGACTTTGGAGGAAATTCTGACAGCGACATGCGTAACTTCTGAAATTCCGGCATGAAAGGGTTTAAAACTCAGACGGCGGACAAAAAGACACTCCATAAATGAGGGCCTCATCAACTCATTTAAAGTCTTTCCCGTTCTCATTGGGTTTTCATGATTTTCATTTAACTTGCTTCGATAGTAATTCGATTTAACAAGTCTTATAACATAAAAAGCTCTATTTCTAGCATTTGTTTAGTACTCCGGTTCTCGCATTTTTTGCGCATTTCAGTGTTGCTTAACTTCAGAATTCAACCAAGGCGCGGGTTTGTGACGTCCTCTTATGACCCGTTTGGATCAACAAGTTTAAATGCTCAGAGTTAAATACTCTATCTGTAGCAGGACTTTCATGAATTTCATCAAAGTTTATCAAAACAAAGACGAAAAAACAAGAAGAGGAAGAAGAAGGCGTTCCGCATCGATCCGGGGCTTGAGCTTCACTATCAAAGGCTTGATACCATCGGTTCCTTGACTGTGACGTAAGGCAGGAAGAAAGGAAGGAAGGAAGGAAGGAAGGAAGGAAGGGTGACAGGCATACAAAATGCAAGTGTTCGTGGAACTGCACGACAGCGTGCTAAGACAATTGTTAATGTAGTACGTGAACTCACACTTCAGTCAAATCACTCAAACATTCATAACAGGAACTGCAATAATGTAACTTCAAAAGTTAGTATTGTTCCTTGGAAGCACATGTTTATATGATGAGTAGGATTTATTCTTTTGCTAGAGCTCACAACGACGAAGCTCCACGCAGAATAATAGACACCGAATTGTTGTGATATCTAATATTCCTTCCACGATAATGAACCAGCCTCCATAGTATCTTTGCTTTCAGTGATTTCACAGGAATAAATAATCTCATGCCCCGTTCACACTAAAGCTTAAAGATGTTTAAAAGCAGGAGCCCATCACTAGGAGCGTACAACTGCCGTATATTCGTGTCACGGCGTTTTCACAGACCGATCTATTTTTACATTGAATTTCCGCAAATATGGGACTCCCTCAGGCCTCCATTCTTTCGTGCAAAACTTTTCCTCGACCTTTCTTTTGCTCTAAAGTTTCTCTGTGAAGCTAAGAAACGTTAGAAGAAAAGAAAAGTGATGATGATGCGTATCACGTGTACCGGAACTGCCTTTTTTCACGGGAAAGATAGTCTAAAAATAAATCGCTCTGTAAAAATGCCGTGACATAGGCCTAGTATGGGAGTTGTACGCTCCTCGTGATGGGCTCCTGTTAAAAGTTGTTTAGTTAAACACGGTTTAAAATTATTTTCTTTATAAAAGCTGCTTACTGATGTTTTTACGACTACAAATTCAGCGCAAATTAAAGAACATGTTTAAGTTCATCTAAATTATGCATAACAGCCTGAGTTCCAGTTTTTATTTCACGGTTTTCATTTTTCTAAACCTGTGTTTAATTAAACATGTTTAGTTGATGTGAACGGGGTATCAGTCTAAGAACGCAGGCAACCCAACCATTGTACGACTACTCAGGAACTAATCAAATTTAAAATTGTATCTCAAGTTAGGCAAACACTCTAAAGAAAAGTCTGTCTGTCATACAAGGCCACTAAAAAAACACTAAGGCAACACAAGCAGCAGTAAAAATAAGGCCTGAAACAAAAAAACAAACAAACAAAAACGCCAGGCTTGTAGCTAGTAAAGTCGAAGCCACCACCTCTGCAATACCAGTTTCATATACAATCATGTGTTCACCACTCACGGGTTTATAACTGTTAAAAAACTGATAAATGTCGCTTTTCACTTTGTGATTTGAAGGCTAGAATTTTAATTTTAATTAATTTCAATTTTGTATTTAGTGTCTTGAACATGGTGTTGATTTTGTCGCGATTGTCAAGAGAATGTGTATTAAAGCTTGTTTGAGTTTTGGACCCACGTTACTGGAGTTTACTGGATGTCAAGACTTTTTATCCAATATACGGTCCCTTATAGTTCCGCATAAAATTTTATATCGAACCATGAACTCCAAAAGCTTTCATTATATTAATTGATATTTTTAAATGCTGATTGTTCTTAAGCGAATGATACACGGTTCACGCTTCCTAAAGGAAAACAATTTTTGCGTTTTAATTGCTTTAAGCAAACGATTACTGTTAGGACAAATAGCATTGCAGTGCTGTGATGGCTGGTTCTTCCTATTCTAGGATCAATTCGCAAGGAGAGAATGCGTGGTATAATCACGGGATAGGGGTTCAAAAAGAACATATATAATCGTTAGGCATATGTCATAACGTAGTACCCTTGGCTGAAGTAACGTCTTAACCTAACTTTTGAGCCCATCATGAATTTTAGCGTGTAAACTAAAAAAAAAAACAGGCAATTTTACCCATTGCAAGCAAGGTATCATGCGAAA
Organism: Galaxea fascicularis; assembly: GCA_948470475.1. Lineage (NCBI taxonomy): Eukaryota > Metazoa > Cnidaria > Anthozoa > Scleractinia > Euphylliidae > Galaxea > Galaxea fascicularis. The sequence goes on along the minus strand of OX419341.1, from coordinate 17,564,907 downwards.
TCACCGCGTAGAATGACCGGGCATTATTAACTATTTATAAGATCTCAAAGCTCGCACGCGCGTTATTCAAATTTAGGAGACCTTCATTTGACTTCAGTTACAAAAAAAATGAACCAATCTGCCCAAACAGGCGTAAGACGTTTGTCTTTTAACGGTTTTTAATCATGGTACAAAATATGAAA
>OX419341.1:17544725-17559725 GCA_948470475.1 Galaxea fascicularis | reverse complement strand
ATATATATATTACTGTTTTGCTGCAGAGCCACAGCCACCATTCAATCAAGTGCAAACGTAGATTTTAGAGCTCAGGCCCCACTGAAAGTGAGTTCATAGAAAACATGAATAAATCACTCACGTACACTGCACCCACCTCGTTTTTCGTCTCCTCTCTTGCCCTAGGTAAAATAATAGCAAATATAGAAAAAGTAATACGTGAGATGAGTCACTATTTTAAAAAAGAAATAATAACTGAATGATAAAATAATGCGTACCTTCCGCTTGTTTTCGTCTATGACCCTTGAAATATGGCGGCAAATCACTTTCAGTGGGGCCTGAGCTCCAATATGTCACGCAATATTTATATTTTTTTCCGATCCGTCGTCCGATACGTGATCCGATCCGTGATCCGGTCCATGATCCGATCCAGGTTTTGTCAATCGAATTCGGTCAAGGGAGTTTACGGGACTTTCGAGAAACGAGCCCCAGGTCCCCACAGAAAAAGGATCTCGGGAAAACCATGGGGCCGTGGTAGGCACGCAGCACGCAGAAATGGCGGGAAAACGCTTGTAGAAAGTAGTGTGTTGCCAGTTGTGTCAACACTCCGATGAGGGCGCTGAGCAGGTGAGAACTGTTTTTTTCTCTTGAGAAATTTTATAGAAGAAATGTCACCATAATCTTTTCAAAAGACTGTTCAGTATTTCTTATAGCTAAACGTCTTTTACAATGAACTTAAATTCCGACCGTTCACCTCTTTTTTATGCGTTAAAAAATTAAATACTTATGCATGTAACATTAACTTATGCCTTATGTAAACTTATTCTAGTTACGTCGGTTGTTTTTTCGTGTTTTGTTAACGTTCACTTTTTCAATTATTTTCAAAACCAGCCATGTCAAGAAACAATGCAGAGGAAAGGGTAAGAAAGAACCCTAGTGTACACGTAATTTTGCTTTTTTTTTTCGTTGCTAAAAAAAAGGCGCAAAGACGATGATAAGTCTTACGCGTGATTTTCCTTTAAAATCTGTCAAATTGACACAACTTTAACTGACTAAGACAGTCACAGAAGTCAAGAGTCATTGTAGCCGTTTGAAGGTTGCTAAGACGTTTTTTCATTTTGATTAAGCTTACTTATTTCACATTGCCTGTACAACACTTTTTGACGCGCTTGCAATGGCATGTTTAAAACATTGTTCATAGGTTCAAGAGATTAAAAGCTTTTGTCAGTGTCACAACAGTAAGACACGAATGGAATTTGAACAGCATTTTTTCAGCAGTTATGAAAAATTACGCTTAATGTCAACAAAACACTAACATTTCTTTTTCACAAAAAAACGCTCTACTCAGTCCGACGAGGAGGAAACAGAGACAAGTAAGAAAGAAATTGCTTGCTTTTACGTCCTTTTCTTTGATCGACATTTATTTCCATGGTTGTGTTGAACTTAAAACTTACACTGTTGAGTTTAGCTTACAAGGGATTTTTCTTTCCTTTTTGTATGTAGTTGTTTCTGGAAGTGGTTCGCCGAGGGGTAAGTAACTTTACATACTGTCGTTTCATTATAATGATAATTTTGGGTTCATACTTTTCCTATCGTTTGGGGTTGGATCTGGTAAGACATGGTTCATTTCTTATCCTCCCTTCAATCGTGTTCGCTCAATTATATGGATTTAGCAATTAACGTTTGAAGCACCATCGCTTAATTTGCTGTGATGGAGAGAATCTGACGTTTTCGAAGAGGCCCCGTCATTTAGATTTTCTTATAGCCCATCAACGAAACATTAATTTTCGACTCGTTATGCCTGTATTCACATATCATGATTACCTATATTGAGCTTATATTGCAGATTCAAGAAATAAGTGGAAAGACGGTATGTAATTAACAATGTTATACTTTCACTTTCTCTTGTTTTGGATTTGTAACCTACGATTGAACTAGCCCGGTTTTGACACAAGTAAATTTTTCATTTTATGGAATATTCTCTCTTCACCCTTTGCTTGTTTGCTCAACCGTATGGATTTAACCATGAACGTTGGAAGCCGCTGTAGTTTTAGCCGTAATAGATAGAGCCTCACGACCCCCTACACGAAACATTAATTTTCGACTTCATGTTATGCCTGTTATAACATCTCACTTCCACCGCAATTATATTGCAGAGTTCAGAGCAAGAAAAGATCGAAAACGTAAGCTTCAGTTCAAGTATAATTTCTGTTATTCTATACATTGCCTGATTCAGGTTTTCTCCACTGTGCAATGGCAATATATCATCGGTTCTCAAATTTTCAGATAATTTCACTTCGTCGTTTTGTTTTGGGGTTGTAACGTATGCATTGATCGAACTGGTATTTAAAAACAGATCAAATCGTTCACGTTATGGATCATGCTCAACAACGTGGAAAAATGTGGTTACGCCAAAAACATGCTCGCCGAGGTTTTGTTGTAATAGAGAGAACGTGACATTTTCTAAAAGGCTCCATTAATACGTCTCACGACTACCTTCATTATATTGCAGAAATCACTCCCAGAAAAAGGGGAATCAGGAAGAGTAAGCTTAATTCATTTGATTTTATACATTTCATGACTCAGCTACTCAGAAGTTTCAATAATACGTAATAATTTTGAATTAGCCTACTAAAGCAGGTGGCGACCTGACGATTTCTTCGATCATTTGAATGAAAAACTTCCACAAAGAAGGCGGTGGTCAGACCTAACTTCTGACAAAGTGGGCGGCGGATTTTGCCAATTGCCGGATGCTAATGAAACCTCTGGTTACGATTGCTCTTAGGAAAAGGGGGTTGGGGAGCACGTGAGAAATAAAGAACATGACGTACGTCAAGTGGTGTGTGCCTTTAAGAAGGAATGCCACGAATTGGTCAACAACTAGTCTTCATAAGAAATTCTAGTAAAAGTCACATCCAGAGGTCAAAACTATTAGCACCTTTAATACACACCAAACGTTCCAGCACCTTGATTCATGCAAAACTGCCAGACAAATACTGCCTACTTTTTTGGCAATTTATTGAGCTGTATCAATTAATAGTAAAATCTACAAATTACGGTGTGCTATTAAGTGTATAAATAAATAAAGTAAAGTCAGGGCAGGTGGTCAAAACATACTAATTATAGCTAAAACTTAGTCTTACTCTAAATATTAAAGAAGCATGAGCAATAGGCAATTATTTCGCAGACTTCTCAAATGGTCTTAAAAATTTCTAAGTGCTTAATATATTACTCAGTAATACACATGGAACAAGCATTTTATCCCTCTCTGAGATGTCCTAAGGATAAGAAAGACCTCATCTACACATACTTTAATTTCCTACTCAATCTCTCAACAGAATGTTACAACTGTGATGGTGTTGGCCATATGGCCAAAGAGTGCCCGTCTGCCGGAAAATGGTAAGACTTTTGTAAAGTTAATTCTAAAGCTGTTCTTACAGGATCAGTCTTACTGTGGAGAAAAAGTAAAGTTAAGAATATTTCGAGCGAAATCAACCTTTCGCACTTCAAGTAAATGTTACTGAGGCTCGATTCTGATGCCGTACTTTTCATAAACCGAACCTAATTCATAGAATTAAGTACATGAAAAGTTCAGCGTCTGAATCAATTTAGCAATGGCTATTTTAATTTGGAATGGCTTAGGCGTTCTTTTTACCTGGCTTAGCCTGGAATTTCGACTTTGGAAAAGTCTTGATTCAGACGCCAAACTTTTCACGTGCTGAACTTAATGGATAAATTTTTATTTAGTGTATATTTTCAAAACCACCGACAACATTGACTACTTCTCCTACAACTGTATAAGGAACGGCTGTGAAACAGGTAATTACGTTTAATGCTTGAATCAACAGGAGTGCTTTTTTTTAATTCGGGTCGGTTCAACTTTGAATTTAGTTTTGCTCATGAAAAGTACGGCGTCTGAACCAGGCCTGCCTTAATTAAAACTTTTTTTAAATTCATTTTGCAGCACCTTTAATTAAGATTGAGTGACATATGTCACCCACACATTAAACCTCAAGAAAATCATAAGTTGCTTAAGATGGTTGCACAGATGGTTTTCAAGTTACTTGAAACTTTCTTGAATCATTTCAACTTTATGACTTGAATGAGATGCAAAATGAAGGGATTTGAGATTTTACTTAGGCCTTCACACATAGTATTTGGAAGAGTAAACTTACTGAACAGCTTAGTCTAAAGACTACCATTGTCAATGCTCCAGGTAACTTTAAGAATCTAGGGGCCAAAAAAGATTTTTCAGGGGTCTCTAGACAGGGATCTTCTCAAACTTTCTTATTTCACAACTCAGTGTGTTGGGTCAGGATGCCATCTTTCTTGGGATATTCACTATTTTTCTTCTTTTTTTTTTAACTCATCTGCAACAGTGGCTGTTCCTAACATATAAATATGTTAATCATTTCCTTTTGTACATCTACTTTCCTCTAGACAAGGATATTAAATGCTACAGGTGCGGTGGGTGGGGCCACAAAAAGCCCGTGTGCCCCACCCAAGCCGTGTGCCCCACCCCCAGGCCCAGGCCCAGACCCAGGCCAAAGGAAGTAAAGCACAACAAAGGTATTAATAGTCACATTTACAAAATATGACAATAATCCTTTACTGTAAATGAATATACTTCATAAACAGGTTTCATAACCTGTAAGTGCATGTTGACCTTTCTTAGAATACTTAGCTTAAATTGGCCATACATTTCCATAAATTCTGAAATACTTTGTTTTAAACCATCATAGAAAAATCTGTTTAGCAGAAGTAAAATTGAAAATATTTGTTACAGAGATTTTACACAATCAAATTTGAAATAGACTGCAGGCACTCCCTCAAGATGGTTACATGAGAGCAAATCCAAGGAGCAAGCGAGCGAGTGAACCCTGAAGGAAACAAAAACAGAGAAAGCTGAAACTAAACTGGAAAGAGGCGGGAAGAAAGATGGTCTCTTTTTTACCTGCTTCTCTCCAGTTCCCACTTAACCCATTTGCTCACTCTCTGGATTGGGATTGTTTTCCAATGTTGACATTAACTGGCACTTCCAGATACACCTCTTACTAACAAAGTTAGAAGTCCATACCGTAAGTTACGGACCGAGTTTTTTCCGTTGATTTACATGTATGGCCCAAGCACGAAGTACGTGAGTCATGATTCAACAGTTTTTTCCTAACTTACTGTACAGACTGAGATAACCAGGTTAGTAAGATATTTTATTATATCTCTCAGGTTAATTGGGTGCAGAGGAAAGAAAACCTTATAATGTAGCAGTCTGTACTGTAGAATACGGCCTGGAAAATAATTTATTGACCAAGCACAGCATGTGTACTAACTGAGAGATATGATAAATTATATTACGAATTCCCAGTATTGTATTGGATAATGTTTGTCTAAAATTCATCAGACAACCACTCACATTCTTTGACACATACGACTCTCACATCCAGTCTCTGGTCACCTCTTCTTTTCTTGTTATTTTAATGATCATTTACAGAATCTGGCTGTTTTTCCTAATTATATTTTTTTCTCCAAATAGAAAAAAAAGAAGAATCAGCAAAAGAAAAAAAATATATTTTACATCTATAGTCAGTAACAATTTACTGATTATAGATGTAAAAGACATTTAACTGTCATATTATATAATTATTATGTACATTACATGACTTGTAATAAAACATTTAATTCTGTACACTTCAGCAAAGTTTGCTTTTTTTCTTTGTTAAGCACAGTCTGCTTCTGATTAGAGTTATTAGTTTGCAGGGCCTTTGTTTTTACACAATGAACTCTCAATGAAACAAGCTTAATACATTAAAGTACTTCAATAGAAGTCAAAGCTGAAGGGTTTGATGCCTTTGATCGAAGTCAAGAATAAAACCATCTTCTGCAACCATCTTCCGCAGGTCCCTGTCCATTCTAAAGAATGGACAGTGACCTGCGATTTGAAAAAAGCGAGGAAATTGCATTTAGACGTTCCAGAAAGGGACAAGAAACAGTGGAGTGAACGTAGGAAGGCTTTATTTGACTAGAATATAAATATTTCCACCGCTACTCGGTTTGTTGGAATTCTAGGTTTTTAACGGTCAATTTTTATTTATCAACTTTTGATGACACACACCACGATTGGGCTGCCTGTGGTTGCGTTCACTTCTTCGCGCCGACATTCTACGCTAAAGAACTGTTAGCGCGAGGTATTCAATTCTTTGTGCATTTACATGGTATGCTTAAAAACCGTGAGTAGGTCAGGTTGAGGTATTTGTTCGTGGTGCCTCAATATGTGTTGTTGGACAAGTCTTCTTTCTCTCTAATTTTACGTTTCTTGATGTAGATCACACATCATGATCCACTTACCAAACGTTTTCAATTCGTTTTTATTTTTGTTTAAACAGGAAGAGAAATTTAAGAATGAGACAAATAAGGAAGGTCAGTATTCTCGATAAGATCACACAAAAAATCAAAATTAATCGGGTAAATATTGCATACATTATGTTATGTAATCTACCTGTTTTATTCCTAGACACAAAATAAGGACACCAACAAACTGTCGCGCGCATCACGGAAGACGGACACAGGCGAGATCGTCCGTGTTCTCGAAAATAAATGCTGTGCAGACAAATGTCTTTTGGGAATTTCTGCTTTTGTGGTTGAGGAGGGGAGACGATTTTACTGGTAGAAAAGCCTATCAGAGAGGCGGGTCTTTTTTACAAACGTCATAACACTTCCGGCAAAAGAGAAGCCGGAAGGGGCCCATCGAGAAAACCCTTTCTCGTAAACTGCGTGCCTTGTTTCACCAAAGCATGGTGACACAATATATGGTATATCCCTGGCGAGGTATGAATGGTTTCCACTTAAAAGCAGTTAAAGCATGGTCGTTATTATTACACCAAAACAGCTATTCACCCGTAGCCCTTGCGGGCAACAGGTTTAATTGTTAATTAGCGTATACCGTTAAAAAAGAAATTGTGAGTCATTTCAAACAATTAACAAACATAACGTAATATGAATCCACTCTTTACTTTTGATATTTACAGTAAAGTAGATTCAGTAAGTGTGCGGTTTGTGTGCAGTTAAAGGAGAAACTACTGTGTCCTCGGACATCCGCAGAAAACAGAAGTAAGCTGGGGCTAATGAGGAAAATTCATCTCACTCAACAGCTGTAAGTAAACTATGACTGTGTTAAAAACTAAGTCCTCGACTGTTATGGCATAAATGAGTTGTACATAACAAAGGATGTAATCGGAATTTGATTTCTCTACGTTGATGAGTGAAATCTTCACTGATCGCTGAATGGAAAACGGACAAAAGCCGAAACAATTGTCTGCAAATAATAACTATTTGGTAGCTGGCGGTATATTGATATATTTAAAGTTATTGTGAAGCTGATAGTTTTTCAAAAAAGCTCATTCACGTGCTTTGTGCTTGTTGATTGATCTACAGAGTGGAAAGGAACAAATACTACAAGCACGGTGCAAAGGCAAAAGCCCACCCTGAGAAATACTTGTCAGTTATTATTGACGGGATGGACCAGGGCAAACACAAGCTTCCTCATCTCGCAATAAACACAAAGGTAAATTATTTTTTTATCAAAAGAATTGGTTTATATATATATTTAGGCAAACCAAAAGCGGAGCTCCACAGTTCTTTCCTTATTGTATGGCATTTACCAGTAAAATAAAATCAATGCCAGGACTCGAGCCAGGACTCTAGTAAGGACTTCTGTATTGTGATTATACTTTTTACTGTTTTGCTGCAGAGCCACAGCCACCATTCAAACATGTGCTAACGTACATTTTCGATTTATCATCGGCCTTTGCCACGTTGGATCAAGGGACTACATGACCATGAGCATAAACGATTTTGCTTCATCACAGTTTAATTACATTCGATTACATTTCAATACAAATACAGTCAACTCTCTCATAGCGACCACTTCTCGTAAGCGACCACCTCCCGTAAGCGACCACTTCGTAAACAACCGTTTTGTCTTTCAGTTAAATACTGTTCCCAGAGCTCTCTCGTAAGCGACCACCACTCAAATTTCTAAAGCGACCGCGACCACTTTTTAGGCCAGAAATTTGACATATTCCTTTGTTTTCTGTTTCTGGTAAGCGACCACCCAATATAATCATGTATGTGAATGATGCATATGAAAGAAATCATATGTGAACTGCGGATATGAAATCAAATGAAGAATGATCGTTGCAGTTATGATCGCAATTTTAAAATAGACCTTTTTAGCTTGTCGATTTTGTTTTCCCAATGTAGACCATGTGATCTTCCTAAGGGAATTTGCTTTTTGTCTTTTCATAAATTATGCATACATATGCACGTGAATATGGCGAAATTTCAAAGAAACAGTTCTCTTGAGTAACATCACGTGGTCTACAATGGGAAAACAAAATCTAAAAGCTAAAAAGGTCTATTGCGTAAAGAAGTCTGAAAAAAATTCCGGACTTCAACGGAGTTTGAACCCGTGACCTCGCGATTCCGGTGCGATGCTGTACCATGTATGATCGTTAGTAAATCACTACTCAGAAGTAACAAAAGTTCAATTTGTAATGACGCTAACCCGTTGTTTTCCTAGGTTTTGTTCGGTTTAAATTTCAGGTGATTTTCATTAACATGAGACACATTGACAAGTACTGTACACTCCACTCTACTTTTCCCGAAACTTGTTGCATGTGAAAAAAATCAAATAAATTAGTTTGTATTTGCCTAATTTTAGCTGATTAGGTAATATGTTTATTTAATTAATTGATCAATCCAGTGTTAGACTTATTTTGTTGATCTTTCCCGTAAGCGACCACCTCCCGTAAGCGACCACTTTGTCGCGCACCAAGGGCGGTCGCTTACGAGAGAGTTGACTGTAGTGTAAATCTCTAAACTATAGATTAACAGTCCCAGTGTCTCACTTTTAAGTCCAATATCACAACCGGTTATGTACTTTGGCTAAGTCACAAATTTTCTAACATGTATCGTTGACATTTTAACCTCAACAAAACAAAGTGGTAAAACCCCAAAGTGGGCCATGGGTACTCCTTGACATCACCCAAAAAAGAAGAAAAGACGATAGAAAACTGCCGTCTGTGTCCTTTTTACAATAGCACTGAAAAACATTAAGCGAAAATGACTTTAACTTTTCGTTTTGAAAAGTGACTGCCGCACGATAAACCATGAATCAACTCAGGTGATCAACTGCAAATGGTTGAGAATGGTTTTATTCTGGACTTCGATCAGCTAAAAATATTGGAAACTACAAACGTTGACTACAAGTCGTGGGCGGTATTATTTTTTACATCACTGTTAATGATAACATTTGATTGGCAATGACAACAGACAAACAAATCCGTTTCAGAAAAACATTATTTTGTCAGCCGTAAACATTGAATTTTTAAAGACGAAGTTTTTACTGCAATTAGCCTTTTAAGTCTGCGATTTTTTTTAACTAACAACGAGAATTGCTGTGAGGAACAACATATTGCTGGCATTTCGAATGCTGGAGCTGTTAAAAATCGTGTTTACTTTTGGTAAGGAGTTTTCCAAATGTCAAACTGGCTCTTGAAAGGTTTGAGAGAGAGAGGTTTATTAAAATAAAATGAATAACAATATTACAATTTAGACTGGCCTGCAGGTAGCATAGCTAATCGTGGCAGGCCAGTCTATTGAAAACAGAAGCAATTATATATTACGGTACAGGATTACAAGGAAAAAAAGAAGTATATTGTGCGAGATTGAACAAAAAAAAAAGAAAAAAGAGCTTGAAATATTAAGATACTAAAGGTACTTGCAACATTGTGTCTTCTCTTACTAATGTTTCTTTAGATCAGATATTATTTTGTCTATTTCAGTGTAACTATCTTCAGTTTTCAAGATGTCAAATAGTAGTCTATTCATTTCTTTCTTAAAACTGTTTTTTGGCAGCTTTTTCATTCTTTCAGGTATCCCGTTCCACACTTTAGCTCCAACACGTGAAAAAGAATATTTTTGTAGGTCGATTCTAGAATTTTTGATAAAAAAGTTCTGAGAGGTTGACGAGCGGGTAGCATATTTGTGTATGTCAGAGGTTCTACAAAAAAGATTTAGAATATTTGCCGGTGATTGTTTTGCATTTTTATCGTACATTAGGTTTGAGACCGCTTGGACATAAAGAAAACTTAAGGGTAGAACGTTAGTTTTGACAAATAAAGGGATAGCGTGCTCATTTCTGTCTGCAAAATGAATCAAGCGTAGGGCGCGCTTCTACAGAATAGTGAATTTATTTAGATGTGTTTTAGAGGCGTGGCCCCATAGGAGTCCATAGGAGAGATAAGGTGTTATAAGAACATTATAAATATTTATAAGAACACAAAGTGGTATATGATGTCTTAGTTTACTTAACATTCCAACAGCTTTGCTTATTTTGGTTATAACAGAATCGATATGGTTTTTCCAGGAAAGGTTTTCATCGATAAGGACGCCTAAGTACTTAATACAGTCTTTGTATTCAAGGTTTACATTTTTGTTTGAACCATAATCAAATATACAAATTTGGAGAATATTTTGGATTTTCTTTTGGTAGGGTCGGAAATAGTCTCCTTCGCAGCCGTTTTTTGGCTGCGAAGGAGACTAGGTCGGAAAATGACATAGTTAGATTTCTTAGTGTATAATGTTAATTTATTAGAAGTTAGCCAATCGTTAAGTTTTCCAATCTCGTTCTTTACAGTTACTTCTAATGTTTTCAGGTTTTTATCAGCGAATGTAATGTTTGTGTCATCGGCGAAAAGAAAGAACTTCAATTTGCTAGAGCAATTATGGATATCATTTACATAAAGTAGAAAAAGAAGGGGCCCTAATACAGAGCCCTGTGGTACGCCGCATGTGCAAAGGCACTTTTCCGAGATGTGGGAGCTTGTTTGGGTTGTTTGGGTGCGATTAGTCAGATAAGATCCAAACCAGTCATTCATAATTCCTCGAAAACCGTAATGATTAAGTTTATCAAGTAGAATTTTATGGTTAACAGTATCAAAAGCTTTCTTTAGGTCAATAAAGATCCCACAAGTAATCAAGCGTCGATCCATATTTGACTGAATAGCTTCAACTATATCGATGGTAGCATGATGGGTGGAGTGCCCTTTGCGAAAGCCATACTGCGAGGGATATAGAACGAAATGCTCTTCAATGAAGCTAACCATCCGATTGTACATTATTTTCTCGAAGATTTTATTAAAGTTAGAAAGTAAAAGATATAGGTCTATAGTTTAAGGCATCCGTCTCATCGTCGGATTTGAATAACGCAGTTTGTTTGATAATTTTAGTTTAGAAGGATAAGCCCCTAATGAGATGGAGATGTTAAAGATTTCCGCTAAGATAGGGGAAAAGATATTGCTTGCACATTTCATGAGCTGCGCGGGGCACGAGTAAAGCCCGTGCGATTTATTAATAGAGAGCGATAAAATTTCAAACTTAACCTCATTTGGTGAACGGGCTGAAAAAGAAAGGAAGAATCAGGTGATTTGGATTTAGCCAGATAGTCCATATAATTACTACGTGGGTTGCAAAGTGATCGTTCAGGATGTTAGGTATTCTTGAGGGATTATGTGTAACAAGGTTATTATCACGTGGGTCTTTTAGTGCCGTTATAGTGTGAGACTTTCTTTTGCGGTTTGTGAGAAGCTTATTTATTGCTTTCCACGTTTTCTTCATGTTGTTTATGTTTGCAAGGAAGTAATTAGCATAATATTTTTGTTTACTAAGACATGTGAGGGTGGTTATCCTATTTCTGTAGTATGTATATTGAGTGGAGTCACCCATAACGTATAGTTTGTTTTTCACCTTAATCGAGGTTTTGAGTCCTTTGGTAATCCAAGGTTTAGCAAATTGCTTAATTTTACGTTTTGATAGATTTTTAATAGGAGCATGTTTGTTAACAATGTTATTGATACGTTTAAAGAAGGTTGAAAATAGATCATCAATACTGTTAGATTTTGTTAATAGTATGTTTTCCCAGTCGACAGCGGAAAGATCACTGTTGAAGCTTTCTGAAGAGAAATGTGAGAAATCACGTTTGCGAATTGTTTTCTTTATATTGGACTTCTCTTTTGCAGAAGACAGAATGCAAAATTGTGAAAAGTGGTCAGAAACGTCAGTAATAATATTTCCGCTCAATAAAACCTGTTCAGGATTGTTGACAAAAATATTATCGATTAGCGTTGCCGTTGTTCTATGAACTCGGGTTCGTTTCTCAATAGTTGGAATGAGATAATTACCTTGGAGGGCCGTTAGAAAGTCGTGACTATGATGGGATGTTGGTGTTTTAAAAAGACACAAGTTGAAGTCACCTAGAAGGCAAACTCGCTTTCCTGTTGAGTTTAGTCTTTCTAAAGTATCATTTAAGTAGTTAAGGAAAAGATCTGGCGAGTTATGTTGGCGATAAATAATACCGCAAATAATGTTTTTTTTGTTTGAGGAATGAAAATTCAACCCACAGTGCCTGAAAAGCTTCAGTTGACTTATTTTCGAGTACGGTGTAACTTAGCGTGTCATCTATGAAAGGCCCACTCCCCCGGAGACCAGAGGTGTTGGCACTTGTTCAAAATTGTAGCCTGGGATTTGGAAATTACACAAGTGCTCATTTGACTTGGTAATTTTGGGTCTGTTATGCCAATAACATTGAAATGAAAATCTAATTCGTCTAGATAATGGTCTACTAAATTATCGAGATTTTTGTTCAGACTTACAATATTATTATGGAAAAATGAAAGACTTGATTCTTTTTTATTTAGCGAAAAGCTAGAGCCACTCCTTAAAGCTGTGAGGGAAAAAATATCGGCATTGGACACGCGGAAATTCTAAATTACTCTTGTTCCTGACAAAGCGGAGCCGAGGATTTAAACCGTCCGAACTTCGCTTGGCTTTTCTTCAACCAATTTTGTGCCCCAAAATGAGCGACAGCAGAGAAAACGAAGAGTTTTAGGATCCAAGATGAAATATTGGATAGAAAACATTTGAAAAAAAAACAGCATTTTTTAGTCCAAACCAATAGGCCATATTCGTATTCACGGTATTGAACTGGATCTAGCATGAAGTGGAGGCTCTTGCGGGGGAACTTTTCATATGGAAATGTATTTCCCCCGCAAGAGCCTCCACTTCATGCTAGATCCAGTTCAATACCGAGAATACGAATATGGCCTATTTGAGATAAAAGCGTGAAAACAACAAAACGTAAAAAAACAAAAAACGATACCAATGTTTCTTCGGCGTTTCTCGTACAAATTGGGAAAATACGACAGGCGAACAACCATAACTCGTAAGTATATATGTTGTGCCGCGTAGCACTATAAACACATACAAGTGGTGGAACAGAGAATTAACTCTGAATTGTAAATTAAAGTGCTACGAGAAACCCACGAGAAACCCACTGGGCGTTAGCCCTAGTAAAGGGTATCAGGGAACCACACGAGGCAAAGAAAAAATTCTTGGCAAGGAGTTGTTGTTCTTTGCGAGACTTTTCCAAATGTCAAACTTATCAAGCGGGGCCGAGGTTATAAACCGTCCGGACTTCGCTTGGCTTTTCTTCAACAAACTTTGTGCCCTAAAATGAGCGACAACAGGAAAAAACGAAACGTTTTAGGATCCAAGATGAAATATTGGATAGAAATCATTTGGAAAAACAAGAGTCCAAACCAATTTGAGATGGAAGCATGAAAACAACAAAACGTAAGAAAAAAAAATGATGCGAATGCCTCTTCTTCGGAAAAAATAAGAACAGTAACAAACCAAGACAAATCCTTGTTCAATTTTCTTGGCATAAATCTCCATATCAAAGACAAAACAGGAGTACTAACCTGCGCACAGTTTAAGTTAGTCAACAATCACTCCGAACGCAGAGCTTAAGCCGAGGCGGTCATTTCACACATAAGTAGGTCTTTTTACTTCTCATGCCTATCAAGGAAGCTTCTTCAATTAGGGATTTTAGAGGCAAAGCCGGCGTCCAGTTTAATACACAGCAAGGTCCGAAGACAGCGCATAATTACTGAAACCTTGCCAGACCACACGATCTTTTCTCTTCATGCAAACTTTTGCAGGCAAACACGAGGAAAAGCTGAAACTCCCTGACACTTGGTAATGTTTTTACAGCTTGACAAGAGACGCTCTCTTTTTCGCTGTTCCTCACTGTAATTTCGTCTCTTTTCTCGAGCTTTTTGTCGTTCTTTCTCCCGTTGCTCGTCGGTACGATTCAGCCTGTTTGCTCGTGTTCTTTCTCCCGCTGTTTGTCACTGATACTCTGCCTGTTTACTCGTGCCCTTTCTTGTTCTTTCTCCCGCTGTTTGTCCTGATACTCCGCCAACGAATAGATAAAACTAACTTTGTTTTAAAACTGTCTTCAAAATTTGTCCATGCAATTTCCCGCCGGCCACAAAAACGCGGGTTGAGAACTGCGTGTATGGGCCAATGATCTGTTCAAAAACAGTCCATATGGAAGCGCGCTTATATGGGAGCTTGCACACGAAAGGGTTAACGGGAGTGTCACATTTCTCTTTGGCGTATATCGAGGGGGTGGACGGTCGTACGTACGTACGTAAGTACGGACGTACGGTGACGTCATGACCAAATTTTCTCGGAACGATGGGTTACCATATTTTGTTATCAATGGTGCTCCGCGCGGCGCTATCACTTTTTGCAGGCTCTTTCAGTAATTGTGGAGGTATCAGGTCATGGCCGCAAAATTTACGCGTGTTCATTTCTAACAAAAACCTCTCCACTTGTTTTGAGTTAGTAAATTCAAAATCGAAATTAGGTATCATGTTAATGATTAATAGAATGGTTAATTAGTATGGACTGAATGCTTGGATGCGTACTAAAATCAGTTCCAGAGTCCTCTTCATTTATTTCTGCTGCTGCATCAGCAATATGAACAAAATAGCTGTTTAGAAATATTCGCTATCTCATTTTTGTCTTTGATAGATGCTCCGTTTTCTTCTAGTGAGATGTCGTTTGCTTGCCTTGATTTCTTTGACTGAAGAAAGGGACGATAAGAGCTCCAAAACTCAT
>OX419341.1:17507225-17539725 GCA_948470475.1 Galaxea fascicularis | reverse complement strand
TGGCCGCATTCAAACTTAATCTGTTGGCTCTCAGCCAACAGGTAAGATTGTTAAGCTCAGAGGTTATTGCTCGTTTAAGATCGGCTACAATTTTTGCGGATACGGTTATACTGGTGACATCAGCAAACATTGGCAGTTGGGAGATCGTTAATATACATTAAAAAAGCAAGGGACCCAGGATGCCGCCCTCCGGTACGCCACAACTAACAGTGCTAACAATTGATGGATTGCCATTGGCATTACATCTTTGGGTCCGGTCACTTAGGTACGACTGAAACCAGTACCAAATTGTGTCGAAAGCTTTTTAAGGTCAATGAAGGCTACTCGGTTTAGGAAACCGTTGTCGATGTTTAGTCTGGGCTTGCGCCTCGCGTGGGTCACATGTTCCGTTCGCACTGATAACCCCTTCGGTCTCAATTCAGTTAGTTATTATCTATTTATTATTGTAATTTATTGTCTTATTTTATTATAATGACCAATAAAGCTGGAAGAACAAATGAATGTAAGGAAAATCACAGTAACAATTTTCAATACGTTCCTTGAGGTCCCATGTTTGAACAGTACAACAATCTTCGGAGTAAAGACTCTTCAAGAGAAAAAATTTCCATCAAATTATGACGTTAGTTTTCTACATGGTGATAAATATTAATTTATTACTCTAGTGATATTGTCAAATTGAATGCAAGAAATATGCGATTCAAAGGCAAGGAACCATCTCCAAAACTAAGGAAACCAGGATAACCAGCAAAATGGAATATCAGCTCAAGTTTTTCATGTCCGATTATGTATGAATAAACTTTAATTTTCCCTTTGTTTTTCAAAACCCAAGTGAGTTGACTTTTTACAGCATGAACCTATTTTGTACGCTACAAATGTACTGAGTATTGAAGACCGGTCCTTTTACAGGTGCACCCATTTCACATTGTAATTGTCAGGTGTCAGTAATACCACGGCTCTTGGCTCTCTGTGGTTCTCTTTGACTAACAACAACTTATTCTGAAACGTATGACCTTTAACCTAATTTGCCATACCTATAATGCTCTGAATTACAGTCGAAGCTCCCATAACGGACGACAGAGGAAAGTGGCCATTGTAGAGAGGTGGCTGTTATGGGAAGGTAGGGGTAGAATGTGACACCTGTTTCTTTGGGGGAAGACATCTTTATCTTAAAAGAGATGCTTATTACAGCGTATAAATACGTAAAACAATGAAAATATGAACGAATAAAACAAAACTCAAAAGAAGAGGAACGTTAACAAAGCAAAACGAGGTAAAAGAAAGTGATGTCTTCGTCAGTTATATCAGATCCCCCTAGTAAGCCCACAGTCTGCCTTTCCTCCAGTCAACATGACCATTTACTATACATTTCCGTTGATTAACTGGCTGCTGTAGAGAGGTTTCTTTGGCAGTTGAGACACGCTTTAGTGGTTGTTACCGTTGTGGAGAGGTGGCCGTTGTACAGAGATTAAAGTAGGAGGGAAGGTAGGGACCGTCCGTCGGGACGAAAATAAATAGCCGTTGTACAGAGGTGGCCGTTAGAGGAGGTTCGGCTGTATTTATATAGTTCTTGTGCCACCGTGTATTAATATAGCCTTACTTTAAAATCTTTCTAATTTCTTTTCAATGGAAGTGTAAGAAACTTTAGGAACTCGCCCGTCAGAAGCGAAGTGCAGCATCAAATCCGCTATGGAAACGAATTGAAATGTGTTTTAGAAGCCTATGGGTGTAATGGGAATATAAAACCAATTATGGTTTCCTTTTTCTCTTTTTCAAAGAAACAGTAGTTTGTATCGAGGTTGATAAAGCCTTGACTAATATAAACCTCAGAATTTTACGGCTTATAACACCAAGCGTTTGCCTTTCGGTTCTTTTCTGCTGGTGTAGAGGATCCCAGAATGCCAATGCTACCTCCACATGATAGATTGTCAGACTGTTTGGCATAGCGAAAAGTACCGTCTGCCAGCCAACCATATCTAGTGAAGACGAAAACATTCAATCAACCAATCAATCAATCAATCAATCAATTTCCGCTTCTCAATCTCAGTGTTTAACTTTAAATGTTCTTTGAGAAGCGATATTTAGTTAGAAATCTTAAGGAAGAAAAGAAAGGCACTAGCCTACGTTGGAGAAAAATTACAGGGAGCTTCGAGCGGTGCGATTCCTGTTTAAAACGACAAATATTGCACCGTCTTTTTCTCCACCGCCACTGCTACGTATTAGTCTGGTAAACCGATCAACCCTACCTGCATTGCTGAAGGCCAGTACTCTGCGAGGCAACGTGAAGCTGATGGTATGTGGCCAGTGATGCCCCGTGAAGGTTGCAAAATCGCTCAGCGTCGTAATAATTGAGGTTGGAAAAACCATCAACTTTCCCAAAATGAACGTTTGCAACACCAGGAGCGAAATCCACGCCGGGTAATTCTAGAGGGGAATAGGACAAATACGCTTGAGAAATCTGTTTTATCTGCTGAGCTTTCCAGGTCGTTCAGCGACTAAAATTAATAGCACAATTCTCCAAAAGCACTGTTTTTAGAATTGAAATATGCCGAGAAGCTTGCTGATTCAATCATGAGCAGATATAACAATTCATTGTTTGGTGCAAAATCAGACAGAGAGTATCGCGGTAGAAAAAAGAACAACCTTGGCTGACATTGACGCAGAAACTTACGAGGCCTTTTCGCTAAGATAAAGATCAACAGCTCATCCTCTCAAATAGCAAACTCATCTAAGAGAGACGGAGAAGAACCCCTTTCTACTGAACCAGCAATACGTTGTTCATGCATTCAAATGTAACTTGTGCGATTCAACTCATGTCAAGGACTTACGCGCCGACATCTGTTTCCAAGTGTTAGTGTAACACAAGTACCCAGATGTTGGTAAACATCTTCCATAAATTCACAACCTGAACCAACTAAATATTCAAGATCAATTAACATCCTGAACAAATACCGGAAGAAGTTTGAATACTTAATTTATGACACGAAAATAGAACATCCTTATTCGTACCAGCGGTCTCCATGCATTTGTGCAGAACTGTTTATTTAGCTGACATTACAGGTACTATTTTATTTTATTTTTTTATTCTTAAAATGCTATTGACATCAAATTCAGACCATTTGAAGTACTGTTTAAAAAACGAGCAGCAGTGTTTCATCGGCTTCAAAAACTTTTGTGGTAGATCTATTCATTTGTAGAATAATCGTTGGGTTTTTTGTTATTTTTCGGGATAGAATCGGCTGTAAAATTTAGCCGTGTCTATATA
The DNA here is from genome assembly GCA_948470475.1 of Galaxea fascicularis. Lineage (NCBI taxonomy): Eukaryota > Metazoa > Cnidaria > Anthozoa > Scleractinia > Euphylliidae > Galaxea > Galaxea fascicularis. The sequence goes on along the minus strand of OX419341.1, from coordinate 17,536,463 downwards.
TTCATTCCAAAGTGAGATAAATTATTTCCCTTCGACCTGGTTACCAAGTGCAATCTCTAACGACATTTTCTCAACTGGCTTCACAGCAAAGTTGATTTGCGCCGCACAAGTAACTGGGGCGGATTTAGGGGGGTTCGGGGGGTTCGATCGAACCCCCTAAATTAAAACACCTAACGTCAAAAACTTAAATATAAAATAGATACAAGTAAATATTAAATAACAAAGCGAATTCTCTGCTGTTCAATGTAGCTAAAACGTTTTCTGATCAAAATAATTATTTGAATATTTTGGTTCGCTGCGAATGTGGTTCTTTTCAGAATTGTCTATTTTCTCATGCTTCTGCAAAGTATCGCGTAAAAAAGTTTTAACTGTAGAATACTTTTATCATAGTTTGATCCGAAGTACTTGGCGTGCCCTAACTTTTTATCTTTTTTGCGCAGCTTTGTTATATTTTAATGCAAAAATATTGGAATGTTAACTTGAAAAAATGAGATTTCAACAAACTGACTTTGCCTGAAGTCACTGTAAACTCTTGTCAGAAATCGATTTCTTGTTCATGATCCACCGATTGATATCAAGGAATTAGCTTGGGAACTCTCTTTAAGAACGACGGGACTAAAGTACAGGTCAAAGCCAAAAAACAGGTCATTGGTCCTTTTATTTGCAAACAAACGATAAAATAGCAAATCGACAATAGCTTGAAAACACACACACTACACAACCTACTCCGGAAGGGGTGTAACCACCAGGCTGAGATGGCTAAATCAATGCACTTTTTCTGTTATTTTTGAGCTTTCCAACGGATACTAGTACATTTTGTGATTTATCCATTTTGCGTTCGGTCAAGCTGCAGTATTGAATATTTACACCTCAAATTTTCACCCGGGTGGATCGTGAAAATGATAAGCGCCCTCGATAAACCATCGACCCGAGTGAAGACAACAAGAGAAGAAACTTGTTTTTTTAAGATCCATTAAAAATTTATTGAAGGCACATAGTCATACACGATGAAAAAGCCCATCAAGTGCATGTGCATATCTCAAAATCTGATAGAAAGTTGTCACTGAAAGCTGACAGCATTTGAACGAAGTTCTAAAACTTTTTAACGCTTCACCGAAAAAGTTTTAGATCTACTTCCAAATACGTTAAACAACATTCGCCGCCTACCTTGACTACTTCTCAGTTTTTTTTGTTTTTTTTTTAACCGGTGAGAATCAGTATTTGGATGTTAAGACCCAGCAGCGAAATGGATTGACTAGCTTTGCTATTTTATAGTGTACGAGTTTGCGAAAGAAAATCTGGGGTGGTTTGGCAATGTTTTAATCATGCAAGCGCTGTCTTCGGACGTTGCTGTGTAACTGGATGATGTATTGCCGCTAATAATCCTTAATTGAAGAAGCTTCCTTGGTAGACTCAAAACTGCTTGTGTTTTTTCCAAATGTTTTCTATCCAGTATTTCTTCGTTTTCCCTGCTATCGCTCCTTTTTGGACACAAAATTGGCTGAAGAGAAGCCAAGCGAAGTGTGGACGGTATATCATAGTCACCTCCGCCTGTTAAGTTTACAAGAGCCGGATTGACATATGAAAAAACTCTCGCAAATAGTGAACACGATTTTTAACAGCTGCAGCATTGGATCAAATGCGAGCAATATGTTGTCCCTCACAGCAATGCTAGTTGTTAGTTTTGTTTAATGTTTCCGACTGACAAATGCTTTTGAGAAATCCATTTGTTTGTCTGTTGTTAGTGCTAATCAGATTTCAAAACTAATACCACCCACGACTTGTAGTCAAGGTTTTTATCATCTCTCAGTTAGTACGCGCGCTGTGATTGGTCAATTTTGCGGGCCGTATTCTCCTGCACGGCCCGCTAAATTTGAAAGATTCCTTTCCTACGCGCCCGACTAACCTCAGAGATGTAATAAATATCTTACTGACCTCGTTCTCTCGGTCCGTATTGTAAGTTACGGATCTTCGGTTTTTCCCGTTGATTTATAGTCCGCGCGCTTCCACGTACAGGGTGAAATAAGGCGTTTCCGTGAATCGGAAATAAAGCGGATACCGGCCTGACAGCAAGAGTTTCCGTTACGTTTCCGCGCTGGGGATACGACGGGAAACGTGTAAGAGAAAAATACTCGCTATTTTTCGCGTTGCCGCCATGTTTCCGTTATCTGAAACGTGAACTGCTGTTTCCACCATGTTTCCGCAAAACAGAAAACAACGGAAACCCTCTGCGAAATCATTTTTCCTTTGAGTAAGATTTTCATTACTACACAGTTTACTGGGTCTCCTTTGAGGAGGAAGAGAAACGCTCTGGCCAAATTAATAACTTACCGTACCTTGGAAAAGGGATGAGTGGAAGTAATTATTGAATATCATGTGATTGAAAATTCTTTATATTATTTTCAAACGTATATGGAAAGCAGTTGGACGACCATCTGTTGGTAAGTCGGCGACCTCTCCGACGTCATGCATTGTCGGCTGAAGTTGAGCGGACCTTTTGTGGTACGGTTTAAGACGGTTAAAGTGCACAATTAGTCTCATCTTTCGTCTCTTCTGCAAGGGAGCCACTTCCTGACACTGTATTATGTAGGTGACATCCGATACGACCTTGACTACTCTCCATGGTCCGGATCAGGGATGATAGAATTTCCAGTGCAGCCACCGGGGGGCAGCCTTCTCCTCTAGGCAGACCAGATCACCCTTTTTGTACGGTCCTGAGCTCCACTTGCAGCGTGCGTCATAGACATCTTTCTGGTGACGGAGATTGGCTCCTACATTTTTCTCCACTCGATCTTGTACCCCTTTGAGGATTTCACACTGTTTCTTCACAAATTACGGATAATCAGGGGATTGTTCTGACGGAGGCTCCTCTCTCATTGCATCAATGGGCAACCTCAGCTCAACCTGACCCTGGTCACTAAGCACTCCAGGAGGGCAACCTAAGCGGCATATAAAGTTGCCCATGACAGCTTGCGCTGCAGTCTCGGCCTCCTGATTAGGTAAGGTATACGCCTTGGGCCACTTTGTGTACATGTCCACCACAACAGCAACGAACTTGTTTCCTCTGTTGAATGTCAATCTGAATCCTCGCTAGGGGATAGCCAGTCATAATGGATTGCATGAATGCCCTCGGTCGAGGAATTGCTCCGTTCCTGGAACCACACGTGTGACATGTTTGACAGTACAGCCTGGCTCGATATCCACAGTATGGCCAAAATAGTAAAAGCGTTTCCCCACATTGTCTGTAGTCTTACGTGTCCACACTGATCATGTAGCTCCAGCAGCAAATCTCCCTTCAAATGCTGTGGGACGCACAACTGTAGATTCTCGCGTCTTGTCTTCTCGTCAAACCATCGCCGGTACAACAAGTCATTTTTTTCAGAAGCTAAGACGACTTGAGCAATCCAAGGACTGGTGGATTGTTCTATCACATCTCCCTCAAGTAGCCTTTGCGTCTCGTCGCTTATGTACTTCTCTTGTTCTGGTGAAAAGCGGCGCAGGGGAAGTCTTGAAGGGGTGCAGAGCCAGTGTTAATTCGCAGTTGCGCCTTAGTGCAGTGGCCAATGTCACGTGGCCCTCTCGATACCGCTTTAGAATGCTTGGTCAAGATTTTTCATACGCAAAGCTTCCAATCCTCTGTTAGCTGGTCATTGTCCATGGGGACTAGCTTTCTCATCTCCTCAATTGCATCCCAACTCAGCTCGGTTTCGACTGACACTGCGTTGCAATTCAATGGTCTATCGCTGTCAGCAAAGGCGGTTTCTACCCTGTAACTGCGTTCTGTGGGCATTGCTTGGCCCCTCTCCACCGATGGACAGAACTCCCCCACATTTATATCTTTGTAGATGGTAACCGGTCGGCCGGAATAATTGTAGAAACGGAGTGGGACCGATTCATTATTGACCAAGGATAGCGAACTGGGCACCGCAATCGGAAACCGTTCAAAGAACCTGTCCATGGGTTCTAGGATCCCATGAATTTCTTCAAAATTCGCCCCCTTAACTTGGCAAACAAGATCAACCTTCTGATCTGGGTGTACGGTAACAGTTTCTAGCAGTGACACCCTGTGCACCTCCCAACGAGATTCGCCTCTCAGTTTTACCTGTGTGTTTCCAGTGTGAAGGGTTCCTCTGCTAAAGTCAACAACGCACCCGTTGTTCTGCAAAAAGTCCATCCCAAGTGGGGAACTCTGCTTTAGGTTGTCGCAGACATAAAACAGCTGTTTAGCTTTTGTCCCTTCGAGAGTGGTGTCTAGTCCCACAGTTCCCAGGATATTGAGTTGTGAGCCCTCAGCACCCATAATCTTGGATGCGACCTTCCCCAGGGAGTTGTTTAAGCCAATACATTTGAATACTTCCTTGTTCAAAATACAGATCGGGCTACCACAATCCACCACTGCACTCACAGGGACCCCTTTGATCTTGCAGTTGAGTAAGAACACTTTAGGTTGGATGGAGCTAATGCGTATTACTGGTACTTGGTCTCCGGGAGGGGAGCGACATACGTTTACGATCTGTCCCCCGCCCTGCGGAAATTTCCCTGCAGGCGGTTCCTCTAGAAATGATACATAGACCCACATGACATCCTACCCCTGCCATTGGTTTGTGTGAATTGAGGAGGTCTGTAGTTCCCTTGAAAACTACTTGAAGGGATTGCATTAACCACTGCTTCAGCTGCTGCTTTTGATGTAGCTGATGCAATCATAGTTGAAAGCTCCGGGGCCCATCCTGGTAGGGGTTAATTAAACACTTGGTGAGTTTCTCCCCCATGGGTTGACACTTCGTTTACAACCCTTTCTCTCATTTTGATTGCTCTACGTTCCAAGGCTTCAAGCTCAAGAGCTTCTGAAAGGGCTTTATCTAATGTCAAGGGCTTAGAGCGAATCACATTCTTTGCAAGTGTGGCCCCAAGTGCATCAGTGAAATGATCTATACAAGCTTGCTCTAAGCTAGCTGGGCTCAAGGTCGTCGGGTAAGACTCTCCGCAAAGGCGTTTAATATCAGTGCTCAAATCCAACAAAGTTTCTCCCACCTTTCTTCGTCGCGCCTTGAGGGTAGCCTTAGCGGCTTGGGGAACCTGGCGCATTCCCATTTTTTTCACGTAGGGCCTTGGCCATGTGCTAGTTCTTGTCGTCCGACTAGAGTTGGGAAATAACTACCTTCATTTAAAAAATCAGTTGATTTGCTCTTTCTTCTTCATTCCAATCGTTCGTCCTCGCACAGACTTCAAACCTGGAAGTCCCTGTCGTTGCCACTACCAGAAAAATTTTCGGGTTTCACTCTAGTCAATTTCGCCGACTGTCCCTTAGAAGGCAACTATTTGCTTTCCATCTCCGACACCTTCTCCAACGCTTTCTTCGCCGATTCCCTCGTTTTGTCCTTCTCACTGATTAGCGTGGACTTCCTTTCCTTCAGCTCGCCGAGCTGGTGGACGACTCGTTTGTGCTCTTTCTCCAGGGTTTCATGGTTTCAAGTTGCGTTCGCCAGCTTCAACTGCTTGGTTAACCGCTCGATAACATCCACCAGCATTTCGCTCGAGGCCATTTCGTTAAATCCCACCGCTGCCACTAGTGTAACGTTTAGTAGACTCTCTTTATTACAACTGAGGATGGCAACACTACAAGTAGCCAACAATAACAACGACTCTACAAGATGACCGACTCTTTTCACACGTGTCTCGTTTCCTCCCTAAAGTCTTGGGACGAGAATAGCTTTGTCTTCTTGGAAAATTTTAATTCTAGCTTAAACATTACTTGTTGTAACGATATCGCTGTTATCTGTACTATTAGTCTTTTACTTCCGGTCCACGTAAGTCACCACTACCATGGCAACGGAACTTTAGTTAGAAGCCATGCTTTCCGGTGTTGAATTGTATTCTGATCATTGGACGAGTGGATTAACAGCTGTGTAAGTCCCCTATGTCTGTTTCTCAGTTCTTCCTAAGAACAACGTTACACTTGTTTAGAAGTACATGTAGTTTGTTGTTTATGTTGTTGCTGCTGTCTTTTTTGCCCAAAGTTATGATTCCTGCATGCCTTGCAAGAAAAACCCCGCTACCAATCATACCAGAACTTACTTCCTTGCCCGCTGTTAATAAATGTCCTTTTAAATCAAAGTATTATCATCTTCGGCAATCATGGCCAACGGTATCCCTCTCTTGAAGTACAAGCATACTTTACACGGTACAGTGCCCTTCTCAGATTTCTCTCCCCACACCCTTATTCAAGTGTCCTTACATGCAGTACCAGTAAGTTACAGTAAACCAACCAACATCTTACTATTTTGTTTATCAGGAGGAAAGGAGCATTACTGTGGAAGCTTTTGAGTATGGCATGGGAAAAGGCAACTGGCACCATGGTTGCAACCCCAGCTTTGATAAGCCAGGTGCAGTACGTCAGACTGGAACAAAGATCTTAATCACACAATAAAGATGACAGAAAGTCTTAACACTGGAGGAAAATCTTCTTGAGGGCGTCTTACTTGTAATTATACTGTTGACAAAAGCTTCCTACTGTACAAATCTTTTAATAACTACGCAAAAATCAATATCTCTAAAACCTTAACTTGTGTTATATTAGACTGCTGCAGCTGTATGTTAAATTACGTTGAGGACAAAGGCCAACTTAGGTCCTAGTTTATTCCAATTTTGCTTATACTGTTCAGTGTGACATAGGAATTACTAATCATGCAGCCAGCTGTTGCTTAATACTTTTGGTCTGAGCAGGAGGGTGGCACACCTTATACTGTTCAGTGTAACAAGCAGTGATTGCCCCCTTATTTTCTTCGTTTTTGGAAAAAAATATTCGTTTTGGTTCTTGATATAATTTTAATTGACGCAAGTATCTGGCCGCTTGTCTTTGAGTTGGCTGCACCAAAGCTCTGATTAAGATTTTTCAGTTTGGAAGGGCTGTAAAAGGACAAAAGGCTTGTTTGATAATGTCGCCATTATGGCCTTACAAAAGTAATTTGTATTTGAATTGGGAACTATAGAAATAATAAGAATGTTTCCTCAGTTTTCCGCGAAACAAACCCTTAGCTCTTAATCTGTGGTCTATTGTAGGCCTTAGTAAGTAGTATTGTAGGACACATGCAGTATACTTCAGTTGTATTTTGAATCGATGATTGTCCCATTCAAACGCACTTTTAATTTATAGAAAGTTCTGTTATGGAATGTCGTGTTTACAGTTTTTTTTTTGGTGATTATTATGCGAGAGAAGTTTTGTAAGGTTTACTTAGATACCGGTAGTGCAAATAAAATGTAATCCACTTGAAATGAAGGTGTACATGTGAAAGGTCTAATTCCCACAGGCATGCCTTAAAAACGAGATAAATTCAATTTGAACTTTAAGAACTGTACAACGTAATTGCAGGTTTCGTCTTGATCTGTGCCAAGCCACGTCAAGTTTCCGCTCTGGTTGTTCTTTAGAAACTCCGTGTCATCTACATGTATTCTGGAGGGATTTTATAAAATTAAATATGTGGTCCCACCAGTGAAGGGATCCCGTGATGGCCCGTCTCAACGTCCACAATTTCCGAAACGTCTCATATAATGCCTACCAAGTATCAGGGAAAATAAACTTATCCAATTACAAACTATCCCCAATGCAAGAGCCCTAACTACAAAGTAAAGTAGAGACATCGACCAACCTGATCCCGAAATACGTTTAAGTTTCCGCATTTCCGAAAGTTGGGAAATCCTGCGGAAAATTGTGTGTCCAACGGATTTACGAGCTGCGGAAACGTGATGGCCTCTACAAAATCCGTTTCTCGTAAACCTTGCGGATACACGAGTTTAAGGAATATGTTTAAGGAATGCACATTATGAGGCTTGTGTTTCCCGCAACGTTTTCTTGAATATCCGTTTGCGGATGTTCACGTGTCAGTTAAGTAACCGTTAAGAGACCTGAAACGTAAACGCCTTATTTCACCCCGTGTTCGCGCTTAGGCCATAAACCAAAGTGAAAAATCTCGGTCCTAACTTACAGTACGGACCTCGAACTTGGTTAGTAAGAGGTATGTAGTTTTCAATATTTGTAATTGATCGAATTCCAACCTTACTCCTCCGATCCTCTCCACCTTACTTCTCAACCGCGATTCTAGTTTGCAGTTGATCACCTGGCAGTGATTTGATTCATCAGTGGCTTATGGTTGATCAATCTGTCGCAGTCACTTTTCTCAACGAAAATTAAAGTCGATTTCGCTCAACGTTTTTCCATGTTATTGTAAAAAGGACATCGACGGCAGTTTTCTATCGTATTTATGCATGGTTAAATTCTACGTGTTACCATGTCCCCTCCCCGCGGGCACACCCCTGGGGATTTGCAAGATTTTTCGAGAGAGACATTTCCCCTCCCCTGGAACACCTCATAAACCACAAATACTCCATTTTGCGAGAAAAATGGCATAACAATGTAAATTTCAAACAATAGTAAAAACATTCAGACATTTTGTGAAAAATGTACACGCTTTTCTAGAGGTTTTGAACAAAGGATACTACCTGTTCACGGTTATATAATAAAAATATGAACACTGTCTTTGAAAAAGAAAACTGACGAAAAAACTGTGACTGCACTAGTTGACAGAATGAAACCGCAAGTTTTCGATCAAATTACTTTTTAAAGTCAGCTTCTGAATCAAATTAATACTTTTTATAGAGCATCAAAATTTCTGGCCTTTTACAGTTTAAATCAACTGCCATTTTTTCAACCAGAGGACTAAGCAAAATATTAAACTCTGTGCACCTGTATTTCGTATTCTCCACTCCCGCGGTTCAGCACCATCTTGAACCGAGAATTAGAAGAATTAGAAGTAGCCAAGAACAACGAGGAGATATTTTCAAATTGCCCGTCCCCTACCCCCGGGACCGCTTCAAGCAGTTCGCCTCCCCCGGGATCTAAGGACTGGACTTGTCTCGGGGTTGCCCGGGGGGGAGGCGGTTACAGCTTAAATTGAACCATGCATTACTCTTATAGATCACGAAAATGACACTACAAAACGGCCAAAAAACAAGGCAAACGAAGTACCTTTCTCATAGCTTTTCTTCTTCAGTACTTCAAACTCGATAAAACAGCTTTCCTTTCAACCCAACGTTTGATCGTCATTTGATATCGATATACTGAACTTTCAGGCGATCGGGCGAGATTACAGGCTTCTTACTACAACTTTACTGAAGGAGCGTGAAGTAGGGTGTATAAGTCATAAGTTCAGTTTCGTAGGTTTCGTAATCAATCTTGCGGTACGGGTGCGACGGGCTGTAACGCTGCTTTTATCGGTGGTGTCGAAGAGTACCCACTTTGGCGTTTTATCATTTTGTTTTGTTGCGGAATACTTTCGTTTGATAGGTTAAAATGTCACCAATACATGTTAGAAAAATTGTGACTCAGCCAAAGCACATTGGATGTTGGATTTAAAAGTGGGACACTGGGACTGTTAATCTAGTTTCGGTAATTTACATCATTCTTTTAGTCAAAAATGCTCTAAAGGACAACTTCCAAAGATTGCTAAACCATTTGTATTAATGTAATCAGATGTACTTAACCTGTCATTGATGAAGCAAAAGGTTATTAATCGTTTATGCCTATAATCATGTAGTCCCTGAGCCACAAAGGCCGATGATATTTCGAAAATGTACGTTTACACTTGATTGAATGGTGGGTATGGCTCTGCACCAAAACAGTTTACAACCACAATACAGAAGTCCTTCTTGGAGTCCTGGGGCCCGTTTCTAGAAAGTCCCGAACATTTTTCGGGCCCGAAAAGTCGTTTCTAAAACTGCGATCCTCTTTCTTTAAAACACCTGGTCTTTTACTATTATTTCAAGATACGAAAGGGAAAATTTGTTGCAAATTTAATACCTGAAAAGGTCTTCATTTTTATACGTAGAAAGTTAATGACAAAAGAGGTGACATATTATATACTAACAAATAAATCTAAGAGATCTCATAGTAAATCTAGAATAAATGTTTTAAGATTATATGTCATGCGGGCCTACCAATGTTACACTTATCGTCGATGTATGGTCGGAGGCTCATAGCTGGTTTGCACTGGCAGGAAAATTTTCCCACTTCTGGACCGTCGATGCAAGTTCCACCAAAACTACAGGGACTGCTGGCGCATGGGTAAAGGTTAACCAGAAACTAAGACGAATCATAATAAACAAGTCAAACTCCAACTGATTACTATGTGCTAGGTTGATTCATTTATCCTATTTGCAACTGTCTTAACGAGACCAAGCTTGAAGGAAAGGGAACTGAAAAACTAAATAAAGGGCGTGTAAAGTAATTTAACTGTGTATTTATTATTCAACTTTATTTCCAGTTGGATTTTAGAGTAGCATATTGAGTGAGAGAATCGCCTACACGCACTCAAACAACACAATTAAGAATCCCAACCGGCGGGGGGCAGACCAGTTGGGTATTTACAAGGATGACCGAGACTGAGTTGAACCAGGCACTTGCAGTGGAATCAGGCACTAACTTGGGTAAGTGTCCGATTTGTTTGGCGAGTTTTGAGCGAACGCATATGTAATCCTTGTTTTCCGATCCCTACGTTCTTCTATTTTGTTTTCTATCCTATGAATGAAATGTTTACCTTTGTGTAATGTAATATGTTCTTTCTCCGGAGTTGCCGCACTGTAGGAATTGTAAGTTTCGTATTTATTTTTACTTTATTTGCCTTGAAGTTCTTTTTCTTTATTTCTTGTTCGTGTATTTACTGTTTGCGTAGCAATGAGCCGTGGAGTGCATTGTATATTCATCGTAACATTAAAAGTCGCTTTCCAAACTTGTACAAAATTGCAATTGAAATAATTTCTTCCAGCCTCAATTTTCAGTTATTTTGTTTTCTTAAACTCATGTAACACCTGGTAACACGATCATCTGAAGTTCACAGGTTTGTCAGAGTTGAAATGTGGTGTGAAGTGAAGTTAGATGACTTGGAAATCTACAAATCAACTTTATGTACCGGTCAATCAAGCTTCAACATCCCCTTCGGGCAGACCTCGGATATTTGAATTTTTTAAGGTTGAATAATTCAAATTCCCGCAACCCCATATTTGTGTTCCAATACCCTACATTGGTGGTGCTGCGTTCCACTGAACTGCGACGATTTATTGTCAAACTTGTAAAAAAGCTGACTGCAAATGCTATCTTCGAATAACTTCATTGTCACATAAGAGATGTTGTTCATCAACAGTATTTTTTTTTTTCTTACACTGCTCGGTGACCAATGGCATGGCTATTCTTGAAAGCTCAACAGACATCAACGCCCGGTAAAGCCAGCTTGACTCATTGAGAGTAAAATTCTATTTTAATCTAGGATCATTAATATTAAGCGCCTTTATTTTTCAGACATACCTTTGTAAATACTGCAAAACTCTTGCAGTCTTTTCTTTGTGAGCCATTCGCTCGCAACAACAATATATTTTCTTTGAGATTCCCCTATCTCGCGAAAGCACGCGCATTGGCATCGGCGATCTGGGCGCCTCAAGTTCAATTTCTCCTCCTCTGTCGGGGAAAAGCCAAATTCCCTGCTCTCCTGGGACATAAAATACTTAACAGCCTGGTGTATGCCCAGGTGATGTTGAAGCTTCGATTTCACCGGTATATTAGCTTGGATGAATGGAGGCATTTAAATATGTAGTTTGTACAAACTCCGACCAGACCGACGTTTGCTATGCCTAGCCAGTACAATGGTGTGAGCAGATGGGAGAAAAGGAGTGGAATATTCTCGTATTTAACGCACCATTCTCGTTTCCGTCTCCATGTTTACTTTCAGCGCCGACGCCATTTCCAAATTCAAACTTAAAATCCATAAACTATGTGTTATATTTCAGTTACGATCTACTTACTTCTTCACTGGTCCCGTAGTAATCATGCGAGGGTCTTTCTTGTATTTTGTGAGGCTCAAAATACTTCTCTGAGTTGCATAATTCACACGAAAGAAAACCATCGTCGCTGCTTTTTGCGAAGTTAAAGGACAGGCAGGCTGAAGGACCGTACTCCAAGCACAGGAACGAGCAGTCTAGGACGTCTTCTACTTTCCTTACCGCTGTTACATTCCCAATAAACCGCTTGCCTTTCAGAGTATAAAATTTTCTCTTTTTAATAGTGTGGTGTAGACCGATACCAAAACCCAGGCAGAATATGAGCCAGATGGCCATTACCAAGACCAACTTAGAAGAAGGCCGCGCCATTTCGTAGCGTTCGTTCAGAGTATACCTTGACACACCCATACACATACTTTATACATGCCCTGGAAATGCCTTTAAATGGAAAACTACTCATCCGCAGGAAGAAAGAAAATTCTAGATGATGAATTTTTTATTATTGTAGCGCGTTATTTTTGTTAGCGTCTGACACCGGCTGCGTTCACCGAATTGTTTAACTACATGACTTGAAAGAGTCGCAATTATGCTTCGAGCAAACAACTTTTACAAAACAAATCTTTTAGAGCCAACGACAGTCACAGCCCCTACTGCCTCTAAAGGCTCAAATTTGAGTGTGCCCAGAGTCGAAAATTGCTGAAATTCACGACGGCTCGCTACTCGAAGAGCACATTTCCATTCCCATGTTCTGTGGTCTTTCAGAGGTGTAAAACGTGTGTTAATTTTAAAATGTTTGAATTAATAAAGGCTTACAAAAATTAGTGCACTAACACCTGTTTGATCGATGTTTGAAAACATATAAAAATATCTTGCACTTTTTATCTTACTTTCCCACGGCGACCTTATACTTTCGGTGCATTCCCGAATGTGAGACATGTGGGCAAACATTTTTTGCCCCGAAATGCGATGGACCGTTTTTATAAAAACTGCCTCTTTATGATGTCGGTATATGAATAAATCATATATGAACTGCGGAAATCAAATGAAGGATGATCCTCGCAGGTGTGATCGCGATTTCTGCAATTGCGTAAAGAAACTTAAAACAAAATTCAGGACTTCCACGGAGTTTGAGCCCGTGACCTATCGATGCCGGTGTAATGCTCTAACCAACTGAGTTATGAAGCCGCTGCCGTTGGGAGCTGGTCGATTGTGGGTTATATGTTCCCTTGAAAAAGATGAATGTTAATAGTGCATATAAAAATCATAGAGCCGTTTTCCTAAGACCTTGGAAGACAGTTATTTTCTCATCCCCTAATAGAAAACAGGATCAAAATAGGGCTTCATTCGTTTCCCACCAAAGGGAAACCCTTATTGGACAACGCGCTGTTCGATTGCCCAATCGTATTGCTGTGTACTGAGTGACGTCAAACTAAATATTGATCGATTTCCAGAGAGTTCTCGGGCGTTAGATCGTACTGTGGAGTTGTGTTAAGTGGGATTTGATTCAGAGACATGTTGTCTCTTCTTGCAAATCTGTGGCTTTTCACGATATTCTATTCATTAAACACGAAAGGAAAAGTAATCCAGTATGTGTGCCTCGTGTTTCAACTATGAGTGCCAACTAGAGAGATGGAGAGCTCGATTCGATTGCGTTGAACGGAGGTCACATCTGGCGTTGGGCGAGATAATAGCGGTAACGTCAACCTGTACCTGAAGTTTGGTACTGCAACTGCTCAGTTCTCAATTTAATGGTGTACGCGGAATTTCAGAATCAGATGGAAATTGATCGCAACAGGCGCGTGGTCTACGATTTGTCACAAGGATCTTGATTCAAACGTGATGCATACTACCCTAGAACTATGGCAAGCCTGTCTTTGTGACCCTGTGTTAGCACCACTGATTCGAGGCGTGTTTCCAAGTGACAAATTACCTGTCATCAACACCTACCCAGCCAGTCTCATTGCAAACACGGACCCTCACGACAAACCCGGAACACACTGGGTGGCCATGTACTTTGAATCACCACACGAAAGTGAATTCTTTGACAGTTACGGATATCCTCCCGAGACATACAACATGGATACTTTCATTCTGAGGCAAGCCACGTACTACAACGACAAACCACTGCAGGGATTAGACTCAGATGTTTGTGGAGACTATTGTTTGTTTTATTTACTTCATCGAGCACGAAATGTGGACATGAACACCATTCAATCTAAATTTAAGCGATATGATTCACAGTGGAACGATGCACAAGTTGCAAAGAGTGTACACACTTATTTTCATTCGATGACCAAAATTAAAAATGAAACGTTCCTTCAAAGTGAACAGCAAGGTTGTAAGTCGTTGCAGTGTTGTCGGAAACAATAAATAAAATAAAAGTTGAAAAAAAGTTATGTATAGGTGTGTAAAAATGAAACGTCCCTTCAAAGTGAACAACAAGGTTGTAAGTCGTTTCAGTGTTGTCGGAAGCAATCGATAAAATAAAATTGAAAAAAACAAGTTATATATAGGTGTGGGTCTATGTCTATTTAAACGATAACGGCCCTTTCGTGCCTTTAGAAGTCCATTTGAGTTTCCCTGCGACAACATGTCTCAATTCAAATGGTCGAGCAGTATAATTATAGCCGGCCCAAGCCAATGTGGCAAAACAACCTTTACGCGGCAACTACTTCGACATGCGGATTGTTTATTTGAACGCCCCATTCGCAAGATCCTAGTACACGAGTAAGACTTTTGGTTTTGTGAGACCATTGCTTCTAGAATTTATATTGTACATTATATTTACTTCATAGATGACTGTGAAGAAATTAGGAAGAAAAATACCCTGTTAAATTTGTGTAAAGTGAGAACTACTGTAGATTAATCACGTGACACTTTGTTGACGTTGGCGATCTTCTGGCTCTCCATTTCCATGAAAAAAAATTTCTCCCAGTAAGCTGATAAATTTACAATATGTCAGACGCGCCTGGTAGTATTTTGCAGACGGTGTAAAGCACATTTGGTAAATGCGAGTGCCCAGAGTGGTCAAAAATCTCCAAAATTAACGAAGTTGCCCGAGCGTCCTTAACAACTGTATCATCTAGTACCGGAGTACCGGTGACAGTTGAGCAGGTACTTTTGCTGGGGAATAAAAACTCCCAGACACAACTGGAGAGGAAGCGACTGTTAGCAACAGCACGGCAAGCGGGTTCGTAGCTGCCTATAGGCAGTTCAATTTTTTTAATTAAAGTAGTTGATTTCTTATTGTTGAGACCGACCCTATTTCTTGTAGCAAATGCAAACTTTAGGAGAACACTTTTATCTTTGAAAATATGTATATGCTGCATTTCACTTTTACGCTTGCAAGGTTTGAGTGATGTTTTTATTTAATGTAAAAACTTGGCTGACCACCTATCCGCTTGAATGTGTTAGATAGCAAAAGTTCGGTATACTCCCCAACACCCTCCCTATGTAGGGGGAAACTGTAGCAATAGAGAGGTTTAGCAATGACAACGGCGATGACAACGAAAACGTCATTTTAAAATATTACTTCTCGTTTCTGTATCTCTTTCGCGATCATTGATTTGTTTAACTTGGAAAATGCTGGCAGTAGTAGGTAGGCTTACCAGGGTCTGTTTTGACAAGTGATTCTGATTGGCTGAGCCTTAGCAACAGGAGTTTGATAGATGGTTGCTAGGGGATAACCGGAAGTGACGTCATCGGATAGTCCTAGCAACGGGGAGTTGATTGAAGGGGTTGCTAGAGGGTTTGACCGGAAGTGACGTCATTGGGTTGAAAAACAAATTTGGAGAGCGAAAGCGGACGACCTGGGACCAAGTTCTACCGCTGAGCTGATTCCTCGTGTGTGGTAGGGATTAGGGTTAGCTTGGATGGGAGGGAAAAGAGGACACTGGTGGGAGAGAACGCGGCGCATGCGTACAAAGGACAGAGACAATTGAAACGAAAAAAAGTGTTGTATTTACAAGAAAAGCTAGTATTTATAAGCGGGAACGTGTGGTGGGACCGAGTGCCCTACCGTCCCTGGGAAAAAAGAAAACTGTTCGTCATGAAGGGGTCTGGGTCTGGGTCTCTTCAGGCTCCTCGGTCTCCTCGCCTTCTCCCCTCTCGCTCTCCTCAGTCTCTGCCTCCCTCTCCTCGTCCTCCCTCTTTCTTTTTTGACCTTCGGCGGATGAGGAGTGCATAGCAGTCTCGAACTCTTGTGGGGATAATCCTAAGGCCATGACGAAATCCAGCACCCAATGAGAGTGGCATTGTTTGAAGGTGTAACCAGCCGCCATGCCTAGTTTGACGCGTTCGAGCAGGTAGTCTTCGTCGGAGGCGAAGTCGTCGCGTTTGAGGTCAATGTAGTAGAAGCGATGAGCCATGTTGGGTGAACGAGAATGTTTTTGTGAGTGGGAGGCTGCAAGAGAGAGTGTCTCTTTCATTGGTCCTCGTTAGAATCGCTCTCGTAACCAAAGGGGTACGTGAGGTACGTGTGTGGATCGAGGGCTCGTTTGGAGTACACGAGCTGGTACTGTTTGACGAGACGACGTGTGAAGAGCGAATAGGTCTTGACCTCGCGTTGAATGGCGTGGGATTGGCGGATGGGGATGGAACGCGGCGTGGCCAAAGGACGTTGCAGTTCGGCAAGGAGATTGGCGCGCATGACCTCGTAGTTGAGTTGCGCGGATCCCTCGCTGTTTAAGGAGAACCCCTTGACTTTGCAGCAGACTTTACCGCGAGCGGTCTGGTACCCGTAATTTTTAGGATCGCCACTGCAGAATTCCACAATATGATCGCCAGCATCCAGTTCATCGGTAAACTCGCCCAAATGATCACCCAACAGGAGGGGCTGTTCGTGTGGGCGTTGGGTGAAAAGCACCGAGTCCGTGTCGTAGTAGAGCACCCGTTCCCGTAGTACATCGAGAGCATCGTACAGTTTGAGACGCGCCCAACAGGTGGTGAAACACGCAACGAAAATGTTCAAGTTGAGTGCAACGGGAATGTCTTCGGTTTGCGTGGTGTGATGGACTTCCACGCGGTGCTCGGACAGGACGCTGACGTAACGCACGTCGCACTGGTAACTGTCGAGGAATTCAACAACAACAACAACAACAACTTTATTGACCCTTACACTTAAGAACATTGAAATTTACATGAAATAAAAACTAAAACTAAAAGGGTCTTGGCTTCCTAAAATAACTAGAAAGTTAACAAGGCTAGGAAGCCAAATTACATAGAATAAATTACAATATTAGGGTCGAAAGAACACACACACACACACAAAATTAAACTATAGATAACTATAAATAAACGAAATTTACAAGTCATGGGGAAAAAGACAAATATATTAGAAATGAAATCCTGAGTATGATAAATAAAAAATTAAATGTAGAGCAACAAATAAATCAGAAATAACTGGGGAGAAATTCGTTACTCAGGAAAAACAGAAACCAAAGTAACATTAATACTGGCACAGCAATTCATTTTTTAATTTTGTTTTAAATTTACTGAAAGGAGTTGACTTTATATCTTTCCCAAGAGAGTTCCATACCTTTGGTCCTTGAAAGCGAATATTAAATATTCCATAGTTTGTTCTAGCTCGAGGCAGGTAATAAGATTGATTTGCTTCACTACGTGTATTGTAATTATGGATACTAAGTACTGAATTGAAGAAGCTATCAAAATTTGAAGGTAATTACCTGTTATGAAATTTATGCATAAAAAGTGCAATATGAAATGTAACAAGATCAGAGAGCTTCATAATTGCTAATAATCTAAACAGTGGAATTGAATGTTCATCAAATGAGGAAAAAGTCATGATTCGCACTGCTTTGGCTGAAGTGTAGTTGAGTATGTATTACCCCAGATAATTATACCATAAGTCAGAAATGGGTATATTAAAGAGTAATAGAGATTAGTAAGAATATCAATATTAACATAATGGCGAAGCTTAGACAAGATCCCTACACTTCTTTTAATTTTCTTTACAATGCATGCAATTTGAGGTTTCCAGGATAAATTTGAATCAATTAAAATTCCTAGGTATTTAATACAGGAATCCTGTTGCAACTGTTTCCCATTTAAAGTTAGGTGGAAGTTGGATGTTACTTTTCTTTGAGGAGGATAAAAAATTACAAAACTGGTTTTTTCTATATTAAGAGAAAGTTTATTTGCACAAAGCCAGGAATTAACATTAGAGAGTTCATCATTAATACTTGCCTGTAGAGAGGTGAGGTTTTTATGTTTGCAGAATAAATTACTGTCATCAGCAAATAAATGGAAATCAAGAACTTTAGAGCAATGGTGAAAGTCATTAATATATAACAGAAAAAGAATTGGTCCAAGGACTGACCCCTGAGGAACGCCGCATGAAATATTGACAGAGGTAGAAGTTACACCATTTACAGTGACTGTTTGCAAACGATTTGCAAGATATGAACTAAACCACTGATTTGCAATCCCACGTATGCCATAGAACTCCAGTTTTTTTGACAATACCTCATGATTTATGGTATCAAATGCCTTACTGAAATCTAAGAATATACCACAAGAAAAATCCCTCTCATCAATTGCCCTTTGAATTTTATCAACAATACTAAGAATAGCATGATCAGTGGAATGCTTAGCCCTAAAACCAAATTGGTTATCAAAAAAACACTTTTTTCTTTTCAAGGAAATCAACTAATCTATTGCACATAAGCTTTTCAAGCAATTTATTGAAAATAGACAGCAACGAGATTGGACGATAATTGGATAGGCAGGTCTGGGATCCCTTTTTATAGACTGGAATTACATTTGCTAATTTTAAGTTGTCTGGCACTATACCAGTCTCAAAGGAAGCATTGAACAAAACCTCTAGAGGCTTGGATACAACAGTTTTCAGAATTTTGAGAATAGTGACAGGTATACTAAAAGGACCAGTGGCTTTGCTAGATTTCAGTTTAGTATTCAGATTCAATTTCCTCTGCTGTTGTAGGTGAAATAAAAAAACTATTACAGAGAGGAGTTTTTAAATACTCTAAAGGTGACATGTCAACATTTGGTATTGAGCAAGCAAGGTCCTTGCCAATATTAGCAAAAAAAATTATTGAACATATCAGCAATCATATGACAATCAGTTATGACATTATTATTTGAATTCGGAGAAGTCCTGTGGGTCGACGAATTCTTTGACTTCTCGGTGGTCCAAACGTTGACCGAACTTGCCCCACATGCTGTTGAGCATGAGTTTGGCCAAAGCGCGCATCCCTGGGTTGTGAGCAATGTTCTCGGGATCCAAGCGGATACCCTCGGCAGTCTCGTTGTCGGTGACGTACTGTTGTTTTACTGCCTCGGACATATCGGCACGGGGCCAATCGCTGGCTTCCACCTTGAGTTTGAGCCAGGTGTCGACGTAGGGTGTTAGAGAAATGCCACACCTCGTGCATGGATTGGAGGACGGACCCCTTGGCCACAGCGCGTTCCAATTCGGGCGTGCACCACGTACCGGTGAGTTGACGTTGATCGTCGGTGTGAGAGCACCGGTGACTCATGTCGTGCAGAGGGAGGCCGACATTTTCTTGGGCGCAGGTTCGGCACAGCGGAAAGGTCAACTTTCTCTCTTGGGTGAAGGGAAGCACCGGATGAAAGAGGTGACGAGGAGGTAGAATGTTGACTTAGAGGATCTACGGATGACCCACGGGGTACTGGCACCGCTTGTTGACCCATGGGTACAGGCTGGTATAATCGTAGTAGCGGATGGTTTCGTCCGCTTCAGGATCGATCCTGTGGTACAGACGGGTGGCATTGATCCGTCTTCCCTTGAAATCGAGATGGGCCACAAAGTATTGGACGTCGGGATCTTCGGTTTTGCGTTGCGTCCACTGACACTCCCAGATGGTCACAACCGTGTACCCCAAGGCGCGCAACTCAGCTTCCCGTTTCGAGGTCAGCTCGTGGACATCTGCCATACTGCGATGGAGGAGGCGGGTGTGATTCTCTCCACGCTGACGATGGCGGGTCGGACACCCGTGCCAGAAACACCCGTAAAATTCGTAAATGGTGCGGGTGTCACCGTCATACCCGTCTGCAGTTTACCGGGTGTTGGGGATACGGTATTACCCCGCGTTGCATGCGTGCTGGAGACGCTGCTTGTGCAGGGGATGATCGAGGTGAACGGCATCCGGGTACGCCAAGACCATTATGTCGTACTGGTCTTGTTCCTCCGGGGTGAGGGCATTCCAGGCGGATTGGCGGAGCCCGTGTTCGACCCACATTAACCATTTCATGGCTGCGAGAGAATGACGGGTGGTACGTCGCCAACCGTGCAGGGGCTCGGAGGCGATAGTGTCGGGAATCATGCGATTCATCCGCAAGTCACGGTTGCAGGCCGAGGCGATGGTCGGGTGGTCAAAGGGGCTAAATCCGGTCTTGGTCTCAAAGTCCTCCTTGAATTGGAGACATCCCGCTATGAGTAAGGCCACGTCCGATTTGCAATACAGTTTGAGTTCGTGTTGGAAATCGAACTCGGGTTGATCGCGCAACCGTTCGGCATACCATGCCTCGAAGTCCCGACGCCCTTTGACGGACATACTCTCGGGTAGGTAATCCTCCATGGGTGGCAAAGGTCCCACGTACGCCTGGTTCTCGGGGGTATTGAATTTGTAGGAAAAGTACCTCTTGGCCAGTTCCGTCGGTCCGAAGGTCTTGGGAAAGGCGGAAAGAGGCATCTGGAAGAAGGACATGGAATCGATTAAACGAATTTTGTCCATGTCCAACTGAAGGATCTTGCCCCCATTCCGCAACTGGTCGATCTGCTGACACCGCCGGTGGTATGCGTCCACGATGGGGTAACCGTCATACCCTTGAAAATTGTGTGCGAGGACGACGATGCGGGAGGTGGTGTCGGTGATCTGACTTTCGAGTCAGCCGGGGAACACGTGGACGGGTGGATCCATTGCCCCGGTACCGTCACCCTCCTCGCTGTCACTATCACTGTCACTGTCCGAAGAAGAGGACAAAGCATCAGCATTCCCCTGGGCTTGACGCGCGCGACGGGCACGACGGCGATGTTGACGCCTTTGACGACGTTTGCGGCGTCGTTTTTCAGCAGGGGACTCTTCTTTCTGCAGGTAACGTTGGTGGTGTTCAATGTCCACGTACAAACCGCAGGCAGGGCAAGTGAAGTAACCGCAACGATGTTTGGCCCGTTCCTTATCGCCTCACAAGAGGGTGAGACAAGTGCCGTACTTGCGATAGGAATCGCAAGCCGATGGTTTGTTGCGAGAAACGGCTTGCTGCTGTTCGGTCATGGTCCGGTGGTTGGTGAGGTACGTGGGACCGTGGAACCATCGATGGCAAGCGTCGCAGCCTACTGAGGACGGATGCTGTTCATCGCGTCGGTCGAGACGCGCCTTATGGTCCGGGCACCCTTCCTGGAAACACTTGCGGCACAAATTAGCATTGTCGCTGCAATGGTGGCGTTCCAAGTTGTTAACCCCCTTGAGACACGTACCGCAGAAATAGGAACGCCCGAGGAATCCCGGCAAGGACATGATGGCATCGTAATGTCCATCCCAGTACAGGAGAGCCAGAGGTGTGGGACTCGTGCCGTACTTGAAGCAGGCATAGGCACGATCGGCGTCCACGACGACTAGGTGGTAGTCGCGCAGGGACGGATGAGCCATGAATTGGCGCAGTTCCGCAGGTCCGCAAGGTCCGAGTGGTACCCCCGCTGCCACGTGAAGTTGAATGGCTTCATTGGGTTGGAGCGTGCGCCCGCGTCGAAATGACTACCATTGGGGATGACGGTCTGCCTTGGTCTTGGAGGTCACGAGGGCTCGAGCGCAACAAATACCACCGTCTTCGCCTTTGACTTCGATGATGGTGCGTTTCATTTCCCGCAACCGTTTGATGGGTCGATTCCCAGGAACGTAGCGTTTGTCGTTACTGCTGCTGGGAGGTTGTCGGATCACGTGCACGACATCCAGTTGAAAGGAATCGTCGACCTCGAACCCCTCGTTGCTATTCAAGAGAGCCGCCACGTGTCCAAGGATGCCCTGCGTCCGAGCTACATGGTTATGCCATTCTCCAGCCGTGGGTCCGCGGTACGAGTAAGCGTTAGGGAGACGCTGTGACGACTTGTGAATGTAAATCCGATCCCTGTCGTCGATGGTATCGGAATTCAACAGGACCTCGAGGGCGGATCGCAAGGCCAGGGTCAGAGCATCGGTCAACCGCTGATGTTGGGCGAATTCTCCCTCCTGGGTCACACGCACATGGTGAACCCGCTCGGTGACGCCGAAGGCACGACTACGTCGCGTGTGCACGGGATCGAGATGAAACACGAATCGACCGTGTGCAGCGGTATCGTCGGTTACTCCACCACCTCCCTCTTGGTAGGGTGAAGACGGTAGGGCATCCTCATCGTTCACGTGCTGGTTTGAAAGAAAGAAAAAGAAATGACGTCAATGATCATGTGACGGTAGCATGGAAAAAAATCGTTTGGGTGTGGCAGAGACTTATCATCAACTTTGTGGGCTTCCATGGCTTGCACGAGTTGGTAGTCATCCATGGCTTGGACGAGTTCCTCGTCAGTGATTCCATCGTCGAACATGGAAGAAGAAGACATCGTGACAAGCGAGTGAAAATGAGTGTTGCGTGGAGGGTATCCTCTCTTTTATAGACGTACGTCGGCAGCCTCGTTTTCAATCGGATCGAAACGTCCCGTGATCTTGTGTGCGTGTACACTGATTGGTCATCTTGTTTTGCGTGCACACGATTGGTCGAGGGTTCGGATGGAAAACACCCCAGACAATGACGTGGCGTGTGACGATTGGTTGGGGTCCTTTCCCAGTGCGACCGGTGGGATTGTGGTCACGTGTCCCATCCACGAGTTTCCGTTGCACCACAACGTCTCTCAGCGCAGATGGGCGTACGTGCAATGTCTCGAAGAAGGATGTCCCTTCTAGTATGCCGAAGACGACGCCATTTCCTTGACCATGGAATGGCGATTCCAAGTTTGCGACGATGTGAAAGAAGGTCCGTTCACTTGTTTATGCGACAAACCCTACAAGATCGTCCTTTGCAAGAACAGTGCCAGAGGCAACAGGGGTCGTCTGTTCTTGACTTGCAAACAGACCCCACAGTGTCGCTTTTTTCAATGGGCAGATACCCCGAGAGATTGCAAAGCCATTCGAGCTCATCACGAAGTGAATGGAAATACCTACAGCAGGGAGAACACAGCACGGAGGAAACGCGCTGCCTTCCGGTATGCTCCTCGACCACCACTTCCCAAGAGACCCAGACATGACCCACGTGCAGAGGGATGCCGGAGAGCTACCTTGTCCTATTGGGTCGACCGCGATTGGGTGAATCGCGACGGATCCTTTTCACCCGATTGAAAAACATTTTTCTTTCGCATTGTAGAAAGAAAGCGTGTGATGTCAATAAAACTCATTTGAACCATGTGTAGCGTGTGGGTATGGCAGGCGCGTTGGGGCATGACCCGATGGTTGTGCAAAAAGTACGTGGGTACCCATCCCATTCCCTCCCCCGAAGAGGACGACGAGGCCGAACCCTTACCTCATTTGGGTGGGTATTGCGTGTGGCTACCATTTCCGGTTCCTGTTGCATCATGTGATTCCCCAGGGGAATTGCACGTGCTTTGTAGTTTTTTTGGTGAAAGAAAATTGTCGCATCCAACAGTTTTTTAACGTACAGTTTTAATGTACAGTCCTTTGAAGTACAAGTAAAGCGAATTTTCAAAGTTTAGGATTGTCTAGTTCGTTGGGGAACTAACATTGCGTGTTTGTGGTGTGGTTGGTTCGCACTTACGGGGCACCGCAAGCTTTCGTCCATTGGCGAATCGTGTATAAAGTCCAGGAGGAACGCATTCCCTCCATCACACGGTTGTTGATGTCGTGGGCATGGCAAAGTCCACGAGCCGCGAGGTACACTGATCCGACGGCTCCGGGAGCTTTGGGCGGGGTCGTGCGCTACGCTCGTGCACGTGGATTGACGGTCCCCGACGCTCGACGCCTTGGAAAAAGAGTTGTCATACACGTTACACAAACCACCACGACGACGGGTGCAGACGTTACCCGTACTCGTGTTCAACGAAGACGAACAATGGGTGGTGGATCAAGTGGAAATGCAGACCACGGCCAAATGGAATCCTGGGAAGCGGTACCTGTTGACCGTGGTAGACGTCTTGTCAAAGTACGCCTGGGTTCAACCCTTGAAGAACAAGACGGGAGCCAGTGTGGTGAAAGCGTTTCAAAAGATCGTCAAAGACAGTGGACGTCAACCTCAACAATTGCAAACGGACAAAGGCGAGGAATTTTACAATGCCACGGTACAACGGTGGTTGAAACAACGAGGCATTCATCATTTTTCCACCGAAGGAGATGCCAAAGCGGCCGTGGTCGAACGTTTCAATCGCACGTTGAAAAGTCGCATGTATCGGTACTTCACGGCAGCCAATACGATGAAGTACCTGGACGTCTTACCCGACTTGGTTCGCGCGTACAACGACGAACCCCATCGAAGTATCGGAATGGCCCCGCACGACGTGACCGCGGACAACGAAGGGGACGCGTGGCATCGATTGTACGGAAAACGAATGGCCCTGGCGAAGAAGAGAAAGGAACGACCCGCCTTCCGAACAGGCGATCACGTGCGATTGAGCAAACGGGTGCGAACCTTCAAAAAAGGGTACTTTCCCCAATGGACGGAGGAAGTGTTCGTCATTGCACGCGTGGTGCTGGGAGCAGTGACGACCTACAAAGTCGAGGAAATGGACGAAACGCCCTTGCGAGGAACCTTTTACCGAGAAGATCTGCAAAAAGTCACCGTGAACGACGAGACCTTTTTTGCGGGTGGAAAAAGTACAAGCGCGGTGCAGTGCTCGTCAGATAGAAAGGGTGGCCCGCCAAATACGATAGTTGGATTCCCACCCAGTCATGAGCCACAACAACAGCCAAGACGAAAGCCGTTACGTGACCTTACCCAGCGATGGTGGAGGGACTCAATTCGATGCAACCAACAAGAACAACGATTACAAAGTGCAGATGCCCTACACGTTTCGTTGCGACGGTCCCGGATGGGAAGTGGGGTTGAGCAGTTTGTCTCTACCCGTGGAAGACGTGGTTAGATACGCCATGAAATTCATTTTTCCTTCGGGCACGAAGTTGATTCGAATGGATTTTCACACGAAATCGAGCGGTGAACTCGTTCAACGTCTGACGGACTACGTGACGATCGACGAAGTGATGGAAAGCAAGGAAGTGAAAGACGGTGCTTCCTTCGTGCGTCGCATGATCAATCTCTTGCAACATAAAGTGGGAGAGGCTCTCGTGGCATCCAATACCGTTCGCGACGATTGGTACGATAAAACCACGAACGAACAATACATGTTCGACGTGAAATGGACGAGTCCTACCTCGGTGTTGTGGGATGCTAGCAAGACTGGAAAAGGGGATGCCAAACTATGGATTCGCATCCTGGAACCCATGGCCAAACATTTGAGGATCGTCCAATACGATACAACCAACAAGAAGAGTCTTCGCTTGATCCCTTGGTTCTCTCCCTTGTCGGAGGGTCTGACCAGCGGAGGAAGAGGGATCGGGTTCATGTCCGAATTGACGGAGGACAACGTGAAATACGTGCGGTTCACCAATCAAGCTTCGTGGGAATGGCTGGATTTGAATGGAGGTTGAATTGGTTCGAGGACATCGTGGGGACGGCTTCTCGATCAATACGCGTGTACAGCAATGTCGGAGAAAGCATGATCGTGGGCAATCAAGTCACCGATCTGTTACGAGAAGTGGAAGTTCACGGCAATGGTAATGGCACGGTCTACTTCGAACCGAAGCACGTGCAATATTTACCGGTGCGTCAACCCCAATTCGACGTGATGGAAATTCAAGTCTCCACCCTGGATCGGACGGACGTTTGGCCAAATTGGGGACGGGTACCACCAACTTAACCTTGCATTTTCGTCACCGAGAGGTATAAGAGAAAGGAAAAAACACCATCCCGATCAGTTCTTTTCCCCATGCCCGGAAGAGGGAAGACTCGACGACGACCACGCACCACTTTGAAACCGGGGTATCGGTGGAAGCATTACGTGGGTGCCAACGGTCCCTTTCGACGGCAAGTGCGCGAGACGTACCATTCCAAAAAATACGCTCCGGGAAAACTCGAACGTTTGCATAGAGAATTCAATCGACGTGTCAGGCAGGGACGGGACCCTTGGACGTGAAAACCATAAAAAGGTAACCACCGGGAAGAGGCAAACAGTTTCATCATGGGCGAAGGGAGTCTAAGACGATACACTCCCACTCAAACTGGAAGCGGTCTGGTGTACATAGGCATACACGGGCATACATGGACATACACTGGTATACATAGGCGTACACAATAATACAGAGCATGCACGGCCATACCTGGCGATATACTGGCGTGCATGGTAATACATGGGCATGCACGGGCATACATGACGTGACACTGGTGTATATAGGCGTACACGATAATACGTCAAACTTCACATGTGCCAGACCTAATGCAAATGAGAAAAATCTATTGTTTTCCCTCATTTGCATTAGATTCGGCACATGTGAACCGTTTGAACCGGGCCTTATTGATTAATTATCCAAGGATAGAATGTTTTCGCGACAGAATTGCGTGAACCCAGTTTACGTTAAATTCCAGACTTAAACATTTCCGATGTCGCTACCGGTGACTTTGGAGGAAATTCTGACAGCGACATGCGTAACTTCTGAAATTCCGGCATGAAAGGGTTTAAAACTCAGACGGCGGACAAAAAGACACTCCATAAATGAGGGCCTCATCAACTCATTTAAAGTCTTTCCCGTTCTCATTGGGTTTTCATGATTTTCATTTAACTTGCTTCGATAGTAATTCGATTTAACAAGTCTTATAACATAAAAAGCTCTATTTCTAGCATTTGTTTAGTACTCCGGTTCTCGCATTTTTTGCGCATTTCAGTGTTGCTTAACTTCAGAATTCAACCAAGGCGCGGGTTTGTGACGTCCTCTTATGACCCGTTTGGATCAACAAGTTTAAATGCTCAGAGTTAAATACTCTATCTGTAGCAGGACTTTCATGAATTTCATCAAAGTTTATCAAAACAAAGACGAAAAAACAAGAAGAGGAAGAAGAAGGCGTTCCGCATCGATCCGGGGCTTGAGCTTCACTATCAAAGGCTTGATACCATCGGTTCCTTGACTGTGACGTAAGGCAGGAAGAAAGGAAGGAAGGAAGGAAGGAAGGAAGGAAGGGTGACAGGCATACAAAATGCAAGTGTTCGTGGAACTGCACGACAGCGTGCTAAGACAATTGTTAATGTAGTACGTGAACTCACACTTCAGTCAAATCACTCAAACATTCATAACAGGAACTGCAATAATGTAACTTCAAAAGTTAGTATTGTTCCTTGGAAGCACATGTTTATATGATGAGTAGGATTTATTCTTTTGCTAGAGCTCACAACGACGAAGCTCCACGCAGAATAATAGACACCGAATTGTTGTGATATCTAATATTCCTTCCACGATAATGAACCAGCCTCCATAGTATCTTTGCTTTCAGTGATTTCACAGGAATAAATAATCTCATGCCCCGTTCACACTAAAGCTTAAAGATGTTTAAAAGCAGGAGCCCATCACTAGGAGCGTACAACTGCCGTATATTCGTGTCACGGCGTTTTCACAGACCGATCTATTTTTACATTGAATTTCCGCAAATATGGGACTCCCTCAGGCCTCCATTCTTTCGTGCAAAACTTTTCCTCGACCTTTCTTTTGCTCTAAAGTTTCTCTGTGAAGCTAAGAAACGTTAGAAGAAAAGAAAAGTGATGATGATGCGTATCACGTGTACCGGAACTGCCTTTTTTCACGGGAAAGATAGTCTAAAAATAAATCGCTCTGTAAAAATGCCGTGACATAGGCCTAGTATGGGAGTTGTACGCTCCTCGTGATGGGCTCCTGTTAAAAGTTGTTTAGTTAAACACGGTTTAAAATTATTTTCTTTATAAAAGCTGCTTACTGATGTTTTTACGACTACAAATTCAGCGCAAATTAAAGAACATGTTTAAGTTCATCTAAATTATGCATAACAGCCTGAGTTCCAGTTTTTATTTCACGGTTTTCATTTTTCTAAACCTGTGTTTAATTAAACATGTTTAGTTGATGTGAACGGGGTATCAGTCTAAGAACGCAGGCAACCCAACCATTGTACGACTACTCAGGAACTAATCAAATTTAAAATTGTATCTCAAGTTAGGCAAACACTCTAAAGAAAAGTCTGTCTGTCATACAAGGCCACTAAAAAAACACTAAGGCAACACAAGCAGCAGTAAAAATAAGGCCTGAAACAAAAAAACAAACAAACAAAAACGCCAGGCTTGTAGCTAGTAAAGTCGAAGCCACCACCTCTGCAATACCAGTTTCATATACAATCATGTGTTCACCACTCACGGGTTTATAACTGTTAAAAAACTGATAAATGTCGCTTTTCACTTTGTGATTTGAAGGCTAGAATTTTAATTTTAATTAATTTCAATTTTGTATTTAGTGTCTTGAACATGGTGTTGATTTTGTCGCGATTGTCAAGAGAATGTGTATTAAAGCTTGTTTGAGTTTTGGACCCACGTTACTGGAGTTTACTGGATGTCAAGACTTTTTATCCAATATACGGTCCCTTATAGTTCCGCATAAAATTTTATATCGAACCATGAACTCCAAAAGCTTTCATTATATTAATTGATATTTTTAAATGCTGATTGTTCTTAAGCGAATGATACACGGTTCACGCTTCCTAAAGGAAAACAATTTTTGCGTTTTAATTGCTTTAAGCAAACGATTACTGTTAGGACAAATAGCATTGCAGTGCTGTGATGGCTGGTTCTTCCTATTCTAGGATCAATTCGCAAGGAGAGAATGCGTGGTATAATCACGGGATAGGGGTTCAAAAAGAACATATATAATCGTTAGGCATATGTCATAACGTAGTACCCTTGGCTGAAGTAACGTCTTAACCTAACTTTTGAGCCCATCATGAATTTTAGCGTGTAAACTAAAAAAAAAAACAGGCAATTTTACCCATTGCAAGCAAGGTATCATGCGAAATCACCGCGTAGAATGACCGGGCATTATTAACTATTTATAAGATCTCAAAGCTCGCACGCGCGTTATTCAAATTTAGGAGACCTTCATTTGACTTCAGTTACAAAAAAAATGAACCAATCTGCCCAAACAGGCGTAAGACGTTTGTCTTTTAACGGTTTTTAATCATGGTACAAAATATGAAAAGACCCAATTGGGGATCTGAAGGTCGGGAGCTCTTTTCAGAGCTCATTGATTGACCCCACAATCCTTCATCTCTAGTTCATATGGATTCCCCGTGCAAACACGGCCACGATCCATAATT
>OX419341.1:17487225-17502225 GCA_948470475.1 Galaxea fascicularis | reverse complement strand
ACGTACACTGCACCCACCTCGTTTTTCGTCTCCTCTCTTGCCCTAGGTAAAATAATAGCAAATATAGAAAAAGTAATACGTGAGATGAGTCACTATTTTAAAAAAGAAATAATAACTGAATGATAAAATAATGCGTACCTTCCGCTTGTTTTCGTCTATGACCCTTGAAATATGGCGGCAAATCACTTTCAGTGGGGCCTGAGCTCCAATATGTCACGCAATATTTATATTTTTTTCCGATCCGTCGTCCGATACGTGATCCGATCCGTGATCCGGTCCATGATCCGATCCAGGTTTTGTCAATCGAATTCGGTCAAGGGAGTTTACGGGACTTTCGAGAAACGAGCCCCAGGTCCCCACAGAAAAAGGATCTCGGGAAAACCATGGGGCCGTGGTAGGCACGCAGCACGCAGAAATGGCGGGAAAACGCTTGTAGAAAGTAGTGTGTTGCCAGTTGTGTCAACACTCCGATGAGGGCGCTGAGCAGGTGAGAACTGTTTTTTTCTCTTGAGAAATTTTATAGAAGAAATGTCACCATAATCTTTTCAAAAGACTGTTCAGTATTTCTTATAGCTAAACGTCTTTTACAATGAACTTAAATTCCGACCGTTCACCTCTTTTTTATGCGTTAAAAAATTAAATACTTATGCATGTAACATTAACTTATGCCTTATGTAAACTTATTCTAGTTACGTCGGTTGTTTTTTCGTGTTTTGTTAACGTTCACTTTTTCAATTATTTTCAAAACCAGCCATGTCAAGAAACAATGCAGAGGAAAGGGTAAGAAAGAACCCTAGTGTACACGTAATTTTGCTTTTTTTTTTCGTTGCTAAAAAAAAGGCGCAAAGACGATGATAAGTCTTACGCGTGATTTTCCTTTAAAATCTGTCAAATTGACACAACTTTAACTGACTAAGACAGTCACAGAAGTCAAGAGTCATTGTAGCCGTTTGAAGGTTGCTAAGACGTTTTTTCATTTTGATTAAGCTTACTTATTTCACATTGCCTGTACAACACTTTTTGACGCGCTTGCAATGGCATGTTTAAAACATTGTTCATAGGTTCAAGAGATTAAAAGCTTTTGTCAGTGTCACAACAGTAAGACACGAATGGAATTTGAACAGCATTTTTTCAGCAGTTATGAAAAATTACGCTTAATGTCAACAAAACACTAACATTTCTTTTTCACAAAAAAACGCTCTACTCAGTCCGACGAGGAGGAAACAGAGACAAGTAAGAAAGAAATTGCTTGCTTTTACGTCCTTTTCTTTGATCGACATTTATTTCCATGGTTGTGTTGAACTTAAAACTTACACTGTTGAGTTTAGCTTACAAGGGATTTTTCTTTCCTTTTTGTATGTAGTTGTTTCTGGAAGTGGTTCGCCGAGGGGTAAGTAACTTTACATACTGTCGTTTCATTATAATGATAATTTTGGGTTCATACTTTTCCTATCGTTTGGGGTTGGATCTGGTAAGACATGGTTCATTTCTTATCCTCCCTTCAATCGTGTTCGCTCAATTATATGGATTTAGCAATTAACGTTTGAAGCACCATCGCTTAATTTGCTGTGATGGAGAGAATCTGACGTTTTCGAAGAGGCCCCGTCATTTAGATTTTCTTATAGCCCATCAACGAAACATTAATTTTCGACTCGTTATGCCTGTATTCACATATCATGATTACCTATATTGAGCTTATATTGCAGATTCAAGAAATAAGTGGAAAGACGGTATGTAATTAACAATGTTATACTTTCACTTTCTCTTGTTTTGGATTTGTAACCTACGATTGAACTAGCCCGGTTTTGACACAAGTAAATTTTTCATTTTATGGAATATTCTCTCTTCACCCTTTGCTTGTTTGCTCAACCGTATGGATTTAACCATGAACGTTGGAAGCCGCTGTAGTTTTAGCCGTAATAGATAGAGCCTCACGACCCCCTACACGAAACATTAATTTTCGACTTCATGTTATGCCTGTTATAACATCTCACTTCCACCGCAATTATATTGCAGAGTTCAGAGCAAGAAAAGATCGAAAACGTAAGCTTCAGTTCAAGTATAATTTCTGTTATTCTATACATTGCCTGATTCAGGTTTTCTCCACTGTGCAATGGCAATATATCATCGGTTCTCAAATTTTCAGATAATTTCACTTCGTCGTTTTGTTTTGGGGTTGTAACGTATGCATTGATCGAACTGGTATTTAAAAACAGATCAAATCGTTCACGTTATGGATCATGCTCAACAACGTGGAAAAATGTGGTTACGCCAAAAACATGCTCGCCGAGGTTTTGTTGTAATAGAGAGAACGTGACATTTTCTAAAAGGCTCCATTAATACGTCTCACGACTACCTTCATTATATTGCAGAAATCACTCCCAGAAAAAGGGGAATCAGGAAGAGTAAGCTTAATTCATTTGATTTTATACATTTCATGACTCAGCTACTCAGAAGTTTCAATAATACGTAATAATTTTGAATTAGCCTACTAAAGCAGGTGGCGACCTGACGATTTCTTCGATCATTTGAATGAAAAACTTCCACAAAGAAGGCGGTGGTCAGACCTAACTTCTGACAAAGTGGGCGGCGGATTTTGCCAATTGCCGGATGCTAATGAAACCTCTGGTTACGATTGCTCTTAGGAAAAGGGGGTTGGGGAGCACGTGAGAAATAAAGAACATGACGTACGTCAAGTGGTGTGTGCCTTTAAGAAGGAATGCCACGAATTGGTCAACAACTAGTCTTCATAAGAAATTCTAGTAAAAGTCACATCCAGAGGTCAAAACTATTAGCACCTTTAATACACACCAAACGTTCCAGCACCTTGATTCATGCAAAACTGCCAGACAAATACTGCCTACTTTTTTGGCAATTTATTGAGCTGTATCAATTAATAGTAAAATCTACAAATTACGGTGTGCTATTAAGTGTATAAATAAATAAAGTAAAGTCAGGGCAGGTGGTCAAAACATACTAATTATAGCTAAAACTTAGTCTTACTCTAAATATTAAAGAAGCATGAGCAATAGGCAATTATTTCGCAGACTTCTCAAATGGTCTTAAAAATTTCTAAGTGCTTAATATATTACTCAGTAATACACATGGAACAAGCATTTTATCCCTCTCTGAGATGTCCTAAGGATAAGAAAGACCTCATCTACACATACTTTAATTTCCTACTCAATCTCTCAACAGAATGTTACAACTGTGATGGTGTTGGCCATATGGCCAAAGAGTGCCCGTCTGCCGGAAAATGGTAAGACTTTTGTAAAGTTAATTCTAAAGCTGTTCTTACAGGATCAGTCTTACTGTGGAGAAAAAGTAAAGTTAAGAATATTTCGAGCGAAATCAACCTTTCGCACTTCAAGTAAATGTTACTGAGGCTCGATTCTGATGCCGTACTTTTCATAAACCGAACCTAATTCATAGAATTAAGTACATGAAAAGTTCAGCGTCTGAATCAATTTAGCAATGGCTATTTTAATTTGGAATGGCTTAGGCGTTCTTTTTACCTGGCTTAGCCTGGAATTTCGACTTTGGAAAAGTCTTGATTCAGACGCCAAACTTTTCACGTGCTGAACTTAATGGATAAATTTTTATTTAGTGTATATTTTCAAAACCACCGACAACATTGACTACTTCTCCTACAACTGTATAAGGAACGGCTGTGAAACAGGTAATTACGTTTAATGCTTGAATCAACAGGAGTGCTTTTTTTTAATTCGGGTCGGTTCAACTTTGAATTTAGTTTTGCTCATGAAAAGTACGGCGTCTGAACCAGGCCTGCCTTAATTAAAACTTTTTTTAAATTCATTTTGCAGCACCTTTAATTAAGATTGAGTGACATATGTCACCCACACATTAAACCTCAAGAAAATCATAAGTTGCTTAAGATGGTTGCACAGATGGTTTTCAAGTTACTTGAAACTTTCTTGAATCATTTCAACTTTATGACTTGAATGAGATGCAAAATGAAGGGATTTGAGATTTTACTTAGGCCTTCACACATAGTATTTGGAAGAGTAAACTTACTGAACAGCTTAGTCTAAAGACTACCATTGTCAATGCTCCAGGTAACTTTAAGAATCTAGGGGCCAAAAAAGATTTTTCAGGGGTCTCTAGACAGGGATCTTCTCAAACTTTCTTATTTCACAACTCAGTGTGTTGGGTCAGGATGCCATCTTTCTTGGGATATTCACTATTTTTCTTCTTTTTTTTTTAACTCATCTGCAACAGTGGCTGTTCCTAACATATAAATATGTTAATCATTTCCTTTTGTACATCTACTTTCCTCTAGACAAGGATATTAAATGCTACAGGTGCGGTGGGTGGGGCCACAAAAAGCCCGTGTGCCCCACCCAAGCCGTGTGCCCCACCCCCAGGCCCAGGCCCAGACCCAGGCCAAAGGAAGTAAAGCACAACAAAGGTATTAATAGTCACATTTACAAAATATGACAATAATCCTTTACTGTAAATGAATATACTTCATAAACAGGTTTCATAACCTGTAAGTGCATGTTGACCTTTCTTAGAATACTTAGCTTAAATTGGCCATACATTTCCATAAATTCTGAAATACTTTGTTTTAAACCATCATAGAAAAATCTGTTTAGCAGAAGTAAAATTGAAAATATTTGTTACAGAGATTTTACACAATCAAATTTGAAATAGACTGCAGGCACTCCCTCAAGATGGTTACATGAGAGCAAATCCAAGGAGCAAGCGAGCGAGTGAACCCTGAAGGAAACAAAAACAGAGAAAGCTGAAACTAAACTGGAAAGAGGCGGGAAGAAAGATGGTCTCTTTTTTACCTGCTTCTCTCCAGTTCCCACTTAACCCATTTGCTCACTCTCTGGATTGGGATTGTTTTCCAATGTTGACATTAACTGGCACTTCCAGATACACCTCTTACTAACAAAGTTAGAAGTCCATACCGTAAGTTACGGACCGAGTTTTTTCCGTTGATTTACATGTATGGCCCAAGCACGAAGTACGTGAGTCATGATTCAACAGTTTTTTCCTAACTTACTGTACAGACTGAGATAACCAGGTTAGTAAGATATTTTATTATATCTCTCAGGTTAATTGGGTGCAGAGGAAAGAAAACCTTATAATGTAGCAGTCTGTACTGTAGAATACGGCCTGGAAAATAATTTATTGACCAAGCACAGCATGTGTACTAACTGAGAGATATGATAAATTATATTACGAATTCCCAGTATTGTATTGGATAATGTTTGTCTAAAATTCATCAGACAACCACTCACATTCTTTGACACATACGACTCTCACATCCAGTCTCTGGTCACCTCTTCTTTTCTTGTTATTTTAATGATCATTTACAGAATCTGGCTGTTTTTCCTAATTATATTTTTTTCTCCAAATAGAAAAAAAAGAAGAATCAGCAAAAGAAAAAAAATATATTTTACATCTATAGTCAGTAACAATTTACTGATTATAGATGTAAAAGACATTTAACTGTCATATTATATAATTATTATGTACATTACATGACTTGTAATAAAACATTTAATTCTGTACACTTCAGCAAAGTTTGCTTTTTTTCTTTGTTAAGCACAGTCTGCTTCTGATTAGAGTTATTAGTTTGCAGGGCCTTTGTTTTTACACAATGAACTCTCAATGAAACAAGCTTAATACATTAAAGTACTTCAATAGAAGTCAAAGCTGAAGGGTTTGATGCCTTTGATCGAAGTCAAGAATAAAACCATCTTCTGCAACCATCTTCCGCAGGTCCCTGTCCATTCTAAAGAATGGACAGTGACCTGCGATTTGAAAAAAGCGAGGAAATTGCATTTAGACGTTCCAGAAAGGGACAAGAAACAGTGGAGTGAACGTAGGAAGGCTTTATTTGACTAGAATATAAATATTTCCACCGCTACTCGGTTTGTTGGAATTCTAGGTTTTTAACGGTCAATTTTTATTTATCAACTTTTGATGACACACACCACGATTGGGCTGCCTGTGGTTGCGTTCACTTCTTCGCGCCGACATTCTACGCTAAAGAACTGTTAGCGCGAGGTATTCAATTCTTTGTGCATTTACATGGTATGCTTAAAAACCGTGAGTAGGTCAGGTTGAGGTATTTGTTCGTGGTGCCTCAATATGTGTTGTTGGACAAGTCTTCTTTCTCTCTAATTTTACGTTTCTTGATGTAGATCACACATCATGATCCACTTACCAAACGTTTTCAATTCGTTTTTATTTTTGTTTAAACAGGAAGAGAAATTTAAGAATGAGACAAATAAGGAAGGTCAGTATTCTCGATAAGATCACACAAAAAATCAAAATTAATCGGGTAAATATTGCATACATTATGTTATGTAATCTACCTGTTTTATTCCTAGACACAAAATAAGGACACCAACAAACTGTCGCGCGCATCACGGAAGACGGACACAGGCGAGATCGTCCGTGTTCTCGAAAATAAATGCTGTGCAGACAAATGTCTTTTGGGAATTTCTGCTTTTGTGGTTGAGGAGGGGAGACGATTTTACTGGTAGAAAAGCCTATCAGAGAGGCGGGTCTTTTTTACAAACGTCATAACACTTCCGGCAAAAGAGAAGCCGGAAGGGGCCCATCGAGAAAACCCTTTCTCGTAAACTGCGTGCCTTGTTTCACCAAAGCATGGTGACACAATATATGGTATATCCCTGGCGAGGTATGAATGGTTTCCACTTAAAAGCAGTTAAAGCATGGTCGTTATTATTACACCAAAACAGCTATTCACCCGTAGCCCTTGCGGGCAACAGGTTTAATTGTTAATTAGCGTATACCGTTAAAAAAGAAATTGTGAGTCATTTCAAACAATTAACAAACATAACGTAATATGAATCCACTCTTTACTTTTGATATTTACAGTAAAGTAGATTCAGTAAGTGTGCGGTTTGTGTGCAGTTAAAGGAGAAACTACTGTGTCCTCGGACATCCGCAGAAAACAGAAGTAAGCTGGGGCTAATGAGGAAAATTCATCTCACTCAACAGCTGTAAGTAAACTATGACTGTGTTAAAAACTAAGTCCTCGACTGTTATGGCATAAATGAGTTGTACATAACAAAGGATGTAATCGGAATTTGATTTCTCTACGTTGATGAGTGAAATCTTCACTGATCGCTGAATGGAAAACGGACAAAAGCCGAAACAATTGTCTGCAAATAATAACTATTTGGTAGCTGGCGGTATATTGATATATTTAAAGTTATTGTGAAGCTGATAGTTTTTCAAAAAAGCTCATTCACGTGCTTTGTGCTTGTTGATTGATCTACAGAGTGGAAAGGAACAAATACTACAAGCACGGTGCAAAGGCAAAAGCCCACCCTGAGAAATACTTGTCAGTTATTATTGACGGGATGGACCAGGGCAAACACAAGCTTCCTCATCTCGCAATAAACACAAAGGTAAATTATTTTTTTATCAAAAGAATTGGTTTATATATATATTTAGGCAAACCAAAAGCGGAGCTCCACAGTTCTTTCCTTATTGTATGGCATTTACCAGTAAAATAAAATCAATGCCAGGACTCGAGCCAGGACTCTAGTAAGGACTTCTGTATTGTGATTATACTTTTTACTGTTTTGCTGCAGAGCCACAGCCACCATTCAAACATGTGCTAACGTACATTTTCGATTTATCATCGGCCTTTGCCACGTTGGATCAAGGGACTACATGACCATGAGCATAAACGATTTTGCTTCATCACAGTTTAATTACATTCGATTACATTTCAATACAAATACAGTCAACTCTCTCATAGCGACCACTTCTCGTAAGCGACCACCTCCCGTAAGCGACCACTTCGTAAACAACCGTTTTGTCTTTCAGTTAAATACTGTTCCCAGAGCTCTCTCGTAAGCGACCACCACTCAAATTTCTAAAGCGACCGCGACCACTTTTTAGGCCAGAAATTTGACATATTCCTTTGTTTTCTGTTTCTGGTAAGCGACCACCCAATATAATCATGTATGTGAATGATGCATATGAAAGAAATCATATGTGAACTGCGGATATGAAATCAAATGAAGAATGATCGTTGCAGTTATGATCGCAATTTTAAAATAGACCTTTTTAGCTTGTCGATTTTGTTTTCCCAATGTAGACCATGTGATCTTCCTAAGGGAATTTGCTTTTTGTCTTTTCATAAATTATGCATACATATGCACGTGAATATGGCGAAATTTCAAAGAAACAGTTCTCTTGAGTAACATCACGTGGTCTACAATGGGAAAACAAAATCTAAAAGCTAAAAAGGTCTATTGCGTAAAGAAGTCTGAAAAAAATTCCGGACTTCAACGGAGTTTGAACCCGTGACCTCGCGATTCCGGTGCGATGCTGTACCATGTATGATCGTTAGTAAATCACTACTCAGAAGTAACAAAAGTTCAATTTGTAATGACGCTAACCCGTTGTTTTCCTAGGTTTTGTTCGGTTTAAATTTCAGGTGATTTTCATTAACATGAGACACATTGACAAGTACTGTACACTCCACTCTACTTTTCCCGAAACTTGTTGCATGTGAAAAAAATCAAATAAATTAGTTTGTATTTGCCTAATTTTAGCTGATTAGGTAATATGTTTATTTAATTAATTGATCAATCCAGTGTTAGACTTATTTTGTTGATCTTTCCCGTAAGCGACCACCTCCCGTAAGCGACCACTTTGTCGCGCACCAAGGGCGGTCGCTTACGAGAGAGTTGACTGTAGTGTAAATCTCTAAACTATAGATTAACAGTCCCAGTGTCTCACTTTTAAGTCCAATATCACAACCGGTTATGTACTTTGGCTAAGTCACAAATTTTCTAACATGTATCGTTGACATTTTAACCTCAACAAAACAAAGTGGTAAAACCCCAAAGTGGGCCATGGGTACTCCTTGACATCACCCAAAAAAGAAGAAAAGACGATAGAAAACTGCCGTCTGTGTCCTTTTTACAATAGCACTGAAAAACATTAAGCGAAAATGACTTTAACTTTTCGTTTTGAAAAGTGACTGCCGCACGATAAACCATGAATCAACTCAGGTGATCAACTGCAAATGGTTGAGAATGGTTTTATTCTGGACTTCGATCAGCTAAAAATATTGGAAACTACAAACGTTGACTACAAGTCGTGGGCGGTATTATTTTTTACATCACTGTTAATGATAACATTTGATTGGCAATGACAACAGACAAACAAATCCGTTTCAGAAAAACATTATTTTGTCAGCCGTAAACATTGAATTTTTAAAGACGAAGTTTTTACTGCAATTAGCCTTTTAAGTCTGCGATTTTTTTTAACTAACAACGAGAATTGCTGTGAGGAACAACATATTGCTGGCATTTCGAATGCTGGAGCTGTTAAAAATCGTGTTTACTTTTGGTAAGGAGTTTTCCAAATGTCAAACTGGCTCTTGAAAGGTTTGAGAGAGAGAGGTTTATTAAAATAAAATGAATAACAATATTACAATTTAGACTGGCCTGCAGGTAGCATAGCTAATCGTGGCAGGCCAGTCTATTGAAAACAGAAGCAATTATATATTACGGTACAGGATTACAAGGAAAAAAAGAAGTATATTGTGCGAGATTGAACAAAAAAAAAAGAAAAAAGAGCTTGAAATATTAAGATACTAAAGGTACTTGCAACATTGTGTCTTCTCTTACTAATGTTTCTTTAGATCAGATATTATTTTGTCTATTTCAGTGTAACTATCTTCAGTTTTCAAGATGTCAAATAGTAGTCTATTCATTTCTTTCTTAAAACTGTTTTTTGGCAGCTTTTTCATTCTTTCAGGTATCCCGTTCCACACTTTAGCTCCAACACGTGAAAAAGAATATTTTTGTAGGTCGATTCTAGAATTTTTGATAAAAAAGTTCTGAGAGGTTGACGAGCGGGTAGCATATTTGTGTATGTCAGAGGTTCTACAAAAAAGATTTAGAATATTTGCCGGTGATTGTTTTGCATTTTTATCGTACATTAGGTTTGAGACCGCTTGGACATAAAGAAAACTTAAGGGTAGAACGTTAGTTTTGACAAATAAAGGGATAGCGTGCTCATTTCTGTCTGCAAAATGAATCAAGCGTAGGGCGCGCTTCTACAGAATAGTGAATTTATTTAGATGTGTTTTAGAGGCGTGGCCCCATAGGAGTCCATAGGAGAGATAAGGTGTTATAAGAACATTATAAATATTTATAAGAACACAAAGTGGTATATGATGTCTTAGTTTACTTAACATTCCAACAGCTTTGCTTATTTTGGTTATAACAGAATCGATATGGTTTTTCCAGGAAAGGTTTTCATCGATAAGGACGCCTAAGTACTTAATACAGTCTTTGTATTCAAGGTTTACATTTTTGTTTGAACCATAATCAAATATACAAATTTGGAGAATATTTTGGATTTTCTTTTGGTAGGGTCGGAAATAGTCTCCTTCGCAGCCGTTTTTTGGCTGCGAAGGAGACTAGGTCGGAAAATGACATAGTTAGATTTCTTAGTGTATAATGTTAATTTATTAGAAGTTAGCCAATCGTTAAGTTTTCCAATCTCGTTCTTTACAGTTACTTCTAATGTTTTCAGGTTTTTATCAGCGAATGTAATGTTTGTGTCATCGGCGAAAAGAAAGAACTTCAATTTGCTAGAGCAATTATGGATATCATTTACATAAAGTAGAAAAAGAAGGGGCCCTAATACAGAGCCCTGTGGTACGCCGCATGTGCAAAGGCACTTTTCCGAGATGTGGGAGCTTGTTTGGGTTGTTTGGGTGCGATTAGTCAGATAAGATCCAAACCAGTCATTCATAATTCCTCGAAAACCGTAATGATTAAGTTTATCAAGTAGAATTTTATGGTTAACAGTATCAAAAGCTTTCTTTAGGTCAATAAAGATCCCACAAGTAATCAAGCGTCGATCCATATTTGACTGAATAGCTTCAACTATATCGATGGTAGCATGATGGGTGGAGTGCCCTTTGCGAAAGCCATACTGCGAGGGATATAGAACGAAATGCTCTTCAATGAAGCTAACCATCCGATTGTACATTATTTTCTCGAAGATTTTATTAAAGTTAGAAAGTAAAAGATATAGGTCTATAGTTTAAGGCATCCGTCTCATCGTCGGATTTGAATAACGCAGTTTGTTTGATAATTTTAGTTTAGAAGGATAAGCCCCTAATGAGATGGAGATGTTAAAGATTTCCGCTAAGATAGGGGAAAAGATATTGCTTGCACATTTCATGAGCTGCGCGGGGCACGAGTAAAGCCCGTGCGATTTATTAATAGAGAGCGATAAAATTTCAAACTTAACCTCATTTGGTGAACGGGCTGAAAAAGAAAGGAAGAATCAGGTGATTTGGATTTAGCCAGATAGTCCATATAATTACTACGTGGGTTGCAAAGTGATCGTTCAGGATGTTAGGTATTCTTGAGGGATTATGTGTAACAAGGTTATTATCACGTGGGTCTTTTAGTGCCGTTATAGTGTGAGACTTTCTTTTGCGGTTTGTGAGAAGCTTATTTATTGCTTTCCACGTTTTCTTCATGTTGTTTATGTTTGCAAGGAAGTAATTAGCATAATATTTTTGTTTACTAAGACATGTGAGGGTGGTTATCCTATTTCTGTAGTATGTATATTGAGTGGAGTCACCCATAACGTATAGTTTGTTTTTCACCTTAATCGAGGTTTTGAGTCCTTTGGTAATCCAAGGTTTAGCAAATTGCTTAATTTTACGTTTTGATAGATTTTTAATAGGAGCATGTTTGTTAACAATGTTATTGATACGTTTAAAGAAGGTTGAAAATAGATCATCAATACTGTTAGATTTTGTTAATAGTATGTTTTCCCAGTCGACAGCGGAAAGATCACTGTTGAAGCTTTCTGAAGAGAAATGTGAGAAATCACGTTTGCGAATTGTTTTCTTTATATTGGACTTCTCTTTTGCAGAAGACAGAATGCAAAATTGTGAAAAGTGGTCAGAAACGTCAGTAATAATATTTCCGCTCAATAAAACCTGTTCAGGATTGTTGACAAAAATATTATCGATTAGCGTTGCCGTTGTTCTATGAACTCGGGTTCGTTTCTCAATAGTTGGAATGAGATAATTACCTTGGAGGGCCGTTAGAAAGTCGTGACTATGATGGGATGTTGGTGTTTTAAAAAGACACAAGTTGAAGTCACCTAGAAGGCAAACTCGCTTTCCTGTTGAGTTTAGTCTTTCTAAAGTATCATTTAAGTAGTTAAGGAAAAGATCTGGCGAGTTATGTTGGCGATAAATAATACCGCAAATAATGTTTTTTTTGTTTGAGGAATGAAAATTCAACCCACAGTGCCTGAAAAGCTTCAGTTGACTTATTTTCGAGTACGGTGTAACTTAGCGTGTCATCTATGAAAGGCCCACTCCCCCGGAGACCAGAGGTGTTGGCACTTGTTCAAAATTGTAGCCTGGGATTTGGAAATTACACAAGTGCTCATTTGACTTGGTAATTTTGGGTCTGTTATGCCAATAACATTGAAATGAAAATCTAATTCGTCTAGATAATGGTCTACTAAATTATCGAGATTTTTGTTCAGACTTACAATATTATTATGGAAAAATGAAAGACTTGATTCTTTTTTATTTAGCGAAAAGCTAGAGCCACTCCTTAAAGCTGTGAGGGAAAAAATATCGGCATTGGACACGCGGAAATTCTAAATTACTCTTGTTCCTGACAAAGCGGAGCCGAGGATTTAAACCGTCCGAACTTCGCTTGGCTTTTCTTCAACCAATTTTGTGCCCCAAAATGAGCGACAGCAGAGAAAACGAAGAGTTTTAGGATCCAAGATGAAATATTGGATAGAAAACATTTGAAAAAAAAACAGCATTTTTTAGTCCAAACCAATAGGCCATATTCGTATTCACGGTATTGAACTGGATCTAGCATGAAGTGGAGGCTCTTGCGGGGGAACTTTTCATATGGAAATGTATTTCCCCCGCAAGAGCCTCCACTTCATGCTAGATCCAGTTCAATACCGAGAATACGAATATGGCCTATTTGAGATAAAAGCGTGAAAACAACAAAACGTAAAAAAACAAAAAACGATACCAATGTTTCTTCGGCGTTTCTCGTACAAATTGGGAAAATACGACAGGCGAACAACCATAACTCGTAAGTATATATGTTGTGCCGCGTAGCACTATAAACACATACAAGTGGTGGAACAGAGAATTAACTCTGAATTGTAAATTAAAGTGCTACGAGAAACCCACGAGAAACCCACTGGGCGTTAGCCCTAGTAAAGGGTATCAGGGAACCACACGAGGCAAAGAAAAAATTCTTGGCAAGGAGTTGTTGTTCTTTGCGAGACTTTTCCAAATGTCAAACTTATCAAGCGGGGCCGAGGTTATAAACCGTCCGGACTTCGCTTGGCTTTTCTTCAACAAACTTTGTGCCCTAAAATGAGCGACAACAGGAAAAAACGAAACGTTTTAGGATCCAAGATGAAATATTGGATAGAAATCATTTGGAAAAACAAGAGTCCAAACCAATTTGAGATGGAAGCATGAAAACAACAAAACGTAAGAAAAAAAAATGATGCGAATGCCTCTTCTTCAGAAAAAATAAGAACAGTAACAAACCAAGACAAATCCTTGTTCAATTTTCTTGGCATAAATCTCCATATCAAAGACAAAACAGGAGTACTAACCTGCGCACAGTTTAAGTTAGTCAACAATCACTCCGAACGCAGAGCTTAAGCCGAGGCGGTCATTTCACACATAAGTAGGTCTTTTTACTTCTCATGCCTATCAAGGAAGCTTCTTCAATTAGGGATTTTAGAGGCAAAGCCGGCGTCCAGTTTAATACACAGCAAGGTCCGAAGACAGCGCATAATTACTGAAACCTTGCCAGACCACACGATCTTTTCTCTTCATGCAAACTTTTGCAGGCAAACACGAGGAAAAGCTGAAACTCCCTGACACTTGGTAATGTTTTTACAGCTTGACAAGAGACGCTCTCTTTTTCGCTGTTCCTCACTGTAATTTCGTCTCTTTTCTCGAGCTTTTTGTCGTTCTTTCTCCCGTTGCTCGTCGGTACGATTCAGCCTGTTTGCTCGTGTTCTTTCTCCCGCTGTTTGTCACTGATACTCTGCCTGTTTACTCGTGCCCTTTCTTGTTCTTTCTCCCGCTGTTTGTCCTGATACTCCGCCAACGAATAGATAAAACTAACTTTGTTTTAAAACTGTCTTCAAAATTTGTCCATGCAATTTCCCGCCGGCCACAAAAACGCGGGTTGAGAACTGCGTGTATGGGCCAATGATCTGTTCAAAAACAGTCCATATGGAAGCGCGCTTATATGGGAGCTTGCACACGAAAGGGTTAACGGGAGTGTCACATTTCTCTTTGGCGTATATCGAGGGGGTGGACGGTCGTACGTACGTACGTAAGTACGGACGTACGGTGACGTCATGACCAAATTTTCTCGGAACGATGGGTTACCATATTTTGTTATCAATGGTGCTCCGCGCGGCGCTATCACTTTTTGCAGGCTCTTTCAGTAATTGTGGAGGTATCAGGTCATGGCCGCAAAATTTACGCGTGTTCATTTCTAACAAAAACCTCTCCACTTGTTTTGAGTTAGTAAATTCAAAATCGAA
Organism: Galaxea fascicularis; assembly: GCA_948470475.1. Taxonomy (NCBI): domain Eukaryota; kingdom Metazoa; phylum Cnidaria; class Anthozoa; order Scleractinia; family Euphylliidae; genus Galaxea; species Galaxea fascicularis. Next base: position 17,487,603 of record OX419341.1, on the reverse strand, counting down.
ATTAGGTATCATGTTAATGATTAATAGAATGGTTAATTAGTATGGACTGAATGCTTGGATGCGTACTAAAATCAGTTCCAGAGTCCTCTTCATTTATTTCTGCTGCTGCATCAGCAATATGAACAAAATAGCTGTTTAGAAATATTCGCTATCTCATTTTTGTCTTTGATAGATGCTCCGTTTTCTTCTAGTGAGATGTCGTTTGCTTGCCTTGATTTCTTTGACTGAAGAAAGGGACGATAAGAGCTCCAAAACTCATTCGGATTCTCTGTTTCGGATTTGTTGAGAAAATAAGCCTTAACCGCTTTCCGTCTTAAGGAAGTGCACTTATTCCTTTACTTTTGGTAGAGAGCATAATTACTCAGGCTTCCTGTGGAA
>OX419341.1:17462225-17482225 GCA_948470475.1 Galaxea fascicularis | reverse complement strand
ACATCAGCAAACATTGGCAGTTGGGAGATCGTTAATATACATTAAAAAAGCAAGGGACCCAGGATGCCGCCCTCCGGTACGCCACAACTAACAGTGCTAACAATTGATGGATTGCCATTGGCATTACATCTTTGGGTCCGGTCACTTAGGTACGACTGAAACCAGTACCAAATTGTGTCGAAAGCTTTTTAAGGTCAATGAAGGCTACTCGGTTTAGGAAACCGTTGTCGATGTTTAGTCTGGGCTTGCACCTCGCGTGGGTCACATGTTCCGTTCGCACTGATAACCCCTTCGGTCTCAATTTAGTTAGTTATTATCTATTTATTATTGTAATTTATTGTCTTTTTTTTATTATAATGACCAATAAAGCTGGAAGAACAAATGAATGTAAGGAAAATCACAGTAACAATTTTCAATACGTTCCTTGAGGTCCCATGTTTGAACAGTACAACAATCTTCGGAGTAAAGACTCTTCAAGAGAAGAAATTTCCATCAAATGACATTAGTTTTCTACATGGTGATAAATATTAATTTATTACTCTAGTGATATTGTCAAATTGAATGCAAGAAATATGCGATTCAAAGGCAAGGAACCATCTCCAAAACTAAGGAAACCAGGATAACCAGCAAAATGGAATATCAGCTCAAGTTTTTCATGTCCGATTATGTATGAATAAACTTTAATTTTCCCTTTGTTTTTCAAAACCCAAGTGAGTTGACTTTTTACAGCATGAACCTATTTTGTACGCTACAAATGTACTGAGTATTGAAGACCGGTCCTTTTACAGGTGCACCCATTTCACATTGTAATTGTCAGGTGTCAGTAATACCACGGCTCTTGGCTCTCTGTGGTTCTCTTTGACTAACAACAACTTATTCTGAAACGTATGACCTTTAACCTAATTTGCCATACCTATAATGCTCTGAATTACAGTCGAAGCTCCCATAACGGACGACAGAGGAAAGTGGCCATTGTAGAGAGGTGGCTGTTATGGGAAGGTAGGGGTAGAATGTGACACCTGTTTCTTTGGGGGAAGACATCTTTATCTTAAAAGAGATGCTTATTACAGCGTATAAATACGTAAAACAATGAAAATATGAACGAATAAAACAAAACTCAAAAGAAGAGGAACGTTAACAAAGCAAAACGAGGTAAAAGAAAGTGATGTCTTCGTCAGTTATATCAGATCCCCCTAGTAAGCCCACAGTCTGCCTTTCCTCCAGTCAACATGACCATTTACTATACATTTCCGTTGATTAACTGGCTGCTGTAGAGAGGTTTCTTTGGCAGTTGAGACACGCTTTAGTGGTTGTTACCGTTGTGGAGAGGTGGCCGCTGTACAGAGATTAAAGTAGGAGGGAAGGTAGGGACCGTCCGTCGGGACGAAAGTAAATGGCCGTTGTACAGAGGTGGCCGTTAGAGGAGGTTCGGCTGTATTTATATAGTTCTTGTGCCACCGTGTATTAATATAGCCTTACTTTAAAATCTTTCTAATTTCTTTTCAATGGAAGTGTAAGAAACTTTAGGAACTCGCCCGTCAGAAGCGAAGTGCAGCATCAAATCCGCTATGGAAACGAATTGAAATGTGTTTTAGAAGCCTATGGGTGTAATGGGAATATAAAACCAATTATGGTTTCCTTTTTCTCTTTTTCAAAGAAACAGTAGTTTGTATCGAGGTTGATAAAGCCTTGACTAATATAAACCTCAGAATTTTACGGCTTATAACACCAAGCGTTTGCCTTTCGGTTCTTTTCTGCTGGTGTAGAGGATCCCAGAATGCCAATGCTACCTCCACATGATAGATTGTCAGACTGTTTGGCATAGCGAAAAGTACCGTCTGCCAGCCAACCATATCTAGTGAAGACGAAAACATTCAATCAACCAATCAATCAATCGATCAATTTCCGCTTCTCAATCTCAGTGTTTAACTTTAAATGTTCTTTGAGAAGCGATATTTAGTTAGAAATCTAAAGGAAGAAAAGAAAGGCACTAGCCTACGTTGGAGAAAAATTACAGGGAGCTTCGAGCGGTGCGATTCCTGTTTAAAACGACAAATATTGCACCGTCTTTTTCTCCACCGCCACTGCTACGTATTAGTCTGGTAAACCGATCAACCCTACCTGCATTGCTGAAGGCCAGTACTCTGCGAGGCAACGTGAAGCTGATGGTATGTGGCCAGTGATGCCCCGTGAAGGTTGCAAAATCGCTGAGCGTCGTAATAATTGAGGTTGGCAAAACCATCAACTTTCCCAAAATGAACGTTTGCAACACCAGGAGCGAAATCCACGCCGGGTAATTCTAGAGGGGAATAGGACAAATACGCTTGAGAAATCTGTTTTATCTGCTGAGCTTTCCAGGTCGTTCAGCGACTAAAATTAATAGCACAATTCTCCAAAAGCACTGTTTTTAGAATTGAAATATGCCGAGAAGCTTGCTGATTCAATCATGAGCAGATATAACAATTCATTGTTTGGTGCAAAGTCAGACAGAGAGTATCGCGGTAGAAAAAAGAACAACCTTGGCTGACATTGACGCAGAAACTTACGAGGCCTTTTCGCTAAGATAAAGATCAACAGCTCATCCTCTCAAATAGCAAACTCATCTAAGAGAGACGGAGAAGAACCCCTTTCTACTGAACCAGCAATACGTTGTTCATGCATTCAAATGTAACTTGTGCGATTCAACTCATGTCAAGGACTTACGCGCCGACATCTGTTTCCAAGTGTTAGTGTAACACAAGTACCCAGATGTTGGTAAACATCTTCCATAAATTCACAACCTGAACCAACTAAATATTCAAGATCAATTAACATCCTGAACAAATACCGAAAGAAGTTTGAATACTTAATTTATGACACGAAAATAGAACATCCTTATTCGTACCAGCGGTCTCCATGCATTTGTGCAGAACTGTTTATTTAGCTGACATTACAGGTACTATTTTATTTTATTTTTTTATTCTTAAAATGCTATTGACATCAAATTCAGACCATTTGAAGTACTGTTTAAAAAACGAGCAGCAGTGTTTCATCGGCTTCAAAAACTTTTGTGGTAGATCTATTCATTTGTAGAATAATCGTTGGGTTTTTTGTTATTTTTCGGGATAGAATCGGCTGTAAAATTTAGCCGTGTCTATATATTCATTCCAAAGTGAGATAAATTATTTCCCTTCGATGTGGTTACCAAGTGCAATCTCTAACGACATTTTCTCAACTGGCTTCACAGCAAAGTTGATTTGCGCCGCACAAGTAACTGGGGCGGATTTAGGGGGGTTCGGGGGGTTCGATAGAACCCCCTAAATTAAAACACCTAACGTCAAAAACTTAAATATAAAATAGATCCAAGTAAATATTAAATAACAAAGCGAATTCTCTGCTGTTCAATGTAGCTAAAACGTTTTCTGATCAAAATAATTATTTGAATATTTTGGTTCGCTGCGAATGTGGTTCTTTTCAGAATTGTCTATTTTCTCATGCTTCTGCAAAGTATCGCGTAAAAAAGTTTTAACTGTAGAATACTTTTATCATAGTTTGATCCGAAGTACTTGGCGTGCCCTAACTTTTTATCTTTTTTGCGCAGCTTTGTTATATTTTAATGCAAAAATATTGGAATGTTAACTTGAAAAAATGAGATTTCAACAAACTGACTTTGCCTGAAGTCACTGTAAACTCTTGTCAGAAATCGATTTCTTGTTCATGATCCACCGATTGATATCAAGGAATTAGCTTGGGAACTCTCTTTAAGAACGACGGGACTAAAGTACAGGTCAAAGCCAAAAAACAGGTCATTGGTCCTTTTATTTGCAAACAAACGATAAAATAGCAAATCGACAATAGCTTGAAAACACACACACTACACAACCTACTCCGGAAGGGGTGTAACCACCAGGCTGAGATGGCTAAATCAATGCACTTTTTCTGTTATTTTTGAGCTTTCCAACGGATACTAGTACATTTTGTGATTTATCCATTTTGCGTTCGGACAAGCTGCGGTATTGAATATTTACACCTCAAATTTTCACCCGGGTGGATCGTGAAAATGATAAGCGCCCTCGATAAACCATCGACCCGAGTGAAGACAACAAGAGAAGAAACTTGTTTTTGTAAGATCCATTAAAAATTTATTGAAGGCACATAGTCATACACGATGAAAAAGCCCATCAAGTGCATGTGCATATCTCAAAATCTGATAGAAAGTTGTCACTGAAAGCTGACAGCATTTGAACGAAGTTCTAAAACTTTTTAACGCTTCACCGAAAAAGTTTTAGATCTACTTCCAAATACGTTAAACAACATTCGCCGCCTACCTTGACTACTTCTCAGTTTTTTTTGTTTTTTTTTTAACCGGTGAGAATCAGTATTTGGATGTTAAGACCCAGCAGCGAAATGGATTGACTAGCTTTGCTATTTTATAGTGTACGAGTTTGCGAAAGAAAAGCTGGGGTGGTTTGGCAATGTTTTAATCATGCAAGCGCTGTCTTCGGACGTTGCTGTGTAACTGGATGATGTATTGCCGCTAATAATCCTTAATTGAAGAAGCTTCCTTGGTAGACTCAAAACTGCTTGTGTTTTTTCCAAATGTTTTCTATCCAGTATTTCTTCGTTTTCCCTGCTGTCGCTCCTTTTTGGACACAAAATTGGCTGAAGAGAAGCCAAGCGAAGTGTGGACGGTATATCATAGTCACCTCCGCCTGTTAAGTTTACAAGAGCCGGATTGACATATGAAAAAACTCTCGCAAATAGTGAACACGATTTTTAACAGCTGCAGCATTGGATCAAATGCGAGCAATATGTTGTCCCTCACAGCAATGCTAGTTGTTAGTTTTGTTTAATGTTTCCGACTGACAAATGCTTTTGAGAAATCCATTTGTTTGTCTGTTGTTAGTGCTAATCAGATTTCAAAACTAATACCACCCACGACTTGTAGTCAAGGTTTTTATCATCTCTCAGTTAGTACGCGCGCTGTGATTGGTCAATTTTGCGGGCCGTATTCTCCTGCACGGCCCGCTAAATTTGAAAGATTCCTTTCCTACGCGCCCGACTAACCTCAGAGATGTAATAAATATCTTACTGACCTCGTTCTCTCGGTCCGTATTGTAAGTTACGGATCTTCGGTTTTTCCCGTTGATTTATAGTCCGCGCGCTTCCACGTACAGGGTGAAATAAGGCGTTTCCGTGAATCGGAAATAAAGCGGATACCGGCCTGACAGCAAGAGTTTCCGTTACGTTTCCGCGCTGGGGATACGACGGGAAACGTGTAAGAGAAAAATACTCGCTATTTTTCGCGTTGCCGCCATGTTTCCGTTATCTGAAACGTGAACTGCTGTTTCCACCATGTTTCCGCAAAACAGAAAACAACGGAAACCCTCTGCGAAATCATTTTTCCTTTGAGTAAGATTTTCATTACTACACAGTTTACTGGGTCTCCTTTGAGGAGGAAGAGAAACGCTCTGGCCAAATTAATAACTTACCGTACCTTGGAAAAGGGATGAGTGGAAGTAATTATTGAATATCATGTGATTGAAAATTCTTTATATTATTTTCAAACGTATATGGAAAGCAGTTGGACGACCATCTGTTGGTAAGTCGGCGACCTCTCCGACGTCATGCATTGTCGGCTGAAGTTGAGCGGACCTTTTGTGGTACGGTTTAAGACGGTTAAAGTGCACAATTAGTCTCATCTTTCGTCTCTTCTGCAAGGGAGCCACTTCCTGACACTGTATTATGTAGGTGACATCCGATACGACCTTGACTACTCTCCATGGTCCGGATCAGGGATGATAGAATTTCCAGTGCAGCCACCGGGGGGCAGCCTTCTCCTCTAGGCAGACCAGATCACCCTTTTTGTACGGTCCTGAGTTCCACTTGCAGCGTGCGTCATAGACATCTTTCTGGTGACGGAGATTGGCTCCTACATTTTTCTCCACTCGATCTCGTACCCCTTTGAGGATTTCACACTGTTTCTTCACAAATTACGGATAATCAGGGGATTGTTCTGACGGAGGCTCCTCTCTCATTGCATCAATGGGCAACCTCAGCTCAACCTGACCCTGGTCACTAAGCACTCCAGGAGGGCAACCTAAGCGGCATATAAAGTTGCCCATGACAGCTTGCGCTGCAGTCTCGGCCTCCTGATTAGGTAAGGTATACGCCTTGGGCCACTTTGTGTACATGTCCACCACAACAGCAACGAACTTGTTTCCTCTGTTGAATGTCAATCTGAATCCTCGCTAGGGGATAGCCAGTCATAATGGGTTGCATGAATGCCCTCGGTCGAGGAATTGCTCCGTTCCTAGAACCACACGTGTGACATGTTTGACAGTACAGCCTGGCTCGATATCCACAGTATGGCCAAACTAGTAAAAGCGTTTCCCCACATTGTCTGTAGTCTTACGTGTCCACACTGATCATGTAGCTCCAGCAGCAAATCTCCCTTCAAATGCTGTGGGACGCACAACTGTAGATTCTCGCGTCTTGTCTTCTCGTCCAACCATCGCCGGTACAACAAGTCATTTTTTTCAGAAGCTAAGACGACTTGAGCAATCCAAGGACTGGTGGATTGTTCTATCACATCTCCCTCAAGTAGCCTTTGCGTCTCGTCGCTTATGTACTTCTCTTGTTCTGGTGAAAAGTGGCGCAGGGGAAGTCTTGAAGGGGTGCTGAGCCAGTGTTAATTCGCAGTTGCGCCTTAGTGCAGTGGCCAATGTCACGTGGCCCTCTCGATACCGCTTTAGAATGCTTGGTCAAGATTTTTCATATGCAAAGCTTCCAATCCTCTGTTAGCTGGTCATTGTCCATGGGGACTAGCTTTCTCATCTCCTCAATTGCATCCCAACTCAGCTCGGTTTCGACTGACACTGCGTTGCAATTCAATGGTCTATCGCTGTCAGCAAAGGCGGTTTCTACCCTGTAACTGCGTTCTGTGGGCATTGCTTGGCCCCTCTCCACCGATGGACAGAACTCCCCCACATTTATATCTTTGTAGATGGTAACCGGTCGGCCGGAATAATTGTAGAAACGGAGTGGGACCGATTCATTATTGACCAAGGATAGCGAACTGGGCACCGCAATCGGAAACCGTTCAAAGAACCTGTCCATGGGTTCTAGGATCCCATGAATTTCTTCAAAATTCGCCCCCTTAACTTGGCAAACAAGATCAACCTTCTGATCTGGGTGTACGGTAACAGTTTCTAGCAGTGACACCCTGTGCACCTCCCAACGAGATTCGCCTCTCAGTTTTACCTGTGTGTTTCCAGTGTGAAGGGTTCCTCTGCTAAAGTCAACAACGCACCCGTTTCTGCAAAAAGTCCATCCCAAGTGGGGAACTCTGCTTTAGGTTGTCGCAGACATAAAACAGCTGTTTAGCTTTTGTCCCTTCGAGAGTGGTGTCTAGTCCCACAGTTCCCAGGATATTGAGTTGTGAGCCCTCAGCACCCATAATCTTGGATGCGACCTTCCCCAGGGAGTTGTTTAAGCCAATACATTTGAATACTTCCTTGTTTAAAATACAGATCGGGCTACCACAATCCACCACTGCACTCACAGGGACCCCTTTGATCTTGCAGTTGAGTAAGAACACTTTAGGTTGGATGGAGCTAATGCGTATCACTGGTACTTGGTCTCCGGGAGGGGAGCGACATACGTTTACGATCTGTCCCCCGCCCTGCGGAAATTTCCCTGCAGGCGGTTCCTCTAGAAATGATACATAGACCCACATGACATCCTACCCCTGCCATTGGTTTGTGTGAATTGAGGAGGTCTGTAGTTCCCTTGAAAACCACTTGAAGGGATTGCATTAACCACTGCTTCAGCTGCTGCTTTTGATGTAGCTGGGGCAATCATAGTTGAAAGCTCCGGGGCCCATCCTGGTAGGGGTTAATTAAACACTTGGTGAGTTTCTCCCCCATGGGTTGACACTTCGTTTACAACCCTTTCTCTCATTTTGATTGCTCTACGTTCCAAGGCTTCAAGCTCAAGAGCTTCTGAAAGGGCTTTATCTAATGTCAAGGGCTTAGAGCGAATCACATTCTTTGCAAGTGTGGCCCCAAGTGCATCAGTGAAATGATCTATACAAGCCTGCTCTAAGCTAGCTGGGCTCAAGGTCGTCGGGTAAGACTCTCCGCAAAGGCGTTTAATATCAGTGCTCAAATCCAACAAAGTTTCTCCCACCTTTCTTCGTCGCGCCTTGAGGGTAGCCTTAGCGGCTTGGGGAACCTGGCGCATTCCCATTTTTTTCACGTAGGGCCTTGGCCATGTGCTAGTTCTTGTCGTCCGACTAGAGTTGGGAGATAACTACCTTCATTTAAAAAATCAGTTGATTTGCTCTTTCTTCTTCATTCCAATCGTTCGTCCTCGCACAGACTTCAAACCTGGAAGTCCCTGTCGTTGCCACTACCAGAAAAATTTTCGGGTTTCACTCTAGTCAATTTCGCCGACTGTCCCTTAGAAGGCAACTATTTGCTTTCCATCTCCGACACCTTCTCCAACGCTTTCTTCGCCGATTCCCTCGTTTTGTCCTTCTCACTGATTAGCGTGGACTTCCTTTCCTTCAGCTCGCCGAGCTGGTGGACGACTCGTTTGTGCTCTTTCTCCAGGGTTTCATGGTTTCAAGTTGCGTTCGCCAGCTTCAACTGCTTGGTTAACCGCTCGATAACATCCACCAGCATTTCGCTCGAGGCCATTTCGTTGAATCCCACCGCTGCCACTAGTGTAACGTTTAGTAGACTCTCTTTATTACAACTGAGGATGGCAACACTACAAGTAGCCAACAATAACAACGACTCTACAAGATGACCGACTCTTTTCACACGTGTCTCGTTTCCTCCCTAAAGTCTTGGGACGAGAATAGCTTTGTCTTCTTGGAAAATTTTAATTCTAGCTTAAACATTACTTGTTGTAACGATATCGCTGTTATCTGTACTATTAGTCTTTTACTTCCGGTCCACGTACGTCACCACTACCATGGCAACGGAACTTTAGTTAGAAGCCATGCTTTCCGGTGTTGAATTGTATTCTGATCATTGGACGAGTGGATTAACAGCTGTGTAAGTCCCCTATGTCTGTTTCTCAGTTCTTCCTAAGAACAACGTTACACTTGTTTAGAAGTACATGTAGTTTGTTGTTTATGTTGTTGCTGCTGTCTTTTTTGCCCAAAGTTATGATTCCTGCATGCCTTGCAAGAAAAACCCCGGTACCAATCATACCAGAACTTACTTCCTTGCCCGCTGTTAATAAATGTCCTTTTAAATCAAAGTATTATCATCTTCGGCAATCATGGCCAACGGTATCCCTCTCTTGAAGTACAAGCATACTTTACACGGTACAGTGCCCTTCTCAGTTTTCTCTCCCCACACCCTTATTCAAGTGTCCTTACATGCAGTACCAGTAAGTTACAGTAAACCAACCAACATCTTACTATTTTGTTTATCAGGAGGAAAGGAGCATTACTGTGGCACCATGGTTGCAACCCCAGCTTTGATAAGCCAGGTGCAGTACGTCAGACTGGAACAAAGGTCTTAATCACACAATAAAGATGACAGAAAGTCTTAACACTGGAGGAAAATCTTCTTGAGGGCGTCTTACTTGTAATTATACTGTTGACAAAAGCTTCCTACTGTACAAATCTTTTAATAACTACGCAAAAATCAATATCTCTAAAACCTTAACTTGTGTTATATTAGACTGCTGCAGCTGTATGTTAAATTACGTTGAGGACAAAGGCCAACTTAGGTCCTAGTTTATTCCAATTCAAGCATAGTAAATTTGCTTATACTGTTCAGTGTGACATAGGAATTACTAAACATGCAGCCAGCTGTTGCTTAATACTTTTGGTCTGAGCAGGAGGGTGGCACACCTTATACTGTTCAGTGTAACAAGCAGTGATTGCCCCCTTATTTTCTTCGTTTTTGGAAAAAAATATTCGTTTTGGTTCTTGATATAATTTTAATTGACGCAAGTATCTGGCCGCTTGTCTTTGAGTTGGCTGCACCAAAGCTCTGATTAAGATTTTTCAGTTTGGAAGGGCTGTAAAAGGACAAAAGGCTTGTTTGATAATGTCGCCATTATGGCCTTACAAAAGTAATTTGTATTTGAATTGGGAACTATAGAAATAATAAGAATGTTTCCTCAGTTTTCCGCGAAACAAACCCTTAGCTCTTAATCTGTGGTCTATTGTAGGCTTTAGTAAGTAGTATTGTAGGATACATGCAGTATACTTCAGTTGTATTTTGAATCGATGATTGTCCCATTCAAACGCACTTTTAATTTATAGAAAGTTCTGTTATGGAATGTCGTGTTTACAGTTTTTTTTTTTGGTGATTATTATGCGAGAGAAGTTTTGTAAGGTTTACTTAGATACCGGTAGTGCAAATAAAATGTAATCCACTTGAAATGAAGGTGTACATGTGAAAGGTCTAATTCCCACAGGCATGCCTTAAAAACGAGATAAATTCAATTTGAACTTTAAGAACTGTACAACGTAATTGCAGGTTTCGTCTTGATCTGTGCCAAGCCACGTCAAGTTTCCGCTCTGGTTGTTCTTTAGAAACTTCGTGTCATCTACATGTATTCTGGAGGGATTTTATAAAATTAATGATATGGTCCCACAAGTGAAGGGATCCCGTGATGGCCCGTCTCAACGTCCACAATTTCCGAAACGTCTCATATAATGCCTACCAAGTATCAGGGAAAATAAACTTATCCAATTACAAACCATCCCCAGTGTAAGAGCCCTAACTACAAAGTAAAGTAGAGACATCGACCAACCTGATCCCAAATTCCGTTTAAGTTTCCGCATTTCCGAAACTTGGGAAATCCTGTCGAAAATTGTATCCAACGGATTTACGAGCTGCGGAAACATGACGGCATCTACAAAATCCGTTTCTCGTAAACCTTGCGGATACACGAGTTTAAGGAATATGTTTAAGGAATGCACATTATCAGGCCTGTGTTTCCCGCAACGTTTTCTTGAATATCCGTTTGCGCATATTCACGTGTCAGTTAAGTAACCGTTAATAGACCGGAAACGTAAACGCCTTATTTCACCCCGTGTTCGCGCTTAGGCCATAAACCAAAGTGAAAAAACTCGGTCCTAACTTACAGTACGGACCTCGAACTCGGTTAGTAAGAGGTATGTGGTTTTCAATATTTGTAATTGATCGAATTCCAACCTTACTCCTCCGATCCTCTCCATTCTAGTTTGCAGTTGATCACCTGGCAGTGAGTTGATTCATGGCTTATGGTTGATCAATCTGTCGCAGTCACTTTTCTCAACGAAAAGCAAAGTCGATTTCGCTCAACGTTTTTCCATGTTATTGTAAAAAGGACATCGACGGCAGTTTTCTATCGTATTTATACATGGTTAAATTCTACGTGTTACCATGTCCCCCTCCCCCCCCCCCCCCGCGGGCACACCAGTGGGGATTTGCAATATTTTTCGTACTTGGCGGTCTATTTTCCAACCCCGGGCGCGCAGAAAGAGACAATTCCCCTCCCCCGGAGCACCTCATAAACCACAAATACTCCATTTTGCGAGAAAAATGGCATAACAATATAAATTTCAAACAATAGTAAAAACATGCAGACATTTTGTGAAAAATGTACACGCTTTTCTAGAGGTTTTGAACAAATGATACTACCTGTTCACGGTTATATAATAGAAACATGAACACTGTCTTTGAAAAAGAAAACTGACGAAAAAACTGTGACCGCACTAGTTGACAGAGCAAAATATTAAACTCTGTGGACCGGTATTTCGTATTCTCCTCGCGGTTCAGCACCATCGTGAGCCGAGAATTAGAAGAATTAGAAGTAGCCCAGAACAATGAGGAGGTATTTTCAAATTTCCCGTCCCCTACCCCCGGGGACTAGACCACTTCAAGCAGTTCCCCGCCCCCGGGATCTAAGGACTGGACTTATCCCGGGGTTGCCGGGGAAAGGGGTGGGGTTACAGCTTGAATTGAACCATGCATTACTCTTATAGATCACAAAAATGACACCAAAAAATGGTCAAAACAAGGCAAACGGAGTGCTTTTCTTATAGCCTTTCTTTAGTAGGAAACTCGATAAAACAGCTTTCCTCTCAACCCAACGTTTGATCGTGATTTGACATCGATATACTGAACTTTCAGGTGATCGGGCGAGATTACAGGTTTCTTCCTGCAACTTTACTGAAGGAGCGTGAACAAAGTCACGTGATTTAATGCTAACCTTCTAGGGTAGAGTAGGGTATATTAGTCATAAGTTCAGTTTCTTAGATTTCGTAATCAATCTTGCGGTACTGGTGCGACGGGCTGTAACGCTGCTTTTATGGGTGGTGTCGAAGAGTACCTTCTTTGGCGTTTTATCATTTTGTTTTGTTGCGGAATACCGTTGCGTTTGATAGGTTAAAATGTCACCGATACATGTTAGAAAAATTATGACCCAGCCAAAGCACATTGGATGTTGGGTTTAAAAATAGGACACTGGGACTGTTAATCTAGTTTAGTAATTTACATCATTCTTTTAGTCAAAAATACTACTAAAGGACAACATCCAAAGATTGGTAAACTATTTGTATTAATGTAATCAGATGTACTTAAACTGTCAGTGATGAAGCAAAAGGTTATTAATCGTTTATGCTCATAATAATGTAGTCCCTGAGTTTCAAAGGCCGATGATATTTCGAAAATGTACGTTTGCACTTGATTGAATGGTGGCTGTGATGTGGCTCTGCACCACAACAGTTTACAACCACAATACAGACGTCCTTCTTGGAGTCCGGGGGCCCGTTTCTAGAAAGTCCCGAACATTTATCGGGCCCGAAAAGTCGTTTCTAAAACTGCGATCCTCTTTTTTTAAAACACCTGGTCTTTTACTATGATTTCAAGATACGAAAGGGCAAATTTGTTGCAAATTTAATACCTGAATAGGTCTTCATTTTTATACGTAGAAAGTTAATGACAAAAGAGGTGATATATGATATACTAACAAATAAATCTAAGAGATCTCATAGTAAATCTTTTATTTATTTAAATAATATATGTATTTAACGCTGCTCGCCTCGACTAACCTTTGCTAACTGCAGGCAGTGCCTATTTCTGTAATATTATCCCACAAATAAATAAATAAATAAATAAATAATAAATAAACTTGAAACTTGAATAAATAAATGTTTTAAGATTATGTCATGCGAAGGCCCTACCAATGTTACACTTATCGTCGATGTATGGTCGGAGGCTCATTGCTGGTTTGCACTGGCAGGAAAATTTTCCCAGTTCTGGACCGTCGATGCAAGCTCCACCAAAACTACATGGACTGCTGGCGCATGGGTAAAGGCCAAACAGAAACTAAGACAAATCGAAATAAACAAGTAAAACTCCAACTGATTACTATGTGCTAGGTTGATTCATTTTTCCTATTTGCAACTGTCTTAACTAGACTAATAAAGCTTGTAAAAGAAGGAAGTGGAACTGAAAAACTCAATGAAGGCGGTGTAAAGCAATTTTCTTGCAGTACACACAGAAAGTTAACTGTATACTTACTATTCAATTTCATTTCTAGTTGGATTTTAGAGTAGCATATTAAGTGCTAAAATCTCCTACATACACACCAACAAAACAGTTAAGAATCTCAACTGGCGGGAGGCAGACCAGTTGGGTATTTACAAGGATGATCGAGGAGTTGAACCAGGCACTTGCAGTAGAACCAGGCACTTACCCAGAACAACACAAGCTGGTGACCAGAGCGTGATTAGAACCCCGATCACCGCAATGAAATCCAGCGCCCTAAACCACTCGGCCCCCTGCCTTTGCATACATATTGAGATGCCTGAATTTTAATGTAATGGAAGGATATGAGAATCTAAACGGCGGGGATCTCGGGTCGCGCGTAAATTGTCGCAGGTCCCAAAAATTGTCGTGGGTCCACTGATAGACCTTTTTTCGTTAACTTGAACTTTTATTATTCTATTCTTTATTGATTCTATTGATTATTTGTACAAAATCCGACCAGACCGACGTCCTCTATGCCTGGTGAGTACAATGGCGTGTGTAAGTGCAAGGAAGGGAGTGGACTATTCCATATTTAACACAAGGGGTTCGTTTCCGTCTCCACGTTAACTATTAAACAGGGACAACACCATATACAAATTCAAACTGAAAAGCTATAAACTATGTGTTACACATCTGTTGCGATCTACTTACTTCTTCACTGGTCCCGTAATAATCATGCGAGGGCCTTTCTTGTATTTTGTGAGGCTCAAAATACTTCTCTGAGTTGCATAATTCACACGAATGAAAACCATTGTCGCTGCTTTTTGCGAAGTTAAAGGACAGGCAGGCTGAAGGACCGTACTCCAAGCACAGGAACGAGCAATCTAGGACGTCTTCTACTTTCTTTACTGCTGTTACATTCCCAATAAACCGCTTGCCTTTCAGAGTATAAAATTTCCTCTTTTTGATGGTGTGGTGTGGACCGAGACCAAAAACTGGGCGGAATATGAGCCAGCTAGCCAATACCATGACTAACTTGGAAGAAGGCCGCGGCATTCCGTAGCGTTAGTTCAGGTTACACCTTAACACACCCATACACATTACATGCCTTTACGTCCACAGGGAAAAAGAAAATTTTAGATCATGAATTTTTTATCATTGTAGCGCATGCTGCGTTGTTTTTGTTAGCTTTTGACACCGGCTGCATCCCCTGAACTGTTTAACAACATGACTTGAAATGATTGCAATTATGCTTCGACCAAACATATTTCCATGTTGTGACTGAACAAATCACACTGGGCAGATTTCTTTGACTTTCCTTCAAGCTGTTTTTACAGTTGACTTAGGCGTCATCAATGCCAAGACTCCAATTTAAGTAAAATCTCAAATATTGGTGTTGTTACCGCTTTCCTCTTACACTTACAACTTCCCTGTGCCTTTCTCTCACTCTGAAGTATAACTGAAATATTAATTGGCAACTTAAATACTTAAGAGTAGACATATTTGGATTTCCTGATCGTGGGAACAACTACTGCACATTCTGTTGTTTAACAACTGTCGAACATTATTTTTTTTAATTTAAATCCGGCGCTGCTGCTTAAAGGATTTCTTTTTAATAAATGTTAATTTCTTCATAACTGTTTATTTCAATAATTTGATACGTGTTAGTAAATATTGTTAGCCTTCCCTATAGGACTTGTGAGGAAACCAGATTCTATGTAAGCCCCGTGGTTTCCCTTCATGTTTCACCGAACTGAATAAATGTAGTATCTGCAATCTAGGCCTCTGGTATAGATTTTGCATGACATGACGAATTCTAATCAATTAAATATGGTTTGTCTGCTTTCTCCCAAAGCGAAAGCAATTCCGTCTATGAAAGAAGTTCTCTCTCCGTCCCCTAATTTCGTTCCCAGAGGCTGCAATCGCCTTGGCTATCAGCAGGGATACGAATCTTTGGGCTAATCCAAATAAGGCCACCTCTGATTGGCTGGTAAAAACAAAGTTAAGGCATGATGGCCGAAGTTCGTTTGCTCGAAATACAAATGTCAGGCAATGGCGGAGTTTAACACACTCACCGAAAGAACAGACAAAAAAATGCCGCAAAAGAGCAAAATCAGATGGGACTTTAATAACTCTTAAAACGTTCATCACTGGGATCTATTTTTCAGTGCAGTCAAAATAATGTTCAGGTTATGTGTGCGCTTCTTGTGTAAATAACATTTTTCACATGAATAGCAATATAAATTAAGGAGAGGAAGTCTCTTTTTGAAGGGACAGAACAGGTTACTAGGCCTTTCCACAAATATCACTTATTGGAATGTATCTGTCGGTTTGAAGTGTGTGCGCACATCAAGACTAGCCCTTGTAAGCCCTAAAGCCCTTGCATAGAGCGTTTTCACTCACGTGACCAGCGGCCATATTGGTTTAATGAAGCAAAAGAAGTGTTTGCATAAAATAGAGTTCAATCCCCAGCGTGACAGCGTGACAAGATATATAAAGCCTTCGGTATTGTAACCAGGAAATATTGCTATGGTAACGCGTAATATGGAAGGATGAGATCCTGTTTATTGCCTACACCCAGAAAATTGTAAAAATACTCAAGAAAATTTGGACGTTAAAGGGTTAAAGGCCCTCGGAACAGTATTTCGCGGGTTGCATGAGAATAATAGGAATAAGAATAAGTTTCAAATCTTTCTAGTTGAGCACAGGTGCTCTACTAATTGGGGAGACTGTAAAATCAAATCAACTCTTAATCAACTCAAATCAAATCAAATGTTGGTTTTTGAGGAGAGGGCAAAACCGGAGAACCCGGAGAAAAACCTCTCGGAGCAGAGTAGAGAACCAACAAACTCAGCCCACTTATGACGTCGAGTGCGAGTAGAAGGCGAGCGCCCTCACCACTGCGCCAACCCTGCTTTCCTCAAAGATTCAATGACTGATTCGATCGCCGGACAACGAGCGCATGATAATAAAGAAAGCCGTAATCACAGGTGTGACATCAAAAGTGTACCGTCAAAAGCTAGAATTCCAACGAACCGAACGAAGAAAGAAGAAAAAGAAAAAAGAAAACTTTAATAATTATTCCTTGCTAGGCTTTTCAGTAACTATTTACAATTCATCTACGAATCGACTTCTAGTCGAATTAGCATCTTTAACATTTTTCTATGTTCAAGGTACGACGGAAAGCTGCAAGAATGTAGAGCAAAACATTTATCTTCCAAATCGGCACCCTAAATCCTCACAGCATTAACGGACGCTTTTCATTCAATTAATGTATTCCTCAAATGAAGACAGATCCTCACCGAAGTGCAATGCCATCGTGTGTGGACAGTTGCCTCCTTAGACGTCCCAGAAAGTGAAAAGAAACGGTATTCGACAAAGAAGTCCAAAACACCTCATGCCAGGAAGTACGTCTCTCGAGAAGTTCAGGCTGGCGACAGAAATAGTGTACATTGATCGTTCTGAAATCCTATTCAAGGGCGTCCTATGGGCTTATAGTGTTGAGAGTAGAGTCACTGCATGTTTACATAATCAGTGAGTAACGGAGCAGAAAGCAAGAAAAGTTAGCTAAGCCGAATTTATTCGGCAAGATTTCCGCACAGCCCCATGCGTTATTTATGCATTCAGTCTTTGTTCAATGAAAACAACAGCGATAACAATACAATACCACAGAGTAGTACTCTTTGTTTTAAAAGTTCAGATTTTTTTTATTTGGAAAACAATGGAGCGTATGTAATGCACAATTAATGTATGGAGCTGTGCGGAAGTTTTTCCTTTTCTTACACACAAAGTTCTTGAAACTCTTGAAAAATCAAACGAATCGCGAAGAAATGTTTCTTACTGCGAGTTTACAATGGGCCATTTTACAGTTGTTCGCTCAGTGACCTGGCCTATGAATGGCAGCGAGGTTGCCGGTGACCTTGTTTTGATAGAGACCTCACTGCTTTTATCATGTAAATCATGTTGTTGTAATGCTAACTAGTCTGCATTTACATAAGAAAAACAGAAAGGTTTGTATCAAAACAAGATCACCCTCAGCCTCGCTTCCATTCATAGGCCAGATAACTCAGCCACAACTGTAAAATGGTCTATTGCAAGAGTACGCTTTTGTTTGGAAAACATCAACCCTATTCACGAACAGAGGACAAGTTTGGGCAAGCCTATTGTTTCTATTGTAGAAGAGGGAGAGAATCATTTTATCAGTATGGAGGAACGCATTTTACCTAGGCAGTTTGAATTTTAGTTATTTACCTAGACACCTAAACTGTTTTATCTAGATACTTAGACACAGATTAACAATGAAGATCATATGAATAAAATACTCCAAGGACAGTAAGTTCTGGAAGCTGTTCAACACTCCCACAGCACTTGTTTAATTTATTGGCAATAGGTTCAAGGTTCATTTATTTACACTATTTACATAAAATTAACATAGGAAGATAAGTATATTTACAACACATGATTATTCGATAAGTAATTACAGTACAGGTTATAAAATGTGTATGGTGGTCAAAGTAGCGAAGGCTTTTTAGTTGACCACCATCTACTTTTAAATAAACAAAGAAATGACACTGAGCGTAACTGAGATATAATAGGAAACGTTTGTAGAGCCTAGGACTAACGTACAGAAAAAAATTACATGTATATAAATTGAATACGTTAGAGATATACTGAACCAAGCGAGACATCTAAACAGGAGAATCTTAGCAAAAGGGAAAAAAACAAAACAAAAACAAAGGGCATATAGACAAACAACCAACAGTAACAGCAACAGCAACCAGCAAAACAAAAAGAAAAGAACAACACATCATCATTAGCAGCAGCAGCGACGACAGAGGCAAAAATATGGGCAGACACTTATTATTATTTTTAATTCTATTATCATTATTAGATAGTTACATACTATATAATTGACCATTAAACAGAGCATATATTATTTGATTAACCAGAGATCAGGTGGGCCTTATAAAGTTTCTTAAACTTATAAATTGTTTTTACTTAATGATTATTAATGATGGTAATGGTGTACTATGCCCGTGAGAATGATGATATGCTAGTCGCTTGGCAACGGGCGAAAGGACGACTGAAAAGAAATCAGAGTTGCCAAGCGACTAGTATATCATGCTTTCACTTCTTTTAATGCCAAGGGGACAGCTTCCCACATGACAGAAGCAGAGTACTTAAAAGTAAATTTGCCTATGTTAGTTCTAACTTTTGGTTGGTAAAAGTTAAGCTTAGCCGGAATTTCTGGTGTTAAGAGTGGACAGTTTATCGAGGTGTTAAAAAGTTATGGAAAATTGCTGGAACAGTAGATGGATTGTTAAATAATTTAAATGCCTGTAAGCAGATTTTGAATTTAACAATGTTTTCAAATTTTAAAACTTCAAGGATTTGATAATATGGTAAAGAGGGCTCATGTTTGTTTGCAAAAAAAAAATACTACGAATACACTTATTTTGCTTAGTACATATCTTATTTAAATTAGTCTGATAATTGTTGCCCCAACACATTGCACCGTAATTAAGATAAGGGTAAATAAGTGCATAATACGATTGTCTTAACATCTTTAAACTCAAGTAATTCCGTAGTTGGTACAGGATTCCAAGGTTTTTAGTCAATTTTCCCTGTACATGTGCTATTTGAGTTTTCCAGTTCAAGTGCTCGTCTAAATAAATGCCTAAATATTTGATACTAGTTTTGCGTTCAATGTTTAAAATATTAATATTGTGTATAGCTGGCTTCTGTGGAGATGTTATTATCATAAAGTTTGTTTTCCTCATGTTAATAGACAGCTTATTGAGATTGCAATAATTAATTACTTTCCCAAGTTCCGAGTTCATAACTGCCTCAAGATCTTTTGATGTTTTAGTAGCATAGATGATATTGGCATCATCAGCAAAAAGTCGAAAGGAAAGCACGTCTGAAGAGTTAGGAAGATCATTTATGTAAAGAATAATTATAATTAGTAGTGAAAATAAAATTTGGATGAGATTTAAATACGGTCAGGCTTATAATGTATTTAACAGTTGCCTTGGTCACCCCTCCCCTACCATTCCTTGCGATAAAAAAATAGAGAAATTAATATTTGTAAATCGTAATCAAAATTTCCACCTAAACAGTTCTTAAATAAACGAGGAAATGGAAAAAAAGTAAGCATTGCAGTTAAAAGTATCGAACGCTTACCAACGATTTTTTTTTTCAGTGATTAAATGAAGCCCATTATGAGCTGAGGATTGATCAAATCATTTATCGGTGTAGTGTTTCGGTATATATGATATAGTTTTCAAGGTTGCTGTTGAGTTTCAGAGATGGTTTTAACTATATCATATCGTTAGTCTGTCTATCATCGTTGAAATAATGTAGAGTTAGACTATAACAATACCCTTTTGAAAGAGTGTGAAAGACAAATTTATTTATTGAAATCAATTAGCTAGGTTGAAGCAATGACAAGTTCCAGTGTAATTAAAAAAGCGGAAGGAGGGCGAAAAAATAATGCATTCTTAATTAACTGTGTACAAAGGCTCTTTTTCA
>OX419341.1:17434725-17454725 GCA_948470475.1 Galaxea fascicularis | reverse complement strand
TCTCAAAAAATACGTGTTGCTGGCGCCATGCCACTCTCATCAGTAACGTCGCGTGAAACGTCCGAAAACTCTTAAATATGTCACCGTGGAACGATTTACTATTTAGGAGCTCAGGTACACAAGAACCAATCTTTCAGTCCTAAACGTGGGGTCGTTAAGTTTAAGTTGCCTAAAAGCTCTGCTGTATCTCACTTATCGCTAGAAGAGGTGCTTGCCGTAAAAATGGAAACCGCAAACGTCAAACGTGACGGCAAGGCCAAAGCCACGTGATATTTTGAGGGTTGCGGTGTACGGTAATCTTGGAAAAACCTGTAGCTAAAGGTCTCTAGTCTTCTGGTCGTTTCCTGAAACATTTTCACAATTGTAAGCCTCCTAACACATGGCCTTCGTGGGAGCGACTTTCCTTCCTTTTCAATGGTGTGAAGAACACAGTTCTTCTTAGCGTTTAAATTGTTTCAGTGATTTTTGTCACAAATAG
Source organism: Galaxea fascicularis (assembly GCA_948470475.1). Classification (NCBI taxonomy): domain Eukaryota; kingdom Metazoa; phylum Cnidaria; class Anthozoa; order Scleractinia; family Euphylliidae; genus Galaxea; species Galaxea fascicularis. The sequence continues at coordinate 17,454,247 of OX419341.1, read as the reverse complement.
AGTTACAAAGACTGCAGGTGCTTGCCAGAGAAGAATAACTTTCTTTTGCTCGGTCATTTTGAGAGGGCAGCGCATTTAGGTGACACCACATTTTTTAACCTTCCTTCCCTGAGATAGTCACAGTAACAGTTTCTTCCCTCTGTAACCCCTCTCTGTCATCCAATTTTTTTACCACCCAGTTTTAGGGTGGTCACGTGATCTGGTCCAACCAGGGTCCCTATCTCGACGACAAGGGAGGAAAAGAAAGAGAGCCTAGGATCGAGGTGGCAAAACGACGACGACAATGAGATAGACAACATAATTCAAGTCTATTTGGAGACTTATTTACAAATGAAGTGCCGCTCGTTGTGAGGACGGCCATAATCAGTGGCTACTTTTAGTTGAGTGGTGAAACAGAGAATTAACTCTGCAGTGTAAATTAAAGTGCTAGAGAAACCCATGATAAACCCACTGGGCGTTAGCCCTAGTAAAGGGTATCAGGGAACCACACGAGGCAAAGAAAAAATTCTTATGACCTCGGTGGGAATCGAACCCACGACCTCCGGATTAGATCTACCGTTGCTCTGCCGACTAAGCTACGAGGTCGGACAGAGAAAGTCGGGGACGATTAAGGTGGTGAATCGCGGCGAAGAGAAAGTAAGGGTACATATATATGTTGTGCCGCGTAGCACTATAAACACAAGTGGTGAAACAGAGAATTAACTCTGCAGTGTAAATTAAAGTGCTAGAGAAACCCATGATAAACCCACTGGGCGTTAGCCCTAGTAAAGGGTATCAGGGAACCACACGAGGCAAAGAAAAAATTCTTATGACCTCGGTGGGAATCGAACCCACGACCTCCGGATTAGATCTACCGTTGCTCTGCCGACTAAGCTACGAGGTCGGACAGAGAAAGTCGGGGACGATTAAGGTGGTGAATCGCGGCGAAGAGAAAGTAAGGGTACATATATATGTTGTGCCGCGTAGCACTATAAACACAAGTGGTGAAACAGAGAATTAACTCTGCAGTGTAAATTAAAGTGCTAGAGAAACCCATGATAAACCCACTGGGCGTTAGCCCTAGTAAAGGGTATCAGGGAACCACACGAGGCAAAGAAAAAATTCTTATGACCTCGGTGGGAATCGAACCCACGACCTCCGGATTAGATCTACCGTTGCTCTGCCGACTAAGCTACGAGGTCGGACAGAGAAAGTCGGGGACGATTAAGGTGGTGAATCGCGGCGAAGAGAAAGTAAGGGTACATATATATGTTGTGCCGCGTAGCACTATAAACACAAGTGGTGAAACAGAGAATTAACTCTGCAGTGTAAATTAAAGTGCTAGAGAAACCCATGATAAACCCACTGGGCGTTAGCCCTAGTAAAGGGTATCAGGGAACCACACGAGGCAAAGAAAAAATTCTTATGACCTCGGTGGGAATCGAACCCACGACCTCCGGATTAGATCTACCGTTGCTCTGCCGACTAAGCTACGAGGTCGGACAGAGAAAGTCGGGGACGATTAAGGTGGTGAATCGCGGCGAAGAGAAAGTAAGGGTACATATATATGTTGTGCCGCGTAGCACTATAAACACAAGTGGTGAAACAGAGAATTAACTCTGCAGTGTAAATTAAAGTGCTAGAGAAACCCATGATAAACCCACTGGGCGTTAGCCCTAGTAAAGGGTATCAGGGAACCACACGAGGCAAAGAAAAAATTCTTATGACCTCGGTGGGAATCGAACCCACGACCTCCGGATTAGATCTACCGTTGCTCTGCCGACTAAGCTACGAGGTCGGACAGAGAAAGTCGGGGACGATTAAGGTGGTGAATCGCGGCGAAGAGAAAGTAAGGGTACATATATATGTTGTGCCGCGTAGCACTATAAACACAAGTGGTGAAACAGAGAATTAACTCTGCAGTGTAAATTAAAGTGCTAGAGAAACCCATGATAAACCCACTGGGCGTTAGCCCTAGTAAAGGGTATCAGGGAACCACACGAGGCAAAGAAAAAATTCTTATGACCTCGGTGGGAATCGAACCCACGACCTCCGGATTAGATCTACCGTTGCTCTGCCGACTAAGCTACGAGGTCGGACAGAGAAAGTCGGGGACGATTAAGGTGGTGAATCGCGGCGAAGAGAAAGTAAGGGTACATATATATGTTGTGCCGCGTAGCACTATAAACACAAGTGGTGAAACAGAGAATTAACTCTGCAGTGTAAATTAAAGTGCTAGAGAAACCCATGATAAACCCACTGGGCGTTAGCCCTAGTAAAGGGTATCAGGGAACCACACGAGGCAAAGAAAAAATTCTTATGACCTCGGTGGGAATCGAACCCACGACCTCCGGATTAGATCTACCGTTGCTCTGCCGACTAAGCTACGAGGTCGGACAGAGAAAGTCGGGGACGATTAAGGTGGTGAATCGCGGCGAAGAGAAAGTAAGGGTACATATATATGTTGTGCCGCGTAGCACTATAAACACAAGTGGTGAAACAGAGAATTAACTCTGCAGTGTAAATTAAAGTGCTAGAGAAACCCATGATAAACCCACTGGGCGTTAGCCCTAGTAAAGGGTATCAGGGAACCACACGAGGCAAAGAAAAAATTCTTATGACCTCGGTGGGAATCGAACCCACGACCTCCGGATTAGATCTACCGTTGCTCTGCCGACTAAGCTACGAGGTCGGACAGAGAAAGTCGGGGACGATTAAGGTGGTGAATCGCGGCGAAGAGAAAGTAAGGGTACATATATATGTTGTGCCGCGTAGCACTATAAACACAAGTGGTGAAACAGAGAATTAACTCTGCAGTGTAAATTAAAGTGCTAGAGAAACCCATGATAAACCCACTGGGCGTTAGCCCTAGTAAAGGGTATCAGGGAACCACACGAGGCAAAGAAAAAATTCTTATGACCTCGGTGGGAATCGAACCCACGACCTCCGGATTAGATCTACCGTTGCTCTGCCGACTAAGCTAGGAGGTCGGACAGAGAAAGTCGGGGACGATTAAGGTGGTGAATCGCGGCGAAGAGAAAGTAAGGGTACATATATATGTTGTGCCGCGTAGCACTATAAACACAAGTGGTGAAACAGAGAATTAACTCTGCAGTGTAAATTAAAGTGCTAGAGAAACCCATGATAAACCCACTGGGCGTTAGCCCTAGTAAAGGGTATCAGGGAACCACACGAGGCAAAGAAAAAATTCTTATGACCTCGGTGGGAATCGAACCCACGACCTCCGGATTAGATCTACCGTTGCTCTGCCGACTAAGCTACGAGGTCGGACAGAGAAAGTCGGGGACGATTAAGGTGGTGAATCGCGGCGAAGAGAAAGTAAGGGTACATATATATGTTGTGCCGCGTAGCACTATAAACACAAGTGGTGAAACAGAGAATTAACTCTGCAGTGTAAATTAAAGTGCTAGAGAAACCCATGATAAACCCACTGGGCGTTAGCCCTAGTAAAGGGTATCAGGGAACCACACGAGGCAAAGAAAAAATTCTTATGACCTCGGTGGGAATCGAACCCACGACCTCCGGATTAGATCTACCGTTGCTCTGCCGACTAAGCTACGAGGTCGGACAGAGAAAGTCGGGGACGATTAAGGTGGTGAATCGCGGCGAAGAGAAAGTAAGGGTACATATATATGTTGTGCCGCGTAGCACTATAAACACAAGTGGTGAAACAGAGAATTAACTCTGCAGTGTAAATTAAAGTGCTAGAGAAACCCATGATAAACCCACTGGGCGTTAGCCCTAGTAAAGGGTATCAGGGAACCACACGAGGCAAAGAAAAAATTCTTATGACCTCGGTGGGAATCGAACCCACGACCTCCGGATTAGATCTACCGTTGCTCTGCCGACTAAGCTACGAGGTCGGACAGAGAAAGTCGGGGACGATTAAGGTGGTGAATCGCGGCGAAGAGAAAGTAAGGGTACATATATATGTTGTGCCGCGTAGCACTATAAACACAAGTGGTGAAACAGAGAATTAACTCTGCAGTGTAAATTAAAGTGCTAGAGAAACCCATGATAAACCCACTGGGCGTTAGCCCTAGTAAAGGGTATCAGGGAACCACACGAGGCAAAGAAAAAATTCTTATGACCTCGGTGGGAATCGAACCCACGACCTCCGGATTAGATCTACCGTTGCTCTGCCGACTAAGCTACGAGGTCGGACAGAGAAAGTCGGGGACGATTAAGGTGGTGAATCGCGGCGAAGAGAAAGTAAGGGTACATATATATGTTGTGCCGCGTAGCACTATAAACACAAGTGGTGAAACAGAGAATTAACTCTGCAGTGTAAATTAAAGTGCTAGAGAAACCCATGATAAACCCACTGGGCGTTAGCCCTAGTAAAGGGTATCAGGGAACCACACGAGGCAAAGAAAAAATTCTTATGACCTCGGTGGGAATCGAACCCACGACCTCCGGATTAGATCTACCGTTGCTCTGCCGACTAAGCTACGAGGTCGGACAGAGAAAGTCGGGGACGATTAAGGTGGTGAATCGCGGCGAAGAGAAAGTAAGGGTACATATATATGTTGTGCCGCGTAGCACTATAAACACAAGTGGTGAAACAGAGAATTAACTCTGCAGTGTAAATTAAAGTGCTAGAGAAACCCATGATAAACCCACTGGGCGTTAGCCCTAGTAAAGGGTATCAGGGAACCACACGAGGCAAAGAAAAAATTCTTATGACCTCGGTGGGAATCGAACCCACGACCTCCGGATTAGATCTACCGTTGCTCTGCCGACTAAGCTACGAGGTCGGACAGAGAAAGTCGGGGACGATTAAGGTGGTGAATCGCGGCGAAGAGAAAGTAAGGGTACATATATATGTTGTGCCGCGTAGCACTATAAACACAAGTGGTGAAACAGAGAATTAACTCTGCAGTGTAAATTAAAGTGCTAGAGAAACCCATGATAAACCCACTGGGCGTTAGCCCTAGTAAAGGGTATCAGGGAACCACACGAGGCAAAGAAAAAATTCTTATGACCTCGGTGGGAATCGAACCCACGACCTCCGGATTAGATCTACCGTTGCTCTGCCGACTAAGCTACGAGGTCGGACAGAGAAAGTCGGGGACGATTAAGGTGGTGAATCGCGGCGAAGAGAAAGTAAGGGTACATATATATGTTGTGCCGCGTAGCACTATAAACACAAGTGGTGAAACAGAGAATTAACTCTGCAGTGTAAATTAAAGTGCTAGAGAAACCCATGATAAACCCACTGGGCGTTAGCCCTAGTAAAGGGTATCAGGGAACCACACGAGGCAAAGAAAAAATTCTTATGACCTCGGTGGGAATCGAACCCACGACCTCCGGATTAGATCTACCGTTGCTCTGCCGACTAAGGTACGAGGTCGGACAGAGAAAGTCGGGGACGATTAAGGTGGTGAATCGCGGCGAAGAGAAAGTAAGGGTACATATATATGTTGTGCCGCGTAGCACTATAAACACAAGTGGTGAAACAGAGAATTAACTCTGCAGTGTAAATTAAAGTGCTAGAGAAACCCATGATAAACCCACTGGGCGTTAGCCCTAGTAAAGGGTATCAGGGAACCACACGAGGCAAAGAAAAAATTCTTATGACCTCGGTGGGAATCGAACCCACGACCTCCGGATTAGATCTACCGTTGCTCTGCCGACTAAGCTACGAGGTCGGACAGAGAAAGTCGGGGACGATTAAGGTGGTGAATCGCGGCGAAGAGAAAGTAAGGGTACATATATATGTTGTGCCGCGTAGCACTATAAACACAAGTGGTGAAACAGAGAATTAACTCTGCAGTGTAGATTAAAGTTTCGAAACTATGTTATACATCGTGTCTTGATATTATCCAAAACAGAGGAAGGCGAAATGCTGTGAGTGAGGACTGCTTCTTGCTTTGAGAGCAGATGCCACCACACCTTATCAGTAAATAATGTACTTGTTACCGACCAAGTTTGACTATATCATGCTTCAATACTCGCCTAGTTCTACAAGAACAGCAAATTCTGTCAAACAAGACCTCCATCCCTCCCCTCCCCCTCCACTCTCACTCAGTACAGCGGTCGCAGATGGATGTAAAACGCCTGATCTTGATGTGAATGAGATGGTTTAAATCTCTTAAGTTAGTCTTCATCCTTTTAGGTTGCTAGGCCTTAGCATTTAACGACATTTAATTAGCCACATTGAGTTGGAGACTGCCACTGATTCCGTACCCTGCTTCAATTTAAAAAAATTACCGGTACTGATAGAACTATTCTTTCTTTAACTTTTAAGGATTTGGGTTGCGCTTGAATCAGTCAGAGGAATACAATCTGCGTCGTGAGTTGTTAGAAAGTATGGATGTCATGGTTCGCCCTGTCAAGTCACATTCCGAAGCTGTCAATGTGTCGTTTTCTTTGATTGTCAGGTCGTTAAGTGACTTGGTAAGTAAACAATGCTGGTAATTGGCCTCATCATTGGGTAAACATGAAGATGTAATTAGCTCAAAGGACTGAGTTTTCGGTGTTTGTAAAACTACTTTGAGATAAAAATCTATCAACAGTTTGGTAGTTAACCATATTACAGGCGACGGGGTATACTATGCCAAAGGAGGAAGGGCACTCTGCGGATTCCGCTTGCAACTGGGAACGCAGTTTTCTCTCACTTTTCTTCTGTTTTTCGTTGCGTTTTAGGGAATATTTGTTATTTGATACGAAATTCTACCTATTTGGCATCCATTATTTGTAATGCCTTATGTACGTTATTAGTACTAATTTTCGCGGTCACCTTATTTCACAAAAATGGAGGGGGAATATTTCGCGAGACTTAAATTTCGCGATTTGACAGAAAAGCCATGTCAAAGGGAATGAAATTTTTGCGAAAAGTGAGGATCCACGTAGTCTCATTTTATTTTCTCTGGAGCGGCCACTTCCGGTAACAGCCAGCCTCGCGCCAGGTTTTCTGGATTTAGATTTCCCATGAGCGCGCGCGCGTTCTGTTGTGTTTAAGTTTATTTGCTCTAACCAAAATTCTCACTACAATATCTTAAAGTACAGTGACAAAATAGAACCGTAGCAATAACAATAAAACGCGCCTAATAAAATGATTGTCATTGACAAAGAACTTCGTTAATAAGCCCCTCTTGCATGTCGCATACAGTCCAAAATTTACGATATATATGACAATGCCTAAAAGGCATTTAGCATTTATATGTGAATATAGCACCTTTAACGTCTTTAAACGGGTCGTCAGGAGGGCGATTTGCTTTTCCGTTTACAAGCTTAGTTATTTCTGCTTTCTTCCATCCTTTCGCCATGTGGTGCTTTGCTTCACTGCTTGGCATGTGGTTGTAAAGGCGTACCATCCAGAATACGCACGTAAACACACTTTTAAGTTAACCAAATTAAAGGTTTTGCACCAAGGGAATAAAAATTTTGCGGGATTTAAATTTGACATTCTTTTTGAAATCACAAAAATCGCGAAAACTAAGTCCCGCCAAAAGTAGTATAGGAATAAGGTAACTTTTTTCCCGAAGTAGCTTCTAGAGCACCGTTTTTTTTTTCTGTTTTTGTTGTTTTGTTTTGTTTTGTTTTGTTTTTTTACCTGCCCTGGATATATATTGTCTAACTGACAGCGGATTATCAACCATCCTTGATTCTCCTACGCATGTATTTGCTGTGCTAAATGAGTAAAGAACACGGGCCTACTTGTGCATTGTATAAAATAAGTATTTTGTGCCAATAAACCATTTCTACTGGCCAGGTAATTAAGCAATATAAGCTCAGCTTCTCTCACAATTAATTATCCAATAGCGGTTTCTTTTTGCTTTCAGGAAAACAAGCGGCAAATGCTAATTACAAGTATCTGGATTTCCCAGGTTAGTGTCTCAGGATAGTCTGTACTAATTATCACCTTACTATATCCTTAAAATTCTCCATTCAGTTTCGAATTCAAAGTCCTCTGCCATTGAGAAAACAATAAAGCCAAAGAATGACTGATGTATATGGAATAAATCATATATGTCTGTGGAAATGAAATCAAATGAAGAATGGTCCTGGCAGTTGTAAACATAATTTATGCAATTGTGTTTAAAAGAGGCCTGACAAAAAAAAAATCAGGATTTCAACAGGGTTTGAGCCCGAGACCTTGCGATACCCGTGCGATGCTCTAACCAACTGAGTTATGAAGCCACTGACGTTGGGAGCACGTCAATTGTGGATTATATGTTCCCGTGAAAAGGATGAATGTCAATGATGTATAGGAATAAATCAGATATATGAACTACGGAAATGAAATCACATGAAGAATGATCCTCGCCATTCACAATACCCGTCCAAAATAACAAATGTTTTATGATGTGAGCAAACTCGTTTGAAGAAATATAAAAAAATACAAATGGAAGTCTAAATTAACCCTATTTAACCTGGCATCGGTGCACATATTACCTGCGATGTGTTTGAACATGCGGATAAAATTATTCGTATTTAAGGAAACGGCAACAAACGTCTTGACCTCGTGAAAAGTATCTGATAATTATTTGGTATTTTGCATACCATTCCAGTAACGTTAATTACCCAGTGATTCTGAGGAAACAGCAAGAAGGTGATTCCAAGCCGGTGGCATTTCAGAAATAATGACGTGATTCTGTCCACTCTCTTTTAGTTCAGCTTTTTACCACCTTAGCTAGGATTTATTTTTCTAACAGGAGAGAAAAAAGGGCAAAACATTGTTAATGGGTTCTGTTTTCCTCCTGGCTTGACAGAAGTGGCACAATCCTTTTCTTGCTTGGGACAAAAACAAGTATGGAGGCATTGACCGTATCCATGTCAGTCCCAAGGAAATATGGGTTCCTGATATTATCTTGTACAACAAGTAAGTTCAACCTGCTTAAACTACAAATCGAATTTTATCCATGACACAGCAGCCACTGGCAACCACTGACTCGGAGTTCATCATCTGAGTCATCCACTTTTACTTTTGTTGTCATTTCACTGCTATGACCGTTGCCACTATCACGCCATTCCACTTTTTTTACCACTGCTTACGTGTACTTTCATTTCAATTTATAAGAACATTTGAAGCAAGATGGAGTATGGCGACATGCAGAGCTTTATTGATTTCTTGATTTATTTTATTATTTTTTTTTTTTACACTCACCCTAACTGGAATCTAGGCTAAAATTATCATGTGCTGAATTCATTTCCTATGTAGAAGCTTTCGAAAATGAAGCAAATGAGACAAATAATCCTTAATTAGGCGGAGGCGTCTTGTAAAGGCTCTTATCGAAAGTGGTCTATGAGGATATATATTTTTTTAGTAAAAGCATAAGATAGCAATTCTGATAGCAATCAGTTCTAACAGTCCGGTTTCTTTCCAAAAAGGAACATATGGTTTCGCTCGAAAAAAAAATTAAATCACCATCACTGTCCATAACCGCATCAATGTCAAGGTCACATTCATAATCATAGCTACCGTTATTCTTATTCTTGTTTTATTATTGTAATACTGGTAATACAAGCTCCTGGCTGCCACTACTACGATTACGATATTTGCCATTGCAGAAATTCTCATAAATCAAACAACATTTTTTTTTTCAATTTTACTAACAGTTTCGAAAAACCTCTGTCTAAACGTGTTTGTAATATTTAAAAGATTTGCGTGGATTATAAGAATTTCTGTGTTGTTGCTGTCGTCTTGACCATTTGCCATCGCCATTTGAACCTCAACTGCGCATGCAAATGTTCCCGTGTTCACTGTCATTGTCGCTGTCATTATCTTTCAAGATATTTCATGGTCGTTATTTCATTCATTATCTCATTAATTTATCAGCTGCGAAAGAGAATCAAGAAACGACAATAATCAGAAGAAATAAATACATTTCTCTTTTCATTTTCCAGCGCCTTTAATAATCAGGGCTTATTTAGCTGCCCTATCATATCTCTATTAACCTGAAGCTAAGATCAAAGTGATGCAACAATTACTGCATTGAGATAGAGTGATACGGTATATTTCTAGAGCGCTGTAAACGAGTGAAAGCTGTGATTTATTATGAGCCATCTCCATTTATCTGAAGCTACGATCAAATTGATGTAACAACTACTGCATTATGATGATAATGAGGTGGTAAATGTCTAGCGCAGTAACTGAATGAAAGCTGCGATTTATCCAATACCGTCACGCGCAAACATAGTAAAACAAATTACTAGTTCGTATGCTGTACAACTGAGCTATAGAAGGCTTTAGTCCATTACTGCGTTGTTTTCATTTTAATCATTTCCCTGTAAATATTTAATTCTCTATAGGTGTATCTTAATTAGTGTCCCCAATTAGTCTTATGAGGCTAAACAAATCGACACTTAAATAAAGGTTTTACTAACTTACTTACTTACTTACTTACTTACTTACTTTTCTGATCATTGGTCATTCCATCCGGCATATATTCAAATTTTTCCATCTATCTACTGCAAATTTTACCTCTCTCATAGTGGAGATAACAAGGTCTTCCAAGCAGGCCACACTGAACTCTTCAAGACATGGGTGGTACTGCAGAGCAATGGAATATGCACGTGGAATTCACCGGCAAATGTAGAGAGCGAATGTGACATCAATATTGGCTCGTTTCCTTTTGATCAGCAAAACTGTTCATTTGTGTTTGGTTCCGCGACATATGAAAGCGAGGCACTAGCCATTCTTTCAGTGCAACCGAAGGAAGATGCAATTTTTGAGTCAGGTAAAGAAAGACTAAAAGTTCAAACGAATTCTACGACTGGGAAAAATATTGGAACCAAGACTGAACCCCAGTAACTCTTTAAATCCACTAAAGTCGAAGGCGTTTTGGTGATATTAATTTTCATCAACCTGAATACCCATTCGATGTAATGTGTTGTAGGTAAAAATGAAATTCAGGTTAAAATGATTTCAACCTAGTTTGATTTTATAATTTCCTTTGTCTCCTTGAATAGGGGCGATCCGCACTAGCGACAATTTTGTTTGTTGTCGCGAGAATGTTGCACCGCGTAATATGATCGCGACAATATCGCGGCAATTTCTGATCCGCATTTGCATCCCAGACACAGGCGTTTTTGAATGACATTTGTGTTTTCTTGTTCCTTGACCATTTATCGTACACCTTTCGGCCCGCTTCATCCAAATCGGTCAGTGACTCCGACGAGCTGGTTTGTTGGCTAGAACCTGGGCTCGGAGTAGCGCTAGCGCTGCAAGACATCGACGAACTCTGCGAACTCCCCCAAAAATCTACGTTGATGGGCCCATACTGGACTTGGGATGGAGTTAATGAGTAATGATAATGTGGCTGCATCGGGCGTTGATTTGGGTCTTCAAAACCGCTTCTGGAAGGGTAAAAATCGCCTCCAAAGTTGAAGGGAAAATTTCCGTGCGCCATTGTTTGATACTTCACGCGCTTTACTGCATCGCATTATTTGACATTCAGTTCTTATCAAAGTTATTTTAACTTCGTTCGTCGCACATTGGCGTGCCCCTGAGGCAGGCCGACGGAACGTTTGAAGTTTGTTCGGTGCAGCAAAATTTTGTCGCGTTGCGAAATTACGTCCGCACTGGCGATGTGACTTGATTGACAAATTCTGTCAGTCATTGCACCTTATCAACACAGACTTGTCGCTAGTGCGGATCGGCCCTAAACGGAAACACGACAAATTACTGACATGACCTAATGACAGTAGAGAAAACATATTTCATAGCATAGTGGAGGTAGGATGGTCGAGTGGTCTAGGGCATTGATTTCAATGTGGTGACCCGGGTTCAAATCCCGCTCTAGCCACTACCTGGTTTGTTCTGGGTGTGTGCCTGGATTAACTCCTCAATCATCCTTGTAAATAGACAACTGGCCTGCCTCCAGCCAGTTGGGATTCTTAACTCTGTTGTGTTCATTCATATTATTTGATTCATTGTCCCTGAAAAGCCTCTCTAGGGGACTGGTCAATTAAGTATTTATTTATTTATTTCGCTCACTTTAAGGACTTCCTGCCACCATGAGACACGGTAGTAGATTAACATCAAATAGAACCCCTTGGTTGCCCATTTCTTTTGTCACTTGAACTTAGCTCTTGAAAACATTAAGATTATTTGAGAATGAACATACTAGAAGGGTGAGCTATACATATATATCAGGGTCAGCAATGAACAGAAAGAAAATCTTTCTTTTGGCGATCAGGCACATCATCAAAATTTATAGATGTTATTTTGAGGATCCAGCAGCCTGCGAACGCAGACGTATTTCCGGTTGTCGCTTCTCTCCGCCCGAAAAGCAACGACCCCGCCCAGCTACTGTGTTTATTCGTAATTTGTATATTACGTGTATTTCATTCATTCATACCCAACAGTGCAGATAAACTTTGGTTAGTGTATTTGTTGTTCTATGATAATTTAACATTTAAAGCATCACATGCACATAGTTTCTACTAACTAAGTTACCTTTCTTGGTGTTCTGTAGATAGCAATGGTGAGTGGCATATCCTACGCACATTTGAAGAGGTTTACAAAAAACGACGCCATCCAAACGACCCTGGCATGTACTGGTTTATCAAGTTCACCCTGGAAATCCAGCGAAAGTGGATGTACTATGTCACCTTTTTGATCGTGCCATGTATCATTTGCACATTATTGGTTCTTTTCGGCTTTATGATTCCTCCTGAAAATGGCGAGAGGATTGGGTTCTGTTCAACCATTATGATCGCAGTTAGTGTGTTTCTCCTCCTTATCTCTGAAATGCTGCCAGAAAAGTCAGACACGCTGCCAATACTGGGAGTATACTACGCAATAACGATGGCGGAGATTGCATTTGCGTTAATAGCCACGATTCTTGTGCTTAGAGCTTATCACTCAACTAGTGAGCCACCTGCGTGTTTCAAAGCTTTGTATCGAGCATGCAAGACAAAGAAGCTTGAAAGAAAAACCAAGGTCAGCATGACAAAATTTCTCAAGCGAAACGCTGTTAACAGTGGTGAGATCGCCCCAACAGAAAACGATGCAGTAGAAATATCCATGGTTCAAGGTTCTGCTGCCTCCAGCGACCCAGAAAATAAGCCAATCATAAACAGTGATGAACTCAGTGATGATGATAAAAAGAAAATATGGCGGTCCATTGCTGTGTTTTTCGATCGGCTCTTTTTCTGCCTGTTTTTGCTGGTGTTTCTTTGCTCTTGTGGCTACTTAATGATGTACCGCCCTGAGTTTAGTTTAGACGGTGACGAGATCTTGAACCCCCAGTTTAAGAAGAAGTAAATACTATCGTCATACTACGGAAAACGTTCTCTGAGATAACTAGCCTCTAACATATGGAAACATTTCCTGCCAAACTAAGAAAAGTGACCTCTCTTTCAGCAGGAGCACTACTCACTTGACACTTGCATTGGCGATACGACGAAACTTGGACAGTGTGGTTTCTTCGAACTTCTTCGAACAGCGGCTCCCTGATACCCTTTACTAGGGCTAACGCTCATTGGGTTTTTCATGGGTTTCTCTTAGCACTTTAATTTACACTTCAGAGTTAATTCACAAGAACTACTTCAGCGCTAATGAAAACACCGATAAATTCCAAACGATAGATGCAAAACGTTGTCCACATACAAAATTGCAGTCCAGCCGCCTTGGGCAGCGGTCATTGGGTCCAAACTAGCTAATCTCGGACCAATACGTTTCCAGAGTCGTCCGGTTTTAAATTAGTTGACTAACAACCTTGTTGATAAAGATGCACATGTAAGTCGGACACCATTTCCAAAATTCGAGTTCGTGTCTCATCGGGGTATCCAAACACCTCGAAACAATAAAAGCACTCGGTCGTAGTTGGAAACAACTTCTCACTCTTAAACAAAGAACTGAATAAACAAAGACGTCCGTTTTGAATTGTTTGCGGCGTTGTGTCTTTTCTATTCTTGTACACTAATATTATGTTTGAATAAGTGTGAATAAACTGAACTGCACACAGAAATATGTTGTCTCTCACAGCAATTCTCGTTAATTAAAAAATTGCAGACTTTAAACCGATTAAAATCGGTGTACGGCTGACAAATGTTTTTCTGAAATCCGTTTGTTTGTCTGCTGTTATTGCCAATCTGTTATCATTAACAATGATGTCAAAAATAATACCACCCACTCCTTGTAGTCAAGGTTTGTAGCTTGCAACATTGGTAATTGATCGAAGTCAAGAATAAAACCATTCTCAACCATTTGCAGTTTATCACCTGAGTTGATTCATGGCTTATTGTGCCGCAGTCACTTTTCTCAACGAAACGTTAGGTCAATTTCGCTCAACGTTTCTCGATGCTATTGTAATAAGGACATCGATGGCAGTTTTCTATCGTCTTTACTTTTATAGATCACAGAAATGACACCATAAAATAGGCAAAACATGGCGAGCAAATTTCTTTTTGAACTTTTGTTTTTGGGTGGTGTCGAAGAGTACCCACTTTGGGGTTTTGCCATTTTGTTTTGTCGTGGAATATTTCGGTTTGATAAGGCTAAAATGTCACCGATACAAGTTAGAAAATCTGTGAATCAGCCAAAGCACATAACCGGTTGTGATGTTAGATTTAAAAGTGGGACACTGGGACTACTGTTAATCTAATTTAGTGGCCGTTTACACTTATTTGTATTGAAATGTAATTAAACTGTGATGAAGCAAAAGTTCGGCTCATCCTCTGTGTAAGAACCTGTGAAACTCACGAGTGACGTAAAACAAAGAAAACAAAACATTATAAACAATAGCGTACAGCAAAACAATACCTCATAAAACAAAGAAAACCTCGCTAGGTTTTAACACCGAGGATGACCCAAAAGTTCGTTTGTCGTTTGTGCTCGCCAATGTAGTCCCTTGACCCACAAAGGCCGATGATATTTCGAAAATGTACGTTGCACTTGATTGAATGGTGGCTGTGGCTCTGCAGCAATACAGTAAAAAATTTATAATCAGAGTCCTGGCTCGAGTCCTGGCATTGATATTAGTTTATCTGTAAATGCCGTACAAATATAAGGAAAGAACTGTGGAGCTCCTCTTTTAGCCGGGCTTGCCTACATATATATTACTGACTGAACACAGGCGAGCGACGAGAAATGGTGACCTCAACAATAGCATTGCTGAACACCATTTACAGACAAACCACAGAATCGACTGGGACTCTGATGAATGCGTTACATACAGTAATAATTACTACCAACGGATCGTACTGGAAAGCTGGTTTACTAGCTTAGAACAGACACCACTAAACCGTTGCCTCCAACTTCCCGCTCCTTGCAAACGACTTGTCGACGACATAAACAACAGGCAAACAACAGACTGACCAATCAAAACACAAGTACAGACATTAGACTAACAAAAGACGGATCCAAACGCACCAATCACTGTTTACAACAGACAACAGCAGACCAAATAATTTTACTAACAATACAGTGGGGGGGGGGGGGACAGGGGGGTCAGAACCTCCCGCCTCCCGTACCCTGCTCTCCCGCTTCCCGTACCTTTATCTCCCGCCTCCCGCCCTTTTCCGTGCTGCTCCCGTCCCCTGTAAATTGGCAGAGTCGAAACACATCTTAGTCATTTAGCGTCACAATTCTCAAGCATAGAGTTCTAAAGTGTGACGTCACAAAAAATTAAATTTGTGAAATTATGGGATTGGGCGCCATTTTCGAATGGAGTATCCTTAAAAAGGGTCCTTGCCAAAAATTAGCTCTTAATTGTAATTCCCAGCCGAAAATTTGATACTGCCCCATACAAATCTCTCTAATTTTGAGTCAGTTCTAAACTGAAGGAACTGAAACAAATTTTGAAGGGTTTGTATTGATCCCTTATATCTCTACTGGGAATTGCAATTCGGAGCTAATTTTGGGACGAGGGCGTCTTTCAGGATGCTCTATAAGAATATGGCATCATATTTCATAATTTCAAAAATTTATTTTTGTGACGTCATCACTTTAGAACTTTATTTCCTTTGTTTTTAAATAACTTAAAAAGTTTACCACTGCCATATGTTTCAATTGAATGAAGTTTTCACCTACTTGTTTATCTTCTTTGAGTTTTACAATTTCAGTCTATTTTCATCGGCTCTTCAGATTTGTTTCTGAAATCCGTTTTCAGTGACGACGGTCTAAAAAGTTAATTCAAAATTGTCTAGTGTTCTTATAAAGTATACGCATTTCCAGTAACCAGTCAGGCTTTATTGGGATCAGACAATTAAATCATGGAAGTAGGATTTGACGGAATTGCAAGCAAACGTCCCAGGCGGATTTCAGATATGCATTATTGTTAGTTATTGTTTGGGAAATCTAAAAGACGTCTTCCATGTGCCTAGGTGGGTGCACTGGTCTCCTTCTGCTCCAAATGGTCGTTAGAATCGATTTGGACTTGTCTAAAACAAAAAACTGGGTCGTAAAACGAACCACTCCACACTCTCTAGCGCGCTCATTAAAGCAGCATTCAGTTGCGGCATTTCTAGACCACGCGGTGAAATCTTTGGTTCGTTCTGACTCACGGTCGTAAGGAGCAAGCTCCCAAGAAAGTCTTCCATGTACTGACCTTTCACTGCCGCACCGAAAAATACTGACACCTAATAAAATTGTCTTCGACGACATTGATTTGAGAGCGGCTGCTCGCCTCACCTTTTTGCAATTTGACAGCTTAGTACAGCTTTATTATGCGACACATGGGCACTCATGCCGCTTGACATTTCATGGCCTCTGACGCAACCACTGTAAACGGGTTTACTTTTTCACCGGAAGTAAGCCTGTTTTTCAGCCCAAGCGCAAATTTTCGTTTGCTCGTTTGCTCAGAAGTCTCAGAAATGACCGAGAAGACGTTAAATGCAAGTCAAATATATTTTGGGTTCTTGTTTTTGAAAGTATTGTAACATATTGTTGAATTAAAAAAAATTAACGTTTCGCATTTCTCTCCCGCTTCCCGTCCTCTTAGAACTCCCGCTTCCCGCCCTTTCCTCTCCCGCCTCCCGTACCCCTCCCGCCCCCTATTCTCCCGGGCTCCCACCCCCCTGTCCCCCCCCCCCCACAATACACGTATATACATTAGTACGGTGGTCCACAGGGGCAAAACACAACTCAATTTCCTTTCTGAAACACGACAATCCTTTTCAGAACACAACAATCTTTTTTGGAACACAACAATCTTTTTGAGAACACTACAATTGTTTTCAGAACACAACAATCTTTTCCAGAACACAACAACCTATTTCAGAACACAACAATTTTTTTCAGAACACAACACAATTTTCTGGTTCACAACGACAAATTAGAACACAACAAAATTTCGTGAAACACAACAAAATTTCAAAGTACTGGTAACTAGCCCTGACGCTGAAAACGATTGGAACCTGGGACTACTACGGGTGAACTGTAAAAGCGCTATTTTTGACGAGTGTGTCGAAAACGAAGACCAAAGACCGAAGACCGAAGACTACCATTACCACCAAAATATGTTTAATGGCCCGCGTGCTACGAAGCCCGCGAAAATATTCCACCCGCGATATTTTTATTTCCAGTCAAATCTAACGCATCGCACTCCCCCAGCGCAGCGGAGTGCATGTGGACAAAAGGACCATCCCTCCCCCGAGTAAGTACCCCTTTCGCCGAGCAGCCGCGGTCACTAAGCCAGAGTATTTGAATCTCGTATACCGAAACTGTGTTTCACGCATCATAGAGTCGCCGAATTGGTCAAATTTGAGCGGTGAAACGAGCGATTCCCCGTTCGTGTTGGTCGAACTTTCGGGCACGTTGGCGAAAAAAGAAAGGAAATTTATCTACGCGGCTGCTGCTGGCAATTTGAAGCGGATACTCCGCTGTTTTGGGAATTTATTGGCCTTCGAGCGGTGACTGGTTCGATCTCGAGTCTCCGGCCTTCCCTTTATTTAGAATGGACAGTGACCTGTGATTTGAAAAAAGCGAGGATATTGCATTTAGACGTTCCAGGAAGGGACAAGAAACAGTAGAGTGAAGGTAGGAAAGCTTTATTTGACTAGAATATAAATATTTCCACCGCTACTCGGTTCGTTGGAATTCTAGGTTTTTAACGGTCAATTTTTATTTATCAACTTTTGATGACACACACCACGATTGGGCTGCCTGTGGTTTCAAGGGAAGCCACAGAAGAATTCATTGCCGCATTTTGGGAAAGGTGTGTACTGTTGCCATGGCAACGGAGCTAGTGAAAGACTTGGCTTAAAAAATGGTTTATGTTCATTTAAAAAAAATCCAGTCGTTAGATTTTTGTCATCATTTGCCCACTACGAATTCACGTAAAATCCCTTCTGTCAACACTGTTCTAATAAAATTTTGACAGAGACGGTTTTCGTAATTCGCCATGTACCGTTTTTATTCCATTTTCTGTATTATTTAAAATTCCCTCTGTCAAAATTCAGATTTTTTTGTGATATATCATTCATGTGGTTACTGAACTAATTTTTTGCCAAATTTCTTTAAATTCTAACAACTGGGTTGTTTGAAATCGGCATGTTTTTGCAAAAGCGCTCGGTCTCAATTTTTCGAGCAACTGCGCATGTGCACCCTTTAACTTGGCTCCTTAGCGTTCTCGACCCCACACGTCTTCTCAGGCTTCGCGCCTCGAAGGCTCTGGGAAACTCCATATTGATCGTAGCCAAAATCTGGCTATAAAGACTTCAAAGCGCATGTTCGACAAACAATCCGAAATCCGAAATGGCGTGACTCTTTGACAAGGTTTTGGATTTTGCGTTGAGAAAAGCTGGCAAACACAGCGATTTCAGCTTGAAAGCTCAACAGAGGGAAATAATTGAAACAATCACGTGTTTAAAAGGATTCGGGAAGTCACTCGTTTTCCATTTGAAAAGTGATGTGTTCCGTATGTTTGACTTCGTGGAGTGTGAAGGACCGCCTGTGAAAGGGAAGGCAATCACTAAATGCTAAATGCTCCCTTTTTTTGGCCGTTTTAAACCTTTGACGCGTGCCTGTTTTCCGTATATTTGTATAAATCAAGCTTAGGTTACACGTAAGCTTATGATAACAACATGCGGCAGTGATCAACCATTGTAAGCTTTCCAAATTAAGTTCCTCTCAAACGGGAATACTTAAGGACACATTGTGTAATACCAAAGTTTAAATGTACGTCAAATCATAGGGATTTTAGTTTCAATCCCCAGACTATGTTAGTTAAACTAGTACAAAAATGAATTGTGCGTTGGATTTACAAGACAGTGCCATTATATTTACAAAGTTCTTATATGTATCATAAATTTATTTCCGTTAGTTTTTTTACCCACTTATCCCTTTATAAATTTGAATAACGGCTAACGGAATCTACTAGGATTGTTAGAGGTAGTCTGTTTTGTTGTTGTTGTTGTTGTTGTTGTTGTTGTTTTTAGTAAAGACACAAGTAAGAAAACCCCTGGCCCCATTTGTTATGAGCACCCCTACACTACACACTACATCTACAACATTTTACCAGAGTTACACTGTTGAGAGGCTTTCAAACTCTTTGCCATCAGCCCAAGCTCAACAATTCTGTTGCCATTCAAAGCAAATGACCGCAGTTTGGTGGAATGGACTTGTTCT
>OX419341.1:17417225-17429725 GCA_948470475.1 Galaxea fascicularis | reverse complement strand
AACAACTATTCTAGTTTGGCTGACGCCGAGTCTAAACATTTGAATAGTCAAATAATACAAGGCTAAAGTATCACTGAAACTGAATTTAACCCGCGTGTGCCAAGGTAATCTGTTTTTGTTTTATGACGGCCTAGTAGAGTTTTGAAAAGAGCATACTGTGGTTTCAGTAGGAATGCGAGTTACCTGTACGGTCACCTTATGGCCTGCTAGAAACAACACCATTTGACATTTGATTAACTAAAAAGTAAACAAAAGGTTTTCTGAAGATTTTTTAACAGCGTTAAGCAATTTCAAGCAGCACAGATTAATTTTTCTGAAAGCATCTTTAGCAAATAGAATGTGTTATCTTTAATTACTGAAACCCTATCAGAACAGTACTTAAGAATGGGTGTGTTCATAATTAGCTGAAAACCTTTGAGCGCTGCGAAGTCAAGATTCAGGCAGGATTTCAGGCAAGATTTATGTATTAGAAAAACACTGCTTTAGAATTTAGTTCTTGACCTCAGCCAAAGGTAAATCAAACCCCAGACTAATAAAATAGCACCTAACGACCAACCAGCTAACAAGCAATACATTTCTCTCTGAGGTTTGAATAGAATACTAATGGCGCAATGTATTTTCAGTTACCATCTCTATATTGAATTGTTTTCAACGCCGCCAATAGAAGACACTGACACTTCCGTATTGATTCTTCCATGACGTACTGAATTTCTGTTAAAAGGTTCGTTTTTTCTTTCGTTAAGGGCTAACACTCATTGCTTTTCATTGTCACTATTAAAAGTGAAACCGGAGGCAGAAAGAGGACTTTTGATAACATGTAATGAAATTCAATTTCAGATTGGTTACCATGAGCAAATAAGCTACATACAAAGCTCTGTGTGGTGACAGTTACATACAAAAAAAGCGTTACGCACACCATTAATTCATAGTATTTTCCAAAAGGATCTTTAAGAAAAGACTAAAGTTGACGACTGTATCTGAGACAAATGTTTTGTTTTAATGCGGGGAAGTTACTTGTTTTCTTGTACTCCAGCCTGGTGACGCGCTTTGCAATTAGAATAATAACACCAATAATAACGCTGAAGAGCTTTTTAAAATCTAACCATTTTCGAATGAAAACCCTTTTCGATATAAAACAAAACAAGGAGTACATAAAATTGATCAGAGACTCAACAAGTTGAAAAGCAGGTTAAATTGTTTCAAAACACAGGACAGAACAGTCGCAGGTGGAATATGCTGACCCTTCCAAAGAAACGCGCAAGTCATCTTCAAGCAGAAACACCTTCAAGTAGACGTGATTATTTAAACGACCGTTTACCTAGAAGTAACAAGAATATATTTTTTTTTACGATCTAGCCATTAACATAATTTATAAACTGGCTAGGTTTTATTGGGTTTGTAACCAACACACTCGTTCAAATGGCGCCAAATATGCTATCTTTTTACCCTGATTTCGTGAATCTTGTTAGAATACAGTTTTTGACGGGTTTCCTTCGTCGCGGTCGACTTAAACCAATTTCCACCTGTTCTTCTATTGACGGTGGTCAATTATCTTGTTTCGTTCTAAACCTCGCACTTTTTTTCTATTTATTTTCCTAATTTTAAACAGGCATACTGTGATCTCTGACGGAATGGAGGGAAAGCTACTTTGCATTATGCTGTTATTGTATGGATCTGCTTCAGGTTCGCCTTTTATGCTACTTTTACTATGGTATATGAAAGCGTAAATCCTGGAAAATTGTCCTGTTGAAAGACCCTTTCTGATCAAATCGTTTTAGTTGACAAACGGCTAACTTTGTCAGTAAAGACGATGGGATCGAGAAGTCATATTTTTGATGTCGAGTTCGAGTGGCGTGAAACAGATCCGGTCAACTTAGACTCAAGTCGTACTCGAACGCATGACTTTTTTGTCAGAGGGACCAAGGCTCCTTTAATGACTGCTGTACTTTTGCTCTCAATTATTTAACCCTTAAATTCGTTCATTAGTCTTTGAATAGTAATTGTTTCGCCCAAGTTGAAAATGATTGCTTCAAGGGTTGCCAAAACTGAACCGTGAACATTCGCCCTTTATTAAGTTAGCGTCAAATTTTGTGGGGTGTATGTGGACTTTTTGGTTATAGAAGAGTACAATTAGGACATACACGGGGTGATTTTCACGTGGTAAGCGTAGTTATGGAGTAACTTTTAGCAGCTTAAACATGGTATACTGCATCTTGAAATTGTAAATGACCATTTCATTATGGAGAAGAGAAGAGACCATTTAATTAGCTTACCAAATTGATTGACCATCCATCGTCATTCTTATACGTTTGTTTAATTACGTCCAAAGACTGAGATCACGCATACATTGATGTTGTTTGGGGATCCTTCAATTTTTTTTCAACTTAACCTTGAAAAAATATGCTTTACTCTCATATTTTGTCATGATCATAATTTTCAAGTTCAACTTATATAAGTTAATTAGCTATAGCCGTTTTAATTGATTAGATATTATTTACAAAAATACATGAATGCCCTCATAGCAGAAAAAGTGAATTCTACGAAATGAACTGAAGTGGATTTGCTACATTTCTGCACGTCTATCAGATTAGGGTGTTTAAGCCTTATGTTTACGGTATCGACAACTAGTACGTCTCCACACAGTAGATTAATGAGCGCAAACAATGGCTTTGCGCCGTGCGTTAGGAAATCTGGCACATTTCATTACGGTCCTTTGCTAATCAACAACTACGTCATTCTCATCCCCAAAGGACACGATTCTCTCGGTCAGCACCAAGAATAATGAACTAGCTCTCGCTGGTTCAAAACCACGAAGTCCGTGAAACAGACTTCCGGCTCGTCTACGCAAACTTGGAAGTTTGAAACAATAGTGGTTGCCAACAGTTATAAAAATGTACCTTCACTGAGACTACGCATATTTCGGAACTGGCCAGAGGGTCGCTAGAGGTGGTTATTCTTGGTGCTGACTGAAAGAATTGCGGCCTCTGGGGACGAGAATGCAGCTACGTGAAATGACCATATTCAATGTTTTGTGGACCACCTGAACACAAGGTGCTGAATTTATCAATCGCTTTCTTCACTTTGACCTACTTCCTCCCTGACGCCTTATTTCCTCAATGGTTCACTTACCTTTTATTAAGAGGAGTAACTTCAATTTAGTTACCGCACCTGTGAGAAAAATTGTAGTGACATTTTCGCTGACCGGTTGCCGTGGTCTTTGCATAAACTGTCTGATATCACGTAAGACTCCACAGCGCATCTAGGAGAGTCGGCTATCCACGGCTCTGCATCACATGCACACCTGTAGGTCATATTTGCATGCTCTACAATGAGCATGATGAGTCTCACGAATGTTGGCTTTTACACAGAGACCCCAAAATAAATCGAAAGTAGGAGATAATATCTTAGTAGAAGTTTTTTCGTTTCTTCTTTTTCAGCTCAAGATTGGAGAAAAGTTGGAAACTGTGGAGCAGGACTGAGTGAGTATGGCTCGCACACTAAAGTTTCAAATTTATCTTACCATATACTTGCCATAAGTGATACTGATCTTAGCTAGAAAGGTTCTCTTCAGGAAAAAGGAGTATAGTTCATTTGTGCGAAAATAACAAAAGTATTTTGCCTTTACAGATTGCGGGCCACGATGTCAGCGGTTATGCTTAAGTCAGCATAACTACTACCGCTCTCTACACGGTTCAGCGCCCCTTAAATGCGATCCACTGCTGGCCAAGTCTGCGCAGTCTTGGGCCAACTCTTTAGCACTCTACAAAACTATACAGCGCTCTAAACCTTCTAACGATTATGTTGAAAACGTCTCCTGGAAGAAATGGGGATGGAAAGGAATGGAAACAAAACTGGGAGCAATACCTGGTGCTGTGAGAAGTTGGTACAGTGAAATTAAACGGAACTATGATTACAACGAAGGTTTGTCTTCAGACTTTTTCTTGCAAATAAGCTTTAATTTTGGATTTTCGAGAACCTCTCCGATTCCATAAGCCTCAATGAATTGCATTTATGGGCTGCTATTTATTACTTCTGAAATGTTTCGCTGAACATGCGCTTAGGATAGTATTCTATTAAACAACATTGATATCCGTGCTCAGTTGTATTAAGTTATGTAGCGGAAAACTATTGATCAGCGGGCTAAGCCAAGCTGGGACAGCTTAGGAGTAACCGGTAATAAGGTCCAAGCGATTTTCGGGTGGGACAGTCGGCCTCCTTCCTTGCTCCGCTGAAAAAGTGATCACGAATGAAGCGGAGTCTCACACTAAAGCAGTATTTATCGTAATAGTGACGTAACCGCACGTGAATTTGTCGAAGTAGCCATGAAAAGCGTTCTACCTTAGTGCTTTTCAACTTTGCATATCATTACGAGTGTTTTGAATATTAAGGCAGCCAGATACCAGCCGATTTTTTGTTAGCGACGAAAACTCTTCATTTGTCGGATAGTGTGCGGTGAATTAAGACAAATCTGCCACAAGATCGAAGCTTGCCGGGCAAAACTTGACCGTGCTATATTTCAAGATGTCTTGTCAGGCCTTGTCGGGCTTGTGTGTAGTAGACCAAGACAATTTACCGGGGCTTCCGCGCGCCGCAACCAATTAGGAAGCGTCGTGAGAGTCACGTGAGCAAGCGTCTTTTCGAATATGGCGGAAATCGAGCAATGGACACCCGAAGAAGACAACATATACACATACATGCGTACATACATAACTTTATTTGATAAGGTAGGTTAAAAACTTTCGCAACTTTCCAGCTGATGTGGACCTGCCTAAACTAAATCTAAAACTAAACTAAATCAATAATAATATGAAATACAAATATGATACAATTTATAAGTTAAATAAATTAAGTAAACCAATAAAAATTTTAGTAATAATGAAAATCTGGTTTCATGTTAAGTATAACATTACCTCCCTTTCCGAAATTAATATTCATGATAGTTTCATTGGATTGTTTTAAGTTATATTTAAAGATAGATGAATTTGGCGAATCTTTAAGATTATCTGGTTGTGCATTCCATGCTATGGCAGATCTGTGATCAAAAGACCTACGACCCAATTCGGTTTCGGGCCTACTAAGTACAACATTCAAAGATTTCCTTAGGTTATAGCTGTTAGAGTTCTTGGTCACCAAATAAATTGCCTAGCAATTAAATGAACATCTTTTTTAACATCTATTGCCTCACTAAAGCAACAGAGGAAATTGTCACTGAAGCTCTTGAATTAGATTGTTATATACACCATTTTCAATTCGTCTGATTATCCAACTTTAGCCCAATTTGTTCTTGTGATGCTCTTCCGGCTCGTCTTTATCCTCCTTAGAAAAATCGAGATAAATGAGCAAGTTTCAACTTTCTCCACGTCATTGAAACAGGCGCCATCGGCTTTTGGATGAGTCGGCCCCAGGACTCGGCGCGGTTAGTCGCGGCAAAACCTCGGCTGGTGTGGGGCAAGGTGATGGTCCGACAAATTTCAACCCGATTTGACCTCGATTAAAGTATGCAGTTCTACGACAAAAAATAGGCTACAGTGCGGCGTTCTTAAGACTGCTTCTATCAAGAATTATGTGGTGCTTGTTAAGTGTCTTTCGTGTGACTGTATATTTCAAATACTGCGGGGTGTCAAGATGCCAGCATCACTGGCATCTTGAATAGAGGTGGGGCAGATAGGTTTATTCGACGGACATTTCTGATGTACAAGAATACCGCTGAAGTCCAACAAATCCCACAGATTAAAAGTATCCAAATTAAAGCCAGCTGCTCCAAGCTGAGCACATCAAAGCCCTCAACCTCATCCAAATCCTTCATTCATTTCTATTTAAGGAAGTGCGGGATCTTATCTTTCCTTTCCAAACTAATCCATAAATCAAATTATTAATCTCCTTAATAAGTTCATTTAAAACTGGAATCAATACTGCCTTACTGAAAAGATTTAGGTATAATATCTGACTTCACCATTTGTGTATTCTTAACACCAGTGTTGATCAAAATTGGCCTTTCTTTCCTGGGTGATTTGTGGTTATCGAAAAATTCTAAATATCTCAATACGAGTCCGGATGTCGTTGCTATATTGATTTGGTTCACTACGTTGTGAACCTATTGAAAACAACTCCATTTGTTTCTTTGCTTGTTTGATTTTTTTTTTTTCATTATTAATCCGTAGACCGTTTAGCATCTGCACTCTGAATTTGCCAGATATCAGCCAATCCCTAACTACTGCATAGATTTCCCCAGTTTCCTCTCGTTTAATTCTTTTCCTCGCTGTATACTAGTCGTTCCCCGTTTTCAGGGGTGCGCTCTTAATTACGCAGAGAGGTCGCTGTAGAAAGGTACTGTAAGCAATCTAACATGCTACTTATGTGTTGGCAACAAACACTAAGGCTTGGGATTTTCACTTCGTGACAAACAGGGGAAGGAAATGGAATAGTTACTCACTTCAAGAATGTGATCCATGCACGCGAGGCAAGACTTGGCTGCGGTATTGTCATAAAACCAGGCGATGGAGCGTATGTCGTGGCTCATTATTCTTTGGAGCGTGGAAAGCAATTTCAATTGAGCGACTACAGTCCATATGAAGACATTACGCCGAGAAAGGAACCCGGTGAGGTTTAATGACAGTACATTTGTTTAATTCCTCGAAATTTTTCCCTTTAAACATGAGAAGGATTTTCAAATTCAAATAGTAGCGCAATCTTAAGTTTCTGACCCGAAATGTCGTGGACCGCTATAACAGACACTCCCTCGAACTTGAAGGTTGAAAAAAGGGTGAATCACATGCAGTTCTAGGTTCGGTACCATTGCAGATATCCTATAAACACAAATTTAATCAAGCGAGAAGATATGAAACCGTGAAATGGAGAGACTTTTAAGAGGTACCAAAACCAACATGTCAAACATTTTCTAACGTTAATTCCCTTTCAGATCCAAAATGCCGCCTAAAGTCATTTGAAAGAAAGACGTGTTGGAACCAAGAAGGACCTTTCGTAACACCCGACAAGTGTCTAAAGGCTGGCTGTTGCTATGACGACATGTTTATGGATGAACCAGGATTACAGTGGCACAACCCAAACGCCTCCATATGGTGTTTCAAAACCAAGGACAGCATGGCTTCCGGTTAGAATTTTATTTGGTTTTTACCTATATTTACCTCCATGTCGATCTTACAGTTGATTATTTTGTCCGTCGTACCTCCAATAAAAACGTTACATTGTTTCTTGGTTTCCTAAAAACGTTTCTCTTCCTCGCAGCCTTTTCTTTAACCTGATTTTCGTCGCATGACTTGTTGGACGAGAGAAAGCAGTCGTGGAACTATATTTCAAAACTACGACTCACTACCAAATCCGTATAGCATTAAATATGTTACTGTGGAATTACGAAAGAAGGAGGGGGCAATCTGCTGCTCCCAGCATAAGCATTTAGAGTGAAACAATTAACATAAGGAACATTACGTCTAAAAAGGAAGGCGATCCATCTAAACCATCGGTTTTCTCAGTTTGACTTCAGCACCTTTCAGTGTAAATGAAACTCTATTTTGTCCTAAGAGTTGGTGAGTAGAGTCGTTCAATTAACAGCTTTTGTCTCGCAGGTGAACAATCTAAGACTATGTTTAAAGTGCTTTACGTTGCTTTAAGGGAACATCATAAAGTGCTATCTTTACTTCACATTAACGGTAGCTTTAAGGAGCTTTACCAGTATAGCATTACACTTTACGCAACTTTACAAGACAAAGTAAAAATGCATAAAAATTTGATCCAAAGCTTTACGCAACTTTACTTTGTTCTTTAAGGTAGTGCAAATTTGCTATTTCGTGCTGTGTATTCTCGACACTATTTCAGAACCACCTGCCGAAATTAAGCCGCAAAATGATCCTGTCTATGGATCAGACACCTCCTGGCAGAATGTAGGAACTTGTGGTCAAGGGCTCAGTAAGTATAAAAGCCAACATTGTCTGATAAGGCGCATACAAAAGAATCCAACGTAGGGCCGATCATCTCGTCCAAAGTTTTCTGGTACAGCAGGTGCGATCACTTTGCGCTCCTGTGTGAAACATCGTCAGGTGTTATGAAGTTTTCCCTCGCACCTCATTTTTCTCCTGTCTGCAGTCTTTTCCCCAAGTGCATCGCACTAAGTTACTTTTTTCGGTTTTCAGCAATAGAAATGTGTACTCAAAAGAGTAGGCAGAGTTATTTCAAGCTTTTTTTTTTTTACCTGAAAGCATTGGTGTTATGGCCATCGGGTCTTTAGGGTGTACATTTTTAACAAAAAAGAATTATTTTTACCCGAAAGCGATGTCTTATCACATAACTTCATGAGTTGAATTCATTAAATTTGGATAGGTCTTCAGCACACGATTTAGTTTCGTTCAACCAGGAAAAACAAGTTATTACATGTACCCTGTTAATGTCCAGGTGCAGTTCTCATCTTGAATTACGAGTATACTTGGAGCAATTATCGTTTTCGAGAGTGAAAGTCAAGACGAAAAGGTACACTAAATTGTACGCCTTTCCCTCCTCAGTATCCCTCTTAGATAATTTGTTTCCACCGCAAAGTAGCCTAAATTGATTAGGGGTCGAATGGAATATTGCTTAGATTTGTGTTCGCACAGAAAATAGCAGATTAAAGTATTATCAACGTTGGTTTCGCAGGGTATGCAAGATAGAATAGAACAACTTGTTACCCCGAATGAAATGCTGTTGTATAACGCTTTTCTTAAAGTTTCCACCTTCAAAATTAATTTTGTACATAGCTTGTGGTCCGGATTGCCAGCTCCTTTGTCTGAAGCTGCATAATTATTACCGCGCGTTGCATAAGTCCACTCCTTTGAGATGCGATCCAGAACTGGCCAAAGCTGCGCAAAAGTGGACTGATCAGCAAGCAGCAGATGGCAAAATGTATCACTCGAAAGGGACAAACTCCACCGAGAGCATCTCCTGGAAAGGGTGGGGCTGGGAAGGAATGGACAAGATGGAGGGGGCCGTACCAGGAGCAGTAAGAAGCTGGTATTCAGAGATCAAGAATAACTATGATTACGAAACTGGTACAGGGACAGGCGTTATTGGGCACTTCAAAGCGGTGGTGTGGAATGGAGAGCAGAGGCTTGGCTGCGGCCTTAACTTCAAACGAGGTGATGGAACGTATGTGACAGCGCATTACGCCCCACCTTCGCACTCGGCAAACAAGGTGAAAACGGCGCCACTCAACATCAAACCTAGAAAGGAACCAGGTACGTTACTTTCTCTTCAAAGCTTTTACATATTCTTGTACACACACATCCAAGGTTAACCAATGAACTCCGTTCTTCTTATTGAGTCTTTATAACCGAGATAGCATTTATTGTCCTTTTTACAGTGAGTTTTGCATGCTTTCAGTACCCATGACTAGTTTTATTGTAACGCTACAGGGAACTTCGATTCAACAAAGCGCCAAGGGTCTGGGAGAACTGATTTACTATAACGACGTTTTCGACATAAGGAACCTTCGATATGACTGAATTTTCAGAAACCCCACCGAAATGTTCGTTATATTGAGTTATGGTTAATAATTGTTTTGTAAAGGTGCACTACCCAGCTTTTCCGGATCTGAACGATTATGTAACATTTGCTTTTATGTCTCTATGCACCTACAGTATGCTGTACGTAGCTACGGTCCTGGAAAACTGTGTAGCTTAAACCCATTGGGTGTGATTGATGATTGGCGGTTATTATAAATCATCTAAACCATCGGGAAGCGTCCAGGACAATTACAATTTCCTCGATTGCGATTGGTTTAAAAAACTCCTACTTTCCACTAATTCACTTGCCAATTTAATATCGGACAGTTTGTTATTGGACAGTTAGTTATCGCACAGTTCAATAAGCCAATCACATTCAAAGTTGTAGTTTAAATCAACGAATCACAACCTTGGTTTCAATCACTATAGTAACAGTGTACAGACTCCTGAATTGGAGCTTTCTTCAAAATGGAGAATTTTTTCCCTTGAACAATGACAATGTTTTAGAAGACAGTAGTGATTTTGTTTATCCTATGACTCAAATGTTTATGCCAACAAACCAGACGAATTCCTTCTTCTTTTCTCCGAAATTGTAATTTTATTGATTAATTGGTCATAAGACTTCATTTCGTCCAATTCGGTCTATAATCATACTTGTGATTTACAAATCAGACTCCCGCTGCGCGGTCGTCCGATTTTGTTATCATTCGTATGATTACAGACCGATTTCATTACATATATATTTCAATGGTGACAGACCGCAAATCTGCCAATTAACTGTTCATCAGTAGGATACTTAAAATGTGTGTAACTCCACAATTGGTTTCGGCTCCATTAAATCCTATACCAATTGCAGATTATTTCAGGAGGAGCCACCCACAGTCAGTGTTAGCACAGTTATTGACAATGTGTTACGAGTTCGATTGTGTTGTGACGAGTGAGAAGTGGGTTGTTTGTAGACTAAACAGAACGCAGGGTTGTCGGAACACAAACAAGGTTATTTATCCCACACGAAATGTAGTAAACTCTGCACAAGGCTTCACAATAAGCTCACTCTAGGCTTGTAAAATTACACTCGACCTCCGTCAAACTCCAATACTCACGGCCTCTGCCAAATGTACACGACCTCTGTTACACTTCAATAAACACGGCCTCTGCCAACTGTATAAACGACCTCTGTCAACTTCAATAAACACGGCCTCCGCCAACTTTCAGCTCTCAGCTCTCAAATTACTTCTCTTCACTTTCTTCAACAAACACTCTGCTTCTCTTCACTTTCTTCAACAAACACGCTGCTTCTAAAAACTCTAAAGCTACACCGACCGGCTTATATACTCTACACAATAAAATTCTAGAACTTTCCAACTCAGCTAAATAAAGAAACATTACAATAAGAACTATTTACAGTTACATACGCAAACGACTTAAAATAGAATTGCAGAATCACGATGATACGATACTAATTAAATATGCAGAACATTCTAGACACTTCCAGACAGTAACGCGAGTCACGCAATATATATTTTTCGTAACACAATGTAAATTAGCAAGGAAAACACCGCAAAATAATAGCAGTACGTTAAATAACGAACTTAGTAGGCGTAAATTAAAATACCAAAGCACGCGCACAACTTAAGGAAAAATGCGCGCGCGCTCTAGCAACATGAAAGAATGGAAGCCACATAGAAATAAAATATGGGCGTTAGGATGATATAAAGGATTTAAAAAAAACAAAGGATACAGCGGTGTCTCTCAATCCTGGATTGCTAATCTCATCTCCCGTAGCGAAGTACCATACTTCGAGATAGCATCGTGGCGTTTCAAGAATTTAGTCAGCGATTTACGAAGCAGCGTAGATTTGAAGCCTTGGTGAAGGGGACGTGATGAAAGTCGACGAAGTCTATGTAAAAAAATCCACCTTCGATGTGCAAATCCCACCAAGTGAGATACAAAAACGCCATAGGCCGGATTGGTGGGAATGTTGTTGCCCATATGAAAATTGACAGTCCGAAATGAGAGGTCATCCCTCTTGTCGTAGACGGTGAGATGAAAAGGTGTGTTGCTACCACCATTCGTTATTCTCGTTTCTAGATAACAAACTTCATTTGATGTCAAGGTAGTGCTCTTTAGCTCCAGTTGGGACGGGTAAATGGCGCTGATATAATTTCCAAAATTCTCATTGTTAAAGCTGAATAAATTGTCGATGTAACGAAAGGTGTTGTTCAATTGGACGGCTCTGGTTTTATCTTGCTTCATTGTTACCAGCATGAAATCATAATCAAAGGTGTGAAGGAACAGATCAGGTAACAAAGGTGCGCTGTTAGTGACCATTGGTATACCAATAACTTGCCTAAACAGTGAGGGTTTGAAAAGTGGACGTACGAGTTGACAATTTGTTACTTGTTTATTTCACTTAAAGAACCAGCGTGTGCAATTGAATCAGCAACACGAATTGATTGCTTTGGCGACAACCCTACCGAAGAGCAAAAGGTGCCTTTCGTGACGCCAGAGTTATGTATTCAAAACGGATGTTGCTATGACGACATGTACATGGACGAGCCTGAGACGCATTTTTATAAACCTCCTGGAAGAACGTGGTGTTTTAAGAAGAAACCAGGAGGTATGATATTGGAATTATTCAACATCGTAGCGATAATTATTTTTCTTGAAAAACCTCTGTTATGAAGTATGGGACCGGACGGAATGTGAGTAAGGGTGGGGTAAAAGGGACAGGTAGAAGCTATAACAGGTTCAAGTGGGATCAAACAGAACGTCTTATCCCAAAAGTATTTCTGAAAACTTTGATATGTAGTCCTGCCGGCCTAACGCAGCCTTCAGAAGAGTTGTTATTATGACGCCGTTCACGTGAACGTGCCTGACCTAACCAAACTTGATTATCAAGCTTCAGCGGATTCAAAATTGTGCTGCGCGACTTGTGGCTCAACAGCCTAAGGCTGCACATGTAACCCCTATCCTCAAGGCATTGCATTGGCTTCCTGTAGAACAGCGAAT
>OX419341.1:17397225-17414725 GCA_948470475.1 Galaxea fascicularis | reverse complement strand
CGGCAAGCCAATGGAAGCCTGGCTTTGTGCAATCAGCTTGCGACAAGGACAAAGCAGTGCATAAGCCCTGGGCTTCGTTTCTTCCAACGGAAGTTCAGCCAAGAGTTTCATGACCTTGTCCGTGCATTTAAAAGTGCAAGGCGTTACTGCCCAGTCCAAGTCCAAAACCTCCACCCAAATGCCGCATCTTTGACAAAGCTCCGAAAGTTCAGTTTCCTCAATAATGATGCAACTATTGATGGCCTTGTTAACGAGCTTCCACTTTACCTGATGGCTGCTACAATAACAACCAGAGAAAGAAAGTAGTGTAGTAACGGGGGTATAAGGCCATTTGTCCTGAAAACCCCAGTGGGCGTTTTTGGACAGAAATGTCCTTATAAAAAATTTATGTTTCTTTTTCTTTATTTAAACTATCTTTTTACCATAATAAATTGCAACTCCAATAATTTGGTGATTCTTTTTTTCATATGTTAATTCTCCTTACTGATAATTTTTGTAAATCTTTCATTGGTATCCAACTATTGAAATCATCATTATATCCTTTCCATTTAACCAAAGCTTGTTTCTTCTTATAATTTCTACGAATGACTTTATCAATTCTAAATACATCTTGTTTTGTCTACAATAATTCAGGTTCATAAAATGATCCCTTTATTTCCTAGTTGTTGAGATCCTTTATTTTATAACTGATTGGGTTAGTATACAAGATTTTATCTATTATGAATATTTCTTCTGTCCAATTTGGTGTGTAATCTTTATCGAAAGTTTTTCTTTTGTACTTTGATATTCGAACTTTATCACCAACTTTAAATTTTGGTTCACATGACAACGGCTCTATACCACCATACAAATTAAATAAACAGCTAATTGATTCTTTTCCTTTGATGCTTCTGTGGGTTTCATTTTAATTGAACTAGGTTTTGTGTTATTATATTTTTCCAATATTTTTGGTAATATATCTAAATACTGTGTATTGCCTTGAACAGTAAATTGTTTCCACATTTTGTTTTTAATTGTTCTAATCCATCTTTCTACTACCGATGATTTTTGTTCATTTTTTGTTGAATACAGTGTTATGTTATGTTTATTTAGTAATTCTTTTAAATATTTGTTGTAGAATTCTGAGCCTTTGTCAGTCCACAGATATTCTGGTTTTCTTTATTCTTTGAATATAAGTTTGAATGCTTTAGTAACTGTTTCACCTTTTTTGTCTTTTAATGGTATAATCCAACCATATTTACTGAAAACATCAATTACCATAAGAAGATACTTATAATCTTTATTCCATTTACTAAATTGTTGCATTTCAACAAGATCTGCAGCTCATATTTCATCAATATAATTTACAATTACACGCCGTCGAGTAAATTTCCTTTTTATGGGTTTATGCAGCTCATCTGTTAATTCTTCTTGCCAACTTGACGGCCTTTTCCGTTTTTTGGAGCCCCAAGACCTATTTTTTGTTTTGTATTAATAGCTTTTCTAGCGAACGAATGCCCCCATTGTCTTTCTTTATAAGGAATAGCATCAAGAAATTTTACCATTTTTTGATCAGCTTCATGTTGGCATTTTTTATTATTTCCACAAACACTATAATCAACATCATGTTGCATGGCAACAGCATCAGTTTTACCAGTTGGTTGTTGATAAATTTCAAGAATTTCTCCAGTATTTGGATCATATTTCAGTTGTTCATCTAATGGATTATATGGGCCGGTATAATTATGACCAGGAATAGTAAAACCTGTTTTTCGTTTTGGTAATTTACCAAGTACTTTATGAATATCACCTCCTCTTCCATATTGATTTTTAACAAATTTTGTTTTAGTTATTCCACATTCAGCACATGTACATTTCATTATCAAGCGTCCATTTTGTGTTTTAATATATTGTTCACTTCCTGGAACACATTCAGTTTGTTTTTTTTTGTTTGACACAATATGATTTCATTATATATATTAATTACATATTATTTGATTTAAAAGTTTTTTCTAATTCTTTTAATTGTTGAATTACTTTTGTTGCTTCTTCTTTCAATTTATTTTTTTTATTCATATTTTTTCACGAATTATTTTTTCTTTCAACATTTTTATTTTACCCATAAGTTCTCCTTTTTTAGTAAAATATTGTAGTTTACTTAAACCTTTATTTTTCTTTTTAGCATCTTTATTTTTTTAATATTTCTGGATTTAATTGTTTTATTCCATAATATCTTATTTGCTGTGTTTTTAAACATTCTAATGGACTACCTCTTTTTGTACAAGATGGAATTAAATTTCCAGGTTGTTTTGCAACTTTAGCAAGGCTTGACAACACAAAATTTATACTTTTTTTACATTTGCTTTTGTATATTTAGGTTGTTTTTCAATTGGTATTAAAATATCAAATTTATTTTTTCCCTCTCCACCACCATAAATATAGTTTCCAGTATGAAAATCTCGTTCACGTCTAATTAATTCCATTATATTATTATCTACATTATTTTTTTGGTGTTGGGTATACTCCTAGTTGTGCTCGAGGGGCACCAGAGACTTCTTTTTTACTTTGTTTATAATTATCAATATTATCACCAAAACTTGGAGCTGGTGTTATAAAATTAGAAGCTACATATGCAATTTTGTCAACTGTAGAGGGGCCTCTGTTTCTTGATAGAGCTCCACCTTCTTTATTTTTTACAAATTTAGTTTTAGTTATTCCACATTCAGCGCATGTACATTTCATCATCAAACGTCCATTTTTGCATTAACATATTGTTCACTTAATATATGGTGCTGGAGCAGCTGATGCTGATAATGCTGCACCAACAAATGGCAATACTTTTCTAAAAGAAATACAAGTTCAATGTAATGGTATTTCTGTTTACAATAATACAAAAGCTAATGAAACTTCAAATGCATTGATACTTTTAAATTATACAAACGAATATGCCAATTCTATTGGACAAGATCAATTTTTTTTGTGTTGATACTAATACCGGCACAAGTATGTTAACTCCTGGCGATGCTGCTTTTAATCACCGTCATTATAGTAGAAAACAATGAACAAGTGCCGGTACGGTTAATAAAATAAGTATTCCATTAAATATTTATTCATACTTTTCTGCTTTCAAAAATAATATTCATCCTAATCTAAAACTTGCTATACTTTTACGGTGAGAAGATGACAATAATATTATATTAAAAAATACTAATGCAGCTGTTGGTAAAGTAATATTAACTAAATTCTGTCTTTGGACACCAAAACTGATTTTTAATGGCCAAGGAATGAAAATGTATTTAGATAATTATTTGAAACCAAAAACTTGGGTTTATCTTAAAGAATATAAATTATAGAATCTACTCAAACAACATCCGTTAATACATTTTTCAGAATTTCTGTATCTCTTAGAAGACCTCGGCATGTTTTAATATGGGTTAATAATACTGCACAGTATAATGCTCAAAATAACAACATTTTTGTATTTAAAACATTTGCTATTGGAGCTAATAATAGATATTTCAACAGAGCACAATTGGAAAGTAATAATTAATAGATAATTACTGAGGCACGTGCCATGTGACGAAGTAATTATCTATTATAATTATTGATCCCCATGAAATTCTATTGTTGTGTGTCTGTGTTGGATCTTCGATTTTAGTCGCACGTATGTGAGATAATTGTGTGCTCATTGCTATTGTTGCTTGTTTGCGATGAATAAATCTTCGATTTTAATGATGCCGAGGATTGTTATTGTAGCTCGGTATTATAGTTGTTCAAAACAATTCCAACGATGGAATTAATTCGTGCAAGGTGTGTAACACTGCAAATTTGCATACTTTATAAGCCAGAGAATTCAGTCATTTCAGTCAGTGCGAACCTAGCTTTAGAAAGACGATGGATTCGTCGGAAGACGACGGGTTATTTATTACACAGAGCTCTACGAACGCAGATATTTCAGCAGAAATCCCTGGGTTTAGAAAGACGATGGATTCGTCGCAAGACGAAGGACTATTTATTACACAGAGCTCTACGAACGCAGATATTTCAGCAGAAATCGAAAGTAATGTCGTGTAACGTTTGAACATTTCTGTCAGTTCTTTAATTCTTTATCGACTTCTAAAGGCGGCGTTTCCATTTTCTTTTTTTTAAATAGAGCAAAGATTTAGAACACCAATTACAGCTTTAGAATGCGAAAAGGGTAGCAATCAGTCAGTAGTTGTTAGCACTAATTCCACTACAATTGTTATTTCCTATAAATAAACTGATGAATACTTCTTAACACAATAAATTGTGTTCCATACTATCAGTCTCCGTGATTGCATTTATTTTCAGTGTTTGAAAGCTTTAGTTGAATAAAGTGGCACTTCGAAACAAAAAATGGTTGCAATGAACGAGAATTAAACGCAAACGGTGGGTCAGCCTCGGTGTAAAAACCTGACGAGGTTTTCTTTGTTTTATGAGGTATTGTTTTGCTGTGCGCTATTGTTTATAATGTTTTGTTGTCTTTGTTTTACGTCACTCGTGAGCTTCACAGGTTTTTACGCCGAGGATGAACCCAAACGGTACTGTTGACAATGTTGTAAGCTATCAGTTTTTGCGCGCTTTATACATTGAATTTCCATAAATTAAACAGGCTGCAATATTTTAAATAATTGAAGCCTGCACACTGCAATATTTTTAATATTGCAGCATGCTTATTTAGCACGTAGAATTATATTACCCCTGATAATTTCCCTGCTAACAAAAAGGACCGCCTCCGTTTTTCTCAGACAGTTGTTTTGCCATCTTAAAGACTACAATCGTTGATTTAATGCAGAGAGAGAACAATAGAATTTCATGGGGGTCAGTAATTATTTCAATATATTATCCACAATTAGAATTAACAAGTAAGTGATGAAGAAAGTCGTTTATTTAGAGCATTAATGCAATATAATGGTGGTTATAATGACTTTTTATCTGGATCATTAATTAATCGAACAAATTTTAGACAAATATCTGGAATATTATATTTTAATCTTCGGAATCAAAAAGAAGATATCAAAAATTCCGTTGTATCGCTTACTTTCAGATATCAATTAAATGACGCTAATCCTACTAATTATACTTTAAATGCTCTTATATTACATGAAAAAGAAATAGAATTATATACAAGTAGTGGTAAATTACTTATTAAAGCATGAATTATATAAAATATAATATAGAATGACAAAATATTATCCACATAAAGTTAATTTAAGTCAAAATCAATTAGAAAAATGAACAAGAGCTGTTACAAATAATTCAGCAATAACAATAAGACTTAGTCATCATGAATTAAATGGTCCACAAAAACACAAATTAAGAAATTAAGAAAAGCAATGGACAATGGAGTTGGTTCAGATATTAAAACAAGTAAAACAAACAATCTGGTGGCGCAATACCATTACAAAAAGCAATAGATTTGATAAATAGTCCTTTAGGAAAACAAATATTAAATATGACGCATGCTTTAATTCCTCCAGAAAATATACCGAGGTTAATGGGTATGGGTTTTCCACGTAAACAAATGACTGATTTAAATAGAGCATATACAAATAGAAGTGCATTATTATTAAAACCAACTAAACAACAAATTGGAAGCGGTACATGGGGTATGTTAGCTAGTATAGTAGCTCCTCCTTTAATTGGATTAGCAATGAAAGGTATAAAAAATTAGCTGGTAGAGGCTTACATCCATATACTGGCGAGGGTTTACATCCATTTATTAGAGGTTATGGGTTGCATCCATTTTCAGGTAAAGGTTTATTACATGTTTCACCAAAACCAAGATTAATTGGTTTACCTAATCCTTTTGCATATCCACCATATACAATTGGAAGAGGAAAAAAAAAGAAAAAAAAGGAAGAGGACTAATTCTTCGAAAAAACACAGCCCATTCAAGGGGATACCAATATTGGGAGACGTGTTTTAAAATTTGTCAATAAATCATTATCAAATATTGATCTTCAAAATTGGTGTAATTATTTACATATTCCAATCAAAGGTATTTTCAGTAGAAATGAACATATGCCTAAACAACATTCATCTTGTATTATTAATCTTGATGAATTTGAAAACAAGGGTACTCATTGGACATGTTGTGCTCCATCACATAATAATAAAAAAACATTATGGTATTTTGATTCATTTGGTATCCATTATCCTCGAGAATATGAAATTAGAGCTAAAAAGATAAAATGAAAGTAATATATAGTAATATTCCTTATCAAAATATTCACAGTGTTCTATGTGGATATTATTATATATTTTTTCTACATAGATGGTTATTAGGTGAAAATTATTATACTATTTTAAAAAGATTTAGTATTAATGACGTAAATTATAATGAAAACTTTATAAAAAATTATTTTAAAAATATGTAAATTAGATATATAATGAAATGTTATTGTGTTAAACAAAAAAACAAACTGAATGTGTCCCAGGAATATAATTAGCATTATCAGCTAATTTTATTAATTTAACATTTATTTCAAAATAACATTATACCAATCGATTGGATTAGCTTCACTACTATTATCAACAATAAAAATATAATTTGTTTTTTCTTGTGTATTATTGTTACCAATATTATCAATTAATGGTGTTTGTAAGTCATAATAAGCATATTCATAACGCCTAAGTAACTGAGGACTTCCGTTCATTATATATTATAATTAGATAAAATCATTATAAATGTTTCTGATGTATTGATAATTATTATTTTTCTTTGTTTTGTTTTTTTTAATTCTTGAATAATTTGTCTTCCTTTTACCTCGTTAGAAAATTTAGTATATATTTTTTCTCCAACTAATTGTCCAGTTTTTTCACCAATTTTTTAGCACCTTTTTGAGCAATTTTTTAGCTGCTTTAGATGTTACTTTTTGAGATATTTTAGATGCCATATCACCCCAGAATCCACCTCCATAAATATAATCTCCAGTGTCAGAATCTCTTTCGCGTCTAATTATTGCCATTATATATTAAGTTATATTGATTTCAATACAAGTGTTAAAGAAACATCTATATCGTTTAAATTAACTAATCGATCTTTATCATCAGTCATATAAATTCTTATTTCATTAATAAAATTTGTATTAATTTTTTCCATAAATAATTTATTGGTTGGATTTCAAACGGAAGAGATCGTGTTTTTGTACTTGTACTGAAAGAAAAAAGAACATTAGATTTTTTCCTGAAATAATGGATTCACTTAATAAAGATGTGCGAATATATAGATTATCAATACAGTTACTTATATTTGGAAAATTTTTGCCAAAAGCGCTTGATGTTAATTTTTGTGTTTCATCAAATCCAAGTAAATCAGCAAACGTACCACTTTTACTAAATCAATTTGATAATTTTCTTCTAATCGGATATAAACTTTATAAGTTGTTAAATCAAATGATATATTAATTCCATAAAGATTGGTACTTCCTATTTTACCAATTTTACCATGAATATAATTATTTAAATCATCATAATCATAAATTCCAGTGGGGAATGTAATTGTTTGCCATGCTGAACCTTTAATTTATTAATTTATTATTATTATTATTATTTTCAGCTCTGATATTATGTCAACTAGCAGTCATTGAAATATGATCAAGGGCTAAATAATGTTGTTTATTATCATCTAATTGTAATGAAGGTCTAAATTTTAATGTAAAATCTCCAGGTTTATTACTTGAATTTTCTTCTTTTGCATTAATAGATTTTAAAACTAAAACTGTGTTTACATCCATATATATTTGTTATATAATTTCTCATGCATTATTTTATCAATAGCTCCTATTCTAAGCATTTCATCATTAATTTGAGTTAGATCAGTTTTTAAAACTTGACTATTGCTACCAGCCATCATTGATCCAATAATAATTTTCATTCTATCTGCTAATTGATTTGGATTTTGATAATAAACCACACTTGATCCAATCATTTTTTATTTTCCTGAAGATTTATGTTTTGGCATGTTAGCAAGCATGTTAAGATCATTAAAAGCTCTCATTGCATCAATACTATATTTTGTTTTGGGATTGTATCTTTTAGTTAATAAATTAATAAGTGATCTATCAACAGGTGTAGCATATACTAAACTTCCATTTCGATAAGCATTTAATACCATATTATTCATTAATTTATCTCCATCAATCATAAGTCCACCATATCAATTTTCTTTATTTTATACGCATTTCTTCTTGGTTGTTTATAATTTCCAATACCTTTACCTTTCGTAATCATTTTTTATCCTTCTTTAAAACGTTTGATTCGTTGATGATATTTTTGTAAAATTTTTATCTCCATCCACCACCTCCCTTTTTTTGATCTTTATTTCTTGTGTAACTTCCCTTTATTGCTCCTAACTTTTTAAGTGTAATACCAATTTGTTTGTCTATTTGTTGTAATTTTTCTGGATCTTGATTTATTTCTTTAAAAACTTCTGATGGTCTCGGAAATTTATAATCTCCTCTAATTATAAGATCATTATTAGTAAAACCAGCATCAAGATTACCTTCCATTTTTTCTGGTTCTGGTGGTGGTCCTATTGCTCCTTCTGATGTAGGTTCTTCTTGTGGAAATTGCTCAATTGCTTGAACAATTCTATTTTGATTTTTTTGAAGTTGCTCAATTACTCTGTTTTTCATCTAATTTTTTTTTGCTCAATTAATGGTTCTCAATGTTTTAAAAAATTCGCTTCTTTCAATATCAGCACCACCTTATACATCTTTAATTTGATTTTTTGCTTCTGTTCGTGATTTTTTCAATTTATAACTGTCAAACTGTGAATCAGCATATTTTTTATATTACTTAGATCCATTTATATATTACTATAGTATATAATTATAAAAATAAGTGCTAAAACAACATTTGATATAACTTAAATATATAATGGAAATACCAAATTATGATAAACCAAAATCAAAGTCAGAAGAGAATAGAAAGTTATGTAATGACTATTAATGATGGTAATGGTGTAATATGCCCGTGAGAATGATGATATGCTACTCGCTTGGCAACGGGCGAAAGGACAACTGAAAAGAAATCAGAGTCCCAGGCAGGAATCGAACGTACAACCTCCGTAACACCGGTCGGATGCTCTAACCACTGAG
This sequence comes from Galaxea fascicularis, assembly GCA_948470475.1. Classification (NCBI taxonomy): domain Eukaryota; kingdom Metazoa; phylum Cnidaria; class Anthozoa; order Scleractinia; family Euphylliidae; genus Galaxea; species Galaxea fascicularis. Next base: position 17,405,621 of record OX419341.1, on the reverse strand, counting down.
CTACAGGAACCCCTCGTGAGCTAGGTTGTCAGGGCAATTCTCTTTTGCTAATCTCAGGGCAAATTAGATGTGGTAAAGATGTGGTACGTGGCCCCGCCACGACTAGCTTCTCAGCTATTTGCGGGGCAAACTACCCTAAACTTTCAGATGTAAAGATTAATAAAGTTGTTGTTGTTGTTGTTGTTGTTGGTAAAACAAATACCTTGATGCATATACTTAGAGAACCATTAGTTTCTTAAGATAAAATTTATATGTACACACCTAATAGTCATCAAGAAAGAATACAAGATTTGAAAACATTAATGGACAATATATCAAATAAAATTGGTTATCCGATTTTAGAAATAGGAACAGCTAATTATATTAAAGATACTTCTGAATATCCGAATAATAATAGCAAAATAGTTTTATTTGATGATTTAATAAATGAACCAGAAAAGATTCAAAATAAGATCGCTAATCATTACTTATTTAAAAATAAATGGTAGTAATTACATGACGGGACATTTGAATATGAATGAAGAAAAAAATTATTTATTTATTAGACCCAACTGATGAACAAGATTCTGTAAATAAAAGATTTTTAGAAGCACAATTACATGACCATGTTGATAGAAATGGAACAAACCATTCACAAATAATTTGAATATGAATAATTATAAAATTATTAATTTAAAAAATTTTGCTTCTAATACTGATGTTCCAATATTGGTTTTATTGTAGATAATTTTCTAAATAAACGTTATGCAACGTTAGAAACAAGTTTGAATGCTAATAATAACAAAATAACGAATCTAAGTTAGCCAACAAACATTGCAGATGCAGCAAATAAACAATATGTTGATAATAATTTTTTAAAATTAGATGGATCAAACAATATGTTAGCTAGTTTGAATATGGATAATAATCTTATAACAAATCTAGCTAATCCAATTGAGGATACAGATGCAGCAAATAAAAAATATGTTGAGAATAGTTTTTTGAAATTGGATGGATCAAAAAGTATGATAGGTAATTTGAATATGAATGAGTTCAAAATAAATAATTGCACAATTCCAGTGAATGCAAGAGATGTAAGTACTAAAGAATATGTTGATTCAAAAATAAAACCATTACCATCTCATGATGATATCAACATATACAAATACATAATGAATACAAATTAAATTAGTACTGAAGATGATGGATGGATTTCTGATAAAATAGATAATTTATCTTGGTCTGTTCACCCTACTAATAAAAAGGTATTATATTTAACAATGACTAAAAATAATATTTTACGAACTTATCATGGTATATTTGGTTTTAATATATATCCTATAACTACTAAAGAGTTATATTTAATTTTGACTATTTATCAAGCAGATAATGTATCAGCTGCTCCGGATAATCTTCCATTATATCTTGTAGCTTATGGTGTTAATTATGACACTAATTATGTCGATCCTGTTATTTATAGTGGTCCTCTGTTTGAAATTAAAGGCGCTAAAATGGCGATGAATGCTGATATTGATTTGAATGATCATGAAATCTATGATTCTTATTCTAACAAAGTTCTGATGTTGGGCGATGGGGAAGGAAATTTTATTTTCATACAAGGATTGCTTGTAAAAGAAACATTCTCTTCTACTGATGAAATCAATTGTTTTACAAATGTTTATATAAGACATAACTCAATAGTTAGCCATACTCATGATATGATGAATTATGATGCTACAAATAATGAGATTAAATTTAACCAAAATACAAATATACATGATAAATTGAAAATAGAAGATCGAATTTATGTATCGATTTAGGTGGCCATGCATTACTAAATGCAAAACTTCCTTTTAAACCTAGATTTCACGTCCAGGGTTATAGAAACAAAAATACTAGTAAATACTTTATATTTGATGGAGGTCGTGACTGGGTATTAATTAAAGCTGGTAAAGTAACTGGATTAGTACTTTATTATCAAAATTCACTGGAATTTTATGAAACTGTAATATTAACTTTAACATCTCCCCCAGGTTCTTCTTCAAATAGACATGCTTTTTCTACAAGTTCAACAGCTAATGGAGGAAGAATTCAAGTTTATACTCCTTCTAATTATCGATGTGATTATCTTTTGCAAGTCAGTGGTGATGATATTGATAATGATTGAACTAGAAATGACGATTTTATATTAATTGTTGAATACGAAAGTTAATCCAATCAGAAGCTTATCGAGGAAGTGGTATCCAATTTCAGTTAATGTTACTTTATCCAGCTTAATAAATATGACAAAGAAAAGAAAAATATCAGTTTTTAATTTCAATCACATTGACAAATAATTGGAAGAAGAAAGAAAAGAGGAATTAATTAATTTGTAGGAATATTATCATAAAAAATCAAAATATTTCACTAAGAAAAAGAAATATTACAAACTACTGGTTATACTTGTATTAGCAGGTGGGATATCAACTGGAATTACCTTGAATGATAATTTCTTAATTGAAACTACAACTAATATTTCTGATAAGCTTGAAAAAAATGTGATAAAAAATTTATTACTAAGCAAGCTATGGTAACTTGGGTTTAATTGTTTTATAACATTTTTTCCACCATGAATTATATTTTTTCAAAGTATTTTTGGATTTGGTTATTTTCAGTGATTCATGTTGTGTGTTTAATTAATAGTTTCAAAATCTCATTAAGTAAAAAATTGATACTAATCACTCTTTTTCCAGATGGTTGTTGGTTATGGTATTTACTTATTAAATCAAATATTTTATAAATGTTGTTTCTGATATCATAATTTATGTTTATTTCTAATGAATTCACTATTTTTTGAATATGATATTTTTGATGATAAATACTTTTAGCATGTATTTTAAACAAATTTTCATGAAAATTCAAATATTCCGTTTTGAAATCATAACCATTGACTTGACCACAATTTATACAAGTAATATATCCATTGTCTGTTATGTTGTTTTCATGTTTACAACATTTATTACTTGATTTATCTGGTGGATTCCCTAAAGGGTCCCCCTCTGATATTCTTTCATCACAAAATGGGCATAATATATATTCAAATTCATTATGTAATTTTTCACAATATTTAATCAATATATTATAATTATAGAATATAATTTTTATGTAAATAAATATAATGAATCAACAAAACTATTTTATCAGACAAGAACTTAATGTTACTCTTAACACGTGTATTAATGAAAGTATTAGAAAAAAAAGAGATTGACTTACATAGAGAAATTTGTGATTATTTAAGATTCAAATATTTTGGTGAATATTTTTTATCTCCACATTTGGGGAATGTTTTTACAATAAAAAAATAAATGTTATATTGTTGGTTCACCAGATTTAATGATTACTTGTGAAAAAACACCATATTTATTATTTATTGAATTCAAAAATCCAAATCTCAAATCAATTTCTTTATCACCTTATTAAGAAAAATAAAACAACAATTAATTAACATGGGAAATGAATATTTTTGACTAACATGTTTAATCAAGCAAAAGAATCAATTGATAATTATATAAATGTTCCATAACCTATGGATGTTGAAAAGACAAAATAAATTATTTACTATAGTATAGAAATGACACAATTCATCGATCAATATTTCACTCATAATGATATGAATGTTACTCTTATTACATATAGTGATAAAAAAATAATATATGGTTTAAAGGCAAAGAAATAGCACAAATATTGGATTATAAAGATACAGACAAAGCTATTAGAAATCATGTTGATGAAGAAGATAAGAAAATTTGGGAGGGTTGATTTGGCGGGGGCAAATTTTAGTTCAAAATATAGACAAGCAATGTTTATTAATGAGTCTGGTTTTTATAGTTTAATATTTTCTTCACAATTACCAACCGCCAAACAATTAAAAAGATGGGTCACCAATAATGTACTCCCAAGTATAAGAAAGAAAGGATTTTATAGTTTATTTAACAACACAAATAATGACTGTTTTATAATAGACACAGAATTTAATCTTCAAAAGAAAGTAGTAGATTACATGAAAAAATTCCATCCACAATATTTACTATCAGCTAATAGTTGTGCAGCATTAAAAACATCATCAAATAGAATATCTTCAGCTCTTCAAGAATATAAATCAGGATCACCTGATCTCATAATAAACAATTATCACAAATATTATACAGGTTTTTGTATTGAATTTAAATCACCAACTAATAACTACAAAATTTCTGATAAACAATTTATAATGAAAGATAAATATATTAATGAAGGATACAAATATCTTATTTCAAATAATTATGATGAAATAATAATAGAAATCAATAACTACCTTCAAAAAGTACAAAAACCATGTATATTTTGTAAATATAAACGATCATTTGAAAAAATTTCATAGAATAAAAAAAGGGTTTAAAGACAAAATTATATATTATATTATATAGATGAAAAATCTTAGAACAAAAAATTGTAAATTATCATCTGCGGCCAAGGATGTTAATTTCCCTAAACAAGCAATTGGCCGAACACAATATAAACAAAATTTATTAAGTGAGCTCCTTGATGGATTATCTATTTAGGATCTTCAAAAACTTTTACAAATGAAAAAAGAAATGTTTATTATTTCAACTTCAAAATACAAGAAAAGCTATTGATTACAATATCAGAAGATTATTAGAAGAAATCCCAGGAATGAAAATAGTTGAAACATTAAAAATAACATTCGAAAAGATTTTTGGTAATGAATTAATAACAAAAACAGCGTATTTTAATAGATAATAATTAATACTGAGGAGCTTCTAACAACATTAGAAAAAACAAAAGAAGAAATTTTGAATCTGATAGCTGTTTGGTTATCAGAAGGATCTGGTTGGAAAATAAAATCTGTTGATAATCATTATATTAATACAGCAATTTACAGACCAATTAATGGTGAATCATAAATTATATTAAATGCCAATTGAATTGCAACATCATAAAAGAGGATTAATAAATATGAAAAATAAAGATAATGAATGTTTTCGTTGGTGTCACATAAGGTATTTAAATCCACAAAACGAACATCCAGAAAGAATAAAAAAAAGTGATAAATTATTTGTGGATCAATTAAATTATGAAGGTATTGTATTTCCTGTTATTATTAAACAATATAATAAAATTGAAACACCAAATAGTATAAATATTAATGTATTTGGATATGAAAATAAACAACCATACCCAATTTATATATCAAAAGAAAAGTTTGAAAATGTTATGAATTTGTTATTGATAGAATTAAATGAAAATAAACATTATGTTTTAATTAAAAATTTCAATAGATTCATGTATAATCAAACTAAACATAAAGAAAAAAAACATTTTGTAAGTATTGTCTACAATGTTTTACAACTGAGCAAATTTTGAATAAACACAAAGAAAATTGTTTAATAAGTAACGGTACACAAGGAATTAAAATGCCTGAAAAAATTCATATTTAAAATTTAATAATTTTCACAAACAACAGCAAGTTCCATTTGTTATTGATACAGATTTTGAAAGTTTAACAGAAAAAGTGCAAAGTGGTCCAAATAATGATAATACTTCTTATACTGAAGCTTATCAAAAACATACATCTTGTTCTTATGGATATAAGTCAGTTTGTTGTTATGATGATAAATACTCAAAACCAGTACAAATATATCGTGGAAAAAATGCTGTTTATCAATTTCTTGATAAAATAATTGAGGAAGAATATAGTTGTAAAAAATAATTTAAAAATATTTCAATAAACCATTAATCATGACAGAAACAGATGAACAAGAATTTAAATCAACTAATCAATGTCATATTTGTGATAAAATATATACTGAACAAGATATTAGAGTTAGAGATCATTGTCATATTACAGGAAAATATAGAGGAAGTGCTCACCAAGAATGTAATCTTAAATTACAAATAAATCCTGAAAATACAAAACTACCTGTTATATTTCATAATCTAAGAGGTTATAATAGTCATTTTATAATGCAAGAAATAGGCAAAATATCTAAAAAATACAAAATTACTATAAATTGCATTCCTAATAATATGGAAAAATATATGGCTTTTATGATTGGAGGAAATATTGTATTTATTGATAGTTTTCAATTCATGAGCCAATCATTAGATAAATTATTTAGTAATTTACCAGATGATCAATTTAAATATACAAAGGAAGTGTTTGAAAATGAAAAACTAAATTTAAAAGGTGTTTATCCTTATGATAATATGGATAAATTGGATCGATTTGATGATACACAATTACCAACACAAAAACAATTCTATAGTTTGTTATATGATGAAAATATATCAAATAAAGATTAAAAACATGCTCAAAATGTTTGGAAAATATTTAATTGTAAAACAATGGGTGATTACCATGATTTATATTTTTAAAAAACTGATGTATTATTACTTGCAGATGTATTTGAAAATTTTAGAAAAACATGTATGAAATATTATAAATTAGATCCTTGTCATTATTTTACAAGTCCAGGATTATTAATGAGTGAAGTTGAAATATTTCAATTTATAGAAAAAGGATTAAGAGGTGGTATATCCTATATTGCAAATAGATATGGATTAGCAAATAATAAGTACATGAAAAACTGTGATAAAACATCTCCATCAAAATATATAATGTATTTGGATTCTAATAATTTATATGGTTGGGCAATGAGTCAACATCTTCCAACTGGAAATTTCAAATGGATGAGTCAAAAAAGAATAAATAATCTTAATTTAAATTCTTAGAAAGAAACAAATAAAAAGTGTATTATATTAGAAGTTGATCTTGAATATCCACAATAATTACATGATTTACACAATCATTATCCACGTGCTACTGAAAAAATAAAAGTAACACAAGATATGTTATCTGATTATTGTAAAAAAAATACAACAGAAATATAAGATTAGTACAGGATTAGTGGACAAATTAATTCCTACATTATCTGATAAAACAAAATATGTATTACATTATAGAAATCTACAATTATATTTAGATTTAGGACTTAAACTAAGAAAAATCATAGAGTTTTAGAATTTAATCAAAGTCCTTGGTTAAAAAAATATATTGATTATAATTCAGAAAAAAGAACAAATCCAAAAAATAGTTTTGAAAAAGATTTCTTTAAATTAATGAATAATGCTGTATTTGGTAAAACAATGGAAAATTTAAGAAAAAGAGTTGATGTTAGACTTGTAACTAATTAAGAACAATTAATTAAATTAACAAGTAAACCAACATATGTATTAAATAAAATATTTAATGAAATCTAGTAGCTGTACATAAAATCAAAGAATCATTATTACTTAATAGGCCGCCATATGTGGGTATGTGTATTCTTGATTTAAGTAAAAAATTGATGTATGAATTTCATTATAACTACATTAAAAAGTTATATAAAAATAAAGCAAAATTATTATTTACAGATACTGATAGTTTATGTTATGAAATAACAGCAAAAGATTGTTATAAAGATTTTTATAAAGATAAAGAAAAATTTGATGACAGTGATTATTCAACAGAAAATAAATATTATTTCTCTAATAATAAAAAAGTGATTGCTAAAATGAAAGATGAAGCAGCAGGTATTCCAATTACAGAATTTGTAGTTTTAAGATCTAAAATGTATTCATATATAAAAAATAATTTGAATAATGAAAAAACAGCAGGAGGAATTAAAAAAATAACAATAAAAAAAATTTACAACATGAAAATTCTAAAGATATATTATTCAATAACAAACAAATATTTCACAAAATGGAAGCTATAAGATCAGAAAATCATCAATTAGGAAGTTATGAGTTAAATAAAGTATCATTAAGTTGTTTTGATGATAAAAGATATATTCATGATAATGGATTAAAATCATATGCATATGGTCATTATAAAATAGAAATAAATGAAATAATTAAAAACACATTGGAATTATAGAAAATTATCTAAATTAATATATATGGATAAGGATTCACAAATTCAAATAGAACCAGATACAGAACAAGAAGAATAGCCCAAAAATATAGTAAAAGGTAAACAATTAAAAAAATTAATACAAGAGGCTAAAAAACATGGAGCTATAAATTTAGAATATAGTAATAGAAAAAACAAAAAATGTAATGTTTAAAAAGAAAATAATATTAAAATAAAATAAATAGAGTAGTGTATTAACTGGGGGACAAATCAGATTTATTCAACTAATTATCAACATTTTAAAAAGTAAATTCGAATGAATGAAAACTGAAAGTTTGAAAAAATGAGAATTTGTTTTTTAAATGTTGATAATTAGTTGAATAAATCTGCTTTTTTTATAAGAAAATTTTTGTCCAAAAAATTCCTCTGGGGTTTTGAGGACAAATGGCCTTATACCGCTAGTTACTACATTACTAAAGAAGAT
>OX419341.1:17377225-17392225 GCA_948470475.1 Galaxea fascicularis | reverse complement strand
TGTGATCGCAATTTTTACAATTTGCCTAAAGAAGCCTGAAAAAATTCAGGACTTCAACGGGCTTGAACCCGTGACCTCCCGTTTCCGGTGCGATGGTCTACCAACTGAGCTATGAAGCCACTGACGTTGGGAGCCGGTCAATTTTGTGTTAATATGTTCCCGTTCAGATGGTAGAGCATCGCACCAGAAACGCGAGGTCACGGGTTCAAGCCCCGTTGAGGTCCCAATTTTTTTTTCAGGCTTCGTTACGCAATCGTAAAAATTGCGATCACAACTGCGACGATCATTCTTCATTTGATTTCATATCCGCAGTTCACATATGATTTATTTCATATGCATCATTCAGATATATCGGAGGATAGAAACAGATTGAAAAAAATGCTTTTCGGGTCCGAAAACTAATCGGGTGCCTGAAGCGAAAAAACTGAGAAAGAGGAGCTCTTAGAAATTCAATACTGTATCATTATCCTGTAAGGGATATGTTTAAATCTAAATTGAGGTTGTGTTACTCCTACCTTTACTTCCGACGAGCTATTGATGACTCACACTCGCTTTACTGTTTGCTGTCTCTCTCTTTAAAGAATTGGTTAATTTATAATGAAAACTAGGTTTCCTAGTATTCTATGAGGGCTTACTGGATATGAGCAGCTGTTTCGGCCTTATTAAGCCTCATCAGCATGGCATAGCTAATACCCAGGCTCAAGAGCCCTCGTGAATAAAACAAGCGATGAAAATGTAAAGCTTGTGGGAGGCTGCTAATACGCGAGCTTAAAACTTTATTTGCTAGTTACGGGGAACTGCCCGCACTACCACTGTTGCTTTCATCAGCTTACCTAGACACATTAATTTGTGAGGTGTTCTTCTCGAGCTAAGCTTCATCTCAGAACCTCCACGTTTTCATGTTCTCATACCTGTTTGTTAGGCACTGATATTGGGCCGGCGGGGCTGAGAGGAATGTTTCTCTCTTTCGCAAACTTGGTTCGTTCTAAACAGGCGTCGGTAGTAGATCATTCTTTTGAAACCCGGGCACTAGGATTATCAATGATCCAGGGAAAGCGATTCTCGTCTGGAATAATATATGCGAAGCTTACGTTCCGAGAAACAGAGATAGTATAAGATAGGTAGGGGCTAATTATTTTCAGGACACGGCGTTGAATGCCCTCCAATCTTGTCTCTCAATGAGATATGCCACTAGACTAGGCATTGCATTTCGATCCTGAATTTGAGGGCGATAGGTTTGTCAGTCACAAATGCTGTTAAGTGTACTCTCGTTAAGCAAAGTTCTTTGATTTGAATGTTTTCATTTGCTGCACGTTTATCGAAAAGATTGTATCTCATTCTACTCCGTGTAATGATTAATCTCCTAGTTTCTGATACATTAACATATTGTTGAAATTAGAATAGTTTCATCTGGTCCACTGTTTTATGTTTTTTTAGTTTAGAAAGGGTTGAGGTTTTGATATTTTCTAGCTCTCTTAGACTTAGCTAAGAAAGCACTTCTTTCTCCGCAGGTGAAACTAATCAACCCGAAGTTCAGCCTCCCATGCCTGCACCAACGATGAACCCGTCTGGCCAGCCAGGTTCCCCAGTGGCACCATCAGGGACCTCTGTGCCCTCAGCGGGAAGCTCTACTGCACCAGTAGGCACGACTGTAGGACCAACAGAAGCTGGCGCGACAACTCCTGTATCAGGACAACAAGAAGGTTACTTTCAGGCTTTACCTCCATGCGCAACGCTATTCCAATAATTTTGCAAGATCAGAATACGACAAAGACGTTACCAGGAGTTAGTCTTACGGCATCTTATCTTATCCAAAAGAAAAAAAGCATCGTTCAGACGATCGATACCCTTTTCTTGCTGACTATCAGCATGCGTATCAACCTCCTGTATTTTGCATAGGTAAAATACTGCAATCCCACATCTCCTTGAATCTTGAGAACTATTTCATTTCGACTGGTTTTGTATCGTAGTCTGCATCGATCATCGAGACTACATGGTGCTGAGATACCAATTTAATGTTCCTAACTTTATCCAAGAAACTACAATTAGCAAGAACACCATAATGTGGTGTTTTTGCACTAACCTTAACAAGTATATGTAGTGAATTACTCGCCGTATACCGTTGGGTAATTTGAACCCATAAAGATATGTCAAGTACAAATCGATATACTGTCCAACCAACAAATACATTTCCATATTTCAAATTTACATGCCCATCGAATTTCGACAATTTCTAGCTTTGAAGTATTCACTTATTGCCCCACACAATGTTCCAGGGTCATAAGAATTAACCAGTCAAACTGGTCCACAATTTTTAGATCTCGCTGTTCTTTGTTTTCAGAGCTGTAGAAATTGGTCCGTTATGGTTATAAAGGCTTTCTGAACTTTCGTATTGTACCCCACTAACTCGTGTACCTGCCCTTTACAGGTATGACGGAATTTGAAAAAGATTGCTTAAATGCTCACAATGAATATCGAGCTAGGCATGGAGTTCCTCCTCTGAAATGGAACCAACAGCTGAAACAGGACGCACAGGCTTGGGCCAACACTCTGGCGCAAAGAGGTTAGTGATCCTCCAACATCCAAAGAAAATGATATTATATAAGCTAAGTGCTTGTTAGATTTCTCTTTTAAAAAATAGCAGGAATTGGATACATCAGATCACACCACTTAGGGCATCACCCGGACAAGTGTGGAAACAACTTTATTTTGGAGGAATTTGGGCCACGTCGACTTACAGCGAGTGAATAGGCCATTTCCGAGTTCATGTCTGCCTCCTCTTCAAAGCGAGTCTAAGTGCGAAGTTTTTGTTATGAAAATTAGTTTTCATTCATATGTAAAGTAGAACTAATTACCATCACAAAAACTTCGCACTTAGACTCGCTTTGAAGAGGAGGCAGACATGAACTCGGAAATGGCCTATTACCAGTGATTCCTGGCTAGTTTTTTTTGTACAATTCGACATTTTTCGCTAAAATAAGTCTTTGCACCTGTTGGAAACAAATTGTGCCTTTACTTTACTATTTTTCCAATTCTTTTTCTTTTTAAAGGCTGTAAAAACCACGAAACCTAGCCATTATCTGTCACACGGCCGAGCTACTGACATGAGGGGCGTGGGTCTATTTCCGATTTGAATTTACAAACTGATTTGCATCGCGGCAAGTCTTTGTAAACATACATATATGCAAAGTACTTTGTGACGTCAAATCAGGAGTAGACACACGCCCCTCATTACCTCGTCGTATGACAAATGATGCTGAGTCTTTTTTATAGGTGCAAAGTTTATATCAGCAGAAAATGATATTTTGGGGCTATTAGCACTGTAAAAAAATGCTAACAGCACTGTCTGAGTGAATTTCTCGGTGCCGTTCGATTATTGTAAATGTCTAGGCCTCTTTCAGTCTTTCCCGCAAAACCGTGAACACCCAAAAAATTTCTGGAATGTTCATTGTTTCGCGACCAATCAGAAGCAACATGAAACCACAACCTAATTACCGTTACTGTTTGCGGTTTAGTTTTCTCATGCGTGATTGGCTTCTTACTTGAAACACAATAACATCCCATACATATTTCTGTTGTTCGCGGTTTTACGGGAGACTATAACTTAATAGTTTTTATCTGTTTATGAACAAGGTAATGCAACCGAAGGACAGAAAGGGCGTTCCCACATCGCTTTCCAAGTGGTGACATAATTGTTCAGCTGCAATTCTGCCATGCTTCCTCAACATTGGTATATTTTTTCTTTCAGATACGTATGAAGGCAATTTACATGCCCCAGACAGGGGAGGGGCTGGTGAAAACATCGCATGGTTTACGTTTTCAAGTCCGAAGCCGAAGCAATGCCAAGGACCAAAGCAACCTGATTGTACACAATGTCGTGAAATGGTCAAGGACTGGTACGATGAGATTGAAAACTATAATTTTGACACAGGGAAGAGCAATGGAGGCGTGATTTTACACTTCACTCAGGTCGTCTGGAAAGCGACCACAGACCTTGGAATGGCAACTGCCATGAGTGATGACATATTTTTTACAGTGGCTCGTTATAAACCACAAGGAAATATTCTTCCTCCAGATAATTTTGTAAAGAATATACCCAAGGTGCTCTGACGCTCCTATTACAAGCTATAGTTAATATAGCTTTATGAGATCAATAAACTACCATAAACTCGTAACAAATTCAGTATTCAGATCAGAACCTCCCTGATAAGATTCTAAACTGAATCCCTAGGCCCCGTCCACACTAATGCGTTTTCGAAAACCTCCGTAAACGCATAAAAGTACTTACGTCCACATTAGAGTTTTCACAGCGTTTTTCACCGTCCACGCAAGACCACCGAAACGGATAAAAACATCCGTTTTCGTCACCAGTCTTTGCTCGACCGTAATTTCTTTGCAATACGCATGCCTAGACAGAAATAGCCATTCCCACCGGGAAATGCAAATGAGCAGTGACGTAAGTGCCTTTGAAAACCTCCGTTTTTGCCCGTCACCCTAATACGCCGAATTTCCGTTTTCAAAAACCTCCGTTTTTGCAGACATACACCTCCTTTGCGATCGTATTAGTGTGACGGAAGGCAAAAACGAGTAAAAAAGTATGAGTTTTCATACGAAAACACATTAGTGTGGGCTGGGTCTAAAGGTGGATTCCTACTGTCGCGTAATTTTTACGTGCGTACGGACGCAAACTTTAACTGGCTTTATGTGCGTAAAATAAAATAGAATGTATGGAAGGTCGCGCGTAAACGGAAAAGTTGAGCGAGGTTCAACTTTTATGTTTACGCGCGAGCTTTCATATATCGTCTCTATTTTATTTACGCACGTAAAGCCAGTTAAAGTTTACGTCGGTACTCACGTAAAAATTAGGCGTCAGTGAAAATCCACCTTATATATGTTGTGCCGCGTAGCACTATAAACACGTACAAGCTTAACTCTGAAATGATACCCTTTACTAGGGCTAACGCCCAGTGGGTTTTTCATGGGTTTCTCTTAGCACTTTAATTTACACTTCAGAGTTAATTCTTTGTTCCACCCCTTCTACGTGTTTATAGTGCTACGCGGCACAACATATATATGTACCCTTACTTTCTCTTCGCCGGGATTAACCACCTTAATCGTCCCCGACTTTCTCTGTCCGACCTCGTAGCTTAGTCGGCAGAGCAATGGTAGATCTAATCCGGAGGTCGTGGGTTCGATTCCCACCAGGGTCATAAGAATTTTTCTTTGCCTGATACTCTTTACTAGGGCTAACGCCCAGTGGGTTTTTCATGGGTTTCTCTTAGCACTTTAATTTACACTTCAGAGTTAATTCTCTGTTCCACCACTTGTATGTGTTTATAGTGCTACGCGGCACAACATATATATATGTTACTTTACAATCTCTTCGCCGCGATTCACCACTGCTTAATCGGGTCCGACTTCGTAGCTTAGTCGGCAGAGCAATGGTAGATCTAATCCGGAGGTCATGGGTTCAATTCCCACCGAGGTCATAAGAATTTTTTTTGCCTCGCGTGGTTCCCTGATACCCTTTACTAGGGCTAACGCCCAGTGGGTTTTTCATGGGTTTCTCTTAGGACTTTAATTTACACTTCAGAGTTAATTCTCTGTTCCACCACTTGTACACCTTTAGATTAATTTGGGCATCCAAATTTGTTGGCTTCCAACTTGTCATCATATGGCTAAGGGACGGACCATTAGAAAAGTGATGGGGGGGGGGGAAACCAAAAAAAAAATTAATGCAAGGGAAAATGCCAAGAAAAAAAATTCACGCAACGAAAAGGTAAAGAAAAAAATTCATGCAGAAGGAAGGTCCAATTGTGACTTTTATTTAATAATCGTATAATATTTGCCAGTGTCTATTAAAAATAATTCTTATTCAAAATATTCTTGGATTGGCATTTTGGAGTGGAGGGCACCACAGAGGGGCTGTGATGGTGAATGGAGTATTATTTTATCGCCTACAGTCTTTCCTTGCATGTGATAAAGAACTGAATCCCGATTGGTCAACACAGTCAGAGGAATCACATATTTTCATATTTCACTTTTAGAACTTGCAGTTGTCTGAGGGGCGAAAATACTCGCTCCCGATTGGTTCCCACATTTTGTTTGTTTCTTCACTAGAAAACCCAACATTTTTTGCTGTTCTTTTAACCTGGGTTTACTTAAGGTGATTCCAACGAAAAAGAAGGAGTCTTAAAAGATTTCTGAAACTTCATCTAGTTTATGATCATGTTATGTGCTTGAACGAAATGCAATAAAAAGTAGGGGTCACCGTAGGCTCTTACCGATAGTGCTAGCACTTTTTTTGGCATTATTTGGCTTCACGAGCACTTTTTTTTACATTTCATCCAAAAAAGCACTGCTAGCATTTTTTTGGATTTTCGACTGATTATTTGTATAATTTTGTGTTAAAAAGCACAATCTGACTTTATTTATGTCGTCCAAAGCCGCATTTTGTCCTCATAGGTCAGCGGTTGCCTTTTAGAAACCCAGTCCATCACACTCGTTCCAAGATGGCGTCATCCACGTTGTCATCGAGTAATAATGGAAATTAGCCAGCCAAAGCAGAGATAGTTCGAGAGCGTACTCTACCATCAATCAATGGAAAAATAAGACTAGGGGCAACTGTGATGCAAAAAACATTGATCGTTACAATTTGTTGTTGAAAAATGTAACTGAAAATTTGAAAAATGTAATATTCTATGTTTAAAAGAATCGGAAAAAAGTGAGCATTTTTATGTAACCGAGGAGCACTTTTTAAAAAAATTAGCATTATTTTAGCACTTTTTTGGCAAAAAACAAGCACTGCTTTCAGCATTTAATGCTTTTTTTACGAGCACTTTCGGTAAGAGCCTAGGTCACCGAGCTCGTTTTTGCACAACAGAGATGACCTTTATAGCGACTTAGTGACCAAAGAGGTCTCATTACTTAACCTTAGTTGGCAGAAAGGAGCACTAGAATGTCTAAAAAAGAGCACTTCTTGAGTTAACTTATCAGAGAAGTTCAACAAAATAGACCCTGAACTTACATTACAAACCATCTCAGTTAACAGGAGTTAATATAATTATAAAACAAAATTAAGAATTCGCGTCGTGCGCACATACCCAGGACTACCTGAAGACGTGTTCTTAAAAGAATTAAAATCAGAATATTTTAAGGCTGAACTTTAAACTGTCTTTCAAATCGAGATATACTATAGTTAACCTTCTGTCGACGTCAGTTAATCATGCATTAAAAACTGGGGGTCACCGTGCTCATTGCGAATTAGTGATTCTCAAAGCGGGAAAATCCTGTTTGAAGAGCTTTACAACCAAGAGAAAACTAGGTCGAGTTTGTATGCAGGTAGGGATTGTCTCATCTGTTCAGTCGGAAAGCCTAAAAGGCATTTTACGCGTCTCGCAACCTTCATCAAGGAAATTTGCAAGGACTCACTTCCACAACTCATTTTCCGGGCAGTGAAAATGTCACCCTAAAATCGTCCTCTTTCTTGAATAGTATAAGCTGAATTCCAACTATAAGCGGGCCACTCCATTTCCAAGACGTTTGATACAATTTTAGATCGATTCAGCCCTTTTTCATGCAAAAACGACCTTGTGTATCCTTAGAATCCGGACCGACAATAAAATCTGCCGCTATTTTGGTAATTTTGGATGTCGCCGATGTTATGCGCAGTAGGGATGCGCAGTGCAAAACAGAGGAATCACCTTAAATATGCAGAGAGAGGAAATTACGCGGCGGCGAGAAGATATGAATTTTATGTTCGAGTGGCAAGAACAATATTTCACAAGTGAGGGTGTCAATGGGGTATGGCTCTAGTCAGCAAAAAGCTAAAAAAAAAAAGGCCATTTAGTCAGTAAACTGTTAGAAAAAATGGATTTAGTCAATAAACAACAACAAAGAAGATTAGTCAGTTAATTTATATGATTAACATGACTTTTATGAGCTGTAGATGGTCTTTTTTTGGCCATGATTGAAAATATAGAATCACTTAAGTGACATAATTTTGTTTACGGTACGACCTGTATTGACCTGTATTCACAATTAGGGCGCCATTGATATCTTTTGGACTCCTACTATCCATCTCAAAATCCCGTGGACAAGGGCTTTTTTCAGCCCACTCCACGGACCGTTGGTATCATTCTGAGGTTCAAAAGTTCTTGTCAAGTGGTAACATGTTTTGCTTCTCTGCGGCTTATAAAATTCTGATCACGTGATGCCAGACTGTCCGCTTCAATTAAATTCCCTTGCATTAAACTTCATTTGCAAATCTTTTGCAAACCACAGAGCCGCAACAATGTCACAACGTGACCAGAATTTTGAACCGTAGATTGAAACCAATGGTCCGCGAAGTGGGCTTAAAAAAAGCCCTTGTCCACAGACGTCTGAGATGGATAGTACGTGTACGAGCGATGTTGAAGACCTTTAATTTAAGCCTAGTTTTCATATGTTGGGAAAATCCCAGACGATTAGGGATTTCACTGTTTCCCGACTGTCCCAGATTTTTTCATTTTTATTTGTGAGGGACTGACTGGAGCCAAGAAATTTAGAGAATATGGTAACGAGTTAAAACTGTCGCCGACATCCAGACAATACAAATTTCATACGCCGGGAATGATAGCCGACGATCGCAGCAATCTGGAACGTAGCAATCTTTGGAGGCAGGATGGCCGAGTGTTTTAGGGCGCTGGATTTCAATGCGGTGACCCGGGTTCAAATCCCGCTCTAGCCACTAGCAGGTGTTGCTCTCGGTTGGTGCCTGATTCAACTCCTCGGTCATCCATGTCAATAGCCAACTGGTCTGCCTCCCGCTAGTTGATATTCTTAACTTTGTTATTTTCATTTGTATTATTTGTTTCATTGGCACTGAAAAGCCCCTCTAAGGGAGTGGTCAATTAAGTATTTATTTATTTACTTGTTTATTTATTTATTGCCACGAGAACATAAGATTCATATCTTTGAGCTAACGGGTAATTTTCTTTTTATTATGTAGACGTGAGTGTTTTACTGGGAATTACACTACGCGTAAAGTTTTTGTGTTTCGGCTTGTTACCTTTCTCAATGGCTTTAAGTTGTTTTTCATTCTTTTTGAGGATATCTTGAGGCAGGCAGAATTCTTTGTCGATCAGAAGAGAAAACTCGTACCATTGTTTCCGAAGGTATCGGTCGATCCTTTGCAAAAACCCTTTAATAGCTAGAGGAAGGTTCATATTCTTCGCCGTTTTTCTTTCTGACTCCAAGTACAACTGAACTTGTTCGCCAGCCGTTGTAGTTCTTCGGCAGGAATTTCTTCAATTTCTCTTTCTTGTTCTTCACTTGAGAGAAATTCTTGAAATAATTTCACATCATACGAAGTTTTCTTTTTTTGCGTTTTGCGATTTAATTTCGTTTTCTGAGAACTTTACGAACCTGTCGCTCGCTATAGGCGAGTTTCAACTTTGAAGTAATCGATAAATTGACACCATCACATGAAAGATACTGTTGAGGTTGGTTGTTTGACCAAGTTTGATTATTTTAGGTTGAACAGAGACCAAGTTATGGACATTAAAACATCCTTTAAAATCCACACAAATGTCTTTAATTTTGAGGCTGCGTCCCCCAAAATCCACACCCTGAAATTAAACTCTTAAAAATATCATTCAGTCTTTTGACAACCTTTAAACTCCAGTCATCCACCTTCTATTTGGAAATAACTGAGAGGAATATCAATATGTTTACCAATTTTAAAGAATATCACAGAAATCTTAAAATATATATATCTAGTTTCTATGGTTTTAGGTTTGTATGGTTTAGGAGGACGCTGTATGGATTTTGAACCATGCTTCCGGTCAAAGTCCATAACTTGGTCTCTGTTCAACCCTAAAGAATCAAACTTGGCGAAATGGCCAATCTCAAAGATATATTTCATGTGATGATCTCAATTTATCGATTACTTCAAATTTGAAACTCGCCTCAGTTCCCTGTGCAACTCCGAAACGGCCTATCATTGACGCTCCTTTGGTAGCTTGGTACACAAACTGAATCGTGCAAGGCGGGAAATGACGTCATCGATATCCTCACTGGTGAGGATATGGAAATACGCCACTACGATCTTGGATGTAGTTTCGTTTGAATTTTACGAGTGGCGTAATTCCCAGTAAAAACAATCACGTCACTATAATAAATGCAGAAATTCCATAGGGGGACTTATCCGCCTGTTACAGCGAAGAGCAAACGAAAAGACTTTTAAGGTCAAAAGTTAAGCTTATGGTTGGCCTTAGGAAATGATGGGTTTTTGTGAAAAGACAGTCAAATAATTCACGGCAACCAAGTGCTTAAACTTCACGAATGCTTAAAGAAAACGGCAGAGGACAAGCTCAGTTGCTTTAGATGTGATCATATAATAGGCCACACAAAAAGGAAAAAAACACGCGACGATTGTTTGCATGCTATTTTTATGGATGTATATTTTCAAAGCGGTAGAGTGCTTAACAACACAAATGAATCAAATGACAAGAGTAAGACACACCAGAATTCATGTTTTGATCTTTATCTTTATCTTTTTCAATCCATTTATTCAATAAGTTGAATATAATAAATGACTGTTTTGACCTAGAGACCATCCGGTGTGTTAGGGCTTCGTCGATTAAAACTCAGATCAGTTAAGCACCGCCACTTCCAACAGCCCTTAGTAGACGTAAGGGCACCCAACAAGCCAAATCAGCCAAAAGCTGTAAAATGGCATTTTTAAGTACCTTTTTGAGGTTGCCCTTATTAAGTCTCTCAAAAAATACCAGCTGACGTTTTTGGCTGCCAAGAAACCGCAAATGTGTCCCTTCCGAAAACCTCAGGGGCTATGATTTCCCCATTGTGAATCTTTTAGGCAACGTTTCACCTACCACGTAATTCTTTTGTCAAAAGCGTGCAAGTTAGTGTGGAGCTTGCTATCACGTGTTTATAAGGAATGAAAGTTGTTTACGCCCAAAGCACAGAAATAATTGGTTTGGCTAAGCTGCGGAGCGAAACATTCTGATATACAAACACAACACTGAAATAACACTGGAACTGTCCACAAGTATCTACGGTATGACTTTTGAGGTGTGTAATCTGTATACGTCTTTTTCAAACGTGAATATTATATGTCGTATGACTGGTGGCTTAAGATAATCGGTTGATCATCGGTCATGGCCTTTATACTTCGTGTATTCGACAACTCCCGACAAGGAAACGAAGAAGCTTTCTTTACACTAATACTTTTTCCAACTAAACGATATCTTGCCTCAATACTCAAACAAACGTGTGTTTGAACAGCGTGTTGTTGTTGCACGAGTTGTTGGCAGTCGGTGGATGACTTCCTCTACCTACCCACCACACTCAACAACATCAATCATCCGCACCCACCATCATCATTTTCGAAAATAATACCCTAATTAAATTATAGGAATAGCAACAACTATAATCACTGCAATAAAAACATGTATTTGAAGGCCGTTAGTACACCTAACCCCAAATTATTTTTTTCGCTTAAATATATCTGTTCGAAACACATTGAGCCTTTCTCCGCCCTTTTTAAACCAAATCTTGACTATTTACAGGCTACAAAAGTTATAAGTCATCTGTCCCACGACCGAGCTAGTAAGATGCATGGATCTTTTCCTGACATTACGTCACAAACTGCTTTGCATACATTTTTACAAAGACTTAATACAATGTAAATCAGTTTGTGACGTCAAGTAAGGAATAGACCCATGCCCCTTTCAAGCTCGGTCGTGGGGCAGGTGATGGTTAGATTTCCTAACTTTTACAGCCTATAAAAAGTCAATATTTAGTTGAAATAGGCGCAAAACGGTGCAATATGTTTCGAAAAGGTGCAAAGATTTATTTGAGCGAAAAACATATTTTGGGGTTAGGCGCACTTTCAGGTTAGAGAAGGAAAGTTAATTTGAGAGGTATCAAGGAATGTATGGTCACTACACCGCGCGATAAAATTAACTAGAGTTAAAACATCTGGCATTATTTATTGTTGTTGTAGCTTTTGTTTTTTTAAGGCTTGCATTCATTAAAAATTTCTATTCATACTATTTTACAGCAGTGCCCTTAGCGAAAACAAAACGAACAGTGGTGGTCTTAACCACTGAAGAGAAACGCTTTGTTAGCTGTCCGCTATTAAAGTTCAATGAACACTTTTCCGGCGGTCACCACCAAATCGCCCAAAATGCTTAGAAATAATCTTGTGTCAGAGTTCAAAACAGTGGTAAATAGCTGGTCAGGGTTACTTTCCGAGATCAGGGCTCGGAGAAAATTAATACAAGATTAACTGTTAGAACACGTGAGAACCTCTACTTAGACTATTTGTTCCGTTAAAAGATGAAGTGGAAGAAAAATGTCAAAAATACAAAGAAGACTAACTACGGAAAAAAGAAAGAACATATTCTTAAATTTCTTTCACTTCCTTCGACTAACTGACTTCTTCTACTGGCCATTGTTCAACCAAATACAGCTTTCACGAATCGTGTGTTGGGTGAAATGAAAACGAAAAAAAAGAACAATGCCGAGCGCGGCAACAAAAGGTGAAATTATCTGCATCAGAAAGAACTGGCTGATAAACAAATGTGGTCAAGCGAACAGTCACGTACACTCTAGAAGCGTTTATGCATGAAGCACGAATACAAGAGCAACAATAATTAACCCTGAGCTGATCGGATCGGAAGGAGTATGGAGGACTTTAAGATCCAGCAATGGATACACGACGAGCGATGAAAATGGTTGACGTGTTTTAATATCAATCAAACTGCTTGTTATTCGACATGTCTCGTTCGTCTTTAATTTCTGAACAACGCCCTTTCAATTAGCCACCTCATATGCCACCTACAACTTTGCCTATCAAAAGCGAAAGATTAACAAAAGCCAAGAGAACAAAAGATGTGCAGTGCTTAAAATCCAAGCAACTTTCATTATAGCTTAATCTGTTAAACTAGTGCTTATAACGTATTTTTGATCAGTTCTTATTTTAGGTCACATTCACTCGACTTCACAGAGGCAACTTGACTGCATACGAAAGTGCTGATGGTCCTTCTCTGTATGTTGCTGTTTATTGCAGGTGAACCTCTTATGCTATTTTAATTTGAAGACTTCAACAAATTTTAAAGCAAATCTTTGAAATTGGAATTGTTTCCAGCCACTTTATGCTTGAACATTTGAGGAGTTCTCAGGTTTAGTGGCAAGAAGGAAATTCACTTAAAATACTTCAAGCGTCGTTGTGTTCGAATCGCCTTTTATAAGTCGTATTTGTATATACATGCACGGATACAGAGAATGATCACTACTTATTCTAAACCCCTTGGTCGTTCGTCACGGCAAGAAGGCTCGTTCTTTATAGATATGAGTGCCCCAACGTTTATTGCTGATTAGCTTAAACCTTTCCGCGACTTGTACATCTGACAGACTTTTCTGAAAACACTTATCAATGAACTCTGGGCAGCTTAATAACTTGTTAAATGGTTGGTCCATGAAGAAACAAAGCAATATTACTACTATTTGACCAGGGTTGAGTGTCAGAGAAATAATCATCCAAGTTAAGAGCGTTTTTCTTCAGTGATAATGGTTTCTTCAAACATGAACATGTAATTGCTAAATTGTTTAAAATTTGTTTGAATTAAAAACCGAAAGAAAT
This sequence comes from Galaxea fascicularis, assembly GCA_948470475.1. Classification (NCBI taxonomy): domain Eukaryota; kingdom Metazoa; phylum Cnidaria; class Anthozoa; order Scleractinia; family Euphylliidae; genus Galaxea; species Galaxea fascicularis. The sequence continues at coordinate 17,378,577 of OX419341.1, read as the reverse complement.
TTAACGATACACCTGTGTAGGCGAAAAGAAAGAATTTTTTGGTCATGAAATAACCTAGTTTGGCTTTTTGTTTCAACTTTAAATGTTGAATTTTCAGGTTTTTGCGACGTTCCCAGTGTAACCAGGTTTTAGGAGTAGTTAAGAGCACTTAAGGTCAAAGATAACTTAGTTCAATATATTTTCAATATAATGAGTCTTACTCTTAACGCCTCTGATGTTGATTTCGTAGATGTGCTGAGGCGGATCCATTAGATTTTAGCCAATGTTAGCTATTAGCATATACCACACAAGTGAATAGTGCTTTACGCGCGTTCTGATTGGTTAACTCGAGGTGATTAGCAAAGTACTATTCACCTCCGAGCAGCCGAAGAGAAACAAAACGGCCTCTCTTTTCGGTTTCTCTAGTTACTCAGCTTGTGTGTTATAAACTATAAAAACAATTATTCACCTCAGTGTCGGTGAAAGTGGGGGATATTTAATATCCATCACTATTAACCTCCACTTCGGTGAATAATTGTTCAATGAAGGAAAAACAATTTCATTCTATGGACCGCGCTTTTGGGTTAATTTACTTTGGATGTTTAAGTTCGAAATAGTTTTCATTTTCCTGAGACAAGTTCTACAAATTCTTTTCTAAATACTGTTTGTTGTACCAGTATGAAATTTGCCACAGAAATATAAGAAACATCATAGTTTCATTTCATCATATATATTTAAGAAAACATGTTACCATGGCAACTATATGACGCATTCAGCTTAGCCCCTACAATCGAAATTTATTGACTTATTAAAAAAACAGGTCTGTGAAATCTTATCAAACTTCTATATTATATATTACAGGGAATGACATTCAAAATATCTCAGTTTAAAACAGTTCTGTAGGGCAGATTAAGAAAAGAAAATACTTTTTGACTTTTTTTTTTCCTACCAACAAAATTTACTGAAAAAATGAAAACAATCTACCGAGAGGAAGCGGAAATATAAGCGACTGAAGTTAAGTAACTTCAAAAATTTCGAGACGACAAGATTTGCCTTTTTTATCATACGCGACAGACGCGTGCTTTAGCTTTTTGAGCTCCGGCTAAAAGATCAAACGTTTTCATCCAACATCGTGTTTAACGAGCATGTTTGACCGTTAGTCAATTGATCACCGTGAACTTTCAATGGTAGAGCTGTCCTATGGGCTTTTCTGTTTAAGTTTGTATACAAATATAGGGTCGAAAGTAGAGTTGCGGTCCGTTTTCCATAATTAGTAACTAACTAAGCGGAAGACTAGATCAATTAGCTAAGCCGAATTTATTCTTACAAGCAAAGCTATGAAAACATTTGGGAAATCAAACGATTATGTCGAA
>OX419341.1:17354474-17364474 GCA_948470475.1 Galaxea fascicularis | reverse complement strand
GGACTCTTAGATTTGACAACTAGAGTCTAGTTGAGTGTATTGGACATGGATGAATGACTGGTCCCGAAGGGAACAGTGAATTTTGCTTCCCGAGAGGAAGTCGTGGGAAACATTGAGATTTAACTACATGCTCTGATCACGTGCAACAGCAGTCAACATTTCGCGGGTAACAGTGGACTGTTTCCCGTTTGACGTCAGTCATAGTTTTCGCAATCAGTTGCGCGCTCGTGGCATTTGGCGGTAAACAGTTTCATTGTAAGATGTTATATATATAATTATGTGACCTTGAACTACTGTAGCTAATGAATGGGTGCGCTATAGCGGGAAAAGCGCCAGTTGTATAAAAATATCTGACGGAATACAGAGATTCCAGAGATTCCAGAGACAACATCAAGACCACCTTCAGCTACACGCTCTGATCACGTGCAACAGCAGTCAACATTTCGCGGGTAACAGTGAACTGTTTACCGTTTGACGTCATAGTTTCGCAATGTTGACTGCTCATGGCATTTGGCGGTAAACAATTTCATTGTTAGATGTCATGTGATCATGAACTAACCAATGAATGGGTACATATATATGTTGTGCCGCGTAGCACTATGAACACAAGTGGTGAAACAGAGAATTAACTCTGCAGTGTAAATTAAAGTGCTAGAGAAACCCATGAAAAACCACTGGGCGTTAGCCCTAGTAAAGGGTATCAGGGAACCACACGAGGCAAAGAAAAAATTCTTATGACCTCACCACTGTTTCACCACTTGTGTTCATAGTGCTACGCGGCACAACATATATATGTACCCTTACTTTCTCTTCGCCGCGATTCACCACCTTAATCGTCCCCGACTTTCTCTGTCCGACCTCGTAGCTTAGTCGGCAGAGCAACGGTAGATCTAATCCGGAGGTCGTGGGTTCGATTCCCACCGAGGTCATAAGAATTTTTTTTTTGCCTCGCGTGGTTCCCTGATACCCTTTACTAGGGCTAACGCCCAGTGGGTTTTTCATGGGTTTCTCTAGTACTTTAATTTACACTGCAGAGTTAATTCTCTGTTTCACCACTTGTAACCAATGAATGGGGCGCGCTGTAGCGGGAAAAACGCCAGCTATATAACAAATCTAACTCGTTTACCTACCAAGCTAATATTCATTCCTATGAAACACGATCATCTTCAAGAGGCGACTATTTTGTCGAAACTTCAAGATTAGATATACAAAGGTCCAGTCATTTTCAAGAAAAATCTGGAATAGCTTGTCTTGTAAAGTGCGCCGGCTATCAAAATACAATTTTAAAATTAACATTCATGATCTCCTCCTCCAGAGACTCCCAAAATACGATGATTATATTGATTTGTCTAATTTAATAGCAAAACTATAAGACCTCAGCTTGTTGTGTTCCTTAGCCATATCTTAAAAATGTTCTATTATCCTAGTAAATGTATCCGATGTATTTCTAATTGGTGTAGAATTTAAATCTCCTGCTCTGGTAAATCCCCGACTAGCCTTTGCTAATTGTGAGCAGTGCATATTTCTGTAATTTCTGTAATATCATTTCATACATAAACTGAATTGAACCTAACTGAACTGAACTCAACCACTCGGAAGGCAACCTTCTTCATCAGGTCAGTGACAGAGGGCGGTACAAAACGTATGGAGTAGATGAATACCGGATTATTTCAATAACTGCTTAGCGGATTGCAATATTGTGACTAAAGAATGCAGAAAGTCTGTGATAACATTGCAAGAAAGTAAATACTCAAAGACTTTTTCCTTTTGTTTTGTTCCCTTTTGGTAACGTTAGCAACTGTCACTCCAGTAACGCCGACTGGAAGTCAGACGCCCGGAAGTCAGGCCCCCTCCCCAGGTGAGTGACAAAAGGGATCAGTAGCACACTGGGATGGTTTAACGCTTGATTTGCACACTTCTCAATCCCTTAGGGATGCTCAATTTTCCTGACTGACGATTCTTGAGAGTTGATATTTGCATTCAATCTTAATTCACGGCCTGTACATTAAGTTTCATTTGAGGATGTCTGGAGAATGGAAGTGGTTGATTCCAGCCTTGACCTTGCAAAGTTTAGTATACCAATGATAGTCGAGACTATATCGAATCAAATGATAAGCAGATATAAAGTTTTGATCTGCGTTAAACTTTGTCTTTCTGGTTTTACCTCGATAGCCAATTGTAAAGGTAATTCCTGTTACATATTTGCCGAGACGGGTAAAACGTGGACTGAAAGCCAAGCTACCTGCAAAGGTCAAAAGGGAGACTTGGTTTCCATGGAAACTGAAGACGAATGGAATTTCATTAACTTCAAGATTCAACAAATTCAAACTTCAACAAATGAATGGCACATAGGTCTAAAAAGAGAAGGGGACTGGAAATGGGTCAGTGGAAAGGATCTTACGATCTATAAATGGCAAAGAGGGGAGCCATCTGGGGATGGAGACTTCACAGTTATGTCAAAGGATTATCCACCAGGGTCGCAAGGACTGTTCAATGATCTTCCTGACTTTATTCCAAAGGGTTATATTTGTGAGATTCCTAAAGGTAATGGCAACATAATAACAGTATGTGAAGGTGCACTAGCTGAACAGCTTAGTTTACAAGCACTCCACTCAAGTAACAAGAAACATATAATTTAATTTAACATAACATGATAAGAATCCCAACTGGCTGGAGACAAACCAGCTGGCTATTTACAAGGATGACAGAGTTGAAGCAGGCACTTACCCGGAACAACACCAGCTAGTGGCTAGAGCGGGAATTTTAACCCGGGTAACCGCATTGAAATCCAGCGCCCTTAACTACTCGGCCACCCTGCCTTCAAGAGGCTGCGTAAAGGTTATCTGTAAATGATGTAAATTTCTTGCAGTTCCTTTTGTGGGAAATCGACGAAAGCCCAACGAGAAAACCGACACTGCCGTCCTTTCTCAAAACTCCCGAAAACGTTATGGGCCCTAGACGTACACAATGTTAACAACAACAGTTTGATTTCCAATAATTTTGTAGGATAAAACAGTATAAGCTCTCCACAATTAAGAGATATACCGGGCTGTTTGCAAGAGAAATTACAATTAATTTATAGAAAACAGATTCAAAAACATGCTTCTCGGGTTCGAAAACTCGTTGGGCGCCTGAAGCGAAAACATTGGGAAAGAGGAGGTCTTAGAAATTGAATATCTGCTGTATTACTGTTTGCTGTCTGGAAATGATAGATTGCTCTCGTTCTCTCTCTTTATAGAATTGGTTAATTTACAATGAAAACTGGGTTTACTAGGATTCAATGAAGGCTTACTGGATATGAAATGATAGAAACCAACAGCGCCCGTATCGCCGAGTATGAAGATTTTATGTCTAGCAGGCCTGAGTAGAACAATTCTACTCTGAAATTTCGTAAAAGCATTATAGTTATTTAAAAGTATCTATCTCAATCGTCTTTCTAACAACTTAGCTATACTGATGAGATGAAACTGTCAAAAACAGTGAAATCAAAGATTTGTATATAAATGTAAAGTAAAGTTTTATCACTATCTGAGTCACACAAACGATTGAAAATTGAAAAACTCAAATTTACAAGGAATACACTAGTAAAACTGTATTCATATACGGAAATGCGTGAAGCTACACCCATTTACTAACACTGCTGGGAGAGACACTGTTCTTGTCATATTCAGCCAGATCCCACAAGCTTCAAATTCTCATTGCTTGTTTTATTCATGTAAGAAATTGAACTTGAGTATGAACTGTGCCTTGCTGACGGGGTCTAACAAGGTCGAAACAGCTGTCCATGGCTGCTAATAAGAATACCACACAAAATAATGTGTCTAGGAAGGGTGAAAGCCACCAATTGGCCACTATGGCGTGGTAGCGAGCATTATCCCTTAAATCTATCAAATAAAGTTTGGGCCTGAGCATTAGCAGCCCTGGACAGCTGTTTCGGCCTTATTAGGCCTCGTCAGCATGGCGTAGCTAATACCCAAGCTCAAAAACCCACATAAAAAAATAAAACAAGGCATCAAAATGTAAAGGTTGTGGGAGGTTGCTAATACGTGAGCTCAAAACTTTATTTGCTGCAAGTATCAGGGAACTACCTGCACTACCACCCTCTCATAATGGCCTATCTGTGGCTTTCAGCTTACCTAGATACATTGATTTGTGAGGTGTTCTTTTCACGCTAAACTACATCTGAGAAGCTCCACGTTTTCATGTTCTCATACCCGTTTGTTAGGCAATGATATTGGGCCGGTGGGAGAAGAATTTTTGCCTCTTTCGCAAACTTGGTTCGTTCTCAGCAGGCGTTGGTAGTAGATCATTTACTGGAAACCCGAGTATTAGAATTATCAATGATCCAGAGAAAGGTATTCTCGTCTGGAATAATATGTGCGAATTGAAGCTTAAATTCAGAAAGAGAGTCAGTATAAGAAAGGTGGGGGCTAATTATTTTCAGGACAAGGCGTTGAACGTTGTCCAACTGAATCTGGTCTCTCAATAAGGTATGCCAGACTAGGCATTGCAGTTCGATCCTGAATTTGAGGGTGTTGAGTATGAATGCTGTTGAGTAGCCTCGTTAAGCAAATTCCTTTGATCTAATGTTTTCATTTCCTGTACGTTTATCAAAGAGAATCTATTTCAATCGACTCCATGTAATGATTAATCTCCTAGTTCCTCATACATCTATACATTGCTGAAATTAAAATAGTTTCATCTGGTCCACTGTTTTATGTTTTTTAGTTTAGAGAGGGTTGAGGTTTTGATATTTTTTAGCTCTCTTAGACATAGCTAAGAAAACAGTTTTTCTCTGCAGGTGATACTAATTAACCTGAAGTCCAGCCTCCCACGCCTGCACTAAATATGAACCCGTCTGGTCTGCCAGCCTCCACCATGGCACCATCAGGGGCCTCTGTGCCCACTGCGAGAATTTCTGCTACACCTGTAGGCACCACTGTGGGACCAACAGAAGCTGGTGCGACAACAGTAGTACAGTAAATGGGGGTACGAGCACACTTTTAAAAGTTTGCTCTTTCCCCCATTTACTATACTACTCATCAGGGGTATAAAAAGCAGTTTTTATACGAGCACAATTTCATTAGGGGGTATCAATAGCTGTTTTCAAGAGGTAGTCATGATATTTGATGGATGTTTAGTATATGGGGGTACGAGCACATTTTTTCATAGGGGGTATGAAAACCAGATTTTATAGGGGGTACCAGCTACATTCAGAAAATGATTTAACAATTTGTGTATTGTAATAATATATGAATTGTAAATCAGTTATTCATGATGAATTAAAGAATATGGAATATGTCACATGTGTGAGAAAATCGTGTGCAGTCTTTTTTGGAGGCAGGGAAATTATCAGGGCAAGAGCCATAATGGGACAGAGAGGGAGTCTTGTAATGGGGTATGGGATGTCTTAATTTCAAAAAAATCTATTTTTAGAAACAAGCAAGCAACTTCCGGTCTTCCGGTAGACTCGTTTCCGTGTGCACGAGGCTTGGGAGCTAGTCGGACTTTGTTGAAAAGATGCCAAAGATTGTGGCCGCAACGGCAAAGTGAATGTAGCTTATTTTCAAAATGCTTTTTTCAGTCTTTTGTGGGAAAGAACAATTGCGGATTGCCGGATTTCGTGCACAAACAAGTTGTTTAACATCAGGCTTGTGAAATATAATCAAAGCTCCCGTTTGGACCACAGAAGATTGCAGCGAGTTCTGAGAGTTTAAAAACTTTTCGCCGAATCAGGTTAACTTCGATTTGCATTGTATCTAGGTTTCAATAAAGATTGAGCTGTGGCAAAGTTGGAATCCTTGTATTGACTCCTTGTCTCAGTTAATGAAGTGTTCAAATGTGTTCAAGTGTGCGACGGGGAGTGGTATTTGCATTCGTTGAAAAGGTAGCCATGTGCTAGGTTGGGCCGGGAAAAAAAGGTACTGAATTGTTCGCGTTCTCCTAGATTGTTCTGATCAGGTTCTTGTAAAAGGGAAGACATCAGATTAGAAGAAATGATGCAACTTTCAAGGCCCTGTAGCAAATGCGGTAAGCCTGTAAGTGCAGGGCTTGGAATTGGGCGGAGAAAAAGTGTAAATGATATAAGAACTTCCAGGCTGATGATGATGTGGTGTTTGAAAAATAATCGTTTATGTTCAACTGAGGAAGTGTAGTCCATATTAAAAAAAATAATAAAGTAAATGTTTTGGATGAAACCAGCTTTGTCACAAAAAGAAATGCTACTTGAACTTGTAATTTTGATTTAAGCCTCATCTTCATTAATCAAACTTAAAAACAAGAGCCTCCCTAAACTTTATGAGAATTCTGTCCTAAAGAGTTTTCTTCAAAAGAGATAAATATAAGATATTTAAGGACTAGTAAATTTTCTCCACTGTCTGTAATGGAAGAGAGGGTTGCAATGTATCAGCAATAATACACTGGTTACAAAATATTGTTTTTCATGATACAAACATTGATATCATAATATTAGTATATTTCTCTTAAACCTGTAATAAGTCTTCACAAACATCCTGCATTTTATTACTTATGTGACTATTTCTGACAAAAATAGAGGAGCATCAGTAGCATGTATGAAGTGTAATTCATGGACATTGCGAGGGGCTAACAGGTAACGTATCCATTTTCATACTTTCAACCCTTTAACCCATTGACGCCCAGCCGTTTTTACGTTTTCGGAGTGATTTTCCATCTGCAAACGATCCATAGCATTTCGTGACTCTTTATTTGAAGCTACAATGAAAATTGGTGCTGTCCTAAGGCACTGGAGGCTCAAGGTTTCTGAAAACGTCTAGCTGACGTAGACTCTGACGTAGCTATTTTTCATCTGTGGAGCTACAAGAACGGCCCAAGTTGGGTTTGCTTGCGATTTTTGCTAAGTTTACAGCCATTTTTCATCTGTAGTGGCTGCCTGATGAGCATCATTAAGCGTGACGGTAGCTAAAAGTCCACTTTCTCAAAGAACCGAGCAAGGTGATGTACTTTGTTGTCGAATTTGGCTTGTTACTAGACGAACTGGGAATTTCGCCGGTCGGACACTTAGTACCTTTCGGACTCGACTGTTGATGAATTTCTCGACCTACCGCCGAATATTTTGGAATTTATGAGCACTGAAAATCACCACGAGCACGAATGTTTGGCGGTAGGTCGGAGTGGCTGGAAAGGAACGGGCGCTGTCAAAAATTCTCGTTGTTTCCCAGCATGCAATGAGGTTGAGATGTGAAAATGGTAGGAAGACAGGAATGTACTGGAACAAAAGGCTCTATCTATGCACGGGAGAAGAATATGAACAAAAAAGTCATTTCTAAGCTAGAAAAAGGACTGAATTTTGTTATGATGGATGAAGTTTAGTCTTTTGACGATGATTTCTTTAAAAAAAAACATGAAGGCAAAAAGATGCATTTTCGTAGTTTCTCTTTGACGTTAAAAACGGTCATTTTCGTTCTTCTCCAAACTCAAAAGGCCATGTTTGGTAAAAATCGCTACGTTTATTGCGTTTATTGGATATCCAGATTTAAACGACATTCCATTTCGTGCTCACAACTGACATTTAAGGCAATATTGGTGCGATTAAGAAAGTTGCAATGTTTTGAAGCATGTGTCTTGTGCAGCCGGTTTTGGCCGACACGGGAGTCAATGGGTTAAAGAGTTTTTACACCCTAGGAGTGATCCGCATCGAATTTTATGGCGAGAATTAAGGACAGATTCGTTCTGCAGCAATTGTGTAGGGGACCAGAAATAACAATTTAAATTTTGATGTAGCGATTTAAAGGGTTAATACACCACATATACATCAGCCGTTTAATTGAACCCTTGCCTTAATGAGACTCCACTGCAATGGCATATGCATACTGACTGTAATGATACGGCACCGTTACCGCTTGAAGAATCTCAGTGAAAGTTGAAATGCACCGCGCTGTTACTGTCAAATTGCAAACGCTTACCGTTTTGTTGAAACTTAACTTTAGCACCCAATCAATTCAGCAGAGCTCTCGATTTTCACCACTGAAAATGACCGTTTGTTCAGCTACCAAACGAAAAGTCTTTGCTTTGAACGCGTGCCCTCGGACAACACCAAACAATGCACACGCAGTTTTGTCTTGGCGTTTCCAATGCACAATAGTCTCCTAGAGCCCGTGGACTGTACTTCCAGCACAGCTCGGTTCAAGGTCTTTGTTTCTGTTCCCCATTTACCTGTTTACTCTTTCAGCAGACCGAACACAAGCTTTTTTACGGCAGCTTGTGTCGCTCGTCCAAAATTTCCTTGTTGACGCACGAGATGAGTTCTGGGTGTTATGTTAAGTTTCATGCATACAGAAATTGGGACGGCGAGCACATGGTGAACAACTGAACTCTGTTTATTGAAGGACCCGGATGTGGGTCATGTGATATCACAACATCCTCTTTCCTAAAGAAAATGGGATCTACCTCTTGCAAAACAAATACAGTAACAGGAAATGGCTGATGCTGAGGAGAACAATAACGAGTTTTAAGAAAGAAAACTAAATGTCATTTTGTCTCAAGTAAACTGGACTCATGAACTCTTTGTAACAGAATGTTCTCTTCCAAAACAGTCTTAGTTCACATTTTTCATCAAACGTGTCCTACTGCACAAAATCCTTTAATAGCGTGTTTGGTTTGACGACTCGTCCTGATCTGGTACGCGTGACTTGCTTGCTGGGTTCAGCAGAACCTGATGGCTGAACAGGTGCCTGACTGTTGCAACCTTTATCTTTGGTAGGACAGTGGCTAATAGAAGGATCTGTAGTTTGAGGAGGTTCAGTTTGTTGAGTAGCTGGCTGCAAGTGACTTGCATGTGACATGGGTAGCTGGTCTGACTCTGATATGGGTGAATGGACTTGTTTTGACTGAAGTGCATCTTGCAAGTGGATGCGGTTTCGGCGGTATTTGCGACCGTTCACCTCTACTATGTAACTACGAGGAGCGACACTCTTTAGAATAACACCAGCTTTCCAATCACTGCGAGGTTGTTGGGGGTGCACTTTAACTCGTACTGGTTGTCCCGTGAGCAGAGAGGGTAAGGGTTTGGCATTAACATCATGATAACGTTTGGCAAGTTTACGTTTCTTCACCACTTGAGCTGCAACTGTGGACTGGACTTCGGGTTTATACAGAGATTCCTTACAGGGCAAGAAGGATCTTGTTCTGCGCGACATGAGACGCTGGGCTGGGGAACTGCCTTGGGAAGGTGTGGGCGAATTTCTCCACTCTAGAATGGCTTTCCACATATCTTCTCCCTGTTTGTTGGCTTTCATGATAACAGACTTCATAATCTTTACTGCTGATTCAGCCTTTCCATTGGCTTTTGGTTGATGTGGACTGGACGTAAGATGCTGAAAGTCCCAGGTTTTGGCAAACAATCTGAATTCCTCGGATGCATAGTTAGGGCCGTTATCCGAGATCAAGGTGATTGGAATTCCATGAACAGCAAATATTTGCTTCAGCTGATCAATGAGGTTGGTGGTAGACAATGTCTTTAGTTCTTTGATCTCAATGTAGTCGGAGTATAGGTCGACCACAACTAGGTAATGTTGACCATTGCACTCGAAGCAATCACTAGCGACAATCTGCCAGGGAAGACGTGGAATTGGATAAGTCATCAGGGGTTCCTTTGGGAGAGCAGGTTTGCTCTGCTGGCAGGTTTCACACCTTTGTACCGCTTCTGTTAAGTCAGCAGTCATCCTTGGCCAATACATGATGTCTCTCGCAGTGCTGATAGTGTACTGGATGCCTAGGTGTGAGCGGTGGGATCGAGCTGTCATTTCGGTTCTCATCGCATGAGGAATGATGATTCTTGTCCCACGGAACACTAAGCCATTCTGGGTAGTCAATTCATCCCTGTAGGGCCAGTATTCACGTACACAAAGGGGAGTTTCATGTTTGCTTTCTGGCCATCCTTTCATAATCAACATCATCAGAGTTTGAAGTGATGCATCTCTGCTGGTCTCTTGGCGTACGTCTTCGAAGCGTTGGTCTGTGA